>JAMALG010000002.1:0-581750 GCA_023628115.1 Naganishia sp. PT2105A-2 | reverse complement strand
CCTTCCCATGTATTCGCGTTCCAGAAGACTGACGGCACTTCCGCCCTGCTTACCCCTATCGTTTCTATCGTGAGATGCTTTGCGGCTGAATTGTGAGGAGAAGTTCAGCACTCTGATTGATTCAATGACGGCTGATACCCAGCTTGACTTACAGCATGCTTGTTGGAATTTAACGAGTGTGTCTCTGTTTCTCACAGTTGCTGCAATGACCGCCGACCTGGTCGATTTAGGAATGCTCGGGGGCGGATACATCAGGAATAGATCGATAGTGGACACCAATGGTTCGATCAAGTCTGGGTCGTAGATCTAGCACCGATCGGGAACATCAGTACAATACACATCGCGAAAAAAAAGTCCGCAACATACCACATCCGTCGCTACTAGCGTCAGATCGCTAGGTAGGCCTTGCGAGAAGCGAATAATTGCGGCACGCTCGTCCTCATTACTCGACTCCTTGAGGGAATGGAACCAGTCTAAGCGCACAGGCTTGATCTCGCCTCGTATTGCTTCTTTGTCTGCCACATCCTAGCGTCTGAGCGTGATCCGTCGGACAGAACTACGTATTAAAACTCACTGAGTTGTAGATTGGCTCTGAGTCCATCCAAAGGGCCTCGTCGTTTCGTATCGGGAGCAAACCTCGTTTCAGATCTCGCAGGATTCCCTCCCGCTTCGTCTATCCCCTCCGTCCCCTCGAACCCGACAGGGTCATCACCGACATCGCTGCTCCATATTCGATTGTAGCCGATCTGGCTGAGGAAGATGGAAAGGAAGCCCGTGCCAGCGCCCAGCTCCAATATGGGAGGAAAGGATGGAGCACTTGGTGGGTCAGGTCCATGATTCCGCTGATGACGGTCACTCGAAGACTTGACAAGTAGATCGGGTTGATGAAGTAGTGCTTCAGCTAGAAACAAGCTTCCTTGGCTATTCAGCAATTCTTCGTCAAGATGCTTCTGTTCCTGTTACCCTCACCTGGCAGTCCATGTCCGCAGTCCAGTGGATCCAGCCTCTATCGTCGTTTGAGCTTCGAATAGGGTTATACTCTTCTCGACATCACGGTGATCATAGATGTAAGTCTTGTATGACGGTTCAGGCCTGACACAATTCTCCTTAGGTTGTGTCCATTTCTGAGTTTCGAGGGATACTGACGATGACACTGACAACGACGGTGCAGAGACTGCTAGTAATTCTGAGTATCTGTCGGCTAGGCGATCATCCAGTTCCTACAGGCCCCCAAAACTGGACCATCAGCATCTCAATCTAGAATGACCGAAGGGCAGCGTACGACACTGCACTCGTACCTACCCATTCTCCTCGTACCGCTTCTTCTGAACGCAAGCCATCCTCCACCGTATCAATCAGCCCTTTAAGGAACTTGCGCTGATAGTCCTTTGCAGGTTGATATCTCCAGGAGAGCATGTGCTCGTAGATCCAACCTTGATGCCTGTAGAGCGGCTCTGTACCGCTATCGGTACTGTTTGAGAGGTCAAAGATGATATGTCGAATAGGATACAATGCGAGGTACTGTCTGCGGAGGCGTTGAAGACCTCGCTCGGTTTCCGTCGTCTTTGCTGGCTCTGGGATCCTGTCGTCCATGGTTTCCGTCAGTTTTCTTGGATTGCGTATCGTCGTAGACGATGTGTCTGGTGCAGTCAAGCCTGCGTGAGATCAAACGGGCCGAGTATAACAAGAGCCGCGACGTGCTGGAGGGACTTGGAAATTCGGCAGGGCATGTCTCACCCTTTCCCCGATCACTCTGAAACCTGCAAGAAGATACCGATCCATCATCATCCTGCAGTCCTTCGAGGCATTGATGCATCTCACAGTTGGCCGGATCCGTACATGGCGAGACAGCGACGAGAAGACATGAAGAGACCGCGAAATCCTCCAAAGGAGACGCCGACTCCCAGAAGCTTTGCTCAGAAATATCACATAGGCAAGGGCGGCGATGTCGGTAGAATTGTGAGATCTCGTCAAGTGTAATGGTTCTTTACATAACACAACGAGGCTGACTGGATTTCTATGAACAGCCTGCAGCGGAGATGGGGATCTGCGAATGCGAGCGGTACTGTCAAGGCGGCAAGGTTGTCAGCGGGGCAACGTTCCGCAAGCACCATAGCAGAAGCATTGTCCGATTGACTCAAGATCAGCCCGTCGAGCCGAAGCGTTCGGAGGTACCTGCCGTATCACCTGAAGCTCCTTCCAATAGATGCCCCCTGCTAGAAAACCTTGCCAAGATTCCGGAACCTTCCATTCCAGTACTTCTGAATTGGTTTCAAGAACAGGGAATATGGATTCATGAAAGCCTCGATATCACACCGATGGGTGATGGAAGAGGTATAGCGGTCTATGCTGTTGATGTCGGATCACCACAGCAAGTTGGTAAGTTCCCGCATATTTCGTGGGCGACGTTCTGCTTCTTCCCGCTCGACATTCACCATTCCTTCGGGCTCTGAAGCGTAGTATGCAAGATTCCTCGATCGGCAATCCTCTCCAGCAAGACTACGCCATTCGCATCCCTTCTACCTCGCAAAACCAGGAATCAGATCCCGCCAATCGTAATTCTATCCTTGTCTCTGCTCTACGAATTCCGACTCGGGCCGGAATCCCGATACTGGGGCTACCTCCAAAGTCTGCCGAGGAGTCATGTTCCAATCGTTTCTCTTTGGGACATCGACTATATCGGAGGAGAAGACGGTAGAAAAGCTCGTGAGACTGTCAAGGGGACAGCTGCCGAGGCTGAGCTCAAGCGTATCAAGAAGGATGGACATAGCTTGGTTCGTCCCAGTTCCCCATGTATGAAGCGGAGATGTGCGCTGATGTCTTTCGCTTGGCGATCCAAGGAAGAGCTATACCTGTATCTTCAAGCTACCGTCGATGCCTTTCCCTTGACTGCCTTCTCACCGACGCCCCCATCACAGCTCGATATGCTGTATGCATATTCACTGGTCTCCTCGAGGGCATTTCAAGTGGACGTGTATCACGGTGCGGCGATAGTACCATTAGCAGACGCCTTCAATCACCAGGAACTCAACAATGTCTGCTTCGAGGTAAGTCGGATCAGCCCTTGCAACCTTCTCGTCGATATTCAGACTGATGCAGCGGGGCGACAGTCTGACGACTTTGTCTGTGAAGACTGTGGATCTCTCGCGACTTGCGAACATGACGATATCGAAGGCGTGGAACCGCGATGGGAACCGACAGAAGGCGAGACCAGCGCAGAGACCATCGAGATCGCCAGCAGATTGTCGCATCTGCCTCTGGAAGTGATACGCTCCTTATTCGACCCTCGGCAAAACACGCTCGACCTAACCGTCAAGACGCCTTACGAACCGGGACAAGAAGTTTACAATACCTACGGCGAAGGCATGGGCTGGCCAAAGCAGGCGTGCGAGTGGGGATTCATAGACGAATCGATAGAAGGTGATGGTGAGCTTGGCAGAGGCCTCAAGTGGGAATTGGCGGACGTGCTGTCGCGCGATGCGGAAAACTACGAATCCGTAAAGGTGGAATGGAAACGGCAATGCAAGCAGGACCAGAGCGCCGCTAGCGTCGATTCTGGGAGTGAGCAAGATCCTCCTAACGGCCTTTCCGGTATGAGCCGCGACTCCTTGTTCTTCTCTCCGGCCGAGAGCGATTCAGCCAAAGACAACCTACTGCTCAACGAAGACGGGCAGTTGTCGCGTCCCTTGTTCTGGGCGATAGTGTGTTCGGAAGAGTGTGCGATCACAGACAAAAGAGCGTACTCGAAAACCCTTGATGCTATCTACCAAAGCCTCGACCAAGAGGACGACGTAACGCAAACCGGGAAATCTGGTGATCACGCAGCGTCGAAGGAGACCTTGACTCTTCAACGTATAATTCGTCAAGTGATCGATCTATGCGAGAAACGCATCGCTAAGACCCGCTATGCAGACCGGACCACGTCCGAACTGTGCGACTTGCTAGACAGCGTGAGTCCCGGCTCATATGGAAGCTTCGTCCTGCGCATACTCATTTCTGTCTCCCTATACAGCTATCTTCGGCCGATCGATACTTGAGTCGCATCGGCCTCAAGATTTTGATATCGGAAAGAAGGGTGTTGGAAGCCGTCATTTCCCGCTGGACCGGTATACAAGCGGTCTTGCAAGCTGGCCCGTCGTGAGGGCAAGCCGCAGACCCTAGATAACCGCAGGGTCTCAAAGCATCCTTTCCACGGCTGAGACTGCAAATATGACATGTCTTCTGTTTGGGTAAATACAACGATACGTGCATCCGTTACTCTGCCTTGGTGGTCTGGGGCTCTTCCTTGGCAATGGCTTCCTGCGGGCCCGACACTTCTGCGGGAGCGCTGATGTCAAGTGCCTTTGAGTCTTGCTTCTCAGGAGCGGTGGGCATCAATGGGGGCTGCGCACCGACGTCCTCGCTCGAGGCTTCCTTTACCGTCGAAGCTGGCTGTTCCGGTGCGCTGTCCGAAGCATGAATTACTGTAGCCGACGGAGGCACGATGACCGCCACAGGAGCGGGAGGTTGCTGCTCATCCGCGTCCTGCTTGACCTTGTCTGTATCGTTTGGTGCGGGAGCCTCAACGCCGTTCGCTGTTGAATTACTCTGGGTCTGATCTTCGGCAGGTTGGGAGTCTGAAGGCTGCTCCGGGTCGATACTGGCTCCTGTAGTACCCTCCTTGAGAACCGGTGAGGCGCTCGCAACCGCAGACTCGGTCGCCGCCGGGTCTGCAGCAGGGGTGACATCGCTCTCCACCTGAACGAGATCTGGGATCGGCGTTTCATCCACTTCCATCGGTAAGGCAGTCTCTTCAGCGGCTTCGTCCCGCTTTACCTCCACGGCAAGTTCCACTGGTGATCCTCGATCTTTGGAGGCAGGCTCACTGGAACGGCGAGTGGCAGTCGTTTTCCGCTCGATCCAGGCAAATCGGTCAATTTGCACGAACCAGCCTTTGCTGTCGCGATGCTCTCCGTATGCAGTTTCGACGGGAATGCCTGAACGGACAAACATGCCCGAGTCGGTAAACTGCACGTTTTCCACTGGGATACGCTCCACAATGACTTTTTCACTGGCGACGTCGCTGCTTGTAGCTTTGCGCCCGCCCTGAGTTAAGGTGGTACCCGTGATGGCAAAGATATCGAATGCCGGGGCCTGTGACTCGTGATTGATTCCGAGGGAAAGCCTGAACCTATTGGCGCGAACGTCAATTCAGGCTATCCAGGGATCCTGGGGAAACGACTTACCGATCACTTGCGTTCTCAAGCAACAAGTCATGCTTCCAGATATTGCGACTCGTGCTGTGCGCTAACGGCGCATCCGTATCCTTGCCCTGGCCGTCAGGACTTTCTGCCGCCTCGTCCTCGGTCACCTCGGGGTTCTTCAGCCAGTCTCCCAAAGCTGCGATGGAAAGCTGAAACCTAGCGGGACGGTCAGGTCAGCACGATGAACCGTCTGAAAAACGGCTCGCTTACCCTATTTCACGGCCTCTCAAGAAGGTTAGTCGTTCGACGATAGGCAGCGACGGATAGTCCAAACTGTCCGGGTCTTTGCCCAACGCGATCGACCTCTCGTCCAGGTAAGACTTCATGCGGAGTTTTGCATTCTTCCTCGAATTCGCCTTGAGTGCGGATCCACGCTGCAGAGTCAACCTGTGAGCAACGTCTTCCACAGACACTCGAATCTACTGACCTTGATGCGCTCAATACTTTCGACAACAACACTAACTCCATCGTGTGAATTGCCCCAACCGCGACTGAGGATTCCAGCTCTTTCCGTTGCGACGTAGCGTACCAGCTTTGGCGCGATGCGGAGCCTGACGCGGAGATCGTCATTCGAGTTCCTCGCCCGCTTGGTCTGCCGCGTCTCTTCCTTGAGTGGATCCACGTGCCCCGCTTTTGCGGGGAGAATCGGTCGAAGCCACGCGGCGTGCACCAAGACGGCCAGGAGATCAGAGTCGTCAGTGTAGACATCTGTGCCCCACAGCTGACGATCCGCATAGCCTGGCATGGCGTTGAGCACGGCCTTGCCTGTGGGTGAAACCTCTTCAACCCAGTCGTCCACTTCGTTGCGAAGACACCACGCCTTGGAGCCATCGGTATGATATGGCAAGAAAGTCCCGGGGATGTCGACGTCGAGCGTGCCACCGACGTGCGCCTTTAAGAGCTCGCCGTCGAACAAGAAGTCCGTGCCACGGTACACGACACGACCAAGATGCTTTCTCAGCGCATCGATGCCGAGAACCCGCAAATATTGCTCGATGGCGTCGGAACGGACTTGCAAATGTCGCGAAGGCGGCATCGACAGCGCCTGCGGACTGATTTGATTCGTCAAGGGCAAGAACGCGGCCTGCGGCTGCATGGGCGGCTGGACAGGCGCCGGCTGGGCGTGCGAATGGTGTTTGCTGGATTTCTTGCGGCCACTGACGGCAAGCGGTGCCGGCGGATTCCGGATACCAGCGCCATCATCGCCGACAAGCCTGTTCTGTACGTGGGTCGCTCCTACCAGCTGGACCTCGTCTTCTACGGGCTGTACAGATGCAGGCGGAAAGACATCGCTTCGCTTGCGCTTGTGAGCCGCTTTGGCAGAGCTTGCCGAGGGAGCAAGGGGGGGCTGGTGTGCCATCGCGCTGGGAAGACCATGGCCGAGCGTGCTGGCGCTTTGTCGTCGATGAGCTTGTTCCGCCTCATTGGCCGCATGATCGAGCTTTGGTCGGGCGGTTTTCCCCGAGTGCTGCGCCTCGGAGCCAGAGGTAACGGGCACCGTATTTTGCTGAGCACGCAAGCCCGTGGCATCCGTCGGCGAATAGAAGCCCTGGTTGGGGCCGATGGCAGACGTCGCCGACGCTGTCTTGCCAGTAGATGATCGCCCCGATCGTGCGTCCACGTTTGCCATCCCGCTCGCGACGGACGGATTCCTCCCATCGACAGGCGTCGTCGATACCGACGGCGGATTCAACACCTCGATCGCCTGCTTGACGGGCTTTGACGAGGGTGTTCCCGTGCCAGGTACCGGCAATCCGCTGGGCAGGCCCACCGGCGTTGTCGTTCGCACAACACCGGGAGCCTGCCGCGCCTGCTGCATCTGCGCATGCTGCGCATGCTGCTTTTCCCGCTCCTTGTCGCGCTCACGTTCGCGCTCCCTTTCCCTTTCCCGCTCGCGCTCCCGTTCTCTTTCCCTCTCACGCTCGCGCTCCCTCTGACCGTCCCGCTCCCGCTCCCGCTCCCGCTCGATCGCGCGCTCCCGCTCCATCATCGCATACGAATGCTCCTCGGCCGACCCTGCCGGCGGCTTGGGACCGTAAAAGGGCCGATACCCGGCCGGAGGCGGAGGCCCGCCATACATCGGGTCGCCCGTGGGCGGTTTCCGATCCCGTGGGTCCAGTGGCGTCGAGCCCGAGGGAGTCCGGGTGTGGCCGAATGCGGGAGGTGGTGGGCCCGCTGGATGCGTCGCACGGTATCCGCCGAGTTGCTGCTGCTGCTGCTGCTGCTTCTGCATTCTATGTTGAAGCTCCCGATCCCGGTCCGCCGTGGGCTTGACGTCGAGTGGCGCAGACGCTTGCGATGAAGCGGGAGGCGGAGGCGGCGGCGCACCCATCGTTACGGACGACGACACATACTTTTTCTCCCTCGGATCCCTCTCTCTTTCTCGTTCCCTCTCCCGCTCGCGTTCCCTCTGACTTTCCCTCTCCCGTTCCCGCTCCCTCGCCTGATGCTGCATAAACATATCCCTCTCCCTCGTGCGCATCTCATCCCGCTCCCTCGCAATCCGCATCTCCCGCTCCCTCTCACGTTCCCTCTCCCTCTCCCGTTCCCTCTCCCGCTCACGCTGCCGCACCGCCGCCGTTCCCTCCTCCCGCTGCGTCTCACGTTTCCACCAACTATCACGCAATTCCTTTTCCTTGGCCATCGCCGAGGCCGACGACGCAACAGCGCTCGGAACGGGACTCGCACCCGTCGTCGGTGGAGGCGGGGGCGGGTACATTGTCATGCCCGGACCCATGCCCATCCCCGCATGCGACGCTTGCCCCGGATGCCGGTACCCCATCGGCGGGCCAGCCAAGCCCGGCGGCGGGGGGCCAGCGGAAAGCTGTACGTGAGGGGGTAGACCTCTTCCCATCGGCGGTGCGCTCATGGGTCCTTGTTGCTGCTGCTGCTGCTGCTGCTGCTGCGCGGCGGATCCGACAGTCGAACTCGAAGGCTGCACCCGTCTCGGGGAAACCGATACCCCGGCGGGCCTCCCACTTGACGCCGAGGGGGTCTTATTCCGTCCCGCCACACCGACGGCCGCGGTCCCACTGGCGGAATGCACCGATTGCAAGCTATTACTCCTGGCGCGTTCCCTCTCGCGATCACGTTGCGCCGCGGCGGCGGTCATTCGTTCGCGCTCGAGGGCATCGCGCTGGTCCCGCCCGATCGACGCATTCGAAACGGACGGTGAAATCTGCGGTGGCGGCGGCGCACCTGGATGCCGTGGTTGCTGAGTCGATATCCCGTGCACAGGCGTCGACGCTGGACTCGGCATCAACGGGTTGCCCGCGGCGCCGCCGCGCGAACCGAGGGATTTATGCGACACGACGGGACTGATCGTTTTCCTCGACGACACCTCTTGCGCGTGCGTCGCACCCGCACTACTTCCCAACATTGTGCTCAGGCGCATGCCCCCGCCCGTCGTCGTTGCAGGACTGCCCGTTGGCGACGGTAACGCGATGGCCGATTTGGCCGCTTGTGGTGGTGGTGGTGGTCCGTTGTTCGTCGGCGGCATGACGGGCGTTGCGGGTGCGGTGAACGGTGATGGAAGGGTGCGTGCTGACGGATGGAAGCCCGTCGACGGCAAGGATGGCTTGCTCATGGCCGGACGCTGCCAGATGAAAGGCGGCGATCAAGGCAGGCGCTCGCCCGTCAGGCGGAGAGAGAAAGAGAGCTTCTTGGGCTGGTCGGCTCTCCTGGGCGGACGTGTGTTTGCTTCCGCGACGGCGTGGTATCCGATCACTAGCGCGCCGAGGGGAGCCCACTCGGTCGCGAGAAAGCGCAGCAGGGTATAGCAAGGCTCAGCAGGGCAAGAAAGAGGTCGGCAGGGTTGAGGCTGCAAGCTCGTCCAGTGTCATGATGCATGCATCCATCACATGGCGCGTCCCAATATACAACTTGTGTGTGTCAAGCAGACCTGCGTTAATCTACAATGAATCGTTCATCTACGCGTGACATTAGATGTCTTTTTCTATTCTTGTTCGTTCCCTACGGCCTATTCCCCCGGCGCCACCGCAGCGATCGCCGTCGCGAGATCAAAGTGGAAAAACGGCGTTGTCGTCGACAACAACGGCGCCTCCGTACTCGCCAACGACCCGGCCAACGACCGCTTCCCGGCTTCATAATCGCCAAACACTTCTTCCTCGCTCCGCTCCACTCTCGTCTGCCTCGACTGCTGCGTCGGCGCATTCGGGCCATACGCCCCACTCTCGAGCGCCTCCGTCTCCTGCCTCGCGCGATCCGCAGGCGAAAGCACATCCATCGGTGGCAACGCCGGCGCCACCTCGGCCGGCAACGCATGCCTAGGAGTCCCATACCCGAATCCACCGGCGATCAACGCCCGGCGCGTCCACGGGCTCAGCACCGCGCTGAAATGAAACTCGACGGGCCCGTCGGCGTATTTTTCCACCTCGCGCCGCAGGTCGATCAAGTTTTGCACGCCCGTCGTATCCAGGTTGGCGACGCCCGCGAAATCGAGAATCACCGCGCGGCAGACGGGCTGGTTGGCCTTGGTCGGGTCCTCGATCGCTTGGCCCTTGCGCGGTCCCGGGTCGTTCCACGGTCGGTCGCCGGGCTTGACGTTGGACATGTCTTTGCCGCGGCGCGTCTTGAGCTTGACGTGGTCGAGGATGGCCTGGTTGATGTACGATGCGTTCGGGTACAAGAAGGATTCTTCGAATCGGTAGATGATCACGCCCGGCGGGGGGGACTCGATCTTGACTTGCGGATTGGTGATACCCCCGTCCCCGCACAGCGGCACATACACGTCCCGCGTATTCGCATCGTCCGGCGCGTTTTCGGGCCTGATTCGAACGCGCCCGAGAAAGTGCCCGCGCGGTCGCGCAATTCGGAACAAGAGCAAGACGACCGACGCCGCGAGCGAGGTATAGATACCGTTCTCGATCGTCGAAAAGATCGAGACGAGGACGGCCGCGAGCCAGATGATGTATTCCAAGGGTGCGACACGCCAGAAGCCGTACGATTGCGCGGGCGAGGCCACGAGATCGGCCACGGCGTGGATGATCAGCGCCGAGATGGCGGCGTTCGGGATGTAGTAGAATGCGCTCGTCAAGGCGTACAGCGCGATAATGACGACAATGCCCGTCGGGATACCGGCGGCGGGCGTTCGGACACCGGCCTTGGACTTGAGCGCGGATCGGGAAAAGGAACCGGTCGAAGGGTACGCGCGGAAGAGCGTGCCGAGCGTGTTGTTGACGCCGATGGCGATCAATTCCTGGTTCGGGTTAATCTTGTAGCCGTTCAATCGACCGAAACTCTTGGCGATGGAGATGTGCTCGAGCAAAAGGACGATCGTCGAGACGGGAAGCTGAGGACCGAGCGCGCTCAACAGTTCGCCGGAGATCTTGGGCTGACCGACGTCACGCAAACCTCGCGGGACCGTGCCGAGGACCGAGATGGGATACTTTTTCGGGTCCTTGCCGTGGATGACACGCCAGGCGACAATCGTCCAGACCAAGATAACAAAGGCGTGTCGGAAACAGCTCAGGAAGAAGGACGCGCGGCGGAATCGCGGGTACCGGTTGCCGCCCCATGCGAGGCCCCACTTGAGCATGTAGAGCGTGAACAAGGCGGTGACGCCCAGCGCGGCATCGAGCTTGGCGTACTTCAAGTTCTTCAACGTGTTGATGATGACCTTGTATGTGGCTTCACGCGTGTTGAGTCTCTTGGCGATACCAAACAGTGCCGGCACCTGACCGGCGGCAATGTTGATGGCGGATCCGGTCATGAAACCCGACACGGCGGGTTGAGGAATAAACTCGATGATCCAGCCCAGTCGCAGCAGTCCTATGCCGAGCACGATGAAGCCACAGATAAAGGCAAGACCGGTGGCGATCGTCGTGTTGTCCCACTGGCCCGGATGCGTTTTCTGAACATGAGCGATAACATTGGCGGTCTGCAGAGACATGACAGCGACGGGACCGATGGAAACATCCTTGGATGTAGCAAAGAAGGCGTATCTGAGAGGCGGTCAGCACGCGCCTGGATAGTAGTATAGAGTACTTACGTCAAGACACCACAGAAAGACGAGTAGAGACCGTATTCGGCTGGCAGCGAGGCCAACTTGGCATAGGACAAGGCTTGAGGGACGAGAACGATACCAACGGTGATACCACTATGGCAGAGGTTAGTATTTGTCTATGGCGGAGACCCTTTCACTTACGCAATGAGATCACCGGCCAGCCATGTCAGGTTGTACCTCGGAAGCCATTGAAGGAAGGGGAAGAGCGACAGGACGTAGGCGACGACCGACTGCTTGACAGAGCCCGTGTTGCCCTTGAGAAAGTCGAAAGTGTGGACCGTCTCGGGTGCATCCTCGGGCACGCTCAAGACCTTTTTGGCAGTCCGTCTGGCTTTGGCGACTATCGGGTTGCTCTTTTCGTTGTGTCCCGAGTTGAAGACGGTCGGTCCGAACAGCGAAGCCGGCGGCGATGTGGTGGCGCCTGTTGCTTGCGTCGGCATGATCAAGGAGGGGAGGGTCAGAGGTATAGAGGTTGCAGGTGATGTCCAAATCGAATTCCGAATCCAAGATACCGTTCAGGATATATACTTTCAGTGTCGAGAGCGGTATACCGAGCGGTGTATGCTTGAAGTAAGATACCGGTGAATGGATCTTCAAGCACGCAAGCTGGCCTCGAATGTCTTGGGCACCGCTCCTTGGTATGTAGAGCTCGACTCTATGGAATGAATCTGGAATATCTGTATGAATCGAGGCGACATACTTAAAAGGTGTGATTATCATAAGTATATGCGTCCGCTCAGCATAGAGCATTAGCTGGTGTCTGGATCCACCTTGGCTTAGCAATGATCGAATGTTGGCAAAGCGTCCACTTGCTGCAACGACGTAATGCGCAGGATTGAGAAAATCAGCGACGTCGTGCCGGCAAGACATGATGGCGACATCGATTTCAAGCGAGCGCTGAGCAACTCACATACCATTTTCAAATCGAAGAGTGCTTCGTCATGGAAATCCTCAGCCAAAAAGCGTTTCCAGAGTTGGATCAATCTCCGGCGCCACGTTTTTCGACTTTCGGCCGGAATCAATGCCCCTGGAATAAAGAAAGCTCTGCAGGGATTCCGCTTGAAGAGCGATCGACCCGTTTCGTCAAAGCTTTGCCGAGCTGGAACAGCTACCGCGGCGATCGCTTCCGCCAGCTCTTCTGCCGCAAAGAGCTCGAGCACGCAATCACGCCATCGCGAGCTAGCGGGTCCTTTGAAACTTTCTGAAACGCGGGGAAGTGCAAATGAGCGTTTCAAAGCAGAGAAGATGCACCGTTCAATTTCCGTCTTGTCAGCGCGGTTCTGTGGCTGACTGTACATCTTCAAGCATCAGTATCTCCTCATTTGGTCATCATTGCAGATAGATCAGCCGAGCCAGAAGGACATCACTAAAAGTCATGTATATAACTGTTCGATTCATTTTTGCTTTCATTCAAGTCTGTTTAGCTCAGTGGGAGAGCGACGGTCTGAAGTGTCGAGTCTGTAACAGATTTCCACGTCTACCGCAGGTCCTGTGTTCAATCCACAGAACGGACAAGCATTTTTGCTCCTGACCGAGGCAGGACAACGTCGTGAAGTGTCCCTGCTCGATACGAATCGATTCCGCCGCACAAAGAATCCTTTTTGGTGGACCATTTTGACAGATGTTTTGCGGGTCATCGAGGGCACTGACGTCGTTCTTATCCCCTTCATCAAATTCCACGGCATCGAAAGTACTTGCGTACCGAATTTTAGAGTCTTCGCTGTAAAACTGATAACGTGGTGGAAAAACAAAGCAAGTCCCTCAACTCGGTCGCGTTCGCGATGCGGAATTGATATACGCCCCGAGAGGTCTGCAGGTTCGACTCGCTGCTTGACCGAACACAAAACGTACTCTGGTGGCCTTTAGATGTCGACCGACGAGTCTGGAGGGTGACCCAAGAGGCCGAAGACTTTTGTGATTCGCACTGCAGCAGAGACCAGGCGTTTCATTTATATCTATCGGGTGTGCACGATAAGTCAATGTAAAGTTCAAGACTGAGTATCTCCGGACAAGTTGTGCCTTTCTGGTCCGTATCGAGACACCCAGCTGGGTGCGCACCGTACCAAGCACAGCCCTCCCATCGGAGAAAAGGCGCAAGCCGGGTGTTTCGCGACCCCTCTCTTGGTCATATCGCGACAAAGCTGGAGGTACGGAGGACTCACTTCTCGCGATGCAAAACAGATCGAAGCCTTCGCAACCCGGTGTCAAATAATTTACACAATTCAAACCGATTGGAAACATCAGTCCCTATTCCTGAATTGCCCATGACACCCTCTGACTAGGAGTACACTCAGCCGTCTTAGAATCGACAACCGCCCTGGATATCCCGGCAAAGCCCTCTCATCGCAACATCGCCCACTCTTGTACAAGGAATCGATGTCTGCATTGGCGACGCATGGTCTAGCCTTCGATAGCCCCTCATCGATGGGTCCGAACGTTGTAAACCCGTTCAGGTATTCATTCTCGAAGTAACAGGAAACACAACGTCAATATATGCACGTTACAGGTTTAATGAGAAAGCTTAGAAAAAGCTTACCCAGGCGCAATCGTAGTCGTCGTTCCTTTTAATTCCGGTAGTGAGTATACTGCGGTGCTCGTTTTCACGTTCGCCCCGTACAGGTGCGGAAAGGGTACGTTGCCGCTGAGAGTGCTTTCGCTCCCAGGTGTCTCGATCGCGGTACTGTGCTGAAAAGTGATGCTGGGCCGAGGAAATACACAAGCGAGGCAACCATGGGAGACGCCGGTCCTTCCATCTCAAGTTGATGAGGAACACATGTCCACTTTCGATACAAGAGTTGCATCCTACTTGGCTTGTCGTCATGCTCGCCGCATTTGATTAGCTTGAGACCTTGAGTAGTTGAGCATAGCGGTTAGCCAGTCGATTCAAATCCCCCTCCCGGACTCGGTCATCGATACTTGAGCCTCGCTATTCCATTGCTACATACCACATATACATACCACATAGGTTTAACCATAGAAGAGGGCGCAACGGCAAGTCTAGCTATGTACCTCTGACGTCAAGTCCCAACGAAAGTTCGTGCATTGTTCGCTTTGCGATGCATAACGGTACGACCCTTCGTCCAGATGTTCTCCTTACATTCAGCTCGGAGTGCCTACAGCGAGCGGACATGTTGGAGGGATCCCCAAATCAGGCGTCTATTTGTTCAAGTCCAAGCAGGCTTCGGCGTGACATGGCATCATCCAGAAGTATCAGGTGACATAGCCTGCGAGGCCTTGGGTTCGACAATGATTCAAGCCCTGTACGTTGCCATCCTCCACGAAGACGATACAGCGGCTAGAACTGAAGCGCGAGGCGGAGAGTAGTTGCACTCTCATACCAAGCGCGAAGACTTTGGAAGAGGTGACTTCTAAAACGTGTTTTACTCGCACAATATGATCATATTTCTGGCAATTCCTTTTCTACCTTCATCTACATTTGATTCTGATGAGCCCGCTGCATCATTCGCTGGGGAGGCGGTCCAGCCACGGCTCCTGCCGGGATGCCAGCTCGAGGCGGCGGTCCGGCAATCGCATTAGGAGGAGGCCCAGCGATAGCCCCTGGAGGAGCCGCGGCCCTGGGAGGAGGCCCTGCGATGACGTTCGGCGGCGGGCCTGCGGGCATAGTCGGCGGCGGAGGCATACGTTGGGCCTGGTTCATCGGCGGAGGCCCTTGACGTCCAGGATGCGGCGGCCCCGCTTGCATCTGCGGCTGTGCTTGGGGAGCTCCAGCATAACCGAGATGACCGGATGGGTTACGGCTACCCATGGAAGGCGGTCCGGTTACAGGGACCTGCTGCTGAGGCGGCCTGCTTGCTCCAGCCTTCGGCGGGGGTGCCAGAACAGCCGGGGAGGCACGTCGAGGAGGTCCCGCAGGCGGGGGCGACGCGAATGTTTGAGGAGATTGGACGCCAGGCATGTTGGGGAACGGCGACATGATGGGTTGCGGTTTTGGTGTTCCAGCTGCACTGGTGGGCCGCTTTGGCTGAGTGGCCAGGCCTGCAATGGACGGGGCATCGTTCCAACCGGGAATGTCTCGTCTTTGCGCAGCAGGGATGGGTGCCGGAGAACCCGAACCTCGCGGTCGAGACATGGGTGGCGGAGCGATCGGTGCATGGCTGACCTGAGGCGCCGCGGGCTGGCCATAAGGCCCTGCCTGATAGCCCGACTGCTGTCCGTAAGAGCCGGAAGCGTAGTTGCCATAATTGCCTTGACCAGTTGGCGCTGGGTTGTACGCAGGCGCGTACGGCCCAGAGGGAGCCAGGGGTGCGGCAGGCTGCGCCGGCTGAGCAATTTGCGACGCTGGCGTGCTATGAGCGGGCGAATACGTCGGGTAGCTGACCGATGGGTTCCGCGTGCCTTGGTACGGGGCGGGAGCTGTCGGAATGGACTGATACGGTCCAGGAGCAGCGTAGGCAGGGCCGCTGGGTTGACGACCAGCCGCAGCAGGCGCTAAACCAGGCTGCCTGATTACCGAGGCGGCGGTGCTAGGCAGCTTACTGGCGGATGGGTCTCCAGCGCTTCGCAGATAGCGTTCGCGTGCCGACTTGAAACCCGAATCCGTGCCCTTGGAGCCACGGTAATCGGCCGGAGTTTGCTTGATGTAGGCGACGGCCAGGTGAATGAGACCTTGTGTCGCCAGCAGATCGGCATACTCGTAGTATCGGTCGTACAGGGCGGAAAGAGAGTAGGTGCGAGCGCCAAGGTCCGCAGTATTGTCGGACCGGGTGGGCTGGGCGAGGTCGTTGTCGACGTATCCCGTCGCACTCTTGAAGACCGCAATCTTCTCCATAAACGTCTGCAAGGCGGTAGCGTGTGCGGAGTACCGCGAGGATTTTTTGCCGGCGTCGCTCTCGCTTGACATTGCCGCCACGGTCGCCTCTTCCTCCTCCTTCATCTCGTCCACCCAGATGTTGACGACCCTGTCAAGCTTGCCAGCTGCAAGATAGCACAACAATGCATTCTTGCGCCACTCTCCGGCCTTTTCTGCCGAGACCTGTGCACCGCCTGTGCCGTTTGCCAATCTGTATTGGAATTCGATGCGCTGACCCAACTGTTCCGCCAGGCTGTTGAATTCTTCGTCTTTGGCGAATGTGCATAGCACGACAAAGATTTCTTGCCATTCCGACAATTCGGCGTTTTGCACCACGTCAGAGAGGTCGTTGGAGACGATGGACTGGAAGAGTCGCAGGTAAGGCAATGCAGCAGTTCGACGCTCAAAGTATGCCTGCTGAGTGCGAGCCAGCAGCTCCGGTCCACCCCGAACGGCAAGAACCAAGGCGTCGGCAAAGCGATCGGCAGAGAGGGAAAGCGTGACCGCAGACTCGAAATCTCCGACAACGAGAGCCCGTGTGATGAGTCGATCCACTTCAGACTCGTCGGTGGGATAAATCTTGAAGGTGTTGGACTTGAGGCTCTCGGAGACAACGGAAGACGCACGCGAGCCGACAGTTGCCGCCACAGACGAATCCCTGGCGTGTTCCTGATGCGGGATTGTCATTCGCTCGGGAATGGCAGTGCGGTTGGAGCTCATCGAGCTGAAGAAATCGGCGCCGGCCCCGGCATCCACCTGAGGCGTGCCCAGTCCGCCGTCACTTCCGCCAAACAATTCGGTCACTTCCGTCTCGGCCTCTGTCACGGCTGTCTTCTTGGTAGCATCCGTCGTGACGCTGACTTCGGACGGTGTCGCTTCGGACTGGGCCTTGTTGGCCGAGTCGGCATCGATCTCGGATGCGGCCGATTTGTCGGCAAAGGTCACGGCGGTATCCCGAGGCGTGCCAGGAACCGTAGCGTCATCCTCCCTGCGAGCATGCGCAGCCTCGTATTTCTGAATAGCCTGCGAAACTTGAGCCGCAATTTCCTCTTTCGAGAAGCCCAGCAAGGTTACCAATTCTTCTCGCGAGTTGGTCGTGAACAGGCTTTGCAATGCCTTCCATCCGGCAGAGACGGACGCCTTGTCATCCTCGCGTTTCGTCATGTCTTCGCAGAACGCACTCAAGTCGGACTGGGAATCCTGCACGCTGACCAGCTTCTGCGCTCGCTCGATGACCTCGGGCTCGGTAACGACATGACGCAGATGGACAACCTGAGACTGGCTCTTGCCGTTGGCGCCATCGAGGTTGCTGACAGATGCCAATTGGCCGCCGAAGCCAAAGGTGGCCGAGACGGGCCGTCGGAGCCACTTGGGAGGCTGCTTGAGCGAAAGGACGGGTGCCCCCACGGCGTTGTAGTTGGAAAGTGAGCCAAAGATATCGTCCGTCTGAGCGTTGGCGGCAGGCCTGTTCTCCTGTGCGGGATCCGGCTGAGTCTGTTGTAGCGAATGAATGCCAATCTTGCCGTCGAACGAGGCGGTGGCGAGGAGATCGGGGTTTCGCGGGCACCAGGATGTCTGGAACGACCAGTTGTTGCTGGGCGGGAGCTGTGAGGGCAGATTAATTACAGCGTCTGGGTAATTAGATGCAACCTACCTCTCCGATAATTTCGCACGTCTGTGGGTTCCAGCATATCGTGCGGTTGTCCTTGCCACAAGACAACAACAAATCCTGGTCTTGCTGACACCACGACAGCGACAAGATCCCCTTGTCATGCCCACTCAAGATCTTTTCCGGCGCGAGCGAGTTTCGCAAGTCCCAGACCATGATAATAGGCGACGTATCGTCCTCCGACGCCGTGATCAACCGCGTCGAATGCGCCGGCTGCCAGCAGATATCGCTCATGCCCCTTTTATTGCCCACTTGCATGCCGCCGTAGCCTCCCATGCCGGTAGAATGGCCTGTCATCCCCGTCGCAGCTCCGCCTCCGTAAGCAAGGCTGATGACTTCCTTTTTCTGCCGCAGATCCCATACAGAGGTGTAGCCTGAAGAGGAAGATGCAGAGAGAATGTGGGGGACGACAGGGTTCCACTGGAGGGCTGTGATTTCGTCGAGCTTGGTTGAGCGAGGTCCAGTTTGATGGATCTTGTCGGGATTGTTCAGGTCGTAGACTTTAAGCTGATGCAGAAAGATTAGGAGGCGTCGCTAGTAAAGGGATGGCACGCACCTCGGCATTGACGGATCCACTCGCCAACAAGTTTTTGGTGATCGGGTTGAAATCCAAACCTCGTACGGGTCCCGAATGGGTCTCATTCTTGAACACAAGCGATGAGGGTGCACTATCGAGAGGTCAGACGAGGTCGTCCAAGCAGTCCGCCAGACTTACTCGGAGCCCGCCAGTATCTTTTCCGCATCCCATACCGACACTTCACCCGTTTCCATACCGGCGGCCAAAACGCCCCGGCTGTGCGCCTGCGAAGCAGACGACCATGCTAGTCGGTTGAATCTTTCACACAAACATCAGCTTTCACTTGCTCTACCATCACCCCAACTGGCGCTCACCTCGAATTGGTACTGATGCTCCCCCTGGGTCCGGCCTGACCTTCCCCGCCGAGCTCCAACCCTTCCTGCTGATCCGTGCCGAAAAACTCTGGCGCCCAGATCTCGAGGTGGCCGACGTTGCTGAACGTTTCATCGAGCGCGCCCGAGACGGTACCGGTCGCGATGAGGGGAAGGGAGGAAGACGAGGTGCCCCAGGCAAAGGTCGCTGTCCTCTGGATCTCCTTGAGCTTCATGGTGGAAGTCGGGTCGGAGGTGTGGTTGAGGTCTTCGCAAGCGATACGATGCGCTGGACCGACTGATCGCCTCGAATGACTGCACTTCCACGACACCTCATCACAGCGCGGATAGGCTGCAGCTGGCTGGCGGTGACTCGCGTCATGGTGCCGCGCCCGCCCCAATTTGGAAATATCACCCTTTGCTTCGATTTATCGACATTCTAACCCGTAAGACCAAAGCTCATCCCCTAGCCTGTCCTCTTGACATTTCCCCTTGACCTTCGCGGTATCCCCTACGGACGAGCCCTATCCTCTGCCGCTCACTCGTTTCATCAAAGTATCCTTTGAACTTTCTGCATGCGCCGTTGACGTTGACTTGGGCTCGACATTCAAGCCGCGTTACCACCGAATTTGGGTGTGCGAACTATACTGAGATCAAGAAAAACACGTCGAATGCATCGAGGCGGCCAGAGCTCTCCCGATATTTCTCGTGCATTGCGCATATGAAGCATTTTCAAGGACTTCTCATGTCCTAGATCGTGATTCCATCCCGTCGTGACGGGCTCCATCGAACGAGAAATTATTGTTTGACGTTACATTCTTCCCTTTAGTACACCACCGCTAGACAATCATCGCTGTTATGCGCTTCTCCACGTCGGCTGGGGACGACCGTGCATCTGCAGCGCTCCAATCAGCTTCCTCGGTGGCCGGAACAAAGACAGCCGACTTACACTTCTCCACATGCTTTGCATGTCGTGCAGCATACGCCGAAAAAGCAGGTGTAACCAGTCTCCTCACCTCCTGCGCGAGCCTTTCCTGCAAATCCGGATCTTGTCGCGAAAGGGGATGCTGCCGTGAAAGTGCCTCCAGCTCATCGAGCCTCGCGAAAAAGTGGGTCAAGCTATCCCTGACGACTTGTTTGTCCCCCGACGTTCCCGTCAGCCTGGCGACAGTTCCCGTATTGGTAGATTCCACGAGAAGGGCAAGCAGCTCTTGCCAGACGTCCATATACCTCGCTCTCGCGTCGCAGAAGCCTCGGTCCAAGATACCCTCGCCTCCGGATCCGAGCATGCGCGCTGATTCCGCGTCGGTGGTGAGAGTGTTCAGCATGTATGATACTGTAGTCACATAGGTCGGCTTTTCAGCCCGGAAAGCAAGATCGGTCAAGGCATCTCGCGCTTACGATTGTTCAAGAGAAAGACACCCGCCACAAGCTTGCGCATGCTCCTTGCCCTCGCCTCGAGCTGTTCCAGCAGCCCGGACAACATGTCCGCCACAAAGTGCTGCAGCGTATTGTCGCTTTCCGCATTCTTCTGCGTCGCTGGAATGGCTCCCATGAGCCAATTCCTGTCGCCGAGTGAGCCTAAAAGATTATTGACCACGTGCTCGAATGTTGGGAGTGTTTGAATGTAGTGGACCGTCTGCGGAATATGCGTCAATCTCATCTGTCACGCTAGCGAGCGGGTCGACGTACTCTGTAGGTGACATCAGCGATGGAAGAATTCTCTCCCTTGCTTCCCGTCTGCGAGGCTCGAATATCGACCAATACTTCTGGGAAGCTCCTCAGACAGGCCCCGCGTAGCGTAGTACTCGCCTCCTCCACCAGCTTGATCTGCCTCGCCTCAAAGTCGAGTTCACCCGTGATCTCCTGCCAGTCCCCTTGATGCTGCACCAGAGTCTCGTAGAGTCCGAAAGCGTAAAACGTCGTCGAGGTCAGCGACTTTTTGATCATGGCGATTTGGGAAGTCAGAAGGTCTTCTAGCGCGTTCAAGGAGGGACCAAAGATGTTCGCTAGACTCCTGGAGGGCGATTTCGGGAACACGTGCTCGAGCAACATTTGTTCCGACTGCGAGGCGACTTTGAGTCCTGATTACGACAGCTATCGCATCAACGTACCTGCATCATACTGAGCATTCCGTTGAGCAAGATTTCAATCTTGCGACACTTTGCTCCTTTAGCTTCCTCTTCCCCGCCCGGCGATGATCCTGTCCGATCCTCGTCGAACGCACGTATCACAGGAGTGATACACTGTGTCAGGATATATTCCCGTCGCATCGAGAGGTACGATTCCCGAGCCTGTTTCATGGTCACCACGATATGGCTGCCGGTGGGATGCGCCGATGTACGCGGTAACCGCGAGAGGTACTGTATGATTGACATGACGTTTGGCAACGTCGGCAGTGTCGTTGGTGGCGATGTCGGGCCTAACCGTCGTGCTCGTTCAGACTAACGTCACCGCATGTGGCACCCAGGACATACCATCGTTTGCGGCTTTCTCCAAATTCACTCCTTTCTGAGATCCGTTCTTGACATGCTTGAGCATGAGCCCTACCAAGTTCCTCGCTCCAAGATCTACAAGTCGGGACTGCACGCAAGAGAGCGTTCAAGCGGTTGCCGATACAAGCTGAACCAAGGTCCACTCACATAATCCTTGATCCTCGCCTCTGTGCTCCTGCGCTCATTCTTACCCAGCCTATCGATCTCCTTGACAAGTCTATCAATTGCATCGGTATAGTCCCGAAGATTCGATTCCTGCGGTCTACACGCGCGACCTTGTCAGCGTCGTTTCGCAAAAACCAGGTAGCCGGGTACTGACGATCGCGAGATGATGTCTTCCTCGTGCTTCCCAACGGCAAATTCGCTCTGAATGATCTTTGTCTTGACGTCCTTTCCACCTAGTATCGAAAGCGCGTTGCCGATGTCTGCAAGGTATGATTCAGACGAGCCCGAGGAAGGCCATCGTTCCTCATTCCACTTACTCTGGGCCTCTTTGCTTAGGGGCTGAATCCCGAAGGGTGCTATCGTCTTGTCGAGTTTCACAAGTCTTGTGTCAAGCTGCGCAAGGATCGCTGAGTGATGAAGACGGAATGATCGAGTCAGCCTGATGCTCGGCCCACCTCGAGATTTTCCCCACCTGTCATCCGAGACGCCAATTTGTTGGTCTGGGAGAGCCTTTGCTCGAGCTGGTGCACCAGGATGACCATCAGCGAGGTGTGTGAATGCGCAATGGCGCAGGAATAGTCACCAGGGCCAATTCCGTTTCGTCCTCCATGATGGCTCAAGGTCGGGGTCTTTGCTGGGAAGATGGATGGACGAAACCTAGAGTGGATATCATGCGCGGTGCGATGTATCCCCGTCCAACGGCATTCCGATATGCAATCAACGAGTGGCCGTGGTTGCCGGACGAGATATAGCTCTCGTGTTCATACAGAACCACACGGATACCATACATGTCTTACGGCGCTGCTGGCGTCATCTGCCAACCTCGATCGTCCGTCGCGTCTTGAGCGCGACTAACCAAGGCAATGTACAGTACTAGTCGTCCGTCTCGGACAGGATGATGGCGACGTTGCCCATCATCGTTCAGGAATCACTGAGTATCTTTCTCACAAGGCCCAGCAACACCCTTCTACATGACACATATACAACGCGGAAACGCACGAATAGCTACAACTCCTTCACAATAGCTTCGCCCTCGACCTCGGCGCGCCCGCCCTCCAATTTCGCAGCCCGCCATTCTTCTTCATCGCCTGCTCCCTCTGAATCGCCGCATACGCGCCAAGTATATGCTCCGAGAGCAGCGGAACAGCCTGCGACGCCGTCGGCGGCGGTAACAGCGCCGCGATCCCCGTCAGCTTTTGCGCGGCTGTTTGTTTTGCTGGTTTTTTGGGCGAGGTATGCGCCGCGGGAGGCGGCGCTTTTGCCGAGTCTGTGTCTGTTATCGCCGGTTTTGAAGGGGAAGCCATGTCGACGTCTTGATCCTGCGCGGGAACGTCTCCCTCGGACGCCTTGGTCCCCTCGACACCATCACCCTGCTCAGCCGGCCCGTCCACTTTTTCCTTCTCTTCCTGCTCGCGCTTCACCCTCTCCTCCTCTAGCCTTCTCTCCTCGGCCTCCCTCTCCGCCTTCTCCCTCTCCTCCACCTCCACCCGCTCCGCCTCCTGCCTCTCCCTAAACGCGCGCTCCGCCTCGACCCGTTCCCTCTCCAAATCCGCCTCCGTAATCCGCGCGGCCCGATTCCGCAGCTCGAGCGCCGCCATGCACAGCGTGCGCACCATCTCGAACGCGAGAAAGCCGAGAATGTCCATGACGTCTTCGTTGGGCTTCACGTCGAGAAAGGCCGAGGCGTTGATAAAGTCCTTGAAGCGTTTCGCTGAGGGGGATGATGGAGGCCTCAGTGTCCCTCTGGCGAGGATCCGCCGAGCCAGACTCACACTTGCGATACGTAAAAGACGCCTGACGGCATTCCGAGTAGAACACGTACTGCTCCTTGGTCATCCGCCTCGTGACCGCATCCGCTTCCTGTCGTCGGAATAAGCAACTCACTCCCGGATAACCCAGAAAACACGCACCCTCAGCCGCTGTATACTATCCTCATACGCCTCGAGCTCCTCATCGTCATTATCCTCCTCCTCGTTCGACGTCGTCCAATTCGGCAAGTTTCTGAGCAAGTCTTGGAAAGGCGTGATCAACTCCCACGGCAACTTGATGACCTGTTTCTTTGGCTGTTTCTTCTCTACTCGAAAAACCCTATCAGTCTCTTTGCAAAGCATCCCGTCCGCCAAAACGCACCCACAACATCATCCAGATCCTCCACCTCGATATCCGCTCCCCCGCGCGCCGCCTGGTCATCCTTTTTGGCATTCTTCCTGACTTCTTTCCAACTGAGGTACGTCCGCAGTCGATTCACTTTGGCACGGTCGTCCCGGATTAGGAAAATCAAGTCCTCGGGTGCGAGGTAGCGCGATGCGCGGAGGTGGGATGTGAGACGTGCGCGGGTGATCTGCATCGGATATAAGAGGTCAACAAGCGTGCGGTGCGGACAAGCGTCGCACGAGGGGGTACGCACCAACTCGATCAATTGACCCCGTACGATATCCTCTATCAAATGCACCGTCTGCATCACCGGTTCTTGGATCTCACAAAACACGTAAATCTGGTCCATCGACATCAGCACCGACCAACCGACGTCAAGGAAACCCACACGCACCATCTGCGAAATCTCGGTCGTGTACCGATACTCGACCGCATGCCCTACCGTTGCGAGGTCCACCCCAGCGGGATTCCACGCCGCGGCTTTCGCTCCGCGTTTCCGACCTGCCGTGGTTGCCGTCGTCGTCGTCGTCGTCGTCGTCGTCGTCGTCGTCACCGCCGCAGGTGCAGCAGCCGCAGAACCCTTGGCCGCGGCGGGGTGCACATCGTCGGCGTCCTCATCCTCTGATCGGTCCGCCGTGCCTTGGTCGATGGCGGAGTGACGGCGTTTCCGGGGCGGAGCAGCGGAGGATTGTTTCGTGGGCGAGGGGTGGGCTGTTGTGCTCATTGTCCGTGGGTCAGGAACAGCGGTATGCGGTATGGTGGATGGATCGAAGGGAAGGGGCATGGCTGCGCGATAAAGGCAGCGGACGCGGCTGACTAAGCAAAGCAGCCCCTCACGCGCGAGCCTCGTGTCGTGCTTCGTCATATCCTTCCCCTTCCCTTCTTAACTTGTACCCTTTGTACACCGTCCTCTGCCAACAGCCAGCCGCCAAGCATCCACGACGCACCATCCATGTCTTCTTTTTCCGAAAGAAAAGCACCAGAACTGTCCGTGAGTTCCCGCGTAAAAGAAGCCAAGCTGCCCTTGTTCCCTGACATCCCCCGCGCACACGAATAGCTGAATCTTTCCCCGGCGATGGACGCCAACAAGTCATCGGCCGTTCCACGATGTACGTCTCCCGGGCCCCTCCGCTCAAGTACCATTCCAGATACCATGCTCAGGTCCTCTCCATCCCTCCAGCATCAAACCCTACTACATCCTCAAACCCAACGCCCGGCCCCATCCCCGCACTAACAATCTCCGACGCCGCACCTTCCTCCGACAACAACCCATCCACCGAAACGCTCCCCGCCCGTCCTCTCACAGCCGCCGACATCTCCCTGCCCCCACTCGGTCCCGGGCCCGTCGCAACATCACACACATTCCACGCGACGCTCTCCTCCCCCGCGTTCTGGGAACGCGTGCATGCGCTGTGTCGCGAGGAGTTTGCCGAGGAGCGGGACGGGGATGCGTGTTGGAAGGCTTTTTTGGATGGGATCAAGGGACGGTTGAGTGCGGGTGAGGTGGCCAAGATTATTGATGTGGTGGGGGTTACGGGTAAGTTCCTGGCTCATGTAAGGAAGGTCGGGGAGTGCTGATGATGGTACAGGAATGGGCGGTAACGCCGTGTAGAGGTGGCAAGTGGATTGTCGGTACCGCTGCGATAGCTTTGCCAATGCATGGATTATAATATACATGAAACATGATACAAAAATCCCGAGACAGGATGACTGAATCCCCCGTCTGTCGATACAACCGCGCCATATCGCACCTTGCCCTTCCCTACTTATCGAACCACCCCTTCTTCCAACCAAACACCGACAAGCTGATCCCGATCGCCAACACCCCAAACACGAATAGCACGGGGAAGATGTACGATCCGTAGCATTTGAATTCGCTGCATGACACCCGGCACGAAAAGAGGCGCGAGGCCCGTCACGGTATGGTATCAGACCCACTCCGCACATGTGATTCCAGCAAAGAGGAAAGAAAGGTTGAAGCGACTCACGACCAGAGACACTCCCTCGAAAGCTTGGGTAAACCCGGCCGCGTCCTCTCTCCCATTCCCGTCTCCACATCACCCCCCACCCTCGACGCACCACCGGCCCTATACGCGCTCGTTCGCGAATCGTATGCATCCGGATCCTCGGAATACAGCGCAGAGGAAGACGCAGAAGGGAACGATATGCGCGAGGGCGCCAGGGCGTATTTGCCTTGCTTCTGGGTTGCGTCCTTTGGCGTGTGTGTGTGCGGGAGGGGAGTCGAGGGCGAGAGGAGTGGTTTGGAGTCTGACATGCTGTGCATGTGTCTCGTTGTGCAACTTGGCTCGTGGAAAGCAGCAGGCCAGTTGGTGGACGATCAGGACGCCGGGCGACGTTTTGGTTTTGCCTCTTGCTGGACGGTCACCCGTCGAGGTCTCGGGTGCAAAAGTGGAATGGGATGACATCATACAAGCGAGTGTCGAAAGCTGAGCGGTGTCGGACGGGCCCTGGAATGACAAGGTCGTCAGGGGGGCATGGAACGGTTTAGACGTGCATGTCATCGCATGACAAGAGGTAGACACTGCCGACAACCATTCTACTATAAATCAATTACATTCAACCGAAACACGGAAAAGTCGCGCAGACTCGGCGCCCAAAGATCCACAACGCCACATCTATCGCAACTGCCTATCATCATCGGACTCTCCCTGACCGGCAGCATCGAGCGCATCGTCGTACGCCCCATAAGCCGGCGGAGGCGGAGGAAGCGCCGCGCCCAATCCCAATGACGGATCCACACCAGACACACCAGCCTGACCTTCCTGGCCCTGACCATACTGCTGATCCGCTGATGCAAGCTGGACCGGTGTATAGCTCTGCTGCGAGACGTGAGGTGATCCAAACTGCTGACTATGCCTCGGCGATCCGGACGGGCTGCCCTCCGCCTGTCCGGCGACACCCGCCGCCGCCGCCGGACCCGAAGCGAGCGCAGGCGTCGGCTTGTTCCGCCTAAATGCACCCGCAGCGATCGTCCGAGGCCCGTTCACGCCATTCGCGCCGACAGCCGGGGATCCGACGCGGGCTGGCGCGGGAAAGCCCGCCGGCGTCTCGCTAGGGGTGTAGAAGGCGTCTCGATCGCCGAGCGGGGTAGGCAAGGCTGCGCCAAAGTTTTCGCGCTCTTGAGATCGTGCATCAACGAATGGAGGGATCTCGCTGGATACTTTGCGGCTGGCGGGCTTGCCATCTCGGGGTACCGAGGGCGGCGAAGCAGCGTGATTGCGGACGAAGTAGGCTGCGGAGCGGATTGTTAGTCGATAGAGAGCGCTTTTACCGCGAAACATACCCGTGTTGTCGTATCCGTCCTCATCGCCTCTGCGTGAAACTCTACCCCGGCTCATGATACTAGGTCGATTTGGCGACGAAAACTCTCCTTGGTTCGCGGAGTTGTCCGGAGACGCAACAAAGGACGCCTGAGCGGGATCGGCGGAAACAGGGGGTGCCTGATACTGGTCCGCAGCGCCTTGCGCCAGCGCTTCCGGACGACCCGAGTCGACGGTCGCCAATGTCTCCACAGGGTCTTGATGCGCATTTGGCAGGACGAGCACGTCGGTGCGGATACCCAGTCCGGGCCAGGGCTTTTCGTTGGGTTGAGCAGAGGCGATCGGCATCGAGGCGAGGGTTTGCGTCACAAAGTTGGGATCCGTCAGCGGCGTCAGATCGTCGGGGTTCTCGAGACGCTGAGCGAGTTTTTGCGTCAGAAACACTTTCGATCGAGGACCACCGTACATACCGCTTTGACGTTGGCGTAGGCACACTCTCGGCCACACACCTCTCTGATCACCTTGCCACTGCCAAACTGGTGGAACACCCTCGTATCAAAAGTCCTGAACAAGACACCATCCACGCGCAAGAAGAGCCGCGCAAGGATAAAGAACGAATGCGGCATGACCCGAATTCGAACATTCAGAATCGACTCTCCGTTGTCGTGCAACTCGTCCTCGTAGAGGGGAACATCATCGTAGAACAAGATCTTGTCCAGCACGGGATCCTGTCTTGCCAACAAATCCATCGGAATCTTCTCCGTCGTCGTCGGCCGGAATCCATAGTCGTCAGGTCCGCCGAGCACGTAGACGTCACCGGCGAACGTGGTCGAATAAGTCCAGTCGAACGGTTTGGCCGGGGCATCTGGAATCGGTCCGTCGCTCAGCATCGTCTTTTGTCCTGCTGCGCGCGCATTGGCTTGTGCGACACCCCACGATTGTGCCATGGCGACTTGAACGGCGCCTCCGGTTGCGGATTCCCAGCCTGTGCCTTTGGGAATGAGGGATAATGCCAAGAGTGCATCGAATCGGAGGGAGATGCCGGGGGAAGAGGGAGATGGCGTGTATTGCAGGGTGAGACTGTTGTTGCCAAAGGTCATCTCCGGCAAAGGAATATCCAGCTCGGCGGCGGCACTATGGGGAATCAGCGGGTATGCCACAACTCTACGTTATGAATCACTCACGAGTCAATCTCCGGCCCATTCAAGATTGGTTTCTTGACGCTCTCAATAACCCAATCCTCAATTCGCAACACTCGCCTCGGTCCTTCCTCCTTTAGATCATGGTGGTACGCTTGAGGCCTGGACGAAGGAGCTGAAGCGGCAGGCTGTGCCGCAAACGCCGACATCGGGTGCGCGATGCCCTGCGCGCCCAAGCCTTCCGCATCACCATTGCCGATCCTCGAGACCCGCGCCGATGTCGCATGTGCGGAATGCGCATGCTGTACATCCTGAACAATCGCTTCCGACGCATAGGTGGACAGGAACGTGCCTTCTCCGGCTCTCGAGACGGCTGAAAACGGCTCGGGAGAGTCGAGTTGTTCGGTGCCGGCAGTATGCTGTGGTTGTGTAGCCGTAGCGATATCGAGCGTCTGCAGATGCGGCTGCCCAGAAACGGAATCGATAGCCGGTGCCAAACCCCGGCTCGCAGCACCCTCGCCCGCCTGATCAAACTGGTACCCGCGATCCACAGCGCCACGCGAGGTATCAAACGGCGGACTGATGGGCGCATCAAACATGATCTTGTTCAACTGCGGCGCACCCGCCAACGGCGGCGTATGCAGGGGACCCGCCACGCCGCCGGCCGCGCCCTCGGTGCTCTGGAACCTCGTAAACTTGGGCGCAGAAGCCGGCGCCGTTCCCGTGGTCGTCGCATTCGGATCATCCCCGTATGCTTCGGCATACCGCGCATACGCATCCGTCGGACCATGCACATTGTCCACCGTTCCGAAATGCTGCTGTCCCGCGGCCCCAGCCGATCCCGGCGCCAGCGGGGCCATCGGCTGCGTATGCGGCAACCCGGGAGGTCGGGCGCTCACATCAGGCGGATGAAAGACAACTTGAGCGATACACTTGGCTGCCTCGCCGCTGAGTCGTTCCGTCGTTGCGTAGCCATTGTACGGCGCACGTCCATACCCGGGCGGCGTCTCTTCCAGCGGGATCTCCTCAATGAGCAGCTTGCCGAGCTCGCCGACGATCGTCAAGTGTTCCGCCAGCTCGAGCAAGCCATTAAACTTGATCCCGAGCGCTTCCTTGGTCGCGCGTCGCTTGAAATCCCCAATCTTGGCTTCCTCCATGACGATATCCGTGTCCATGTGTCGGATCTGATCGCGCAGCGAACTCAACAGCTCCGTCTGTGCATGCAGGTTCTTATTCTCCTGGCCCATCTTTGCCAGCTTCTTCTCCTCCTTTTCCGCGCGCGCATACGTATTCCGTCGACGCTTCTGCAGTTCATCCAGCTCTTCTTCCCGCGTGCGCACCGACTTCCACAGGGCCCGCTGGTCTCCCTGATGAGCGGAGAACTTGGCGCAACCCGTCGACAGGTGCGCGAGAATGATCGATGCGTGGGTGGTGATATCGGCGAGATCGGACCCCTCGGTCTGGCCCCAAACAGAAAGCGCCTGACATGCCTTTGAAAGATCCGCCGATGCGCGGTCGACGCTTTGCAAGACGGACTTTTCGGCGTGGATGAGGTCCTGCAGCTGGCGCAGCTCAGAGTTGCCGATGATGCTCGGAAGCTGCACGAATCAAAGCGGATTGTCAGTGGCCGATTGGATCGCAGCAGGACCATCCTCACGATTGCCGTATGCGCCACTTTCCCCTTCAACAGCGCCCCCGTGCCCATCCTCCCCCCAAACCCGAGATTACTGGCGCCATTCCCGCCACTCTCACTGACGACCCTCTCCGCTCCTCCCTGCTCGCTCCCGCCGCTCGCCTCGCGCTCCCGCTCGCCGCGGTCGTCGGTATTGGATCGTTTGCCGAATCCGAGGTGGAATCGACCGGATGTGGATCTCATTGTGTATGCAGTGAAGGGCGAGCGAGTCGAGGCAGCGAAGCAGGGATCCGCTCATCAATGTAATGTAAAGTCGACATTCGCGGTGCGCAGCCAGCACAAACGTCGAGGACGTCGTCCTTTGCAATCATTTTGCTTCCGCGCACAGCCGAGGCGGGTCGGATGACGAATCGGCACTCTGACTCGCTCGCTCGCTCGTCGAATAATCTCAGTGCTGCCAATGCCATCGATGCGATACGTGGATGCTAGTCATACAACGGGTAGTCGGGTGTCAAAGTCTATGCATATACCGTGTAGAATTATAATCCTAGGCGACGCTCCTCGGCGCCAAGCTTGACCCGAAGCCATGTCCATATTTGCGGTCCGACCTGATAGTAGACGAGACCAAACAGCGCTCCGGCGAGATGCGCTACATGGTCAAACATTCTGTAGGACAAACGCATCAGCCAGGATGCACAAAGGTCCGGGAGAATACGAGGACTCACTTCCATCCCCTCACCATACCCAATAGATCGACCGCGATCATCCCCACCATACCCGCGCCAATGGGAATCGGGACCCACGGGACAAAGATCAAGCTTATACTCGCGTCCGGGAACGCAAGCGCCGTCATCGTCAGTGTCGCATAGATGGCCCCGCTGGCGCCGAGCGAGGGAAGGACGGCCTGATTCGCGGCGAGGGCCGAGATGGAGGAGACGCGCGCCGGGGAAGCGAGGTCGCGCAGCAGACGTGGTAGCCGAACGAGTACGGTCGAGAGGTGGGAAGCGAGCGACGAGAAGAGCCCGGCCGTGAGGAAGAATGCCAGGAAATGATACGCGGTCGTACTCGACGGCAAAATCACGCTCGCGCCGTCCCAGTACTCCCGCTCCGGATGCGCCAGGTACGCGTACGCGGCCGAGCCAAAGGAATACAGCGCGAGCGAGTTGAACGCAAAGTGCGGTAAACTCTGGTGCGAAAAGATGGCGGTCGCGAGGGTGACGACCCGGTGATTACTGCCTACGGGCCAATGCATCCAGAACCTGCGCATGGTCGGTTCCAGACGGGGAATTTTCCACGCGAGGAAGACGCAGGCGTTGAGTCCGATGATGGAGAGGCAGACGAGTTGCGCGGGCGGCGTGACGAGGTAGGATTCCGAGGCGGAGATGTAGATTCGCGTGAGAGGCGTCTTGATGCCTTCGGGCAGGAACGCCAGGGCGGAGGGAAGGCGATCGAGGGTATCTTGTAGTCGCTGGACAAGCAACAGGGTCATCGTCCCTCAACAAAGAAAGGGAAATCCTGCGCGCTCACCTTGGCCGTCTGCAGCGTCTTGGCGCGCTGTATCTCATCATCCGTCGGCTGATCCGTGCCGCGCCGCCACCATGAATTCGATCCCAGACGTGCAGACCACATATCGGTTTCCTTGTTGGTGTATGCGGCCGCAAGGACGTAGGCTGTTATTGATAGACCGGTGGCAAACTACGAGAAGACGAGAACGCCAGATTCAAGTTGAGCCCTCACTCAGGGATCCTCGCACTCTCGTTCCAGCTCACCAAGATGGGCTTCCATACGCTTTCAAACTTGTTGATACGAGGTACCTCTACAACAATCCGCTTCGGCTCTATCCTCCCCAACGTATTCCTCGGCGTCCGCAATTTAGACGACGTCCCAAAGCTCCTTCTCGACAGGCCTTGCTGCCAGAATATCGAATTGCTAGGTGAGCGGCGTTGACGGGCGACCGAATATATAATGCTGGACGCCCGTGGTTTTGCGCAGCATATCCGGGAGTTGAACTGATCAGATGGCGTTACTTGTCTGCTACCCGAGGCGAATCGCGCGGAACCTCGAGTGAATGTCGCCCTGGCGGCCGTCCGACATCCTAGGATTTCAAGGAACGCGGCAGACATCGTGGACAGACGCCTTTGGGGAAGGGTAGTGCCGAGAGGGTGCTGATGATGATAGTGTGTTCAACCTGGAGACGATGTCGGTTCAAGATTCCATATGCAAGTCCGTCGTGAGAATATGATCGATAGTGACTCAGAGCGGCCGCCGCCTCGATCGCGCCATACAGCTGCGGGCAACCGAATCAACGTCAAGCATGGTACACATCCTCCTGACATCCACCTCGTCGTCGTCACAAGATCCTCGTGGTCCCGTCAACGTACACCCAAGGTATATCCTTCCGCACAGCCACGCTCTCCTCCGCATCTCGAATCGCTGAAATCGCATATCTCTGTTGACATCCCAAGTCTCGACGCGTTCATTCTTGGTCTTTGCTGTCTGTTCGCTTTGCGACGGTATTCTAGGTCTGGGTCTGCGTTGCATTTGCCATCACGGCAAAGGCTTCGTCATCTGACTGTATCGTCATTGTCCCTTACGCGACCACGCTTCCATCGAATCACACCGCCAAAAGAAGCTCCGCATCAATGAGAGGAGACTCGTACAACCCCTCTGCAGCAGGGAACGGCTATATGAGTCGGGACATCTACGACGCCGGCCCTGGTCCGGGAATGCCAATAGATGAGCGAGGAGCGGATTCCAATGCTGCCATGGGTCCCGGCGGATGGAACGATTTCCGCAAACGACGAAGGACGCCCTCGCCGCCGGGAGGCGCGCGACATGGCGGACGATACGATCCCCGACCGCGGTACTTTGCCGCCTCGGGTCCTCCACCCGGCGTCGGAGGACCGCCTGCGCCGTACTTCGAGGACCGGGGTGGATATCGAGGTGGCTATGATGCCGGACCCAGGGGGGATTTCCGCGGCAGGGAGAGAGATATGGGCAGGGAACGGGATTTTGGGGGTGGACATAATGACCGGCATTACGCACCGGGATTTGGGGCGCGTCGATCCATGTCGCCTCGGCGCGGTTACGACTCGTACGGGCCACCGCAGGACGCAAGGTATCCGTACCCTCCGCGGAATGAAGGTGGTCGACCGATGGATGGAGGACCAGGCGGAGATGGAATGGGCTTCGGAAACGCTGCGGGTGGTGTACCGCCGCCGGATGAGCTCGAGGGGAGCGTCTCGCTGCGGGACTTTACGGAATGGTATCGGACGGCGCATGCCGATGAGGTGAGTGGGGTAGGGCGTGATTAGCGGGGATCATGAAACTGAATCCTCTCGCCGAATAGCTACAAGCCAAGGACGAGACGACTGGAGAGCAGGTCAACGCCGAGGCGATAATAGAGCAAAAGTATGAGGAATACAGGAAAGATTTCTTGGTCAGACAGGTACGAGTTTCATGCGTCCCAATCCAATAAATCTCATATCGATCTCCGCAGAATTGGGCCCTTTTCCTGGAACACCGCAATCAAACGTGGTTTATTGAGAAATACGGCGTGGATGAAGCCATGCAGCAGTTGAGGCTGAATGCATCAAGGCATGGACGCGTTCCCGCCGTTCGCAGATACATCGAGGAGTTGGAGAAGGGGACATGGGATGAGGTGAATTACGATGCTAGCGGTACGTCTCGGTGTCTGGCAATCGATTTCGCCTCTGACCTGCATCCGTCATCAGCTGATCCAAAGGAAGTGCGAAAGACCAAAGATGGCCGTGAAGCCAACGGTATCGGGAAAACCCTGGAGCCTGTCGAGAACAAGACGGTCGAGCTGCCCGCGCCGCCAAATCAAATCTTCATCAAAAGCATTCCGCCCAACATAGGAAGACATGCGCTTGAAGCCGTAAGTATGCTTGTCTGATGTGACCGGCGTCCTCGCTGAGGTCTGGTTTGCCTTGAAGTTCCTGCCGTCTCAACCTGGCTTCGAGTACTTGGCGATGAGCGAGCCGTATCTGAAGAAGGGTTGTCATCGTGTCGGCTACGTTCAGTTCAAGGAGGGTACGGATGTGCGAGGGGTACTTAACGCCATCGATCGCACCGAGGTAGGCCGTCGTGGCATCCCTTCCAAGCTATACCTGACCTTTCTATCGGTACAGGTCAAGGACTTTACTCTGCACATGAACGTCAACACATTGCCCTTTTCGTCGAGAACTCGCGCCAATCCTACTGTTTCCGGTTCTTTGGCGCGAATGAAGCACGATGCGGCGCAAGCCAAGGCGATGGCTTTGTCTCTCGAGAATCAGCTGTTGATGTCCGAAGACGAGCAGAAAGCGGCGTCAGAGGAGGGAAAGGACTTGGAAGAGGTAGCAAAGAAGGAAGCGCGACTACTCAGCCGTGGAAGTGATGTTGTTGCGGCTCGCATCGAGACGTTGATAAAAGAACTAGAGACAAAGACAACCGAGGCAGGGGAGAGTAGATCGGAAACCGAGATCGAGCGAGAGAAGGTCAGGATTGAACTTGACCAATGGGTTTCGTACCTGCGCAACGGTCTGAACAGGTAAGTCAAGCATGTTACAGAATGGACATGCAACTGAGATCACCAATTTCAGCTGTTACTACTGCGTTGCGCCGATGGACTTTCCAGAAGAGCTCTACCACAGATGCCTTCGTCATGTCCGAAAGGTCGGTGACAGTCCCGACGAGGAAATCCGGGATGAAGAAGAAGAGGAACACGAGATGGAACCCGAAGCCCGTCCGATAGTTACCACCGACGTCGATGGCACGCCGCTGGACATCAAAATGCGACCGCGTCCAAAAGTCGTTGATCGTAAGCGGACGTTGCAACCTGCCCGACGCTAGGCTGACCATTGCGTAACCAGCGGCGGAGAAGTGGACATCAAGACTGGACAGCAAGATTAAGCTTATCATCTTGCCAAGATCAGAACTCGATATCAAGGAATATTACGGCAAGGATCGCGAGGAGTATGTAACATGGGCTTCATGCCGACATTTGCGCTGATAAACATCTACAGGGAAATCAACAAGATTGCAAAGCCTTTAATCAAGGAGGAGGAAACCAACAAATACAGGTGTAAAAATTGCAGCAAATTATTCAAGGCTCCTGAATTCGTGCATAAGCATTTGACAACAAAGCATCCGGAACTCTTTGAGCATCTCAATCAGGTAAGGACAAGTGTGTGTCCGTCCCAGAGTCTTTCACTGACCCTGATCTGCAGGACTTGCCATTGTTCGATAACTTCATCCTGGATCCCAAACACATCATTCCGCTAATGGATCAACCCGCATCTGTACACGATAAGCCCGCGAGCCGGCCCTTGCATCCACCATACGATGCTTCATCAGCCACATCGGGCCGATTCAGAAATCGCAACAACTTTAGCGACCGCGGTGGACGAGGTGGTCGTATGCCCGGGAACCGCATGGGCGACTTTGCCGGTAACCGCGGCGGCTTTGGCGGATTCAACTCGCCTCGAGGTGGCTATCGGGGTTCACGGGATGTGCCTATGATGGGTTCACCGATCATGCTCACGCCTGGTAAGGAGGACCCGCGAGCGAAGCGAGGACGAGTCAGCTATCGTGACCTGGATGCGGCACCACCAGCCAATACGACATCGGGCGCTTCAGCTAATACCGAGAGTGGCGGTCTGGATTACTAGGGAACTCAATCAATCAATCCGCTGGCATGTCGAGCGATTGCTCGCAGCACCAGGTATGAGTATTCACAAATTGATTCATCTAAGGAATCTGTATGCCAATGTCATCAACAAGCGTGTCGGATCCGCTGTAATGTGAAAGACATCAAACCCAGAGTTCGGCAAGTTTATGAGGTAATTCGATTTCATGCTTTCCCGTTTAGCGAGCTGAACAGAGCTTGATGCGGGACGTTCCGCGGCTAGAATGTGTGCCCTTTCCGTCAGAGGGAGTTGAGGCACTCGCACTCTTGTTGGCGTGCGTCGACGAATAGCGACGAATAGCGACGACTGTCACAACCTTGTTCCGTCTGCGTGTTGGCAAGCAGGCAATTGCGTATCGTACATATTGAGAATGATCTAATATACAACTAGGTCGTTACGAGAGGGCGCTGACTTTGACGGGAGCTCGCCGCCTTTCGACTCCGGTCATCTCATTCACCAAGATCACATATCCTTCAAAAACTCCATATCGTCAAAGCCGGCTCCCAACCCTCCAAGCGCCGCCGCCGCGACGGGATTGCTTGCCTTTGGTTTTGCCGTATGCGTCTTCTTCTTCTGCTTCTCCACCTTTTGACGAGCGACCACTTCTTTCAGACTGGCAAGTTTTTTGCGATGGTGTGGTGCTTGTAGACGCTTGTGCAGTATTGATGGTGTCACGGCTTGGAAACGCTGGGATTGGGGCGCGTAATTTGGCGGAGACGGTTTTGGTGGCTTGGGCGGCGTCATCTGTACAAGCAATCGGACTCAGCAAGAACGGCATATCACCCAAAGTTATACTCACGATATCAAAGATATAGCCGTGCACTATATCCATCATCGTCTCGACGGTCTCGGGATTCGATTGATACGCATCGCCGTGCGCCCACATCAGTCTCGAAACTAGTCACGAATGAAGAGGTTGAGATGCTGATCGTGAATCATGGTTTGGATAGGCTCCTCACCCAGTTGACGGACTGGAATCTTGTCGTGTCTGCCGCCATCTCGACGTCCGGTTCCTTGCATCATCGTGTGGGTTTGCGGAAGCGTGACCGTACGGGATTCAGCAGTATTCGACGTGACCAAGGAGTCTTATAAAAGCAGGTGACTGCTATGGATTGCTGTTGTGTATTTCACAATGGCGAGGATGCGGGCTGACATGCAATGGAGCAGGAATCAATTGCAGATCACCAAGCTCGGTGATAGTTCAAGTTAATACTTGAAGACAAGAACAGAACGACATCCGTAGATCCGAGCTACATTCGGTCCAAATGAAGCCTATCGAGAGCTAAACCTTCCATCTTTTTACATTCGGCGATTTTCCGGCTACGTTTTCCCGATCACAAGCACTCGGGCTCGGACTCGCCGTCATTCTCGAATAACCGTCTCCAACTTGAAGAGGCACTTCCCAAACTGGACACCTGCGGACTTGCATTCGGAACCATCACTCGATTGTCATGGCTCGAGACGTTCAGAAGATTCTGGTAGACAGTAAGTGGCAGAATGCGGGGAATCGTCAATCGCTGACTCAAGGATCAACTTGTTCCAGCTGCTGTGTTCGCGGCATCGCAGGTACGGACTTCTCGTGCGACTTTCAAGGTCTGGACTGACGCCTACGGTTATAGATCGCACTCTTCTACGCCGTCCGATACGTCTTGTCGAGCCTCGACCCGCAGAAAACCGACCGCAAAAAGGCGTCGAAAAAGGGCAAGGAGATTCTGTCATCCCTGAATGCCGGCGGCTCGGAAATCAACTTCGACGCCCTTGAGCTCAACGAGTACGAGCAGATCATCGCCGGTGAAATCGTTCCGCCCTCGAGCATAGGCACGACCTTTGAAAGCATCGGGGGACTGGAAGACGTGATCAGCAGCTTGAGGGAGAGCGTGATCTACCCTTTGACCTTTCCGGAATTGTTCAAGAATCAGAGTGGACTACTAGGAGCGCCCAAGGGCGTGCTGCTTTACGGACACCCAGGTTGCGGAAAGACGATGATTGCAAAAGCCTTGGCAAGGGAGAGTGGAGCGACATTCATTAACCTGCCGCTGTCCAGCTTGTAAGTTAACCGGAGTCCTATGCTTAATTGTGACTGATCAAAAATCTGGTCAGAACGAACAAGTGGTTCGGCGAATCCAACAAGCTTGTCGCGGGATTGTTTTCGCTTGCCCGAAAGTTGGAGCCAAGTATCGTGAGTCACACAGCACGCCTGATGCGATTTCTCTGGCTCATCCCACTACAATGAAGATCTTCATCGATGAAATCGACTCGCTGTTTAGAAGTAGAAGCTCAAACGATCACGAAGTTACAGGCATGATGAAGGCGGAATTCATGACGTGCGTATCCGCGAATGAATCCTCCCAGAGAAGCTGACACTGACTGTTCTCTCAGTCTATGGGATGGCTTGACATCCGGGGAGGAGACAAGAGTGATCGTTCTGGGTGCTACGAATAGGCCAAACGAGTAAGCGATGGCTGACTGTCGGCTATTTGGTTCTCGACCGGCTTACCTGGACTCAATTAGCATCGATCCTGCAATCCTGCGTCGTATGCCCAAACGCTTCGCTATTCGCCTACCGAATCTCGAGCAGCGCAAAAAGATCCTCGAAATCATGTTGGCGACCACTCCTCTGGAACCTGGCTTCTCGATTGACGCTCTGGCCCAGCGGACTGACGGCTTGTCCGGCAGCGATTTGCGGGAGACGTGCAGGAATGCCGCGATGCGTCCTGTCAGGGAGTTGATGCGAGAGAAGGGGTCAATGGGTATCAAGGGAATGGAAGAGGCGAAAAAGGAGGTGAGTCCAGTGGGATGAAACGTGTTCAAGTACTTTTTTTTACCCGCTGCGTATCTAGGGCTTCAAATTGAGACCGCTCAAAATGTCCGACTTCATTGTTGTCGATTCGCACGCGTACTCGCATGTGGATCCGAGCGGGAGCGCAAGGGGCATGCCTGGCCGGTATTCACATCAACCAGGAGGCAGTGATCCGCTGAATGAGCCTGTAGACTAGAGGCGTATCGTATGTATTTCAGGATGTAGATGGTGGTATGCTATCTTGCTCTGGATCATGTTTTCACGTATGCCCCTCCCTCCCCTCCCCCCCCCCCGGCCCGTTCTGGACGGCAATGATCATCCGACCGAGTGTCAAGTCTGGTCGTTGCCTGTATCTCCTCAGGTGATTCAAGCACGGTTGGACGAGGCAGAGCCGCCCTTCAATCTAGTGAAAGTGAATACCATGAGAGCCAGTCTTGCTTAGCGATAGCACTTTGTCAATCGGGACTGACTTGCGACTCAATTCCGCGGCAAGTCCGGTGCGATAAAGCAAGGAACGACCGCTGAGTTGAAGGTAATAGACAGTACACATATGTCCGTGTGTGGGATTCCGCGCTTGCGACCAGTACAACTTTTATAGCCTTGTGCACCTCTTCACCATACTGGAAACTGAATTCGGCATCAAGACAACGTCTTCATTCAGCGGTGTCATCTCCCGGTATTGTCTCTCTACTCACCTTTGGGAAAGCAGGAAACTGAAGCCGCGGAGTGAAGGACCATGGTCAGTCCTCGTTACAATGCACTTTTCTGGAGAGAGGGACATACCTGAGGGAATGCGGGGAACTATGGATCGGGAAAGATAAGGATTCAGCCATTCGAGGGCGAGGCATAGGGTCAGTGCTTTTTAGCTGATTGGAGAGATCCACAACTCACCTCGGGAAAGTCGTGAAACTTGGGGAAGGCAGGGAACGCTGGGAAAGCCGGGAACGCAGGTAAGGCTGGGAATGGTGGAAATGTTGCCGCCACATATCTTCCTGCTTGTAGTCCTGGATCTAACGCTGGGGCGTTGGAGGCGCTAGAGGGCCCTGCAACGTGCCTTTTACCATAGTGCTGAGCGTGATATGGCCCGGAGGATATCTCCACTTGGGTCGCCTTGCCGTGTATTGCGCCTTTGGGGATGCGCATGGACGGGGTGGAGGATAGCGAGCTCGCATTGGAGGAGCTTGTTCGGCGAGCAAGTGGTATCTTTGCCGACGATAGTTGTCCTTGATCTACCAGTTGCGGAAGAGTCGACCTAGACTGTACATTCCTCGCGGTCGTCATGCTGTTAGCGAGCTGCTGAGGGTCAAACGGTAGTGAGTAGTAGGGTGACTGGTGATTGACGGTGACTCTTGCGAACGGTGTGCACTTCGGGAGGGGTCTTGCAGGCGTCAATCTTATTGGAACATCGGCTGGGACTTCCTTTGTCCATGATACAATTGTGGGATTTCTAGGGAAGGCGTGTCGGCGGGGCTCTTTGATGAGCGGTTCCGCTGGATTCACGGACCCAGAGGCAAGCGAGACGGAGGAATGGGCGGAGTCGCTCGAAGGCCCTTTCGCATCCGGAAGGATCGGAAGGGTCGTCGCATGACCTACAGGCGAGGCGGTCAGAGGGTTGCTTGCCTGAACATTCGGCTGTCCAGCCAGGCCGGAGGCTCCAGCTGGGTTTCCGCTCTCCCAGAGATAAACGGGGACACCGTTCATAGGATCGACAATCATTCCCAGTCCACCCTTCCCCCCAGCTCTCCTACTGATCATGTTCATGAAATCCACCCTCGTAGCAGCGTTAACGGGACCGCTGAATTGAGCTCTCAAGGAATGATGATAGCCGTTTGGCGCCACGGCTGGACGATTGACGCCTGAATCAGATGGTAATGAAGCGGCATCCATGAAGTGAACCTGTCAGTGAGGCGCATCAATCATTAGGTACGCGACACCCTATTGCTTTGCCATTGACCTACCCCTCTCGTCTGCCTGTACTCAAAGTCATGTTGACGTCCGGACCCTGCACCAACATTGCCATACGCAGGCAAGCTCATTCTGACTGTCTTCTTTCGATCGAGCAGATATTGAAAAGGTAATGCGGACCGTCTTACAGCCGACTTCCGAGAGACAGGCTCGATGGTGGCATTGGGTGCCTCTGGCGAAGATGGTTTTCTTGAGAGAAAGGCAAAAAGAGCTGGGACGGGCGGCATCCTGCTTGATGTGATGTATGAGAGAATGTGTCGTCCACCAAGGCCGCGTCCCGTCCGACAATGACAGCGTGTACAAAGAGGCAAAGGCTAAAGGAGTCGGGCTACGATTCCGATGAAAGGGGTCGAATGTGGCTAGACCTCCTCGTCTACGACACAGTAAAGATGGCTCCTTTGTGGATATCAGCGGTCGAAGGGAGTTGGAAGATGCCTTTCCTTCGCGGACGCGAGTTGAGGTGACTTCAGGCTCAAGCGCAGAATAATGGTACCCTGAGTGTAAGTCCTGATATACGCTGTCATACGAAATACCTTACAACGAATGCGTAACACGATGAATGTCTGCTTGCGAGCGACGTCTACAACAAAGGCCAACGGTAGATGGCGAAAAATCTCTTGAATCCTAACGGTCAAAAGACATGCGACGAGTGAGCACGAGCGGCAAAGTCGAACATTGGGCGCCCTGTTGCCTTACGTTACATCACGCGACAGGCTTACCCTCTGGCGCACGCTTCCAATCCCTCTCGAAAGCCGACCACCCCCCAACGGGCGCATCCCAGGCTTCCAGATCCGTTACGACCATCTCATACGTGCCGTCTGCCGGCAATGTTCCCTTGTTGAGCGTTCCGCCGACGGCGATGTTCAACAATATCCGGAAATCCTTCATCGGTCGTGTTCCTGCTGGTTTGGAAGCGCGCATGACGGGTGCGCCGTCGATGTACCAGATCATCTTGCCATGACCCGTCGTGGGGTTCTCGGACCACGCAAAGGAGAACAATACGCCTCCCGCAGACCCGAGATGCGGTGTTTTGGATTTCAATACACGGTGCTTGTTCCAATCCGCGCCATTATAGTGTCCCCAATGCAGACAACTATGATTATCCGGATCGCCATTCCACGCCTCCATGATATCGACTTCGCCGTCCGTGGGCCACGAGAACGGATCCTGCGGGAGCAGCCAGAACGCGGGCCAAATCCCGGGGGCGACGGGTGCGGTGATGCGTGCAGAGAGGTGGCCGCGGTTGCGGGCGAGACCTACGTGGGAGGAGAGACGGGCCGAGGTGTACGCTTTGGATTTGTCGGGTTGGGAATGGTCGATGACGGCGCGCATGATGAGCGCGTCGGTGGTAGTGCCGTTGATGGTTGATTTCCCGTGAAATGAATTGGCGGGCGAGGCTACGTAGTTTTGGGCTTCATTGTTGCCCCAACTGTCAAAGGATACAGGCGTGAGACTTGATGATAGCGATGCTTGAAGTGATCGACCACTCACCCATGATTTCCCAGTTCGTGATAAAAGTTCTTGGTAACCTCGACATGCGAGCCGAAATCCGCCTTCCAATAGATTGCACGATCCACGCCCGAATCGTTCCCACCGGTAACGTCCCATTCATCCGTCCGTGAAGCCTGTGCACGAAAGAAACCCTTGGCACGCTGCAGGAACGCCATGTCGAAGAAGAGTGAATCGAGGAGTAGGAAGACCGCGAGCGCTGAGAGGGAGATGAGGGCGAGCGGGTACGTGGCTGAGCGGGTGGTCCGCATCGGACTGGATGGGCCGGTGCAGGGTAATGCGCCTCACGACGACTCGCATGATATTGCATGAGGGTGAACTTGTGAATGTGTGAGTGTGTGAATTGTCTCAGTCGCGGACGAGCGAGCGATCGAGCGGGCGGATGGCACGCGTTGACGTACATTCTACCTGTTCTACTTTGCCTTCTTCCGGTCCACCCCCTCCTGAGCGTCTGTCATCCATTGTCACCATGCCGCCGCACAAGAATCCTGGGCTCGAGGCGCATCAAACTGATCCCGAGCATTCGCCAGACCCTCTCCAGATGACGGGCAAGGATCAGCCCGAGGAGACGCCACAGCCGACGTCGGGACGCAGGTCGATGCGCTCGCGGTATGTGCCGCCTCGGAACACGGCGCCGGTCGTGAAGCCTTCCCCGAGGGCATCGATTTCGGGCCGGAAAAGGGTACAGCCGGGTGTGGAGGCAGAGTCGGTGACAGAGGAGCCACAGGCGAGACCTAGCAAGAGAGCGAAAGTAGACACGAAGGGGGTGGAAGCGGTCCCGGCCGAGGTCCCTCCGACAAACAAGGCGGATATCGATGTAACAACAGAAGTACCGCCGTCCATTCCTTCCCCTGCACCGTCATCCGCAAAGCGAGGACGCGGTCGACCTCCATTGGCTCGAAAGACTACTGCTGCAGATTCTTCCAAAACGACAACGACGCCATCTCGAATACCAAAGCGGACGAGCACCAAAGCAAAGCTGATCACGCAGGAAACAGCGCAGGCCAAGGCAATCGCTCCCACGGAGGTGAAGTCTCCCCGTAAAAGAAAAGGCAAAACTCCCGCGGCACCCATCAGACATTCCTCCAACCCGCTCGACGATGAACCGCGTCCTGAGCCCGCAGCCGCGCACGACGAGCCGATGGAGCCAGAAGTCCTGAGGGAACTCGAGGAGACACAACCGTGCGCAGGGAAATCGTTCGACTTGACTTCTGCGCAATCGCGGGATGCATTCCTGCGGAATGAACGGTGGCAACGTGACAAGGAAGCGCGAAATTTCAATTTCGAGGGGGACGTCAATGAGGGCCGGAGGTTGAGGTCCGGGAAGGCTGTTGCGTCGACAGGGACGAGTGATATCGGCGATGACGAGGATGAAGGGACTGTCGAAGATCAAGACGAGGCGGATGAATCCGGGTATGGTGGCGAGGGGAAACATGGTCAAGCGGATCCCACGGGGGAAGCGGACGCGGTCTTTGTGGCCGACAATGACTACCTGTCACACTTGACGTACGACGCCGACATGCCGGTCGAGACGCAAAAGAGCGCCCTCGCCGATGCGAGTGTACAGGAACGACCGATCTTGGAGGATGGCGAGCCTAGTTCGCCTATGCTTACTCCGTTCGCGAAAAGGGTTTTGCGGACAGTGATCAGTAACCTTGCCGGCTGCGACAGCTATTCGACATCCGGACCCATGACACCGGAAGAAGAAAAGGATGATTCGTTGAGGCACTTGGTCAACCTGTTGACTGGAACAGTAGATCGCGGGGAGGGGAACAGTTGTTTGGTTCTAGGCGCAAAGGGAAGCGGCAAGACGAGGGTAAGCCGTCTTGATTGAGAGACCATCATCTCTTACCAAGACATATCATCTCCTAGACAGTCAGGAGAGCCATCTCCATCGTTCGATCCGCCGTGCAGTCGCACAGCAACGGTCATTCCAGTGGCACCGGTCCGCCAGAAGATCGCAGACCCATCATCGTCCGGCTTGACGGCCTCGCTCAGACGAATGATATGCTCGCCATTCGCGAGATGGGTCGGCAGATCGCGCACGGGCAAGGCGAGAAGCCCATCGAGGACGATGATCAGGACGAGGATGCTGTCCAGGCTGCAGAGGTTCGTCGTTCGATTGCCAGATCAAGCGTCCGGGCTGACATTCTTGCAAGACTTTGGCACCGACAACGTTACCTGCGCACTTGCTCGCCCATCTTACGGCCCCGTCTCCGCGGGCGATTGTAGTCGTCATTGAGAATTTCGACTTGTTCACGAATCATGCGCGGCAGGCTCTGTTATACTGTCTATGTATGTGTCTGAGGATCCCGAACCATTCCAAACTTATCTATTGCCCGCTTAGTGGATGTCGTTCAGGGTGTCCGAACGGGTCCGATCGCATCGACAGGTCGAGGCGTTGCCGTCATCGGTGTTACCAGCAGGATGGTGAGCCATGGTTGGTGCGCCACCTAGATGCTCGACACTGACGTGCCTGTAGGATACGACACTGCTTTTAGAGAAGCGAGTCAAATCTCGTTTCTCGCAGCGGATCTACAGAGTGGTATCTCCGTTATCCAGCAATGCACAAGATGCCTGGAAGGCGGTTGCGCGTCAGGCGCTTGTGCCTGAATACCTCACTGCCCAGACTTCGGCAGGAGCGTCAAATGAGGATGCTATGTGGCTGACGCAATGGGAATCCCAGGTCGATGTCAGTTTTGAGTATCCTTCAAGCGAAGCAGTCATTGCTGACTCTGTATCACAGGCTGTGCTTTGTGACGAGGCCGTAGAGAAAGCCGCTCGACGAATGGTGGAATTAGCCACCGACGTGCGGATCTTGTTGCGTCCTTTTGTGAGTGAGCATTACTACGCGGTCCATACCTCAATTGACCCGGCTGTAGATACGTCCAGTGCAGCAGTTTGCGCTCTCTGGCGGGGACACACATCTGCAGCCAGAGTTCATTGTGGCAAGCATCTCGGAGCAGATCCATAGCACTGGCTGGGGAAAGAAACTGGAAAAGCTACGAGGTCGGTATCCGCGACGTATAGATCTTTGAAAGACTGGCGCTGAATGTTCTTTAGGTCTCTCCCACCCATCACTGGTAGTGCTCATCATTGCAAAACACTTTGCATATGCGGGCAAGGAGGAATTCAATCTCGCCATGGTGGAACACGAGTACCAGCGGTTCGCACGGACCCAATTGGCTGGAAGCGGCCGCGCGCGGTGGTCTGCAGGCATCTTGGAAACGGCAAGTCGCATCGAATGAATGCTCACGAGCTATGTCCTGATGACGATCACAGGCATGGAAACACCTGATGCAGGTGGGACTGCTTTTCCCGGCAACGAGATACCGCCCGAGTACGAATCCGTACATGCAGCGCTTCATTCTGTGCCGCTCGCTCTTGACGCGGAGCGAGATCATTGCCTACTTCAAGGGCGAAGGGGCCAAGGTATTGGGCACGGAACTTACCGGCTGGGGTCGGACAGCGGGTGGGCATGCGTAGGAGCTGTGTTTGTAGCCATGTGTGCGCGTGTGATGATATACAACCTGTTCAACTATTGCGCGGTGATGCCCCACTGTGCGCGGTACGCCTTCATCTGCTCCAGCTTGTCCTTCATGTCCTCCCGGCTCTCCATGTAGTTGACAATATCGTCGAGCGCAATGATGGAGACGACGGGAACGTTGAACTCCTTCTCGACCTCTTGCACGGTGGATCCGCTGCCTTGCTGTCCACGCTCTTGACGATCCACGAGCTGGACGATGCCGACGAGTTCCGCTTCCGGGTGGTTCTTGAGAATGGCGATCGCTTCCCTGATTGCTTTCTGTACAGGGGAAGAAAGTCAACAGGCCGTAGAGAGCTAGGCGTGTGTGACTCACTCCAGAGGTGAGAACGTCGTCAATGATGACAATCTTGCCCTTGAGCGGTGCTCCCACCATATCTCCGCCTTCGCCATGCTAGAAGCCGACATTAGCCCGCGCTTCACCGGTTCGTCAAATTGCCGACTCACATCCTTCTTTTCCTTCCTGTTGTAGCAGTACGACTTGTCCTTGCCGTGCTTTTCATACAGCGTCTGCGCCGTAATCGCCGCCAACGAGATCCCCTTGTACGCCGGGCCGAACAAGACGTCAAAGTCGGGGATCCGGGAATCCGCGAGGATGGCCGCGAACGCTTGAGCGGTGCGCGAGATGAGCGAGCCCGAGTACAAGAGACCGGCGTTGAAAAAGTAGGGCGATTGTCTGCGTCATGAGGGGCCTGGTGTTACCTCGCCGTGCGGGGATTTCGGATTGGACAGTGGAAAGAGGACGAGCGGACTGACCTGCCACTCTTCAACGTGAATTCACCAAAGAGCAACACGCCCTTGTCCATGGCGGCCTCGATGAATTCGACCTTGTAGGGTTCGAGCGTTGTGTTGGGCATCCTTGTGGCGGGTTTGAAGGCTTCGAGGATACTTGTGACGACAACTCTTTGCTTGAATTGCGCAAAGACAGCGATGAAGACGGCCACTTTCTTGTCCAAGCGCGTGTCTCGGACAAAGTCACCCGGTGCGCTTTCTCAAGACGGTCGCATCGCTCGCCACCGCATCTATCGGTAAAAGCTACAACTAGAACACCCGCAGCCCACCCAGCCCATCGTCGGCTACAGCATCCACAGCACCCATCACGCCCTGATCATCCCTTTCCGCACCGGCACCAGCCAGCCCCGCGCCGCCGAGCAGACTCGTGAACAGCTCGTCGATCTGCTCGGTCGCCCACGACGTCGCCAGCGGGATCGGCACGGTAAAGTTTTGTGCCTTTTCGTGGACGGTATACCTGAATGAGATTCGGCATGAGTCCAGGGATGAACGCGCAAAAAGAAGAAAGCGGAGAAAATCCCCTCCAAACGCACCGTATCTTCCTTCCCTTACTGGCGCCGCGCTCCGCATCCCGCTTCTTCTTCTTCTCGCTCCGAAGCTGGCCCACGTCGATCCCCGACGCCGCGCCCGTGCCCGCCGCGCGCGCCTCAATCACCTCGCGCAGAAGCGACTTGTAAAACGCCTCCTCGGCCGCAAACTCGTCTTGCTCGTGGGCACCGGAGAGCGCCTGCGTAACGATCGACCGAAGAATGATCAGCAATGATGCGGCAAGGGGGGAAACGTAACGCGGGGAGAAAAGGCATGACGCCCCGCGCACCTTGCTATTGAGCGCGCCGTCAATCGCTTCCACCACGCCCGTCTGCCCGGCGCCCGCCGAAAACTTGTTGGCGCCGCCGGCCGCTTTCCCGGCAAGCATCGCCTGCTGGATCGACGCCGCCTGGATCTTGGTGGACCACTTGGTGAGCGTCGTCAGCAAGGTATCGTGCGTTCTGCACCCCGGGGGGAAACAAACAGAATTAAGCACGGAAAGTGAAGAGGTTTTGTATGATGGGGTGCGAATTGACTCACGAATCCACCATCGTCAACGAATCATCCGCGCTCGCGCGCCAGTACGCCGCCTCGCCCGTCTCCCCGGCTACTCGTCTCCGCTTCGTCGCGCTCCCTTCGTCGGCCGTATACCCGGGAAGACAACCCGCGACGCGTTCCCGCAGCGTGAACAGGTCCTCGGAGAGCGCGCCGAGGGCGTCGAGGCATGCGGTGCGGTGCGGCGCGAGCGTCGAGGTCGTGAGGTCCTCTGCGACGTCGGCTTCTGATTCGTCGGAATGCATCTGGGGGAAACGGGTGCTGCTGATGAGGTGGCGCAGGTTGGGGACGCGACGGAGGACTTACGGTGCTCGCTTTGCGTTTGGCGGCGGAGGGGACGCGTGCGCCGGCCTGCCATGCTTTTTGAAACGTGATCCGCACGGTCAACAGGTCGTCGAAGAGTTTCTTTTCAAGTGTTGCGGCAAGACATTAGCGAACGCGGGCTGCCCGCGAGGGAGAAGGGGCGTACTTGTTGGCGCAGGATCGCGCGGCCTTTGAGGATTTCTTTGGATTTGCTGGCTTGTAGTGCCGCGAGGGGGTCCAGGGTTTTTGAGGAGACGGAGGATTTAGATGTGCGTGTGGGCTGCGTCGCCGAGACTTCATCGTCCCCTTCGTCGTCGTCTTCGTCGTCGTCCTCTTCCTCATCTTCGTCGTCGTCTTCATCCTCGCTCTCATCCTCGCTCTCATCCTCCTCCTCGCCATCACCCTCGCTCTCTTCGTCATCGCTCCCGCCCATCCATCCATCCTCACCACGCACAATCGTCTCCTCCTCATCCTCGCTCAAATCATCATCAAACACCTTGACCCTTTTCCGCACTGCGCCCTGCTTGGCAGCCGCCTCGCCGCCGCCGCCGCCGGCATTATACTTGGCGTCCAACTGTGAGAGCAAACCGGATGTCTTGTCCCGGAGCTTTGATTCTCTGCGCAGCATCAGCTATATCGGATTCAAAAGGGGAATGAAGAACAACTCGCGACTCACGGCACGACGTCGTATTCCGCATCTCCGCCGACCGTCCAGCCCTGCAGCTCTTCATCCGCCTCGACGTCCCGCTCCACGACGGGCCGCTCGTCTTGTTCTTCCAGTCGCTTGAGCTGTTGTGCGAGTGTCAGACGTGGTGTGGTCATGATGGGATTGGGATGGGTGGTCTAGGTAAAGAGCAGGGGACGAGCGGCGATGAGACATGCATGGCCTTGTAGCAAGTGAATTATTGAATTGCTCGAGCTTCCCGGCGGCCGAGTGGGCGTAAAAAGGGGCGGAAAAGGGGGGGGGGATTTAGAAAAGGGGGGATTTATTTATTTACTTTGTGGCCGTCCCTGCTTCCGCTCATCGTACGATCCCCGAGTCACCGAGTTGCTCGCTTTCTATTTCCCCCGTTCGCCCTCTTCGCCTCGCCTCGCTGCCTCTCCCCCGCCACCCCCGCCAACGATGGACCCATTCGCAGAGTTCATACACCCCGACGCACCCTGGGACGACGCACTCGCCCAACTCCTCGGTGACGGCACAGGATGGCCATCATCCGCCGGGGGCGATGCATTGTTCGGCGAACCAGAGCTCGATTTTGCACGAGGTGGTGGTGCTGGTGGTGGTGGTGATGGGGATGCGTTTGCCGGGTTCCAGGATCGGATCGGGACAAGGTATGGGTATGAGGAGAGTCTGCTGGCGGGGGTAACGAGTCCCTCGGCGGGGAGTGTCGGGACGCACGCCGGGACGACGACGAGTAGTTGTGCGACCGAGACGACGTATACGTCCAGTCCGCCCGGGGAGCACGCGCACGTGCGCGTCAAGGGAGAGGGAAGCACAGAGGGAGGAGACGTCGGGTGGGGCGTCGTCGGGGAAGGATGGGGTGTTGCGCCCGGGTTGTTGGGGATTCCGGACTCGGGGTTTCGGGCGGACAAGGTGCCGCCCGTGCAGTATGGGACCCAAGTCCCGGTCGCGCCTGTTGTTTCGGTGCCGTTGCCGCCGCCGCCGCCTCCTGCTCCGGCGCCGGCTGCCAAGCTACACAACAAGGTACGCACGTGCACCATCTCCTCGGGGAATGACCAGCCGGTTCTCATTCCCCGTGATTCAATTTCGCAGGTGGAGAAACGCTACCGCTACAACGTCAAGAACGCCCTCGAAACCCTGCGCGATAGCGTCCCGCGCCTGCGCCAAGTGTACGGCACCTCGCTTCCGCTCGAACTCGCCACGACGGACCGGGAAGACGCGCGCGGGCTCATGGGCGGGCTCGAGCCACTGGGGAAACCGACCAAGAAGACGGTCATGCTCGGGGCGCGGCTGTACATCGAGTACCTCGAGACGGAGCAGCGCGTGCAGGCCGTCAGGGTCGGGAGGGCCGAGGAGGCGTTGAGGGCGCGGATGGGCGGCGAAGAGTGGAGCGTGTGGAAGATTGAGACGGAGCATCAGGCGATGCGCGTCAGGCAGGAGTATGCGGCCTTGTTGGAGGAAAAAGCCAAGATTCGGGCGGTCCAGGCCGGGGATGAAGCGGAGAGGGACGAGGACGAGGAGGACGAGGTGAGGCCGAAGAAGAGGGCGAGGGCGGAACCCGGGGCGGAGAAGAAGCCTCGTCAGACGGGCGGGCCACGCAAGGCGAGAACATCGGTGGCGTCCGCGACGAGTCAGTCCTCGGGGACGACGACGGCGTTTTACTCCTTCGGGCTCGCCTATGTGCTCTTCCCCCGTGCGACCGAGTGGCTCGGGTATCGGCCGCGGGATGCATCGACGGCGAGGACGACCAACGCCGGCACGGGCACGAGCGGGAAAGTGTTGCTTCCCGTGGACAACGTCGTAGCCTCGACCAACGGGTGGATCTCGCCGACCGTGTGGGACATGATCGGATACCTCGTCGTGGGTCTCGTCATCATGGCGTGCGTATATCTCTTCCGTCGCGGGCGAGATGCGCAAGAGAACGAGGACGACGGATCGGTCGAGACGGATGAGCATGAACGATTCGGTCGCCGACGTCTTGCCCGCAACGTCGGCTTGGGAACGGTCGGCGGCTTGGTCAAGGAGATTGTTCATCGAATACCTTTTCTTCGTGAAGAGTCGACGCGTTCGTCGACGGATGCTGCCTGGTACAAACTGCACAGCGCGCAGGTCGGAGGTGGTAAGTAGTTTCAATCGCGCACTTTGGCCATCGCTGATTGCGATCTTAAGGCGTCAAGTTTGGCCGCATCGAGTCGCTTCATCTTCGCCTCCATCTCGCCCGGCATGCCGACGACGCAGCGCTCGCGATGCTGCGTGCATTGCAGCTCAACGAATCCGCTCGCCACGAGGCTTGGATCAAAGCCCGCAAGATCGTCAACATGCAAGACTCGACGCGATCCCTGCAAGACGTTTCCGTTCTGCCCTTACACGAAGCAGAGCAGTGGCTGCATAAAGTCACGCCGACCCGTCGACCGCTCGAAGATATCGCCAATCAACTCGTCCTCGAGGAACTAGACCACGTGCTTACGCACCTGTACGTGACGCTCGTCGCGGCCACGTATCCGACGGATTCTTCCGGAACGCATCTCGCCGTCCTCGTCGACAACATGCAACGGTCGACGAAAGCGACGCACGCTGTTCTCGCGGACTCAGCATTCAAGGCGCGGATCCAACGTATCTTGGCCGGCGTCGAGAAGGAGTCCGAGTCGCACGTCCTCGGGCTCGTCGTTATCGGCTTATGGGGACACCTTGTCGGACAAGAGGCATCGCGGCAGCGCGCGCTGGCGAATATGTTGATCGCCCAGCAGATCCAGCGTCCCGACGGGCTGATCGCCGACCTTCCGTCTGTCGATCTGCTGTTGGCGTTGATCGTGCCAGGTTACAAGAACCCAAAATCCACAAAGAAACGTACGCGGCGTTATCTCTCGGCAACTGCCCAGGAACTCGACAATGTCGCTTCCGTCTGCCTACGTTACCTTCTTCTCCTTCGCTCGGTGCCGCAATTGGCCAAATCCGACGCCCCTCGCCAGCAACGCTTGAGGTCAAGCATCTACGTACGTCAAGCATGCCTCGAGATCAGGATGCTACTCGCCCGACCGGCGTTTGATACACGCACGGAAACCGATCTTGGCGTACTCGTCTCGGCAGGAGACACTCGAGCGTCGAGCCCCACAGACACGGCGGACCGAGGCAACGACGACGAAGCCGAGGACGCAGACTTTGCAACGCAGACGGATCGTCTGATTGATCTCATGACGATCGTAGGCTGTCGAGCGGCGTCTCGTGCAGGCGGGCGGGACGACGATTCGGGAGTCGAGGGTGATCTTGAAGAGTTGTAATTTATCTTTCTTACGTTGTAGATCTCTACTATGGACCTTTATACCAATCGTTATGCCTCTGCGCTGAGCGGGCTGCCTCAAACGTGAGCCCACAGCGCAGCACTGGATTGCCAAATCTTGTATGCTGGTTCCAGGCATTCAAAGTAGAAATGGCGTACTCTCAGGGACGTGAGCGGAGAGGCAAGTGACACGGCTTCATTTCATACAATTGTCTGTACAGGTTGTACATGTCCGACTATAGAAGAAAGCAAGAATTCGAGAAATCGAAGATCGAAACGCGAAAAGCAATATACTGGAACGACTTATCGGATCGACGAGCGGAACCGCGAAGCGAGGATATCAAAGCGAGAATACCAAACGGCTGATCGTGATGAAAACGATGAAGCAAGGATGCTACACGACTAATCTTGACTGAGAGCGGACTGAAGATAGGGCATCAGCTCAAGATGCAAAACCCTGAGCAAGGCGACATCTACATACCTTGATCTGCTTGTCAAACATCTTCACAAGAGCGGTTCGATTCGTCTTGTTGGTCGCGGTGACCTTGTTGTTATCCGGCGTCCAAGGCTCGGAATCAAGAATGACATCTTGCAGCAGCTCGGGTCCCTTCAAGCCTCCCTTTTGCGCTGTCGAGAGCAATTGCTTCTTGATGTAGTCCTTGACCTTGGCGTCTTTGCAAAGGTCTTCAAGCTCGCCCTCAGAGGGGATGTTGGCCGATTTCAGGTGGTTGCGAAGATTTCCTTCATGCTGTGGGATAGGCAAGCGTAAGAGAGTATTTGATTTGATAAGTGGGGGACAGACGTACCGGGAAGACGATCGCAATAGGCTTGTCGGCATCCGAGTTGGCGTACACACATAGGTTTTGCGAAATGTCACAGCTCCCATATACGGACTCCAATTTCTCCAGCGCAAGGTATTCTCCCGATCGCAGCTTGACGAGGTTCTTGATTCGGTCGATGAGCGAGAGGGTACCGTCACTGGCGAATTGACCAATGTCACCCGTCTTGAACCAGCCGTCCTCGGTGAACGATTCCTTGTTGAGGTCGGGACGCTTGTAATAACCCTTGGTGACACTTCCTCCTCGCAGCCAGACTTCGCCCTGCGGCGGGTGGTTGGTCGACAGATAGCCAGCCTCCGGGTAGTCCTGCAATTTGACTTCCATCGAGGGGACGATGACACCCACACTGCCGAGCTGAGTGATACGATCAGCGTACAGAAAAAAAGTATTCTGGGACAAGACTTACCTGGAAGAATTCAGGGGTCAAAATGGCGCACATGCCGCAAGTCTCGGTCGCACCGTATCCTTGCAGAGTAGTCACGAGCGTCGTTGTCAGGAACTCTTGCGTAGCTCGAGAGAGTGCAGCGCCTGAAAGCAGCAGCTAATCAGAGGGATGCAATCGCAGAAGAAGGTCGGTACATACCTCCGTTCATGGCCAAACGGAGTTTGCCACCCGTTGCTTGCTTCACCTACGGAATCAACCGTGAGCAACAAGCCTGACGTTAACGCAACGGCTCGCTTACCTTGGCGAACACGGCCTTGTCCAGAACTCCGCCGACAAGCGGGACATTCTTCTTCATCACGTACGCCAGGTTGAAGACTTGCTGAACGATCGCGGGACTCTCGTGAATCTTCTTGACCATTCCTTTACGGATCAGCTCGTAAATGGCCGGCACACCGACAATGATTGTCGGCTTGTATGCTACCAAGTCGCCAGAACATTTGCGGACGGATTCGTTCGTGAGGGTCTTGACGGTGCCGTACGCGACGGGGACACCACAGAAGTAGAAGGTCATTTCGACGAGTAGTTCGAGGATGTGTGCGAGCGGTAGGAAGGCGAGGAAGAGATCGTCGGAGCGGAAGAGCGGCGAAAGAAGGGTTCGAGTTCCGGCGACTAGCAAAGGGATGAGAACGCAACATGTCGATTACTTGAGGGGGACATACGAGAACAGATGATGTTGTCGTGTGTCAACATGACACCCTTCGGTTTGCCTGTCGATCCGGAAGTGTACTGGTGACATAGGCAAGATAAGCGCCTAATTCGCTTCGAGTGACTAGTGCCTTACCATGATACAGTAAAGATCTTTGCGTGCCGGCCTTCCGCCGAACCCGTCCTCAGCCGTCACCATGTTGGCCTTTCCCAATTCAGTGACCTCGGCCAAGCTCAGGATACGTCCTGGTCGTTCCCTTGCCGCCAGCTTGTCATTCAACTTCTGAACGACGCTCTGCGGGTCCGTAAAGGTTAGCGACGATCCGCTTCTTAGTAGCTCTTTACGTACCTGATCAACCGTATCCTCTCCATCGTAGATTACCCAAACAAGACTAGGACACTGATCCACAACCTTCTCCAAAGTTCCCAAAAGCGCCGAGTTAGTGAAGACCATTCGGACGGACGGCTCGTCAAGCGAGTGCTGAAGTCCTTCGGGGCCGAGGGTGGTGTATGCTGTCGTCAAAGGATGACCCATTCGAGCGAGACTGTGGCTGAACAGCTGCCAGTTCAGGCTTGGCGGTGGAGCAGGATGTGAGCTTTGACACAAGGAATCATTACGATGTGCGCTCACCTGGTATCAGCGTAGACACCGACACGTTCCTTGCCATCCTCATCCATCCACCCGTCCTTTCCCAACCCAAGGTGATATAATCCCGAGGAGATCTGCTTGACGCGGGTGTACATGTCGTTATACGTGGTGGGCTCCGGATCCGACATAGTAAAGCTGGAACACGATATCAGCGGACAACCTCTAGCGGATAGACAGCGGACTTACTACTTCCAAACCTTCTCCTCGGTCTCGCCTTCCGCACCTCCCTTCTTCGGCACGGTCTTCTTCTCCTCGACGACATTTACGACACGCCTTGTATACGCTGCGACCTTGTCACCATACATTCGAGCCTGATAGGGTAATAGTTGAGTATCCCTCCTGATCATACCGAAGAGGACTCACGCAATAGGGCAGAACATCCGCCACGGTCTCTACGCCCTTCGCGGGTTCTGTAACGAGCTCTTTCGAGAGCCATGAGCGACGAACCGAGGGGTCCGAAGCGACTGGGTTGGAAGCTTTCTTGGAGAATAGCATGTTGTGTTTGGTAAACTATGGAATGCTCGATACCATCGACAGCAAGAGCCACATGACCATCACACGCATCAACATCGCCACACTACAATGGGTGAATGGCGCGGCGTCCGGCGTCGCTTGGCATGCAAGCTGCTGGTTTCCCCAATTCGCGATGATGTAATCTGCATCCGCACCGCCCGCCGATTTGAGACAAAGAGATGCCCGTAGCTTGCCCCGGTTTATCAGGTCACGAGTGGGCGAGTCGATCGAGGTCCGATGCGACAGTGGTAGCAATGAGGATTGGCGAGACGTGTAGATTGGAAGACGTAGATACATCAAGGCAGAGGTGGATGAAGGAGAGGACAACGAAGGTCAAAATCGACCGGAAGTTTACCATGTCGAGGTCCTCGCTCCCGCGCCGGTCCAAGGACTTCAAGCGAATCAACTCATTGTTCACGACCTTGACATCCAAATGCCTACAAACGCCCTGTAGGTCGACAGCATTGGAAACAAATACCGACAGGAGACCCTTCGAGACTGGATCATTGACCTCTTCGCCGGTAACGGCCTCGGACAATTCCGCCTCAACGGGGACTGTGTCAACCACGACGAGCTCAGTAACATCGTCGAGGACTGGGCTAGGCAGAACCAGCTGCCCTACGCCCGAGGCAGCAACATTCAACGACACCAGTGGACCGGACCCGACCTAATGTACAACTGTATCTATAAAATCGCCAACGGTCGAGAATCCTTTGTCGGTACCGCGGAACAGTTGGAACTTCTAGTCTGCGGATTGCACCAAGCACTGTGGCAGTACTGGTAGGATCGGCCTGGTGTGCAACCTCGATGCGTCCAACGCTACATGACTTTTCAAGGACACCAAGAATTTTACAGGGAGGTGATGTGGCACTACCTGCCGATGCCTCATTTTTGGAAATGTGGCGTGCGAGGCGAGTCTCAAAGCGAGCCTGAATAGGAGGGGAGGTACTTGTTGAATCGCCACTTCAACTCTATTTCAGTTTCGATGTAGTATTCATCTGTACTATTGATCAGTTACTCGACCAGAATCTTCCACGATAGCGAATCCAAAAAAAAACCAACTTGTAAAATATAATCGTCAGAATGTCATGCCCAACCACCTATGACGTCAGTGCACGATAGCAACGACTGCAAACGTCGACGACTTGCGAACACTCGCACAACTGGTACAATTAGGTGGCACGTGCACCAAGATGACTAAGGCATCTTTGCAGCAAATCAAAATGACGTCTTACGGCCGCCGACGAACAAGTCCTCGAGTACAATAGAACCAACCTATGTTACAGTCACCAACTCTGAATTCTTACTCACGTGGACATACAGACACCCAGATGTCCAGGCACACAGCGATCTAAATATCCAGACATCTAGACTTCCAGACATCCAGACGTCCGGAGACATGGGTGACTCTACATCTACGGCCAAAAACAGAAAATAGATTGGGAGAAAGTTAGCGTTGTTCCAGTGTACAAATAGTTGTAACGCCACCATTGCGGTGGATATATAAGGCATGCAGTTCTTGCCCTTCTTTCCCTGCGAAAGAAGAAAGGAGGAGAAAGTATCCATACATGACATTACGATACCTTGATACTAATTCAAGGAATAGCTAACCTTCTGCAATCAGTATTCAAGCAAGCAATCAAGGCTTATAATCACTAAGACAGGTGCGCGCTAGATACCAACTGTGTAGTATCGGAAAAACATCAAGTTGAGCTTCGTACCTGTGACGCGTAAAGGAATTAAGGTGAGTAACAGGTCCAGGCCTTAACACCCGGCAATGAATGTTCGACCTTGATATCTCCACTTCCAGGGCGACTTGTTGACACCTGCCAGGAACGATTGGGATGGTGTGGTAAACGCAGCTAACCTATACGATGAGCCAAAAAAGGGCGAATTGGCAAACTCATCGAGGGCCATCTGGCAAGAGAAAAAAAAAGATATCTTCATCGTGCTCCGAAGAAAGGAGAAAAAGGAGGCTCCCATGAAGCGGAAGAAAGAAACAGAAGGCGAAAAAATAACAAAAGAACCTTGATCCGAGTGGGGATCGAACCCACGACCTTTTCCGTGAACGTCATCTGTCCATTGTGAAGGAAGCGTGATACCACTACACCATCAGACCATAGGGAAATGCTGGAAAAACAATTTCTCTTGTAAATGTAACGTCTCCCGAGTGATAAGCTGAACATCCCTTCAACATCATCTTCCCTTATGCAGCTCGTTCCAAGGTGTCTAAGCTCTGCTCATGAATCTCTGGCGATGCTCTGACGCCAAATTCACCACAAACGGGCTGGTCTTGTAACAACCCTGTCATTCAGAAAACCGCCGAGAAGTCAACTGCTCGCTGCATATGACGGGGTCAACGACCGATCTGACCGATACAATCTCTCTTTGAAGCATATTTTAAGATATAGAGACATAGCCTTTTTCGCTGTTTGCGACGTGAGCTCATTACATCAGCCTACCCGCTCACTCGCACGGCGGCCGACAGAAAAACGAAGTGTTTTCTTAGTCTGATTCCAAATCGAGCACTGTCTTAGAATCGACCAAAAATTCCAAATATCGCTTTCAGGTCACTCCGCGCCTCCCTGCTTCCTTATGGTGACTGTCATACATCATAGGACCCTCAATCCCAACCTTGTGACACGGTTATTTAGGCAGATGGTCGACTTATCGAATCGTCCATATTATCGGCACCGCAAGCCAAGTTGATTAGGTAGCAGCGCGGCAAGGCCCTTTGCCCTGCAGAAACGCGGAAACATTTTGCATTCGGAGTTCGGGAAGTTGGCACCGAAGCGCGAATGCATTTTCCTTTGGTCGACACTAAAAAACATCGAGTTTTGAATCAGATGAGGGGGAAAAATAAATTTTCGTCTCGGCCGCCATGCGAGTTCAGTCTGATGAAATGGATTTATTTGCGATGCAGATGAATCATATTTTCAGGAAGAAGTCCTAGCCCCCTCAAAGCATCTTATCAACGCCTTATGGTGCAATTGTTACTGCCGCGCGTGCTAAGTGCCGCCATCAAATTGGTCGGCCATCGTTGCGGATCCGTGACAAGCAACAGCTCTGGCGGTTCCTGAGCACTGAGCAGCTCGTCACATTTCTATTACGAAGTTCGGGATCAGCCGCTATATAGTGGACGTTTTCAGACACATCGTCATCAACAACGCGGCACGTCGGCACTTAGCCTCGCCTTCAGAACCGGTCGAGGTCAGGATACTGAGGTACTCTGAGAAGCAGAACCGGGATGATGTGATCGAAGATGTTTGAAAAGCTATGGCTGAAATGTTGGTAGCCATATCTCTCCCTTAAATTGCGAGCTAGACCGTATTCGCGTCCTGAGCCTGTGGATTTCGAACGGACCGTCGTGAGCTTGATGTGCGATGGACACCCGACAGGTGTGAACGTGGGCATCCGACAACGATGCGCTCGATGATGGTCGCTGACTCTCGATCCATCTCGCTTGCTGAGGCGAGACAGACGCTATCTGCTCAAATGCATAAAGGACGGATCAAGCCGGCAGAGTCTGGATCAACAAATCTGGTCATGCTCCCGCGTGCGATCAGCATTAATCAACCAAAGCGAGGTTCGCATGTCCAGTTGCCATCTGAATCATCCTCAGCTGTGATGGAGACTCGCATGGGATTCCCGGAATGGGAACAGAAGCAGTTGGCGACCCTTTGCGTCACGGACCCTCGACCCTCCCACTTCATCCGGGTCACAGCCATGTCCAACCGTCAGTCAACGTCACTTCTGTACCGCCAGTCCAGCTCGGACTCCAGCCTCTCCATGTCCTGGCTCCACCATGCCTCCGACGACCCTGCCCATCCAGGCTGAAGCCGCCGCAAACGCCAACGCATCCCCGTTCAAACACATCTCCCGTCGCAAGAGTCCTCGCCGCCTTGAGAAGAACGCAAGAGCAGGGTCGCCTGCTCATTGAAGGCGATGTCGGCGGACCGCGGAAAGAACTGCTGTCGATACGGCCGGAGAACGGGAATGACGTGCCGAAATTCGTGCTGGAGAAGGACTATCATACTGTTGAGTCCCTATGGAAAGAGTACGATCAAGGCGTACTGGGTCGACTGTTGGTCTGAAGTATGCTAAAAGCTGATCTGAAACAGTCCGAGTGTCAGCGTAAGAGATGAACTTGGCGGAGAATCATCATCAATGAGACAGTCCGACTGAAGAACGCCGGGCCAACGTCGGTAGACGCAGTGGTGAAAGCCTTGAACCGATTCATGAAGAAGGAGGAGTTGTCGTGGGCGAAGCTGCAAGATCGCTTTGTGAAAGCAAGGCAGTCTGACACAGACCTACGAATTTGTTCGTAGTTCCGGCTTGCAATACGGAAAGGGGAAAGGTAGCGTGATGGTGTGGTGATGTTGATGGACTGACGGAAGGATGTTTCGATGGGTTGTTTCGAAAATGCTTTACAATTATACAGAGCCATATCAACATTGCCTATTCAGACTCATCGTCGTCTACAGTACAGGGGCGGCCAGAGTTGAGCCCATCTATCTTGAGAGAGTGGGGAGCTTGCTGTACCGGAAACGGCATGTCATCTGATGAGTAGCGATACAACAAAAAGTCCTGCACAGAGGCAGACAAGGCAAGCGGGAGTATCCATAAGATGCGACCTCGGGGCCAACGGGCGGAAAACTTACCACTATCTACGAGACCGGCCGCGTCAATTGAAGCCATGACGCGCTCTGTATAGACCCGTTCGACAGGCTATAAGTACGTGATCGGTCTACAGGGCGAGGAAGACTTACCGATACATCAAACACACTCAGCTTGCGTCACAGCCGCGAGTGGCACGGCAGACTGTCCGAGAGATCCGCGCCAGGCTGTTGCCGACGAACACGCATGTGGACGACGAAGATCTGTAACGTGGCCGAGTCGGTTATTTGCAAGTGCGCGGCGCGTAACGGAGATGCTTACCGTTTTCGCGAGCATATGGACTTCGGACTGTCCGGAGGCAAGGGCTTTAGCACAGAACTCTCTGATTGCGACAGACAGAAGAACCATGTTGTCCCTATGAAATAATCAATGACGCCGTGAAACCGTGAGCGCGGGTAATCTGGGAAGCACGTATTTCATATAGACGTTGATGTAGAAGATACAGCTCTGAATTGTGCCAGTAGTCAGCAACACAGCCAATTGCCTAGATAGAAACAACTTACGAGAATGTCAACCAGCCATGCAGCGATCTCACGTAGATGATGAACGTGACAGCGTTGACGGCTGCAGTCCACAGGAACCAGGTCGCTAAAAGTGCATAAGGAAAGATACGGACCGGGGTTGACTTAGCGACAAGAAGAAGGTTGAGAGACGAGAAAGACCGCATGTACTTTCATAGATAGTCAGACAGCATCCTTTAATTCTGGTTCCTTCTCCAATCAGCCAAATTACTCCAGATACTTCAGATACTCCAGATAATCCAGATACTCCAGGAGTTCCAGGAGTTCCAAGAGTTCCACTTGCCTTGGGAGACTCCTCTTCCCTAGGACTGCCATCTATCTAGAATTGGTATATACAGCGGGCATTTTGCCTTTTTGTAATAGCCCTCATCGTTTATGATTCACCCTTTGATTTACCTCTTAATTCCGAAGCTACCTTGAGTGCAAGACTTTCTCAGGACTAGCTACCCTTCGTCTTCTACTTCGGTATCAAGTCAGGTTCTGTATTGAGTCACAAGAGTACATCGTTTGTGCTGGTTCCCTTATACATCGACGGTGCTATCTACTCGTAGCTAGACCACTTGTCCGCGACACATGGCGCAAAGATAGAGTCAAAATCCGTGTGTCTTATGATATGCAGTATACTCACAGGCAAAATCCGCGCAGCGAGAGAGCCATCATAGAGCTCTCCCACTGCCCCCTATCCCTCTCCTCATCCTTATTGCCCACCTCGAACCCCATTACCCCAAAACCCGGCTCCAACAGCCTCTCGTTTCCTCCGTAAGATGCTTCGCGGTAGCTCGGCGGTGAAGTGACGATTTCGGAGGGGAAGTACGCGTAGAATTGGGCGGCAGGGACGCATCGGGATATGATAGACGCTATGGCGATACGACAGGGAAAAGACCTGATGTGGAAAGCTGGACATCAACGATGTTCGAAAAGAAGGACTTGAGTACTCACCACTAGTGTATGAGGTGCTGCAGGGCAATATTCACAGACAGCACCGCAGAAAAGCCATTAGGATGACCTCAGACCCTGATACGACGCGGTACGATGATGTTTAGAGCCAAAGCAGGCGTTCGGGAGCGATTCATAGCAACAATCAAATTATGAGAGTATGAGAGTAGAGGGAAGCTCAACCAAACGCAGGACTCGATCGGGAGGGTCTCGCTGAAAGATTCTTAAGCCTTATGTAAGGCCCATGTAGACCCCCATCGCTGATTATACATACATAGCAACACGCCGGCGAAGATATCTCTGCGCGCGGACACACAACACGCCCAACAGAGGGTTGAGTTTTGAATTATCTGCGGACAGAAAAGCAGCTCCGCTAGAGTTATCTGCAGATAACTTGCAGGAAGCTGGGCCGGGCCGGGGGATTCTGTCCAGCTGTGTCCTAAGCGGGGCCTGGTTTTGGCGGGACGGACGTGCGGACACGTTATTGAAATATCGCTGCGCAATTATAGCTACAATTATGTCACCCAAATTAGTCATTCTTTCCACTCTTTCCGATCGTCCGCGTCGTCCGGCAAACGTAATCAGCCCGTCGGCATCGGTCGATTTATCCAAGCCAGCAGACATATGTTGGCGAACGAGTTATGGCGAGGAGGTGATCCAATCTGTGTACCAGTACTGCTTTGACGCAGAGACATCCATCAGGACATCAGTCAACCGTGAGACTCCAGTGTGCTAGCTCGCCATCGAACGAAGGATATACCGGGTGGCGAACGCTTCTTGCCTCGATTTGGGTCTCGTGTTCGCGTCTACTTCGCCGAATCGCATCAACATCCTGTACGAGAACCGCAATGTCAACCACAACGCCCTTGTTCCCGACGGCTCCAACTTCCTCAGACCTCTTCGTTAACCCCCGTACGGCGACATCTTCCTCTGCCGCGGCAACGACAACAAGCAATAACAACAATTCTGGTTATGGGTGGGGCGGAGGAGGTTATGGAAATGGCCAGTCAGCATATTTCCAGACGGTCGTGATCAGCCTGGTCGCCTTGGCAGTGCTACTGGTCATCTCAGTGGTATGTCTATGTCGGCTCTGTCCCGGTCATCCGCCTAATTCCTCTCATCTCCAAGATGTTCTTGTATTATCGCCGAAGACGACTCCGCTATTATCGGGGAGAAGAATGGCCATTCCCCACGCTTCCCGCCAATGGACGTCCCGGTCGCCGAAGAAAGGAGGAGAGGGATTATGGGGAGGTGCCCGAGATGTATGAGTGCCTACTGGACGTCAAGGGCGATGACGATGGGTCAGGGCACGTACATCCCGTGTCAGAGGATGTTTGGGGTGGTGCGACAACCGCGACGCGCAATGGATCCCCATACCTGGATGAGGATCTCGTAAGATGGCAACCTGTTACCGTTACATCACTCGATACCCGTGCCATTCCCGCCAACACTGCAACCGAGAATCCCACTTCCGCCACAACGGCACCCGCCCGGCCCACCAGTCTTTTCGCCCGCACGCTATCGACAGGCCGTAACGTATTCACAACGAGCGGCGGCGTGCAGTCTGTCGATACCTCGGGCACTGTGAACCTTGGCGCGGCGGAACAGGGCCTTTCAACATATACGCCATCGACCGGGACTGCGCATGTCCCGCTCAGCGTCACGTACCTGATCGCCATGCCAAGTGCGCAAAGGACGACAAAGACAGAGCGCCGGCCTTCAGCCGCGACGTCGGCCTATGACGATGATGACGTGGAGGGTGAGGAGATTCCCGAGCTCGAGCTTGGATTGACGGGTGTGCATCTCGAGGTGCCGGGGTTGTCCGTTGTCACGCCTGGAAACAGGGGCGTCACAACGTCTTCGCAAGGCGAGGACGAGACGACAAGGCGAAGACGATTCAGGAAGGGTAATCAGTCTGCTACGGGGGCAGAAGGACAGGCTGGCGAAGTTATCCCGAATTCCGCTATCGGACCGGATGGAACTCTGGATCTATTTGCGCTCCTGAATCAAGCACGATAACTTGTATTGTACACAACATCAGCTATATAGTTGTATCAGATGTGTATTTCCCTAAGATGTCGATGCAGGCTGTTAGGATGGCACAGTATCGGAATTGTTGGCATAAAGCTAATTGATAGATGTGCATGTGCGCATAACTCAGATACGGCAATACTTCCCCCCTCTACGGCACCACCGCCTGCACGTCCCATTTGATCTCCCCGGCCTCATCTCGCCTAGACCACACCGTCCTCCTGTTCGGCACAACCTTTAACTCGAGCATCTCGACCGTCTCCGGTACCAGGGCAACAAGCGTAAAGTGCGACTTTGCGCGCGCGATCTCCTCCTTTTGCTCTTCCTGCAGCATGCCGGCAGTCAGTCTCGACAACCACTATTCAAGGTTCATCACCTACAGTCTGCCCATCAGGCTTAATCGTCTCCGTCCAATCCTCCGGCTTGACGTTGCATTGATCCAGCGGCGTTCCCGGTGTTGGCCGCGCAAACGTCGCCCTCAGGTGTCCTGAGATCCCGTCGCGCCAATTGCGCTCACGTTCCCCAATCCACCAGTCTACAGTCCTCTCGTCTCCTTGAGCTCCCATCGACTGGATGACCCCCTCGGCAGCGGTCCGCGAGCTGTCCGAGGTATCAGCGTCCGAGGGTACGACGTACGCCTTGCCCGCGATGCGGAATTGAACGCCGGTTTCATCAATCCAGAACGAAGATTCGGCTAGAGGTGACTTCTCGAGGTGATTGACCTTGTTCATGCGGGTGTCCGTCGTGAAGAGGAGGATGGACGAATGCGGAGTAAGAGCACGGTGGACGACATAACGGACTTTGGGGGCGCCGGTCGCGGGGTCAACACTGGCGAAGGGATAGGCTGTAAGAGTAGTTGTCAGCGAGAAGATGCAATAGGAACCAAGGAGGAACGAACATTTGGCAGCGGGATGATCCTTGAGTTGCGATTCAAAGTGCTCGACCCACCCTGGACGTCCGTTCGCCGAGGAGCTTGTGTATAGTGCAAGGTTGCCCTTGTTATCGGTGTTCATAGTTCGCAGGCGATATGGCTGTCTTGCAAAGAGTGCGTTGCGAAAGAGAACGGTCCGAGAGAGAACGAATGAATTCATATGTCGTACCAATACTATGTATACACCTCGACGCACCTAGATCGAGATCGCGATGAGATCGGGATCCCGCATGACGAATCATCGGTCACGTGACCTGGTCGACGTAGTCTCGCTATCGTCTTCTCCCAAAAGGTCCGCCCGGCCCAGCGACCGCCAGACGTATCGATCCAGCGCATACATGCTCGCCTGGATCGTCTGATCGTACCAGCTGCAGACCAGCGGTCAGTGTGACTTCTTGAGACCAGGAATTGACCTACTAGTTGACCGCGACGCAAATCCCTTGCGGACCCGTAGATTGCATGACGTGGTGATACCATCCTGCCGGGAGGAACAGCGTTTCGCCCTCAGAGACTGTGACTTCTATCGGACGTAAAGGAGTGTCGCGAGGCAGCTTTAAAGGGTCCACAGAGATCCATGGAATCGGATATGTTGGTTCCCGGTCGGGTCGTATTATGAGCGAAGAGTCGGTGTCGCTTTCAGGAGGAATGTATGTTGCGGCAGGATAAAAGGCAGCTACGATCAGGACTTCAGTCAGTTCGGAATCTCCACGCAGATGCACCAACGTACTGTCCATCATATACCCTTCCACCGGTGGAAACAGCCGAAACGTCTTTGATCCGCTGAGCAAATGATAAATGTTCTCGTATCTGTTTCGAAAGGCATGAGGGGCTTGCATAGGTGCACTGGATCCAGAAGCTTACGGATCTGCGGAGATGTGTTAGAGCTGATGTCCCGCGCTCACAAACGAAGGGAAAGACACACCTCGATGCAGTGACGTGACGCTCTTATCGTCTCCAATCCACAGATTCACAGCATCAGGTTTGCGTCCTGAAATTTCCCATCAGCATATACTTCCCGAAAGGAGGGACATCGTGCTCACCAAGCGCTTCCGACAAGAATGTCACCTCGGGTTCGATATACTCCTGGAACGCCGATAGTTCCGGCGATGTTGTTTCGTCGTCTGGTTCCTCCTCGTATGAATGACGGTAAATGTTTCCATTCTGCGACTGAAGGTAATACACCTCGGCACTATCCTTATCGGCTTTTATCCCAATCAGCATGCCATAGCGGTGCACTGTCAAACAAGAATAGCTCACCGAGACGTGCAAAGAAAGAATCCAGGGACATCTTCTCGGTGAAAGGCTGTACAAAGTAGGTCGTCCCATTCTCATCCTTGTGCAAAGCGTCCGCAAGACCGTTGGGCGTGACGGCGATTGAGACCTCGGTGTCACCCGTTACGCGGCTCAGGGACTCCGGATCATGCCAGTCGAGTTGACTGGATGTGGACTTGGTCGGGACAAACCCTATAGCATGGTCAGTGTTTCGCTCCCCGGAGAACTTGGATGGAGCTCACCATCGAAGACCACGGGTCGTCCGGCATGTACGAGTCGCAGCATCTCGAGTGCATTTGGAACGCTCGGTAGACGTTGACATGTTGGTGGTGCGAGATCTGTTGTGCAGCGGCGGCATGCAAGAGTCAGCTCGGCCATTTCGGTCAGAAAAGGGGAACATACCACGATAATCATCGAGCAGCGCTTGCAGGTGGTCTTGCATTGCCGCCATGACAACTGTCTCTGTACCGATACCGAGTTGGCATCTGATATGAAGCAGACAACCGTAAATTTGTGAAACCGACTTGCTAGCTGACGAATCACCCGCTCGATCGCGCGCGGTGGGAATATCACGGCATTCTCAGCCAGCGACATCTCGTCTTGCCAGTATCCTCGCGTCTTCTCTTGGTCGACCTTCTTATTGTCTCCTTCATCGTCACCATACGTCAATTCGCACAGATCCGCTACCTCTTGGCTACCCTCAGCCTCGTCGCTTGTGCTCTTTTCTACGCCTTCCGTCAGCCGCTTCAGAACATCTTCTTCGATCCGTTCGTGGCACCACGAAACCGCCCACCGTCACCGTATACCCCAGTCACAGCAGACACCTCGGCCATGCAGTCCGTCAAAATCGTTGAAGCTGTCACCAAGCAGACGGGTACGGTCATCTTTCTCCACGTAAGATCCTCGCCGTTCAACTTGGAAATCCACTCACCAACGCCTGACCGGTTATGCAGGGTCTCGGAGACGCCGGAACGTCATTCGTACCGTTCGCAAAGGTCTTACAGCAGCAGCACCCGCACCTTCGGTTCGTCTTTCCTACTGCGCAAACGTTGCCGATCACTTTGAACTCGGGATACCCCATGCCTGCGTACGCATTCCGCCTTATCTGACCGTCATCTCGCTAACGGCGTAACGCTCTCTGCAGATGGTTCGACATCAAATCTCTGGACAAGCTTACCAACTCCATCCACGATGACGAATCCGGAATGATGCAATCCGTGGCGGCCGTCGAATCTTTGATCGAGAAGGAAGTCAAGGAACGCGGGATCAAGGAGGACCGAATCGTCATCGGCGGGTTCAGCCAGGGTTGCGTGATCTCTATTTTGACAGCGCTCAGGACGCAGCGCAACGTTGCTGGAGTGGTCTCGCTGAGTGGATGGTTGCCGCTGAGCCATAAAATTGAGGAGGTGGGTATCGTCGACAATCGCCTGGATGAGCGATTACTGACTTTTCCGATTCATAGCTGACGGCGCCTGGTGCCAAGAACCTTGCCGTATTCTGGGGTCATGGAAAGCAGGACGCCGTTGTAAACTACAAGTGTACGTTATCGCTTCGAGAATCGTCTCATTTCTGCTGACATTCGCATACGCTTCAGACGGCCAGAAATCTTGTGAACTGCTGCAATCGCTGAAGAGCGTCAACTTGCCGAGCGTACCAAAGGGTACGCCGTTCGCCAAGCCGGGAGTTAGGTTCGAGTCGTATGAAGGGATGGGCCATTCCCTTGGAGATAAGGTCAGTCGCAAGCAACAGCTCCGTATACTCGAGGATTTCATAACTGATGCATTCGTATGCAGGAAATCCGTGATTTGAGCGATTGGCTCCAGCATGCTGTTCCAGCGTGAATGGTTGTAGTTGCGAGTCACCTATAGATTGATATACCGACCTGTGAATATTAAGAATGGCCTTGAAGTATGATCAAGACCAAAACCTTGCACTGAGAATCACAACGAATGTCCGATTGGCAGCGGGCACGTCCTAACACATGCATTCATGCATACAACCGACAACGTATGCCGGTGATGGTTATGTTACAGCCCGCTACACAACAAGCAAGACCGAAGCCAACAGTCAACACGCCATCCACGCCTACTCCTCGTCCTCATCTTCCGATTCGGATACCTCGAACCGAATACCCGATTTGCGTCTCGCACCACCCCCACGTCCCGTATCCTCATCCCCATCAGCCTCAATCTCCTCGGCATCATCCACAACCATTCCATCATCCTCATAATCGTCCTCGTCCTCGTCCACCGATTCATCTTCCTGGTTCTGTGCGTTTTCACCGGCGACGTCGTCTCGTGGGACGTAAGGAACACCCTTTTCTTTGAGTTTGCGCAAGACGTCGCGTGGCGGTCGACCGATGACACGTGCCGCGTAGAGGCCGGGACGCATAGGACCTAGGGAGTCGATCACAAGTCAGACGACGCCTCCGGAATAAGAGAGGAGCTTCGAGCTTACCGAGACGTTGCCATCTTGCTACCCAGCTCTCCTTCGGTTGAAGCATCGCTATCACTCCATCAAACTGCAACGATGTACATTGCTTGACTCTCTCCTGCGATCCCACAGACTGTTACAGCCAAAGCCATCGTGTCAGAAACGAGCATGGACGAGGCTCCATGTCAATATACTCACCCCTAACAACTCCTCGCAATTCGGACATCCATACGCAAGCCAATCCGGCGAGGTTTGCACATAGGAGCAAATCAGGCATGCGCGGTATCGTGTCCGCGGAACGCTTTGCCGGGCGGATTTGTTGCGAACGACAGCTTGCGGGTTAATTCCCGAGCTGTAAGGCGGCGAGGCGGACATGGTTGGTCTGGTAGGATATCGTCGTACGATTGCAGTACCGAGGTTATTGGCACGTCTTCAGTTGAACTTAGGATGCATGGCAAGATGGCAAGGTGTATCGATTGCGCAAGCTCAGAGTTGGCAACGCGGAATCAATCGCATCGGGCAACGGCGATGATGCCTCGACAGCTGCCTCGACCCGTGTCATTCCTCCTTCGACCTTTCGACCATTGCTACATGTACGTGTAGCGGCTGCTGTGTTGGGCGTCTTCGAGCAATCCGTACCAACAATCGGTGGCATAAGTGCTCTATATATTGCACACTCGCTTCCCGCACCATGGCCTGTTCACTACCGCAAATCTTCCCGCCGGACTCTAGCGTTCCACAGTTATCGGCAGAGAAATTCAACCTGAACAAGTTCCTGGGAGCATGGCATGTCGTATGGAGTACGCTGCCGCTTTGGAAGGTTAGCTGATCGAGCTCGAGAATCATTGGTTACCGTTGTTGAAAGCTTGACGCCGCGCAGGATAAGAAAGGTATTCCGTACTGCACGAAATCAGTACCGAGGACACCCGCCAACCCCTTCCCCGGCTCTTACTTCCATCTTTAGACGTATGCATAACATACAGCGCAATGGAAGCAGACAATACCGGCCACTCGAGGCTAGATGACCTGGTAGAATACCGGAAACAATCGGCAAGCAGCGATAGCAGCCCGTCAACAGGTACATCTTTTCATCCCGTCCTGTCGCTGCGAGAATTCGGCTAATCAGCGCAACACTTCCCGCAGTCAAGGGCATCGACACCCTGGATTCCGGGTGAGCCTCGCCTCTTGATTGCTTTGCTCTTCAGTCATGACCGCTTGTCACCATAGCAATAATGGAGCGACGTTTAACTGGAGAGGCAAAGGTTGGCTCAAGATCGCCTCGTCGCACTGGCAATTCCTAGGATATGATACAGAATCGCCCGAGCCGCAATGGGCTGTCACCTGTTAGTGGCACGGCTGTACTCTTACTCACAAGAATTCGACTAACGCACTCGTCGACTGTAGACTTCTCGAAGACGTTGTTCACGCCCGCCGGTTTAGACATCTACATGCGGCAGCCATTGGCTGCAGCCGGAGACGCTGGAAAGGCTCAGCTGGAAGACATTGTCGCCGCCATCACAGCCAGTACAGACAAGACGGTCGCGCTGATGGCTAAAGACGGGGGATTCGTGGTTGGCCTTCCGTAGCTCGGCGTGATAGGGGGCTAGGTGGTTGCAATCTCGGTCAGAGCATCTCCCATAGCTTCAAGTTCACAGATATATTTGAATCTGTAGCATTGCAACACACCTGGCTGTTGTTGAAAGTGGCTACATGCTGCTCAGCATAACGGTTTGTCGGATCATCCAGCGACCTTGATTGATCAACGGCAAAATTAGCCTGTCATCAACCTCATGCCTTACCGTACTTCTAAGTATGATCCGAGCGTGAGCGACAGCTCACTTTTGTGCATATTCGAAACCCTTCTCGGCCGCTTGCCCACTGGTGAGTCATGCGCCTGAGTCACCTTCCGTGTTTCCCATGTCTGTGTATTTTTCCCGATGGCATCTGCTGGTACGAGCCTTTGCATCGATACCTGCTGTCTTCCCAGTGAAGAGCAAGGGTTTGTGAGAAACATTAGGTGTAGAACGAAAAGGGGGCGGGAGACTCAGGTCCGTTTTGCGTAGTCGCCACCGTGATTTGGGAGGATTGTGACTTTTCTGATAACGGCGATCAGGCAGACGAAAAGCAGAGCAAAACATCAGTGTATAGCGATACGATGCACTGCGATCTGTCTTGGCGTACGTTACGCAACAAGGTTTGGTTGCAATGATTTCCACCATAGATTAAATGAGGATCTTCAAGCGGACGACGCTTTCGCTGCTCATGAGACTGCCCGCAACAATGCCACTTCGAGCCGGAAGAAAGGCTCGTGCTCGTTCCGTTTGCATATGTGAAAGTCGTTTGTGCTTCAGGAGCAATGAAGGGGGAGCCTATATGCGTCTGACTTGCTCGGACGAAGAACTTCTTGAGATTGTTTACTGCCATCAGACGGTCGACGAACTCCTTCACTCTACGCATACCAGGTAGACACCTCGTTTGCAGGTGATGCACCGACTCCACGCCCACAATCCTCGATAACGCCCTTGTCGATCTCCGGAGAATGAGGCATCTTCCAGAACCACAAATGTAAGCAGGGAGTGGAGGGTTAGAAGGCAACAAGCCCCTTGTACGCCTGTGTACGACCGAAGCTGAAGTCGTTGTATGTACGATTACTTCAGTGAGACGCAGCCCCTGGAACATGGGAACGCAGTGTGAAAAGAGCGGAGTGAGAAGCAGTCTTTGAGATGGCACAGCCGAAACAGAGTGTCGGCGGCAGATCTCAGGTGTAGCAACCTTGTCACCGAAGCGCTGGACGATAGTGCAAACAGAACCATGGATATAAAGATGAATGCCCAAGTCGTTCCCGAGGGACACGCGTTACAACTCAGCAAGCCCGACTGACATCCACGATCCTGCCCCAAAGCCACAGAAACAGCCCAACAACAGGATGAAAAGCAAGCCGATTGCCCGACCGTTCACATTTTTGAAAGCTGAGACGCTTAGGCGACCAAGGTGGAGGCAGTGGCGGCCTCGTACTTGAAGGTAGGAGGGAGCTGCTGCTTCTTGATGTAGTATCGCGCCAATCGGTGGATTCGGGATTCGATCAAAATGAGTCGGCTGGGGGAAAGGCGTGAGACGACGCAGTAGACAAGCGACGGTGAAGACGTACAACTTGGAGTCCTTGTCAGCTCGGTTTCGCTCCAAGTGCTTTCGGACGGAGACGGCCTTCTTGATCAAGTGGTACAAGTCTTCGGGGATGGAGGGGTTCAAACCTATCGCAGAATGTTTCAACAATGCTCAGATCGGGGTGGTTGTGAGCTTACCGTTGGACTTCAAGATTCGGAGAATCTTGTTACCGGTGATGAACTTGACCTGGGGAACACCGTGGGAGTCTCGCAGGATGACACCGATCTGGGAGGGGCTCAAACCTCGTCGGGCAAGCTTGAAGATCTGGTCACAGACTTCCTCGGGGGTGGTCTTGGACCACGAAGGTTGCGACCTTCGGTAAGGAAGGGCGGAGGAAGCTTGAGTTGCAGATCAAGGCGTGGCGCCAGTAGAGGTAGGGCGGACGACGAAGCGATTTGTCGGGGGAGAAGGGAAGGAAGGGAACACAAGGTCGGATGTCAGTTTGCTATGAAGCACTACTAGACTCCCATGTGTGGCGGCTCACAAATTCCCTTTCCGGGAGCGTGCATTCTGAAGAGTGCAAGTCAGTAAAGTTGGCCATGACGGGAAGAACAGACCGTAGTATCCAGAGTTCCGGGATGGGCATGCATCTTCCTTCATTCCAACCTCCAGCCCTTCCTGTCACCAATCTCCCTCCTTCCACCATGATGCAACCTCCCAACCTGGAGAACCCTGGACACTCGACGTTCAGCCGCAGCGCGACGAGTTTTGACTTACCGACCCATCTTGTTAGATTAAAGCTTGATGAAAAAGAATCCCAACGGCGGTTTTGACGGGGTTGCAATTCTGCTTGAGGTGGTTTGGCGGCTCGAGGTCGATTAAGGAAAAAGCGTGTTCAAGTTGCAGCACGAGATCTGTTGAGGATGGTGTGACGACGAGAGACCTCGGAGCGTGAGGATCCCATGCCAGAGTTTGCGAAAAGATTTGAGGGCGACGCGACGGCGTGTGCAGGAAATAAAACGAAGGGAAGTTTCACAAGGAAGTCTTCTTGGCTTAGCGCATTCTCGCACGCGCTTCTGCTTGGCTCGCTCTCCCGCCGGTAGCCCGGCCGGTCACGCTTTGCTGGTTGTCCGCCCTGTCTTGCCGAGTGACGGGCTTACCCTTGGATCCACCGACGACACCGACAATCTGTTGATTCCCGTCGACCTCAAGACGATATCGACATCATCCGGTGCGGATTCAGGCCTGCTTTCCCTCAACCTCAAGATCGCCCAGCAGTGAGTCTCGCAGGCAAGGGGACTATTCGACATCGTTTTCCGCTCGTTCGTTGCTGTGACAAGAAGGATAAATGGGGGAAAGGGGAAAGGCTGAACAGGAGAGATGGATACCGGGAGTTCTGGTTGGAAAGGCGGCATGGAGGAACGGTGCAGCAACGACGGAGCGGGAAACGATGGCCGAAATGGAATAGGTGGGACGTATCACTGACGATGCTTCCCCACAACAGTGAAGTTGAACATCGCCAACCCCGCCACCGGCGCTCAAAAGCTCATCGACCTCGAGGATGACAGGAGGTCGTAAGTTGACAAGATGGATACACGGAACAGGGGCAGGATGGCTAATAACAGCGGAAATTCAGTCGAGTCTTCTTGGAAAAGAGGATGTCCCAGGAGGTTCCCGCCGACTCCATCGGAGACGAGTGGAAGGGATACGTCTTCAGGATCACCGGTGGTAACGACAAGCAAGGTCAGTTGCAGCGGAGGGCGATCGCGAAAAACGGCGCTAATTGCTGGCTCGACCTTCAGGTTTCCCCATGAAGCAGGGTGTTCTCCTTCCCCACCGAACCCGTCTCCTCTTGTCCGACGGTCACTCGTGCTACCGAGCCCGACGATCCGGTGAACGAAAGCGAAAGTCGGTCCGAGGCTGCATCGTCAACACCGACATTGCCGTCTTGTCCGTTGTCATCGTCAAGCAGGGTGAACAGGAGATCCCCGGATTGACCGACACCGTCTTGCCCAAGCGATTGGGCCCCAAGCGAGCCACCAAGATCCGACGATTCTTCAACTTGTCCAAGGAGGACGATGTCCGAAAGTTCGTCGTCCGACGAGAGGTCACCTCCAAGACCGAGGGTGCCAAGCCTTACACCAAGGCCCCCAAGATCCAGCGATTGGTCACCCCCATGCGATTGCAGCGACGAAGGCACTTGCAGAGCTTGAAGAAGAGGAAGACTTTGGCCCAGAAGGAGACCATTGCCGAGTACAACACCCTCGTCGCCAAGCGAAAGGGCGAGAAGAAGGAGGCTCAGTCCGCCGCGAAGGCTGCCAAGAAGTGAGTCTCCGTCCGTCAAAGGTGTATGACTCATTGCTCATCCTCTCCTTCCTTCCAGGGCTCACGCTTAAATCAATACTTTCAACTCCATGTTGTAAGCATTGCAAAAAGGGCTCTTCTGAGGATGTGGTCAGATGGGTAGGACGGGGCTTCTGCTCGTTCTCAGGCTCTTCAGGGAAAGTTGTATGTAGCGGGAACGGCATATACATGATCCTTGCAGGGCGCACATTGTCACACTCAGGTCCAATGCCTTGGAAGTCTTCCGTGAAGGGGTGAAGTTGCAGCGCCAATTGTCTGCCTGCTACATCGTGTAGGGGCAGACTCGCTTTATGGTACAGCCTGATATGAGATCGCGCATTTCACGACCACTGTCGGACAAGTTGGTCGTAGAAATTGCTTCAGTGCTTCCTGCACGGTGTCCAAAATTGGATATAGCAATGCGGGAGCCTACTCGCCTCACGATCGCTTCTGTCTTCTGAATCTGGATACGATACTGAAAACGCTGAGAGACCTAAAGGAAATCCCTTCCGACTTCCTTCCGACTTCCTTGCCGAATATCAGACGGCGCGGACCGATCACCTGAAACAAGGCAATCCAGGATACCGCTGGTCAATCAATTCAACATATCATCGATCCAATGACGTTGAACATTCCTCTGAGCCGCCCCGGCACATCGCTTTCAGCCACACTGTGCGCGAACGTCGCAACGCCCGGCTCTGCTCTCTCTGTGATTTCGTCATGACCAGCATCTCCGGCCTCTATCCCGCTGCCTCATCTTAGGCTGCTTCACGGTTTTGGCTCGGGATCCACTTTCTTGCTACGTTCGCCAGTCCTGAAAGCTCGACATACCACCAAATCGCACTGAAGCCACCGAGTAGCTAACTTCGCATCAACATGCACCAAACCTCAAAAAAGGACGCGGAGAGACCCGTCAAGCATGTCCTCCTGGCGGAATTCGATATCGGTCAAGGAGCAACGCTTTCTCTCCAGTATCCGTCACCTACCGGTACAGATGAGCAGTAAGCATTATCTCCTGTAGCACCCACCCCTCACTTAATCTTGTTGTCACTGTAGCACTTTAGCAGAGCTCATGTTACCTGATGGCGCTCATCTGCGATCCGAGGACTGGACGGTGTTCTACCTCAATCAACGTTCTCGAGGAGCCGGCGGACTCGCAGTGAGGGGGACACTCTCAACGCTTGCTAATCATGGAGGGATGCAGCTCGAGGGAGACGATGTGAGCGAGATGATGTACGTCCTGAATTGCGTGAAGATGAAAGAGGACAAGACTGTCCGTCGGTAAGTCGTGGTTGCTTGCCGAGAACGCCGTGACCAAGAAACTGATCTTTCGATGATGCAGCGGGGCGATGGTGAAGGCGTTGGCAATATGCGCGACCCTCCCGTACATTCAGATATATAAGGTACGTCGTTCGTAGGTCAAGCCCGCCGCAATGCTGATCCGCAAGTCCACCTGAAGCCCGTTTTGACACTGGCCCTCGACGAATATTACGCAAGTCCATCTGCAAGCGTACTGGAAAAGCTATTCATTAGCCTCAACGCCATTTCTCTGGAGGCATGCCCTCACCTTTCGCATTCTGAGAGGATCATCTTACGGTACTCGGATAGAAAAGATCTCTTTCGAGAAAAGTTTCCCTCGGACCTCAGGACGGACCGAGCTTCGTTCTCCGAGAAGCCCTCTGTAGGCAATGAACCGGTCGGTGGCGATAGCGAAAGGCAGCCCGTCGAATTGCCACCCCTCACCGATCAGACGCCTTTGGGAGTCAAACGATCTCTCAAGGGAACTTTGGATCGGTTCAGCAGCGCTGGAGCCAGACGTACGAGGCGATCAAGTCGCGGTTTTATGAAAGACATGGCGGACGCCTCCAGCAGCCGAGCGTTATCCCGCCTTGATGCGCCGCCACAATATCCGATTTCCGAAAGCCGTCGTTCCAAGATCAGTCAAGACTCTAAAGACAGTGTGAATGGTATGAACGAATCGCCAGCTGATACACACTTCTTCGAGATGACCGCTCTATATGGCGACACGACAATACCTATTAAGATTCCTACGAGCACCTTGCCCGAGGAAGTTGGCGACGTAAGGCTGGGTTCCGCGACTTGAAGCTTTCCGGAGAGCTGATTCCTCTTTTCTCCAGTACTCGATCATCGCGCTGGTCAAGAAGTTCTCGCCCACGGTGCCTGTGCTATTCACTCCGCCGTTCCATCCACAATTACATACCAGCGGAGCGTCCACCCATCCAATCATTCTGCTGATGAACGCGCTTTTGACGGAAAAACGGATACTGTTCCTTGGGCATGGCCAATCTGCGAGCAATGTGGTGGGCTTTGTACTCGCCCTATGCTCGCTACCAGGCCATGTACTTCGCGGATTCACGGAGAGAGCCTTTCCGTACTCGAATTTGGCAGGGCTAGACACCTTAGAGACAACTCCTGGCTACATCGCTGGTGTCATCAACCCCCGATTCGAGGACCTGCCACGGACGTGGGATATTTTGTGCAACACCGAGACCGGTCGGATCACAATTTCCAAACATCTTGAAGTCGGTCACAACAATACACCAGGCACAAGCAGTGTTTCCACGCCTACTGGGTTCAACATCAATGGGGACGCGGAGAGTCTGTCAATACAAGACAGCGCCGGAAAAGCTGAATCATCCGACAATGTTTTCATGGAAGAGGTCAGTCATGGTCCTGCCGGCTTCAAGATCATGTTTGATGAGTTTTCTTTCCAGGTTCTCAGGGCTATCGCATCACATATTAGTGAAGCTGCTATTCGCGCTCGCTTTTCGGAATACGTTCATCGATTCATCCGATTGGCATCGCGCTACGAGGAAGAGAATTTTGGCTCGACGAAGATTGGATTCCGTTCGAAGAAGGCCAAGGGCCAGGAGTTGGGAAGTGGCCATACATTTGCGAACGATAGTGCAAGGAGAAGCGAGCTGTCCTCAAACGCAGCGCGGATTGAAGGATGGAGAGGAACACGAAGTTACGAATACTGGAAGCAGGTGAGTATTTGGCATAGACATTTGAAGCGGGTTCCTCGCTCACGCGTTCGCGTTCAATTTCCAGGACTTCAGTCTTTCTAGACAAACGAGCGAGTTCCAAGAGATGGATCTGCCCTATCAGATTGCTCGCTTGAGATACGCTCAATCTATATCAGACGAAGAAGCTACTCTGCTGTTCGCTCGGTTGGCTCAGCAAGTACAGACACAGGAGCAAGTGGTTGAGGTAAGTGCGGTTCACGATATATCTATTTACCTGGAGCTGACGCTTGACACAGTTTCTGTCCCATCTTGCACCCTTCCCTGACGGCCTCGAATCGATCTCCCTTGGACTGTTTCATCCCAATTCTGCGGTACGAAAGTCGACAACTCAGCTTCTGGAAACTCTGCAACGCTTCCCAGTAGGTCGCGTTCTCTTTCCCGAGCGGCCTTCGAAAGCTGATGCTGGCCGTTGTCAGGTATCACAAAGCATCATGCGTAGCCTCAGCCCGTATCAGGAGGCCTCGTACTTGCAGATGAAGGCCGAGGGGAGTTAGCTGCATGTTGTGACGAGAGCCAACCATAGAAGAAAATGCAGAACGCAGCGGATTCACCGAAGCCAAGGACACCGTAAACCTTGGAATCTTGGTCTGTGCTTCCAGGTTATTCCAAGCGGGGGGCTGGGAAAGTTGCCTATCAAGCTGCTTCAGCTGGCCATTGGCGACAGCGATGGCCTGTTGGGCGAAGGGGTGCGAGAGAAGCTGGTTGCCGCTACCGGTGAAAATCATTATATCTTTGCCGCTTGGCCGAATGAAGCGTGGCACAGCGCCCTGAGAGGATATTCCTCCGGATCTCTCGGCATTTCATGAAATGCATGCCTGCAGGCTACGACGAGGGGCACGAGAGCTAGGGCAAGTCGTCTGAACATGACGTGCCATACCTGATAAGAAAGATATAAGCCGCTCGATCGCTGTGAGACAAGAGCCTCCAGGGACAATACATCATCATGAATCACAACGGCACGCACTTCCTTCGTAGACGTCTGATAAATTAGTCCAGAACGCCACCTCACTTCCTTGTCGGTTCGCGATACGTTTCATCATCATATCCCATTGACAAACCACGGCTCGGAGTAACAGATCGACGTTCAAAAAGTACGCGCAACTTTACAGACATCCTTGTATCTGCTCAGGCTAATTGTATGGCGTTGAAACTCCGCTAACTTTGACTGTTGCAGCTCCATTGAGGCGGAGAACTTGACGGACAGCACTTAACGACTTTGTCGTCTACTCTCTAGTACTTTCTCTCCGCAAGTTAACTAGAATTATACTTGTCCATAAGGAATTAAATTATCTACTATGAACCTTTCACTAGTATTATTCTTAATTGGTATTCTTGGTTTCATTCTTAACCGAAAAGATATCATTTTAATGATTATCTCTCAATCGTACCGAAGCTTTCCTTGAGGAAATGTTCAGTTTGCCTGAGCGCAACCTAGCGTCTCCGGAGATCTGTAGCAATTTTGTTTTACATAGTTTTGGATAGAAGCTTTACAGAAGACTGGCTGGCTTATAAATTCTTGAATTCTATTTACTTCTTACGGTGTATACAATACTTTTCATTTCCGCTGTTTAGGGTATTTCACATTCCTTCATCTACTAAATCTTCATGAAGGCCGGCCATCGTTCACAAACTCTCGATGTTCGGCGTGGGCCCAACCGGCACGATCCGCGTAGGATTGATCTGCGGGTGCGACCAATAGTAGTGTTCCTTGATATGGGCAAAGTCTGTCGTATCCTTGAAGGCGGGGTAGTTCCAGTAGAGGTTCTTGAGCCATCGGTTAAGGTTCGGGTATGTGTGTCGGACTGTGGTGAACGGTGACGGTCAGTGATGCGCCGCAGTGGAAGTGCGAGGAAACTTACCCAGGCCAAAGTTGCATTTGAAGCTGAGGGCAGAAAGGTGTAAGAGATATAAAAGGTATGTCCGAGGCATGACTTACTGGTTGTGGTACACGGGATCATATCGGACAATCGTCGTGTACAGTCTTGACGGACAGAACCGGTCAGCGGTAACAACAATTTCTCGCGAGCAGACTCACCGGATGTCCGCCTCACTCAGCTTGCCGCCAACAAGGAAATCCCGTCCGTCACTCAACAAATCCTCCAACCTCTGCATACTCTCCCCCAACGGCTTGACGGCCTTTTCATACGCCTCCTGCGTCGTCGCAAACCCAGACTTGTAAACACCATTGTTGACGGTATCGTACACCCATTCATTCAACTCGTCAATCTCCTTCCTGAGCTCCTCGGGGTAGAAATCCAACTTGCGCTTGTCCTCGGGCAAGTGTTCGTCAAAAGCATGGTTGAGGAATCGGATAATCTCGCTCGATTCGTTGGAGACGATCGTTTCGTGCTTCTTGTCCCATACGACTGGCACGGTGAAGCGTGCAGAGTAGTTGGGGTCCGCCTTGAAGTAGAGGTCGCGCATACGGTCGAGGCCGTAGAGTTGGTCCTTGGTCGCTGCGGGGAAGGTCTCGTCGGCGGTACCGTCAAAGCGCCAGCCCTTGTCGTCCATGTGCGGGTGAACGGTGGAGACGTCTGGGCGAGGGATTGAGTTAGCTCAGTGCCCTCGTGTGCAGTGCAAGTGGACTTACCGAAAAAGTCCTCGAGTCCCTTGAGCTTTCGTACGATCAGGGTTCGATGGGCCCATGGGCTGCGATTCCAAGAGAGCATAAGACATGATACGACGTCTCTATGTCGAGTTGGACTCACCAAGCGAGACTGACATAGAGGTGGTATCGGCCTATCACAGATTCCCGAGTCAGCATTAAAGCCTTCCTCCCCGCTGTAGATATGACTCACCCTTCTCCGGCTCGAACTTGCCGCCCTTCTCGATAGAGTCCCTGAACGCGCTCGTCTGCCTCTTGAAGCTCCCGTCCTTGGACGCCCAGCTCGTAATCTTGTCCTTTTCTTCGTTGTTTGACATGTTTCTGACTTGAGTCACGATATTAATAGGCGATTTACGTGGGTATCCGGCGTATGATAGGGTATATCTAGTAATTATTCGAAGATTGGTAGGCTTGAACATGTAGGATGGAGAAGTGGGAGAATGGCGGCGATGGCGAATGACGCCCAACGCTATATACCGCTTTCGTCATGTGTTCGATTATGCATCCCGCGACCTCGATCGGACGCAGATGACTCATCGTTCCCAGCCCTTCTTGTTGACTTTGTGCCACGTGAGGAGAAGCGCGGAAGCAGAGGAGCGGGACGTGTCCATTCTGAAACGCGACGAGCAGCTCATTCAGCAGCTAATTCGGCCAGGGTCTAGGTCTATTCTTGTCTTGGCCAAGCGTACTTCTCGTGGGAACAGCCACGTCTCAGCATGGACTCACACGAGCCGCGCCACCGCGATCCGATCATATTCGACACGCTAGTCCTCCTCGCCATCCAATCCGGATTCTACGTCCTCTCCCGCCGGTTCCTCCTGCATGCCCTCCCAACGCTGCGCAACATCTCCAAGCAAGGGACCAACGTCGATCCCACGGGACAGCCAGAGCAAGGGTATCTGATGCGTTCTCTCAGACATCCGCATGACGGCAACGACGATAACGGCGTATACACGGAAGAAGAAGGCGACGGGTTACTCAACGCTTCGGGCGGATTCTCCGATATCGAGGCCGGCTCCTCAAAAACACGCGATCCACCGTCTCGTCAACGCTGGAAAGCGGGCATCGAATCAGAATCGGACGATGACATGAGTCAAGCGGGGCGGTCGTATACCGGTTCACCGCTTCCTTCTCCGCAACTGGAATTAGCGGCACCGGACGGTGGAGCGTCGACGGCTTCCCTTGCGAAGCAGGAAGCAGGACTCGCAACGCATCCGACGCAAGACGGTATCAATGGAGACTCGAGAGGTCATGCACGACGCATCTCGGCTCTGAATGGCGTACAGCTTCCGGCCATCCGTACACCAGGTACACCCGCTATCCCATCGACATCAGGCTCTGCTTCTCACGGGAGGAAACAGGAGCCGCAGGAGCTGCGGATCTTCAAGCCGAGAGACCCTAGCGCAAGAACGGCAGCGGTTAGCAAGAAGGAAAAGGAAAAAGTGGGCGCGACGAGGGGACTTGGATTCCTTGCGCGGTAAGCTTCCCCTTGGGTTGGATCTCGTAGCCCAACCGCCGCGGGCTGATTACGACTTTGAACCCTCGCGCGTCGCCAGAAACCTCTTTTCCATCTGTTTTGCGGAAAGCTTGACCTTGCTCTTGCTGGTCATGTTCCACTCGATAGGGATTCTGCATTCGCGGTACGGTCCGGATCTTTTGCCTTTCGGTTCGACGCTCATCTGCCCTGACCCACAGATCAAGACACGTCCATTTTTCGATATCGCTGCATATTCTTTTGCTGCTCATTCTATTCGTCGTGCCTTGGGTGCAGTGCATGCAGCTCACGTATAGAGCAAGAGGCAAGTATACTCGTCTCGGGTCCCCTTCCTCCGCTCCTTTGCTTATCGACTGCTATTCAATCTTACTCGAACAGAAGCATCAAAGCTACAGTTTGGCAAACAATCTGCCTCTGGAAAACGCCGCCTCTCCGTTGCCAAGCGCCTACTCGCGTCACTTGTCCCGTTCGGTTTTTACATCTTCCTATTCACGAGGATCCCACCATATGTCACCACGCTAGATGCATCGCCGATCCCAGAAGCTGATCTAGAATCCATCATTCGCGCCGGTAATATTTCCCAAGCCATCAATGGCACACGCAGAATGCCAAGTTATCGACTCAAGGCGACGCTTCCGCAGATGGTGCATCTCGGTGACTTGTCAGGTCTCGACGAGTCCGAGCAGCCGCTGGATGAGGCGGAAGACGGTAGTCATGCCGAAGGTGACGAGGACGGACACACGTATGAAGAGTACCAGTATGCCTTCGAGTATTACAGTCAGCAACAAATGTGGCGGAAGGGAGGCTGGCTAGAACCGAGTCTGGGTAGGGTCGTGGTGTGCGGCGTTGTGGTACTTGGAGGATTGTCGGGACTCGGAGCTGTGCGTACTGCATGGAATTTCATCGAAAGTGGAGGCATGGGGAGCGGGTGAGTCGAGCTTACGGATACAGGACCACTGGCGGTATATCTGACGTGCCCGGCGTCTCTGCCAGACGGATGATCACGCGCGAAGACTTGATCAGCGCTGAAAGAGCCTTGTATCGAGTGCGGCATGATATGGTATACAAGCGGGGGGAACTGACGCGGCGGCTCGGCGGGAACGATTCGAGGGATAGGACGGGAGTCAATGACCAAGGGTGGATGGCCAGGGTGTTTGCTAGCACGTTGGGAAGAAATCAGGGTTTGTGAGGCCTGGTGCGTCGAGTCCGAAAGCTGATGCCCTTCTTCCAACCATAGAGACGAATGCTTTACGTCGAGAAATTCAGGGCCTCGAAGCACTGGAGCAGCAGATTGCACGTGGACTCGACGCCATGAAACTGAGACGCGTATGTCGACGCGATGTTATCCGGCGTGTCCAAAACTGATCTTGTTTCGTTCGGCGATGCGTCTCGGAACAGAAACGGCAACGGTTTGCCCAGACATTACGGGGCAAGTTGTTTAACCTGATTGGGATGCTGTTCACCCTGTACTGTATTGCACGAGTAATGATGGCAAGTCCTCAAAAGGCTCCAAGCGAGGATTCGTACTGACTCATCGGCTTTGTAGTGTTTTTTCTCTGTGGTCTTCCCGCCACTAGCTACCAACAAGCTACCGCGGTCCGACGAGCAAGCGTCCGACAATATCGAACAGGGCAAGGGCAACACGAATGGAGATTGGATCAGTTATCTGATAGCTTGGGGCTTGAGTCGGCTGCCAACCGGGGTGGTAGACGTCGGCGTGTGGAGTCGTGCCATCTCGTGAGGAACAGGATGTCTGTCATTGGCCGTGGTTTTATGACTGACGTTTTCTCCCCAGACTGCTGCTCACCGGCCTCTTGATCTTGTCATCCTTATTACAGGTCTTGCGATCGGTGTCCAAAGTACTGCGGCTCACAAGCAAGAGGATTGGAGCAGGGTTCCTGCTCCTCACTTTGGGACAATTAATGGTTCGTGTTCAACAGGCAGCGCGTTTTTTCGCTGTTGCTTATTCCGACTTGCCAGTCCACATACACTATCTCACTTCTCATACAGCTACGGTCGTTCATTCCGCCTTCTATGCCTGACCTAGATGTCATCGACCAAGCGGGAAGTAATTCGACCGCGATCGCCATGGCAGCTAGTCAATTCAGCCAGTTCAAGTCACACGGCGACACATCTCTGCTTGCCAGTCTCCCAGAATTCCGAGTTTTCGGCAGGCTGTTTGACATCATGTTCCTGGTCGGCGCTATCAGCACTGCCCTCTATCGGTTCTTGTCGCAGAGGATGAACGGTGTTGACGCGTATGCGCAAGTCTACCATTAGAAGTCTTTTATAACGTACTTGTATATGGGCATCACTGATTACATAGACGCACGAGTCACTTGTTTTGCGAAGCGCTCAATCCTCTACACTATTCTTTACCCTGAGCTTCGACAAAAGAGACCACCTCGCTCCAATCCCTGACCCGATGGACATTAGAAGGTAGCGCCTGACCGACATCTTCCCCAGACCACCTCAGTTTTCCCGCGAGCGCCTCGCCCATGTCCGTGTCGATTCCGCGGGCTATACGCTCTTTGTGCGCAGCCACGTCTTCTGGAGAGTCTTCTTTCGTGACGTGCCGGTTCCACGGATATGGTCCGAAAAGAAGGACAGGGAGCGGTGTTGGGTGATGCGTGGCGCAATCGAGGGCATTCTCGATAGAATCGTCGATCAACAGAAAAGCTCCTATCTGATGGGCGATCTGAAAATCCGACCGAAGAGGACGCAAGATTATTTGATTGGAAGCCTTGCGAGCTTTGACTTCACCGACTCACATCTGCCTTGCTGAGTTTCTTTTTGGGCGGTGCCATTGACGCCACCGTCTGACCTGATTGTTCCGTCTGGTGCATGGCAGTGAAAGCGCCGGTAAAGTAGACACCATCGAAGACTTGACAACAGGGGTAAGATAGGCGATATCTGTGCGTCTCAAAGTGGACACGTACTATTTGGTAAATGTTGCGCTAGCCATGCTTCGGTTTCTTCTCGCTGATTGTCAGATCTGGCGGTGATAACGACGAGGCTGAAACGGAGCGGACAGAGAGATAGAAAAAGATCATCAGACCATGGTACAGCAGGTGCAACGATATGTCTTTGCTCACCGGTATCCCAGCTTTTTCAGAGCTTGCAAGCCTTTTAGAGCTCCCTCGATCGGTGGCGACCGCATGAGCAAACCACTTGCATATAGGTGCTGTGAGGAGCGTTGAGCTATCTACCAGCATCACGCGATAATGCACCTACCCTGACTTTCCTGAGAGTCTCTGATATCCAGATCGGTATCAGCCCGACAGCTTCGGTTTGCATCGGCAAACCAGACCACCGAAAGCCTCACCTTCCGGAGTTCCCCATCCTCTGTTCTGCCAGTAAAGATAGTGCTGGAAATCCTCGATCGTCATGTCTGTTCCCCAAATCTCATTGTGCACTGACGGGTAAAGGATATTCAGCGGTCTCAACCCTATATTTTCTGTTAACCTTGAACTCACTTTCTGCCACTGTCTCGTTTGTCTGGCACAAGACATCGTCGCAGTCAATGGCGATTGTGCGGCTCTCGGAGGCGAAGGCTTGCGTGAATGTAACCATATTGGTTGCGCTGAGATCCGAATGCGAGGCTCGTGAGGGGCAAAAGTAGAGGACAATTCTCTAACGATGTACCACCATCGTCAATGTTGAGTGCATGAGCCCAGATTCGCGACTCGTTCGGCCAACCCGTCCTTCCGTGTCTCGGACCCAGAGCGCCAGGGCGATCGAAGCGTCCGCATGACTCGTCATTTCCTACGTTGAGACTTGACGGCCATTTGGTCTATAATTTCATAGGGCTTGTCTTGGAATCTTGTCGTTTCTACTCTTGGCTATACAACTCAACTCAACAAGGACAGAGGACCCAGGGACACCGAGAATCGCGGCGACAGTCATCCGACGGGTCCCACTTCAAGCGACTTCCATGTGAACCACCACGATCCCCTGTAGGATATGTTCGTGCTCCGTATTGCACCACATATTGCCCGGCGTATCCTGTACCAGAACATATCGTTTCATAAGATTCTCTGATGCCTTGCAGTCTCTTTTACAACGATCTTTTGTTTTCCTAATTTGACAACTGTTGATGATTTCGTTTGCGTAAACTTGTTGATCCTATTCCATGAGCCTAATGATACAGTGGAAGCGACATGGGATTCCATAATTGAGGAGGTAATGGCGTAAGTTTTCTGAATGTCGTATAGTCGTCAAACGGGCGCAGGCGCGCAGACCATAGGTTCCGCTTTTGAGTGACCGGGTTTTATCTGTTTATCGGAAATTCGCGATAGCTCGGACATCGTTCAAGGTGCAAGGCTGGTCACAGATGAAGCCCTTGAGCGCTCAGTATTTGTAGAGCTTGCCGGCCATCTGGAGAGGAGCCGATACGAATGCAGATTAGTTTGTCTGCCCCGAACGCTCCAGAAGATATGGGTGGTACATACCGCTCGCATGTTTACCGGACTGGAGCCCAAGAGAGAGTCACCGGCGGGAGGGGATTGGCTGAAGGCACCAGACGTTCGCGCGATGGAGGCCAAGTCGACTGAGGAACGGTGGAAAAGGATATCAGCAACACAGAAACGCCAAGGTAATATCAAGGCGAGCAGACTGACCCTTGTCTCGGCTCATGGCACCGTGTCGCCACGCTCGAGCCTTCTCCCTCTCTTCCTCGGTCATGCTGCTCATCCTCCTCTGCTTTCCAGCCGCGCGGCCGCCGTCGGTCTTGTCCTGCTCGGCGACGGCATCGGCATTGGCATGCAACGCCGCCGCGGTACTGGGACTCGCTGCCATCTCAGTCTCTTGCGTGTCATCGTCGTCGACGTTGTCCAAATCGATGTCGTCGGCGCCCCGGAAGTCTTGGCTTTGAGGAGGAAGCTTGGCGGTGTCGAGATTGTGGTGGATGTATGGGTGGGTCAATTCGGTGTAGGAGCCCCAATTGTGTGGGCCGGCGCCGTTCTTGGGGAGGGACTTGTCGAGGCCGGACTTGGAGACTGATAGGGGTTGGGGGAAAGGGTGAGATGTAATGACGGATAGGAGGTTCGAGAGAGACCCACGACTTCGGTCCTTGGCAAGGGCAGCGGGGTAAACATTTCGCTGTAAGGTGTGCGATGGTAAACGAGGTTGTTGGGGCGACGATGAATGCGCAGGGAAAAGGAGACGTGACCGGCACGGTGAGTTGCTTATCGATGTCAGCCAGTCGAAGCACGTACCTCGGTTCGTGTCATGGTGGAATGCGTAAGTAGCGTATGATGAGCGTTGTTCTATCGTAGATGTCAATCTGAATCTGCTCAAAGGGACAGTATGCGCGAGCCGTAGATGCTAGATGCTTATATACATCCCGACCCAGGCGCAGCATCCAGCGCAGCCCCTCCATCCCCAAGGCAAGCAAGCTGTCCCTCATTGGTCGCTGCGGATTACCCAAGCAAGCACGCAAAGGAGGGTGACGGTATACTGCAGTGGCACTGCATGGACAGGGATAGAAGAGGGTCCCCGTTTCGTCAGATGACCACCGTGCCGCCGCTGCCCGTTCCGCCTCGGATTCTAGAGCACTTTCTAGAGCAGTAGTATTGCGTTATTGCTTCCGCTCGGTGTTCTTTCCCTTCTTCCCCCACGGTGCCCCGCGCTTGTCCCGTCCCGCATTCTCACTTTCCCACGTTGGATCGGCGGCCGTCGTTGAACATCTCTATTCCTCTCTCGCTTGTTTCCTGGTCGATTGCGGCTCGCTATGCAGTCTTTGTGAATCTACGACGACATACGGTTGCGACAATGGATAAACGCCGTAGATCATACAACTCTTCATGAATCAGCCCTCACATCAACCCGTCTTCTGCTTCTTGGATTTCGGGGGCTTGTCTTCATCGTCGTCCACATCCATCACATCATCATCCTCGTCCGTATCAACGGTATCCTTACTCTTGGCCGGCTTGCCCGCGCTCTTGCCATTGACAGGCCTCGCTTTGGCGGCGGCACCATCGGCCTTCTTGTCCTTTTTCTTGTTGCCCTTGACCATATCGTCGCTGACAGCGCCATCACTGACTTCCGAGTCTGATTCGGACGGGGAGCCTTCGTCGGACGAGCTGGCCTGAAAGTCTTCGTCCTCTGGAGAGATTAACGCCATGCCGTCAGAATACCTTGTCCGAAGCGATGAAGACCAAAGAAAGACACACCTTCTGAATCTTCATCATCGTGGTCAGCGCCCGCGGCCGCCCGATTGCCCGCAGCGGGCCTCGCAGACTCCTCGTCATCCTCATCGTCCTCGCTGCCCAAATCCATCTTGTCAATGTCCCGCATGGCTGAAGCATCGCTCTGCTCCTTGACCCGGACGTTCCGGTCCCGCAGATACGACTTGATAGCCGGGAAGTCGTCCTTGTTGATCGAGGTAAAGGTGTGTTCGATGTCGTTGTTGAGTTTGATAGTAATGTCACATGTACGCAGAGCGCCGGTCACACTGAATGCGCGCGTTAGCCAGTGCGACGCACAAAAGGCCATTCAACGTACCGTGAGAAGGACGCTTTACTGATCTGGTTGTAATCGATCAAGATGGGTTGCTTGGCAACAAACAGCATGCTCTTCTCCAAGAAATGCAGATCGCCCTGAACCGCCTTGACACTGGCCTTGACGGCGGTATTTTGCCCGTTGTTGGTGACACTGCAGGAATGAGGAGAGTCAGATACTGAGACGTCCGACATGTAAACCTTACTGACCTTCGGAAAGTAGTGTTATCGACCACGTCGCGGCCGGACAGCTTGCTCATCAGCTGTCCCACGACCAAGTAGGTCTGCTGCGACCACTCCTTTTGCAGGCCCGGATACTTTTCGTTCAGCTCGGTACTGTTTCGTATTCCGTCATGTCAGCTAATCGGCGAACCTAACTCGAAGCGGGCCACTCACTCATCGATATTCAGGGTAAGATCGATCTCCTCTCCGTCAGGCCACTGCATGACCAGCCATGGGTACCTCGTCTGCCCCTGTCGCAATGGCGGTTCCAGGCCAACCTGAGGACGGACATATTGTCAGTCCGGCGTCGCGCATTCTGGATCAAAGAGGCACTCACGATAAGCTGCTGGAAAGTGGCATCCGGCTTGGGAAGCAAGAACATGCGGTGAATATGCTTGTATGGAATCTTGTAGTCGTACGTCTTGCCGTGCAGGCGCAAGTGATCGGCGTGCAACTCGACGTCGTATCGTCCTCGCGGCGTCGGCACCGAGACGTCTGGCAGCGTCACGATCGCGTCGCCCGCTTGCTCCTTGATCTCCGCCATGGTCGTGATGGCGTTGTGGAACGCTTCTGCCGCGCTGATGGGGTTTCCTTCCTCGTCGTAATCTTCCTCTTCCTCCTCGTCCTCATCATCGGCATCCTCATCCGAAGCCGCACCGTTGCTGCCCGATCGCTTCTTCCCTATACGCTGCGGAATGTAGAATCGCATCTCCATCAATTCGTCGGGTGGCCGATTGACGCGTTCCGTGACCGGTGGCGGGGCGAATTCGAGAGCGACCTCGTTCTTTCCGGCCATGTTTGAGTTGGAAATGGCTGCGAGGGGTACTTCGAATGATACTCGCTGTTGCACAGTGAATGCGAGATCGTTTGCTGCAAGCCAGGGTTTGAGCGGGGTTTCCCATCGAAGTTGTTTGCCTAGACACACCTTGAACATCGGCCTTTCCCCAGTTCCACCCCTTCAAACTGACATCCTTGACATCAAGCTGAACATTTCCGTTGGTAACGGTGTCGATCGCCTTTTTCAGCGCATCCAAGTCCTCCCTTTGCAAGTTCTCGAAAGAATGACGCTGTCCCTTGCTCAGGGTAAGGCGAAGCAAGAAGTTACGAGCGGTCCTGAAACAGGAGATGTATGTTAGGTCATGCGATCGGAGCTTGCGCAGTCGTCGACTGTAGCTATTGCGGTACATACCTCATCCATGTCGCGACCTTGATCTCCGAGCCGGAAAACGTTACAACCTGACTCTCCTTTCCGTCTACGCCGGCGCTCTTCCATCCGACACCTTGCTGGGTGATCCTCAGCTCTGATATCGGCGAGAAAAATCAGCTTGGCTTGAGGCGGGGTGTTGACAAGACTTACGTCCCATAATTCTCCCTCCATTGTGGAAGACTGTGATGGGGTTTGCATCAGGACTCTGGCCGTGCGACTGCTGTCGGTAAGATAAGGAACATACCTTCCGGGACATCAAAGATCTTCGAGGACATGCTGATGACTGTTGCGGTCGACGCTGGCGGGCGTACTTCGAGCGGTGTCGTTAGCGAATGACCGAGACCTCGATTCCTTGGCTGCTTATGAGCCGAGAGATAATGCTCTGTGACGGATGACCTGTTAATTGATGTTATGGCGATCGCAAACCCCTGTCAAGACGACTGGCACTCGCTAGCCACCAACGCGACTCTGCGAAACGCGTCTCCACTCTCCAGCCAGAATTCACAAGACCCCTAAAGCATGCTCGTCTGTCGGGGTCTCTTCCTTCATGTGCCTTCATTTGCGCTCTGTTCTCTGTTGCCGTCATCCCCCCGCTATCAATCCCGTTTGCGCTTTCATTTGCAGGTTTATTTTCGTCGCCACTTCCTGGGCGGACGAACGCATTCCGTCCGTTTGAGCCAGCGCAGCTGCTGTCTGCCGCTGTCGGTTTTGCAAGCTAGCTGATTGGTTGGCAAGGGACGACGAGGGACGGTTTACCCTATACGCACTCGTCGCTGAGGCATCACTCATCTTCGTTAATGTTGCGGACAACCAGCATAGCATACAAACAATAGACTGCAGGATACGCGTGTTTCGATCGTCGTCAGCGGGATCATCAGTGTCAAACTCGCAGGAGGCAGTCGAGAGAGGAGGGTAGGGCAGCGCGCATCATCAGGGGAAAAGCAAAGAAGGAAGAAGAGCAACTTGTGAGTACTCTCCCATCACCTCAAGAACAAGGCCCTTTCAAGCCTCTCAGAGGTGTTCTTGAAACGCCCCCTGGTGACGCGGGATCAAGAAATTGATCATTGTTCTCGCTCTCTCTCCCTTCTCCCTTCTCCCTTCTCCCTTCGTCGAACCCGCCTGAACGCTGCGTACGACGATTCTCCTTCCTCGTCTTCGACCTGCTGGCTCGTATTCTATACCTTGTCCCATCCATCAACTGCCCTGACCGACATTCAAACGTCCGATCATATCCGTTGCGCGCGCTATTGCGATCGGCAAATAAAATTGAATCCAAACGACCTTGCACCGCATTTCTTGGCTCCTTCAACTTTCGTCATTGTCCACACGGCAACTGTCACAGATCGTCAGCCTTCTTTCGGCTTGACGATCAGCACACGGACTAGGACGCCCACGGACACTCGTTCTCGAGTCTCGGATCAGCAGTCGCTCGTCATCCAGCATGAATATCTGAACATCCCGACAATCACTCAACGGCATTACATCTCACCGCGCGTCTGGTTTCCTCTTGTCGGGAAGCCTGCGTTATCGCTATCCTCTCCAACACATCACTCGTTAAGATGAACCTCCGGTTATCATAACACGCAGCGCCTGGGTCTATCAGTGCCTGTCAAGGCAAAGGCGTAAATCCAAGCCATTCATACGGACTATAATTTCTCGCGATTCGATTCGACAGCGACATTAGCAGCAATTCGCAATTAGCAGCAATTCGCAACAATCGACATCGTGCAATCATCGGTCGCTTACCATGGCGTCCCAACTCATGTTTGAAATCGATACCAGCCCAAAACTGGCAAGGGCTGGTCTCACGCGAAGTTTATCCAGCAATATCATACCCGATTATCCCGTACCGTACTCGGCAGAGCCTTCCCGCTCGACGTGGAGTGTTCCTGTCTCCCCGGTTTCGACCTGCAAACGCCAACATGTCGAGCCCGGTAATTGGAGTACATCTCCGCCTAAGCGCCCAACATGCATATCGATGACATCATTCACGCAATCCATTGCACCGGTCTTGTCTCCGTTCAACATTCAGCGCGACAAGGAGTCTTTCGGTGAAGCTGTCCATGGATTCAAGGCCAACTCGAACGAGCCATCGACCATGTCTCAAGACAAAGATGCCGCCGCTGGCAATGCTTACCGGTCGATGTCGCCATACGCATCACCCTCTGATACCTTCTCGCCAGCGTCTCCGTCCCTCTACTCGTCGTCGAGCATGTTTCCCGATCTGGCCATATCCCCTCCGGACCTGACCACCTTTCCCTTTTGTCACTTCGAACAAGTGCTCAGCCCATCATTGCTCGGCGGGGATCCTGATTTCCTTGGAGACGACGCAACCGGAAACGTCGTCTCTGGCTGTCTCATCAGTGGATGCCATGGCCATGGACATGACCTCACTCATGATCAAGATGGACATCCGTCGCCGGCAGTGTGGACGCCTTCAACTTTGGCTACGATGCGCAAACGATGGCGGAACATGAGGAAGCAGCCTCCAGCGCAGACTGTGGTACCTCCGCGGCCTTGTCTGAAGAAGATGTCGGCGCTCGCGAGGGAATCATTCACGACATCATCGTCGTCACTCGATTCTCCGCATTCAGCTCATGAGCACGGGGAATTAAGCGACAATCTCGACAGCCTTCGATTCCACCTTGACTTCAGCGAGATGGCGTCCGGTGAATGGTCTGTTCACGGAGGAAATAGGAGCCGATCCACCAGCGGAGCCAGTAGTACAATGCTCTTTTCTCCATTTCCTTCGGATCTCGAAGGCGGCGGTCTCGGTAGTCGTACACCGGAAATGGCGCTACACGTACTGCAAGATGACGGCTTGTCGGAAGTCGAAGAGTACATGCTTCAGGGATTCCTTAGAGCGTTCAGTCAGCCGCATCCCGTGCTTCCGGCGGAGAGTGTCAAGGCGTCGACAGATCAAGATTCGTCAGACGCTTGCGAGGACTTCGGAACCACGCCAACACCAGCGTCCGTTCTCGCTCAACAGACTATTGACGGGAACGATACCGTTCGAACCCAATCACCACGCCGGAGACCGACTCTACCAATAGCCAGCTCAATAGCCTTTGACGCAACGCCAACTGTCTCTCCGACTACGCGCATTCCGTCCCACAATATGGAATGCGGCTCGTCCAGCCGTGAGAGTCAGAGCAATTTCGTTGAGTCAAAGGATGAGGCATCCATGGTAGCGGAAGCTGCGAAACAAGCTATATCCGGGCGGCGTACTACGGTGATCGATGCCGACGCAGAGCTTGATGGCGAATGGCAGTGGGCCTGCCCTATCACTGTACCTCTACCAGTGCGTGCTGGCCCTGCAGCTATCGTGACTGTGGCTACAGGTGACGTGACGGCGAACGACGGTCAGCGACGGGTATCTGTCCCGTCTCGGAGTAACAGTGTGATCAGCTCCACTGGTAGCAGAACCGGCGAGAAACGCCGTGTCCATTTCCCCGTTTGCCCTGGAGGCAATGGAGAGATGGCGCTTTGTGTATGTATCTTGAACATCTAGGTTTTCGTTAAACTGATCAGTACTCCTTCATACAGGCACTCTATCCGACCTACTCTGCGACGGCGTATGATCGCACGCCGCTCGAACCTCCATCGGAAGAGGAGAAGAGTTTCCGTATGCCTGATAGGTTTAGCAGAGACTTGACCGATGAAGACGCACTCGGTCAGGATGTCGAAGATCAGTCGTCAGGACAAAGTTCCGCTCAATCGCACGACACATCGTTCGCGAACGATACCTCTAGATACGACTCGGAATGGGACAACACAGATCACGACTTTGGCACATCATCGGCGGCTCTGGATTGGTCCTGTTCAAACGATTTTATGTCTGACCTTCCGGCCCATGGACGTGAGACCATGATGACCGATGACAACTGGGAGGACTGGCTGGATCGACGGAAATCAGCTTTACAGATCGCCAGCTCTTCAACGGTTACTTTGAAGGCGACTTTCGATCAAGTTCCAGATGCCGAAGACACTGAAGATCAATCAATCCCCAGCACTACACCTTTGGAACGCTCGCCTCTGCATTCACCTCGCAGCCCGGTGGCCTTGACTCCATTCGTTGAGGCGGTGTCGCCCACCAGTTCTTTGCAATCCCTCCTTGAGCGCGAAGTGATTTCCAGTGATACTCTTTCCCATGCCACTGCAAGCAGCGCGGTTCTCGGTACGGCTGCTTCTTCGACAGAGCCTTGCCAACAACCGAACCACGATCTGGCAGTCTTTGGTGATGGCAATCCAGGCGACGACTCCTGGCTACCGCATACCGGTCAGCGCAGGGAGTCCTCCGAGCCTTGTCCTGTAGACTCGACCGTCAAAAGATCAAGCAGCATACCGAAATTAAAGAAGAAGAAGATCGCCTCAGCGGAGAAGCGCACCACGCTTTGGACGAAGACGCAGCCCTCGTGGGATCAGTTTGGTGGCAGTGGTAGTTGGAGTACGGGCGAAGAGGGATGCTTAGGGGGTTTCTAGCAGGACGTTCCTCGGAACAGCGGGTACTGTAATGCCAGTAACGACATTCATGATATTACGATCACAGCACGGAAACCGGTCTTCAAGCGTTGAACGCAGTACAAGACTAATCGCTAATTCAGCGAACTCCAGTGGGCAGACGAGCTTACAAAACAGCGAACCTCTTGACATATTCGGGTCGGCATCGCTGTTACAAAGTGCAACCATGTCTAATTTTATGCACCGTTGCTGAACTCTTGTACATATCGCTTTATAGGTGTTGTGCCATTCTCAATATCATGCTGTCGAGTCCGAATTCGTTGAATGTTGACGTTGACATTGTTCCCGTCATCGAAAACTTCCCCCTGATGTAACCCGTGGTAAGAGTAGAAATCTTCGGTGCGTTTGGCTTTGGGTCGGAGTAGTGACTTCGATCCCCAGATGCTGTACAGCGTCATGACTATGTTGAGCAGCCAGGCGCAAGCCACGAAGCAGATACCGAAAACTTGAAAGGCTCTGGGTTGATGTTGATGAAAGCAGGACGCGGGGGACTCAGCATGACTATTTCAAGCCGTTGTTGGACGATGTTTGCCGCTGGGCCTGGACTTACTTGAAGGTTTTCGACGATAGTTGCTCTCCCAGCTGTGCACTGGCCATAAACATCCCAGTGGCTGAATTGTTTTCAGCGAATGAACCGCGGTGGGTCACGGCATCGCGACTAACAAGGGAATGTGAGACTCCAAAACGACATTGTCCAGCGAAACTTGCGGATTTTAATGATACCAATGGTGTAGAGAACCAGCGGTGTGATCCAAAGGTAGAGCGCAAGTCCCAGAAGGGGTAAGCTATACCAGAGCGATACCACTTGGAAGATTCTTGCTCCTTCGGCGTCAAGAAGCCCTGCCGCAGGAAATGCGTTTCTTGCGGTCCTAGCCAGATTCATGAAGGCTATCTGGCCAGGATCGTTAACGTCATCCGGTGTACGTGTATCATGTAAACTTACCGAAGGCGGTGAACCCAGGTGGTCCAACAGCCATCAAGAACTGGAATATCGACTCGGGTGGCGGTGTTGGCAACAGAATGCTTCTGCACATCCAGACAGACAGTCTGTGTTCGTGTGCGATGTGAGCGGGCGCCAGACAATAAGAATTAATACGAAGCGGGATCACTTACTTCATCAGGGACAAGAACCAACCCATTCCCTGTAGCATGTAGGACAGCACAATTATATACGTCGCTTGGGAGGCCGGCAAAACTGCGGCGAGAGCGGAACCGGTCGTTCCTCCCAGCATCAACGGCTGTGAGCAGCAGAAGTAATGAAGGCTGAGAATGTTCCGCATTCCTGGCAGTGACTTACGAATACCAGAAGACAGTCTGCAGGTGTAATTGCTGAGAGAGGACGCAAACTTCCCCTGACGGTATACTCCATAATCATGGCTATCACGAGTCCCACGGCCGCATAGGCGAACCACACGACTTGCATTGACCGGACCAACCATTCCCCCACGTAGGGAACAGCATAGTCGATGACACCTATGGGAATCGACAGCGTTTTAGTGGTTCGATTTCACAAAGCGCGCGCTCGTACACTCACAAACGAAGAGAGTCGCGAATGCCAATGCCATGCAGGGAACGTATATCCCGTCCTCGTGGTCATAGAAGGAACTCTTGAACGTTCGGGGATGATATACAGCTCGAGAGATGACGCCTGCCATGTTGATGAGGAATATGACGAGGTCGATAAAGAAGAAGACAGTGCCGAGGGTGCGCTGTGCATGGAATGCAAAAGGACAGCCGCCTATAAGGATAGCCACGCCTCCCGTGCCCATATTGACGGTGAAGCAGCTACCGCGTAATCAAAGCCCCTGTTAGTTCGTTGATGTGGCGGGGACGGGTTTAAGAGCTTACTTCCACGTCCACCATTGACTTCTGGCTTTCCATCCATGGGGAAGTGCTGGAGATTCTGCATGTGATGTCGTCGATGTCTTCTCCTCAGTCTGATCTCCTGTGGAGGCTCTATCCGATAGCGGAACACTGGGCCAAGTTGTACTTCTGCTGGGTCTAGGGATGGCGGTCGCCATCGCGTCTGGAAGCGTTTCCAAGCTGGATCGATGAGTCGCAACGTAAGATAGGACTCAGAATGACGTCCTTAGCTCAAGAGCGGCATTGGAGCGCTGAGACCAGATCTGACGAGTCAACTCCTTGCATGAATCAGGATGGCCCGTTGGGGACGATATGATATGGCATAGCGCAAACGGATAGACCTGAGAGAACTCGCAAAGATGTCATCTCAGCAATGCTGCTGACGTATGAATTCAATCTTCGGTATTATTCTCTCGGCAAGGCCTGTACAGCTGCCTGTACTCATTGAGGAGCAGGAATATTCACTCTCTTGTAAACGTCATTCGTCAATGATTCTATCAGCATCCTCATGTTTCTAAGTATGATCGTGGCGACTTCAGTAGGATATGAAGATGATACGATATAAGACTTGTGAGTTGAGACCGCTTTCAAATGGAACTCGAGCGCAAGCGTGGAGGAATCGGGAAGGGTCGCCTTCTTTGTGTCCTTTGTCGCCGACCGTGAAGGGTAGGGTGAGATCGAGGCTTCAACGCTACCATCCGCAGGCCGTTAAAGGGTGGAGAATGATCAAGCAGATATCCACAAGACATTGTATCCTGTTAATTGAATCGAAGCTTCTCCTTGATTATGAACGTTGTTCTCTCTTTATGGATAGCTAAGAACGCAACTCGGAAAGTCGCTGGAGTTACCGCAGTAGTGACTGCCCTTGATGAATTTCCAGTGGACAGGTCACGTTACCCATCCTGCCGCTTTCGAGTGACAGAGGGTGCGAGCTCGTACGGTCGCCGCTCATACGTGACGGCCGACTCAGCGGTTATGGAGCTGGTTGACGGTGTTGACACGAGCCGAATCCATTAAATTCTGGTAAGCTCTGGCCGCTTCCTAAACAAACACGTTCGAGAACCAGCAACGGATATTTCATCAAGAAGTATCGCTGGCCAGCAGAAGTTTCTCGAGGAGCTGCAAGAAAAATTCGCTACACCTCTCTGTCACGTCCCTTCCTCATTACGTCAGCTTTTTTGTCCCACGTTTCACGAATCTTGGCGTTTGCGAACTCGGCGGTCGCGTGCGAGCTCGCTTGCGTACCGGTTTAATTGCTGCGCTGCGGAAGTGCGGAAAAGCTCTGACGAGCTCTCTGAAGCTTCTCCGAGCGCAAAATGCTTTGAAGAGCTCTCTCTGGGTCTCTGAAGATAATCTCGAAAGCTTTTCCAAAGGAGCTCTCGGATCTCCAAGGTTTAGAGCTCAGAGCAGGGAATCCAGCTAGGTCTTGGTGATTTCTGCAGCAGTAGTGATACTCAGTGCTCAGTATTGAGCAGCCCGACAGCCGACGGCTCGTCCGACGTCAGCCTGTCATGCCAGTATATCCTCGCACCGCTCCTGCGCTCCTGCAGCTGCTCCTGCCACCCTTGAAATTCGCCGAGCTTCCTGTTCAGACAGCTGTTGAGACTTATCTTTAATCATTCAGCTAATCATTCTTTGATCTGGCGGTGAGGAAACAGGGGGCGTTATTATCTGGCGCGTTTATTTGGCGCGTTTCTTCTTAAAGTGCACCAAGAGCTGTTTCAGAACGACTCCGGGACTCCGGGACGATCGGCGGGAAGAAGCGAGCTGGAGAAGCTGGAGAAGCTGCAGATAGGCTCTGAGTTCTATTGTCGAAGCGAGCGTCTTGCTCTTGGCAAGTCGGAGTGCTCGACGAAAGTTTCAATCACTGGCGCAACGAACGTGCGCACTTCAACTTTCCGACTGACAGCGCTCGCCTTGCCTACTTTGCGATAACTATAAGGATCATGTCGACCCGTAGACCTATGCAACGGACTCTCCCGCTTGCGGCCAGCAAATCACTTCGACAGCCCGTAATTCGCACTCGCTAGTGTGCGAGAAGTCAACATCAGTCTTAGCAATGCCGACCCTCCATCAATATGACTATCTGTTCGCCTTCGGTGTCATTTTCTGCACTCTGGACGCATATCAGATCGGTAGGTCATCTTTGCTAAAAAGCCGAACTGCGCTGACCTGTACCTTTTTTTCTCAGGTGCTAACGATGTCGCCAACTCGTGGGCAACCAGTGTGTCGAGTAAGAGTGTGACAATGAAGCAAGCCATTGTCGGCGCCGCCATCTTCGAGTTCCTGGTGGGTACAGATCATGCGTAGAGCGGTCCGTCGGAGTCTTAACTTTATGATTCAAGGGTGCTGTCCTGGTGGGCGGACGGGTCTCTTCAACTATCAAGAACGGTATCGTTCCCGCCAACATCTTCCAGAACGACGCTGGGCTCCAGCTTTTGGGCTTTGTGAACGCGATCTTCATTTCGTCTCGTGCGTCAAGGCTGCGTATGAGGAGGCGGCTTACCCTGACCCGATGTTCTGTACAGTTTGGCTTTCGATCGCGACATACATGTCCTGGCCAGTCTCCACCACTTACTCGATCGTTTCCGCGGTATTGGGTGTAGGCAGTAAGTCGGATGATCCTATAATCTTGAGCTATGTGGGCTGAAAGGTAATCGGTGCTCAGTTGCCGTCGGTGGTTTCGACGCTCCGACATGGGGTTGGAATGGTGGTAAAGGCATGGCAGCCATCTGGGGCGGTCTGGTGATTGCCCCTGCAATGGCTGCCGGATTCGGCGCCGCCATCTTTCTGCTCGTCAAGTATATCGTTCTGCAGCGCAAGGACTCGACCCGATGGGGTCTCATCACCGGACCCTTCTGGTTTTTCCTCGTGTCATGTGTTCTTACGATGTCAATTAGTACGTCCCAAGTAGCCGAAAATTCAAGGTAGACCCTGACACGGTTTATCTAGTCTACAAGGGCTCGCCGCAGTTGAACTTAGACAGCATGTCATCGGGAAAGACAGCCGCTGCTATTCTTCTCACCGGACTGGTTGTCAGTCTGCTTTCCGTGGTTTTCTGGGTTCCTTACGTACGAGCGAAAGTTATCAAGAAGGACTATAGTGAGTAGAATTGCCTTTTGACGCTCCATGAGACGCACTTACAAACGTCGCGCCTCTCAGCCATCCGATTCTACCATTTCTTCTATGGTCCTTTCCTTTGGAATCGACCGGCTCCCGCCGATGCAGGAGAGATCGGCAAGGAGGCCGTCGCCGATTACCGTATCCGAGCAACCCGAGAGGGCGATGTAGTAGCGAATTCGGTTCACGTATACGGTAGTGAGTGCATTGTAGTGTGCCTCTCGCTCCTTGGAAGACTAAAGGACTCTTGCAGATGCTGCATCCATGGCCGAATGTGCAACTGTGGCCGACACGATAGACGACATTCCTCTCCAGGAGAAAAGCCCTCGCAAGTCGGACCCGGCCGAGAGTTCCGACTCCGCCAATACGCCCCCTCTGGAAAGCAAGCTCGAGAAGGAGGTTGAAGCGACACATCAGATCGAAGGCGCCTGGATCTTGCCTAAGAACTTGTGGATTCTGCTCAGGTACCGCGCGTATCCGTTTGTCTGGAAGGCCCTTACCCACGGCTCGGGAGTCGACATTCACGCTCTTCAAGCTGGCCGAGAAGGCACCAAGGACGGTGATCGAATGCGAAAGATCCACGAGCGAGCCAAACAGTACCCGAACGAGACCGAGCACCTGTACAGTTTCATGCAGGTTATGACTGCATGCACCGCCTCTTTCGCCCATGGGTACGTTTCGGTGAACAATTGAAAGAGCATCTCTAACCTTTATCCAACTGCAGTGCCAACGATTTGAGTAACGCTATCGGACCTTTCTCCGTCATCTACTACACCTGGAAGAACGGTGTTCCTGCTGGAAAGAACAGCGATGTCGAGGTCTGGATGCTCGTATATGGTGCCGCCACCCTTGTTCTCGGTCTTGCTACATACGGTTACAACATCATGGCCGTCTTGGGTAACCGTATTACCCTGCATAGCCCCTCTCGAGGGTTCTGTATGGAGCTGGGAGGTGCTATCACTGTCATCCTCGTGAGTACCTTATCTTCATCGCCTGAGGCAATAGGCTGATGTGACTCTGTAGGCATCGCAATACGGTATTCCAGTTAGTACTACCATGTGTATTACAGGAGCCACTATTGGGTAAGACATCTCTCAACAATGATCCTCAGTCCCACTTGCTCACTTTACCGCTTCCATACAGTGTCTCGCTCTGCAATGGCGACATCAGATCGACCAACTGGGTGAGTAAATTTCGGAATGCCTCGGAATCGCGTTTTCTGACTTCGCCGTTCCGTTCTCGTCGTTTCAGAGGGCAATTGGCTGGATCTACTGCGGCTGGATCCTGACGATCGTTGTCGTTGCCATCGCATCTGCCTGTTTACTCGCCATTGTCATCAACGCTCCTCGGTTGAACTAGAAGTGATTTTTAGGCAAGATGATGCCACAAAAACGCCTTCAGCGAAGAAAATTGGACTTGCGCATGCTCGGAGCGTCGTACAGATTGTATCTAATCTAATAGACATAGACTTTCTATCATTGTATCGAATATCATAAAGTGGCGCATGGTGAAGTTCTTGACGCGACGCGAATGGGCAGCCTCACGTTTGCACTAGGATTTCGCACTAGAGGTCGTCTCTACACTGATCTCAGCCGTCCAGCGGTCTTGCCAGGATTTTGAATGTGTCAGGAATGGAGGAACGGCTCTCGCAACCGAGCATGTCGGATCTGGTTAGGTTGTCTGTTCCGGCAAAACATGGCTCAAACGGAAGCTCTCGCCGACCTCTGTCTGACACGCGACAAGAGGAGATCTCAGAGCTGGTTGCAAATCCGACCCTGTCCCTTCTCGAGTGGAACAGCCTTCAGCTGCAACGACGGACGACAAGTATCATAGGTGAAATTTCGGAACGCGGGCAATCAACGCGCAATAGCATCATCAGCGCCGGAGCGCGAATGGCTGCCTGAATGAAGTTCTTGCATGTTGCGCAGCTGCATGCATGTCGATCGTCGAATGTCGATCCAAATTGTCAGGCCGCTCGGGTTGCCCGCTGGATCGAGTAGGCGGGTATGAACTGGGATACTACATTTGTAGGATAGGTGGCGAGCACTGTGTTAGGTAACTCAGGCTTTCGACGGCTCCGGAGATCTGTGCGGAGATCAAAAGGACGGAGAACTTCTACGCCAGTGATGTCATGCAGACGTCCGCAGCTCGTTACGCCTCCAGATCTCTCGAAGGCTAGGCGGCTCAGGCCGCCGGTTTGACCGGGGAACGCCTTCTTCCTACAATTTGACTTCCTTTACGCGTCTCACGCGTCAGTCCGACGCGTCCCGCGTCCCGTCGGGCGCGTCGCTCTTGCTGAATGATGGCACGCACGGCAAGACACATGTCACATGGGGGCGAAGTGGGAAAATCCGCCGGTAGCCCTTCGAGGGTGGGCTTGCCGAGAGATAGCCTGGCTGCCATCGCATCGTTCGCTTCGTGCTCACGTATCAGCATCGCGGTGTCTTGCACAAATCTACCAGTCGCGATACTGGTCACTTTATTCACGGTTCTTGCATTGGCTCCTTGAACTGTATCCATTTACAGGCAAAGGACGATCCGTTGAACAGCCAACGTCCCCGCCAACATCACCGCCCCTCACCGTTGTCACTCGCTCACCATCTCTGGTTGCGCCGCAGCGCATTCCGTTGATCGGATATTGCACCGAATAGTCCCCTTCTAACCGGGTCCAGCTTCTATGCTCGTTGCGTAAGGTATGTCGAACGTGCAAACCTTTCCGCAAGGCTTTTCTGACGCGTCATTCATAGGCGATCGTGACGGAAGGCTGTCAAATTCTCCGTGTCAGTCAGGAAGGGCTCAAGAGGTTTCGACATGTCCGCAAGCTTGGAGACTAGGGACGACCACGCACAGACCATGGCAGAGTACGTTCAATCCTTCCTATCGCGCGACGTCGCGTCTCACCCGTTTATGTTCCATCTTTCAGCGATGGTCAAACCTCTCAGCGAGACATGGACACCGTTGCGCGAGAAATCAGCCCGGGACACGATGATCGCCACTCAACAGCAACCTCAACCGACACAGAATCCAATAAACTGCCACCGTTTCCCACAAATCGCAAAGAACTCCGCATATACACGCAGGATGTCGCGTCACAGGCCGTGCCGGAAGAGGTCATCTTCGCGACTGCTTCAGGCATGCCGATCTTTGCTTCTCAGCCTTTTGGCTATGATGTCAAGTCTACTTCGCCATCTCATCAAGGCTCGCCCCTGCCAAATCACATGGCTCTTCATCAACCACCACCGCAAGAAGCTGGCCTTTTTGCAGACCAAGATTCAGTATTCCATGTCTCTGGAACACACGCTGTCGCGCCATCCCTGATGACCAGACCGATCCGGTCACGACCGGGGATGAAGCGTGCCGAATCCATGATGGAACCGAGGATCATGGGCAATCCGGAACAAAGCCCGCTGATGCCGTACTCTGACATGGCGATGCAAAGTGGCATGTCGATCATGCGACCGGAATCGACACCCATCGGTCCAAGTCAAGGCTACCACACGGCGTACTTTATCCAACACCCATCGTCTGGCCCCAACGGGCATGTCATGAGCTATCAGCTGGCTGATGGTCAACAGATTTTCATGGCGCAATCGCCCTTCGTCCAGACAGGTGTGCAGGTTCACTCCATGATGCCGGACAACAATCAGCTTTATGACGCCAGAGGACATTCGCCGATGCTGCATTCTGCAATGCCGAATCAATTCATTGCGCACGCCCAAGGTGGTTTCATGATGAATCGCAGTCTCTCGGATCCCTTCGCGATGAATGGCAACGGCATGGCGCCGGATACCGTGGCCATGGAATCGATTGTTGGACAGACTGCCTATCGTACTCCGATGAATAAAGGCATGTATCCCAACGGATTTGCAGGATCGCCGCTCGAGTCGACGGGCGACGGCGAGTCATCAATAGCATCTACCGCCAAGAAACCCCGATCAATGGCCATGTCGGTATCACAGCCGTCTCACTCTGCGCGAAGCCTTACGCCGATGAGTGCATATTCGAACCCGGATTCGAGCTATCAGCCTTCGGCGTCTGGCAGATACCGGACGAGGTTGATCAACGGAGAGGAGGGCCCAGACGACGAGGTTGACGACGAGGACGATGGCAGCCAATTCCGCAGAGGTTCTTCGATCGCCCGTCTTGCTCATAATCAAGGTTCTCCAACTCGACCTTCCAAGGGAAGGCTTACACGGCCCGGCCAGCTTCGACGCGCAAACACAATGATGGAACAGTCGACTTCCACTGTCACTGGAGTATCCTCTCGCCGGAAGGTCAAGGGTCAAGCCTCGGCGGACACACTGGAAGAGATAAAATCCAGGGATGCCGGGAGGAAGCCTTCACACGGCTTGGGTACCAAGAGTTCCGCTGCGGCGAAGAACAAGGAATATGTTCCTGAAAACATTCCGGCGGGTCCGAGGTCAAACGAGAAGCCGCCTTGGTCATACGCCGCATTGATCGGACAAGCCATTCTGGCCTCATCACGCAAACGACTGGCATTATCCCAGATCTACTCCTGGATCTCGACAGCTTATCCATACTTCAAGCCAGGCGACGCTGGGTGGATGAATTCTATCCGTCACAATCTCAGCCTCAATGACTGCTTTGTCAAGGGTGAACGAAGCGAGGAGGACGCCGGCGGCAAGGGCTCGGTCTGGATGATTGACCCTGTCGCTGAATTTCAGTTCAAGGATGGTGGATTCAAAAAGGCGTCCAAGGCTAAAGCGGAAGCCGCAGCGGCGGCAGCCGGTGAAATCAAGAAAGCCGGATCCGCGAGCCGCAAACGAAAAGCGGCAGAAACCGAACCGATCGCTTTGAACCTTCTCGGTCCAGCGTTGCAGCCACAACCTCAACTTCAACCCTTGATGATGCCGCTGCATATCGACACCAACTACCAATCAATGCCTTACGCGCCGTTGCCACTGCAAATCGTCAATTCGCCTGCTCTTCAAGCGTCTCCAATTCCGAATGAGCTCGAGTTGTCGAAACGTCTCCGCTTTGAAGATGGTGAAATGAGTGCAGGATCAGATTTGCCCTCACGGCCCGCAACATCACAGAGTGTCCGTCAGAACTCGCTGTCGAGCGCGAGTGCAGCCCCGCAAGCCGAGAATGCCGCAAACGGAAATGAATCCATGGTCGTTGACGGTATCTCACCCGCGCGCGCCGCCAACCCCGACGGCTTCAGCAGCAGCATGCAGTCGCCAGAAACGCTGCAGTCGCAGCGAAAACCATCCATCATACATCGTTCGGCTCTAGACAAGACCACATCTCGATCGCAGTTACCAAGCAACATTGCAGATGACACCTTCAATACGCCCAACCGACCTCTGACGGCAGACGGTCAATACAGCCAGCCATCTTCTGGTATCTTTGGTATGCTGCCACACCTCACACCATCTGCGTCTTCGCCGATTTCGTCATCTCCTGCTCCTTCGACCATAACAAAAGTCGGTCTCATGGATCGACGGATGGCCCAGCTCAGCGAGCTCCGCCGACCGGATGCCGTGCGCATCCGAACGGGCAAGGATGAGTTCAGCTCGGATTCTACGTACTCGGAACCGATCAAGCAGCCACCTTTCGTCGCCGGTCTAGATCCACCTGCGCAATTGGTACAGGACACCACCTTCGTTACCCCTGCGCTTCCAGTGACCGTCAAGCGCAGCCTCGAAAATGATCAGGCGACGAAACAACGCGATGGCCAACAAATCACTCTGTCGCCTATGCACAAAGCCCATCGCCGGGTGAAAAGTGTGACGCTTCCCGGACCATCTGAGCTCCTATCCAACTCGCCAAAAGCCGGGGACCACTCGGGCGCATCTAAGGATCCACTCAATCAGCTTGATCGCCTCCCCAAATCTCCCATTGGCCGTCCCAAGTCTCCGACGGACAGCTTCGCTACGCCCATTGCCCCAGCTGGACGAACCAGATTGGCCAATTTCACGCCTCGCGCTCTGCCTGGGATAACAGCAACGCCCATGCGGACATCCACTCTGGGCAATCTCTTACACCATCAAACTCCTGCTGGACTGATGAAAGCTCAATTCAAGGCAGAACACGGTCTTCTTGATAGCCCTATGGGCCTTTCTGGATCTTGCTACGATATGAGCGATGCTGGCTATCGCGTGGATCGCGAACTGGAACATTTGCAAACCAATGGATCGCATTCACCAACAACTTCATACGGTCATCATCGCTATCAAAGTGTAGTATTCGGCTACGATCAGAGTCCGTAAGGAAGACGATGTCAATCATTAGGATTGATCAGACTGTATCAACGAATTATCAAAGTCCACGAGGTGGCATCTGTTGTTTTACGTTCATCTATGACTCCACCCGCTTGTACATGTCAATTCGATTGTAGAGATTTCTGGGAACGCTGTATCTTGTCTCATCGATTAAATAAATATGGGAAACGAGATGGGCATAAGACCAAAGGTGTCTGGGCCTCGAGTCTTTCAGCAGAAAATGCCGTCGTAAGATATCCCTCGTTTGAATCGTTTCCCCATATCGAATCCTGCCTGACAACATGTCGCGTAAAGGTTCGCCTGGTGAGATACTCGAATGCCGCAAGAAGTTGCTCTTTCCTCGATCGATGATTCATAATTGATGCTTCGAGATCTTCGCGCAGGCGGGACTATCGTTCCGGGTTTCGTCCTTCATCCGTTGTGCGACTGCGTTGTCCATTGTCCACTACACTTACTACACTTACTACACTTTCGTTGGTACCGCCGTCTTCCTCGACAACTGCATCAAGGCCTTATGTCGTGTTCCATGGTTGACGTCAACTGAATTATATAGATATAGAATTGAGTTCCGCGCAATGCTCATGAACGGATGTCATGCGACAAGCATTTAGCTGTCTTTCCCTGTGAGCAATATTGTAGGTCGCTGGCAGGATGCTACTGAAGCCGTTTTGGCAATGGCGGAGGCGTCTTTGGCTCGCCTTTTCTGTATTTTTGCCCAAACCAAACCCTGATGACAGCAGAAGATGATGCAGTACGGCGTCAGTGTCGTCGAACGCAAGATGGTAAAGCACTCACACATGCATTGCAGAGTGTCCTGGGTCCGTACGGACCTTTGCGCCATTCCGGCGTCTCCCTCTTGTCGCAATTAAGACACCGCACTAGACTGCCCACTTGCGTTCCATCAGTGTTGGCGAGAGCCTCGCTCTGCATGAATAGCTGAGACCGGTGATTCGTCAGAAGCATCGTGTCACATCCTATTGAACATTGCGATGCCATAGACAAGTCTTTTGCCAGTCGGCTATCATGTTTGCCAGCTGGCACAATATTGATAGTCGGCGCTGGAACTGTACTGGCCCCCAGATACCCCAGACACGGTTCAAAGAGCCGAACTTGATCATGATGATTCGACCATCGGTTCTGTCGATCGTGGAGTCCTCGATATTCCCCAGATCCATAGGGCTCCCGAAAATGGTCCGTAGAAACATCCGGAGTCTTGCGTTGCGGCTCCACGTGCTCCCGTCTCAGCGGAACTTCCGATGACCGCAAGTCCCGACCCTCTAGCGTAGCTTGAGCATAAGCGACCCGAGCGATTCCTTCGCGAGCGAGCATCGTCAGGTCCTTCACTACCCGGTGTAACGAGGCTCGTGCGCCGTCTGACGCTGGCCGTCGTGGAGAGGTGTCGTAGAAATCACGGCGACGGCTGCTGGTTTCCCGCGACCACTTCTCCAAGCCAGAAAGACAGATACGAAACTGGTCATATGTTGCCTTGATCTGTCGAAGATCCCAGTCAGAATCGACTCCGCGAGAGTATCGCTGCAGTGGCTACACTCACTTCCAAGATTTCGGTATCGCGCGCGCTCGGTGACAGAGGAGAGTACTGGCAATCGGATATCCTGCCCGGTTGACCGACATGGTCCACTACTTGCTGCGAAGTCGACCTTGAGGCTTGAGACGTCCCGGGGCGGGTATAGGTGTCGAAAATATGACGCTTCCTTTTGTGACCTCTTCGTGCCATCTGAGACTCGAGAACGGTAGAAGGGTATACCAAGATCGACATTGGGCATTGGCGAAAAACTTCGAGCTTTCTTCCGGTCGTCATGGCCCGGAGGGTATATAAATGAGATGAAGGCCTGTTCCAGAAGGGGCAATGACAACGGATCTGGGCATCCTGGGGCTAGGCACTGGTAGCTGCGCTGGGATGGACGTCGATGTACTCAGCCTACCTACGTCAAGGGCGAGACATCCCGGACACAAGACATGCCCGACCATGGCAGGAAAGGCTGCGGAAGAGCTTGCGGGAGCCTACACGATATGCAAGCGAAAGATGTTGGATTTTGCCGTAACATGGAGTATGTAGCTCGTGGAGAAAGATTGAATGATTGCCGATGGCCGATGAGGCGTGGGAAGACCCTTGAGAGCTCCCTTGCGAAAGCTTCTGAGAACATCTGTAAGAGCGGTATCTCAATAGCTATCTCACTGTGCCAGTAGCTTGGCCAGAAGTGATCCAAGAGCTGATTCAGAGAGCTATCCAGAGCGTCATCCGTAGCTGCGTCACCGACGAACCTTTGTAGAGCTCTCGGCAACTTCTCTTAGCTCTTCTCGCGTGGACAGTGAACAAATCTGCGCACAGTCTGCGGATCTGCTGTCTAACAGCTTGTCAAATAGAGCTTTGCTAACAAATGTACTTGCACCAGCTCTTTTCAGCCGACTCAACGAATCACTCATGCACCCAGCAGGCTACTCAGTGAACCACCTATATCTAGCAGGCCTATCGTACAGCTCAGCGAACTGTTCAGCGTACCTTCTTCGATGTCTCATCCCTCATCTCCGCTCTCTAGCTTGATCCCTTACAGCTTCTTTGAATCTGATCTGCTAGTCCCGAGCCAAAATGCGCGGAAGACGCATGACCGCGCACTTGCGCGAACAGCTTGTGAGCTAACTTGTACAACATTCTCCTTTTCCTTTCGTCTGATCCTGACAGCTATCCTGACAGAAGTTCGCTCGCCAGAAACGCTGCAAAAAAGCGGAGAGAAAGCGAGAAAGCTGAAGGAAGGCTGAAGGAATAAGGAATAAAGTATGTGGATCTGAAAGGAAAGGAAGACAGCTAAAGGAGACTGGCTGGAAAAGCTGCGGAAAACTAGCTAGAAACAGCTTTTACATAACACTACAGAACTCAGAAATCTTCGTTGAGTAACAGCTTGATAGCTAGCTGGATTATCCAGCTGCGTAATCATATTCATATAGCTTGTAACCATTCAAGTGACCGGAACCAGCTCTGTAACCAGCTGATTAACCAGTGTAGTAACCAGTTCAGTAACCAGTTCAGTGCAACACGTAACCAGGACAGAACGATACCAGAAAAGCTACCAGAAAAGTAGCGGCCAGATAGTTCACGTAAATGGGTTGCAGCGGCCGTCCCTTACCTCCACGAGCTCGGGTTAGCCAGAGCTCAGCTCAGAGTACCCACTGCCGCGAATCAGAAGCGGCTCTGGATGGTCACGAGCGCGCCATCAGGCTCTCTATCGTGGGTGTTTCGAAAGAATCAAAGTCGGGATCGCGATACGACTAGCCATGCAACTGGAACTATCAAGATAGCTTTCAGGAAGCTTTCGGGACTATGAAGACATGATGAATCCGAATGAGCGGAGTCGATAACATTTAGCTGTACACTGAATTGGTACGCCGAGGGAGGAGCGGGAGGTATGTTCGAAGGCGACCCGGCAGAAGCTCCGACAGAGCCCCCGAAGTAACTTAATACAGCTATCGATACCGAGCGGGTACCCAAGATCGTACCGAACGACAGTCGCAGCTACACCGTCAGCGGCTCAGCGATCAGCGAGCACCGGAGGCCGCGCCGAAACAGCTACTGAAGTATACGTCGGCGCAGCACGGCAGCAAGCGAGCCAGCGGCCAGCGGTTGGCAGCGGCGTGTTACAAAAACACGAAACTCAAAGTCACAAACAGGACCTTCGACACTTCATGCAGGGGTCGGGTACACGAAAACCAGATTTGAGGCAAAAAGAAATGCTTCGATTACAGGAATTTGACCAAAAACAAAGCTATTCTGACACCGACACAAAATGACGTCAATAGTCTGAGCCCTGGGCTCGCCGAGAGACAATCGCTTACACAAGCCAGAATTCAGCTTACATACGCTGTTTTTTTGCGCTGAGTCAGAGCCTGCTTCTTTGGTTGCGAAACTCCTTTCCCCTTTGGCAGCTCCTTTGGCTGGGGTCTTCCTCAAGAAAACTCCCAAGAAACCACCGAGTCCGCCGTCGTGCCGACGTTCGCGGTGTTCGATTAGAATCTCACTCAGTGCCGAAGGACGGCCCGAACGAGGCTGATTATGTTCGAAAGTTTTACTTTTGTCCCTCCAACCAGAACCAGAAAAGAATGCTAAAAAGGACCCGAGATGTGCATGAAAAGGTGCAAAAAGAATGCTAAATGACCACGACAAGGCCGGTGTCATTCGATGCAAAAAATGCTACGCATGTACCCCACCCTTGTATGAAGTGTCGCATGTCTTTCACAAACTTATTCTTCCTACTTCGTGCCAGATTTCTTGCCTGGATGCCGACAGCCTCGACATCGTTCTTGGTTTGTCGCCGGAGGCGCCAGAGAGCGGACCCCCCTGTTCAATCAGAGACTCTACCGAGCGGGGGTGCCTGGTGTTGGTCGGAAGTGGCGTTGATTAAAGAGCTGTCGGATACGCCAGCGTCCGGCTCAGATGACCACGCGGACGTGAGGCTAATCGATAAGCCCGACGCAGATCGGCCCCTGATTCAGCTCCTAGGTCTTGGGTGTGGATCGGGAGTCAAACTCCGAAAGACGCGGCGCGCACGGCAACGCAGTCGAATTCGTCCGACGATCACCACCGACCATTGATCTGCGTATCTATATGCCTGAACGTGCTCGCAGCTGTTCTCGCCAGGGACTGCACGCGATACAGCACGCTCAATGACAAGTCGGAGCAAAGTGGTCAGAGCGAAAGCAACACGGTCCAAGAACAGAGTCGTTTTATGGTTCTGATATAGTCAGCAAGGCGAGACAAGGTGATCGGATGTTCCCCATATGGTATACAACGGACTCCAGAGCCATTGACGAACTCGACGGCGACCCAGTGGGATTCTAGAGATACAGCCTGCCAGCGGAGTAAGGAATTAGCCAAGGTCGCCTGTTTCATGACTCCTCCTGCGTCAACGTACGAAGGATTGAAGACTACCGTATTCGGCCTCTCGAGCAATTTGATAGCATCATCAAACTTCGTCTCGAGCTCTTCATTTCCGATAGCACGTGCGGCTCCACCCATCTGCCTCAAGAGCTCTTGCAATCGCCGGAAGGAACGGATGATCGAGCCCTCGAAGATGTCGGTCATCTTATGGATTGAACGTCAATAATGAGCATTTCGCACACCTGCAATGAGTCGTGACTTCCTTACCTTGCAGATATCAGAGAAAGATGCGCCCCCACACCACTTGAAGACGGCGTCCATCATCTCCATTTTGAAGCTCTGAACGTATTCGTCGGGAACAAGAGGAATCTTGCATTCATTCGACACCGTCGCTATTCTGCGAGCAATCTCTTGCATCCGACGGAGAGGCTGTGCGAGGGTCTCCTTCAGCTTGACTACAGCTTCGCTCTGAGAAAGACAGCGTCAGCAAGATAAAATGGTATACTATATTGCGTCAACATACCTTTTCGTCAAAAACGAAACAGCTGCAGATGGACGCGCATTGCGCAGGCGTGAGATCATTGAAGAGCCCGCTGAAGATCATCTCTGTCAGCATGAGCTCGTCTCCTGTGCTGATTTCGCATGCCACGCGGCCTTTGGTTTCGATAATGTCGTCCGATGATGTGAAACCGAGACGTCGCAGGACTCGCTTTCGATTCTTCAGCTCCTCCAACTGTAACACATTTTGCACAGCTGTTATGCGTTTTCTAACGTCCTTGATCTTGTTCTTCAATGTGACATAATCAAAGTACGCGTCGTAGAGCTTGGGCAGGTCGGGATGCGAGGCTATTGGCAACGAGCTCAACCTCTCCTCTAGTATCTTGATTTTCTATTGGTACAACAATGATGAGTCATGGGATCTGGACTGAAAAGGGGGGAGACATGCCTTAACGAGTTTGAGGAAACGTTCATCCTTTATCCCCATGTTCTCGATGGGATCGAGATGTGGCGGTCCGCCCGCAAAGTTCTTCTTTACCTGAATGATACCCTTCCAGGCGTCCCGGCGAGCAGGAAGAGACCGAAGATCTTTGCCTAGCAAGACTCGAATATGGCTGATTGCTTGAATGCAGCTGAGCAGCACTGGAACGACCATGGGCTCGCCGGAATCGTCGCTTGGCGCAGGGTTGATAGAGTGAATGGCTTCTGACTTGTTCCTGTTGTCGACGCGGGACTGGGTGGCGCAATTGAGCATCACCATCACCACATAATCGTCTTGTTCTCGGACGTCGGCGGGTCGAGCGCGCGTGCCTTTGATCTGTATGTAAAAAGTCGATATTCGCTCTCAACAGTGAATTGGCTGGCTGCACACTCACGATAGGCCAGATGCGCTTCTCAAAATGAATAACGGCTCCCCAACCGAAGTCTCTGTCCCCGTCTTGCACATGTACGAGACGGCCAGGCTGAAGGAATGGCAGAGAATATGTTGGAAGCTGGATGACTGCCTTGTAATCCTTTCCGTAATCGTCCAAGTGCTGTCGAAGATCATAATACTCTTCTACCTCCTCCCGTTTCTCGAGTTTGGTGGATTTCTTGCTTTTTTCTAGCTGATTCAATTCTGGTACAAGAGACTTCTGTAAGCGGAAGCGTCAGGCTGAGAGATATCGTACCTTCTTCCAGGATGGGAACATTCATAGTGTTCTGGAACTGGTAGAAACACCGTTGTAACATGTATTCCGGACTGATACCTTCCACCCTCATCAGATTGAGGACCATGTTGTAGCCGAGATGGAACGCTGAGTCCAATCGATCTGCTTGACCTTTAACCATTCCCTTTGCAGCGTCGGGTTCCAGCTTGGTTCCACACATCATGATAACGATACCTCGGGCATCCAGACCTCTTCGTCCGGCTCGCCCACTCATTTGGATGTATTCCTACAGGCCACGAAGAATGACAATTAGCGATGATGTATAAACCAGATGGACAAGAACGTACGCCACCCGAAAGATGCCTGAACTCCTTGCCATCAAATTTTTGAACAGATGTGAACACAACCGTCTTGGCAGGCATGTTCAAACCGATTGAGAAAGTTTCCGTGGCGAATAAGACCTTGATCAAACCCTCCTGGAATAGAATCTCAATAACCTCTTTCAAGATAGGGAGCAAACCACCATGGTGCACTCCAATACCCCGCTTGAGCAGGGGCAGAATGTGGCCGATTTGCGGGAGATTGCGGTCATCCTCGTTGAGATTGTTCATCGCGTTGTTGAAGATATTCTCGACCATCGCCGCTTCCTCTTCAGTGTTCATGTCGATTTTGGCCATCTGCATCGCCAGGGCTTCACATTCTCGCTTCGAAAAGGCGAAGACGATGACAGGGTTCAAGTTCTTCATCATAATCATTTTGACCAATTTGTAAATGTCCGAATTCGGGCCTGTAAAGGGGGAAGACGAATCAAAGCCCGGAAATCGCAGCGAAGCACGTGAGTAATCACCCTTCATAGCGCCTCCTTTTCTTGTATTGCCATTGCGCCCTCTGCCGCTGCTAGGATTCGCAGGGTCTTCGCCCTTGTCGGCTAGTGAACCCATTGCCTTTTGGAAATTGTCCTCTCGGAAAACACTCTTCTCGTCCACCACGAGGTACATGCCATCGCCACCTTCCGGAAACATGTAGTGCTGTAGCGGTGTCGGACGGAAATCGGTGTACACGACGTGACAGGGCTGATTGTGGAGTTCACAGATCCATTCGGCAAACTGCATGCTGTTCGGAATCGTTGCCGAAAGGAAGACGTATCGAACGGTATGAGGAAGTAGAATGATAGTCTCTTCCCAAACAACACCTCGCTCTGCATGATACGATGAAGGTGAGTATACTGTGGTGCGCGACTGGCATACAGCTCACCCTTGTCTCGCATGTAATGAATTTCATCGAAAACCACCCAAGCTACTTCTCGCATGACCTCTGATCCTCGGTACAGCATGGACCGTAGAATCTATGGCTAATTGTCAGACAAAGAATGGAGGCCAGAACGCGTAGCGACTCACTTCAGTTGTCATCACAAGACAAGACGCTGAGGGGTTGATCGTGACATCACCTGTCATGAGTCCAACATCCTGAAACTCCGCTTGTAGTTCTCGGAACTTTTGATTGGACAATGCCTGTGTGCCACGATACATCAGTACCTCGCTTCCTCATTCGCCTTTCATAGCCAATCAAACTCACTTTGATCGGACTGGTATAGACTACTCGTTTCTTCTCCTTGAGACACGTTGCGATGGCGTATTCGGCAACTACCGTCTTGCCTGCACTGGTATGGGCGGATACCAGAACAGACTCGTTTCGTTCGATCGAGTTGACGGCGACACGCTGAAAGGGATCCAGGGTGAATTTGTATGACCGTGCTGGCGGATCGTTAGGTACGTGGCTGGAAATGGGAACGTAGGGATAGTCCTTGGGAAGTGCAACTTGATGCCGGACTTGATGCACAAGCTTCATCTTCTCTCCTTCCTCTACCTTGGCAAATCCCGAGGTAGCTGCAACCTCTCTTTCCGCCTCTTGCTCGAAATCATCCGTAACGACCGGCATGCTCTTGGCGACCTTTTCAGCTTGAGCGATCACTGCGTCCGTCTTGCTATCGTCGTCTTCATCCTGAGCTATCGAATCATCGCCGTCATTCGACCTGACCGTGATGTCGCCCAGCGTAACATCGCCCTCGGCCTTTTCGAGCGCTGCCATTGAATCCACTTGTTCAGCTTCTTCCCCAATCACCGCTGCCTTTTCCTGTGCCCTCTTGCTCCTTTTGCGAGGCTCCGCACCATCATTGTTGTCCGACGTCGCCTTCCCGTCAGCGACGTCCGGAGGAGGCGATGAATCTTGTCTTCTACGCTTGCTTGCTTTGGCGCTCTTTGATTTTTTCGAAGAGCTACCTGGCAGCATGCTGAACATGGCGTCAGGATCCATTTTGAGATTGTCAAACGATCTTGCCGCTTCCCTTGATGGGTTTCGGGTATGCACTAATCTACAAGCAACGCTGTAAAGGAGTAGTACCTCACGGCAGCGACAACACTCCAGAGCGATCGAAGCAAGAAATCATGTGCCCAGTAAGCGAAATTTTGACACGCCCAGCAGAAGTACGCGTCATCTTGCACAACTCTGGACAAAGCCACCCCCGCCCCTCCCCCCGACGGGAATCGACTATTGTACCTCCATTTCAATTTGTTATAGGTGGGTACCCTGTTCGTGCTTTCGTTCTGCATGCGATGCTCAGTATGTGGGCTATGCCTGTCTATGCTACAGTGAACTCTACAATGCTAGTCGATAATGTCCTATGTTGCGTATCTCAACTCCGAAGCGAATGCTGCTGATACCCTACAACGGATTGCCGTCGATGACCAGCGTTCATGCCAATCAGTCCGATGTCTGGGTCTCGGGTCGAAACAGGCGTTCTGTCCAGCTTCTCCTTCTGGAAGATAATCAATCAATGGTTGGCTCCTGGGATTCATTTGCCGATCCGGGACTGCGAGTCGGAGTCGACGTTGCTGATCGCGTCAAATCTCTTGTTCCTGTACGCGAGCTTGCTCCAGCGGTTGTTGGGCGATCCGTCTGTCGCAATGCGCCCATGTCCAGTGAAAGCCCTCGCTTTGGTAACCTCCTCTTGTGGTCTAGGCTATGGCGTCTTCTGCGCTTCCATAGAGAGTCCGGCTCCCCATCCGCGGTATTCCCGTGAATGCTGCGGATGGCGAAACCTGGCGAGCTCGTATTGAAACCGATGGAGAACCCGGCAGGCAAGCCCGGGGGAGCGAGTTCCGGGATGAGCGTTCCGTAGCGAGTATGCATTGAATGACGTCTCGTTGGATCTCCCAGCAAATGCGATGGTAAGGGCGAGACGGGATTATTCCGAGGGAGCTTGGGCCATGAGCCGCTGCCGAATGCCCCTTGATCGCTGAGTTGTGGAGTGGCGGGTCCAGAGTCGACCGCCGAGTCGCCGTGCAGATCAATCTGATCGGACTCGTCTGAAAACGGAAGTCGCTCTTCATCGCTGATATTGCACTCGTCTTCGGAAATCTCGTCGGCCCACGAACCAAGATGTACACCGCCTTCTCCTGTTGCCGGCTCAATGGCAGATACCGACCAGACGCCGATCAGAAGAACGACTATGCCTCCAGTGACTAGTGAAATTTGCAGACGGGAAAGCTCAGAGAACTGAGAATAGAAGACCAGGCCATCTTACGACGAATATGATCAGTATAGGACGTGCGATTTCGTAATAGACGGACTCACCAAATATGGAAGAGATGTTATAGAAACAAAAGGCCAGCGGGCAGATAAGGGCCGGTCCAGCCAATGTCAGCGAGTGATTCAGGTAGAAAAGCTGTGCCAAAGCGGTGATGCCGAGTCCAGCTAGGAGTATCCAGCTCTGAATCGACTTGAACTGATTTTGTTTGCCTGCCGAGGCAAAGGTGATCACGAGTAGCTCGACGCCACATTTCGCAAACAACAGAGACAGCCCACTGAGAGTACCGGAGCATGCCGCATAGGACATGCCGATAAGCGTCAACGACTTGCAGGGTTTTGGCGTGGAGGACGGGCCTCGATTTTCGTATGCTTCATCGAATGACCCAGCATCTGATGGCAGGATGATGCGTACGTGCCTTTCGTCTTGCGGCGAGGCGGGTAGACCGTCGTACCGGTGCCTGCTTTTCCGGTGGACAAAAGGGATTGCTGAACGGGCGGATGGCGACGGATTGCGTGAACCGAGGCTATCTTGAAAGGACTCTTGATCGTCTTCCAATAGGTATATTCGATCGCTAGCGTTTCGGCGTCTGATGCCGAACTCAAGAGTATGGCTCTGAACAGGTTGATGTTAGCATCGTGTGAACACCCTATCTTACTCGTAAAAAATATGCATACGTACGAGCAAAAGGACACCGGCAATGGCGACGCACATCAACGTGATGTATGCGACGAAAGGTCCCCTCCGGAAGAGTTCGAGAAGCTCTTCGATAGTATGGGTCTCTTCCGGCACTACCCCGAATACGGCAATCAGCGTGGCTCCGAGCGCGATGAGGAGGGTTCCAGCCAATGTCGAGGGTGAAAAGTGCTCGCCTAGTAAGATACGGGAAAGCACAGCGTTCCAGAGAAGAGAGACAGCGCCCAGAGGTGCGAGGACCACGATAGGTAAGGCGCCGATTTGGAAGATGGTTCCGAAGAGATTGGAAGATATAAAGATTGCAAATCCGAACAACCAGAGTGGACGTCGATGTGCCTTTGACTGCGCAGCAGGTGGAAGGGCATCATTTTGCAGGTGACTTTTCCGCTGTATTGTCAGACCTGCAAAAAGCTCTCGTGTAAGAGTACGGGTCGACACGACAGACCCGTCGGGACTGACCTAGTGACTGCACGAATGATGCCGCGAGACCCACAAGGATCCCTACAGCAATAGGAATACTCGGTTTGTTGCCGACTGTCATCGTCTCGAGAATGTTGGTAGACGGAGTTGCCTTATGCAGTTGTTGTCGTCCGAATGCTTGTCATATCTTCCGTGTCCGCTATTGTTTCAGATCTTGCAGATGCGTCAGGCGATCTCAGCGAGCGAGGCCTGAGTTGTGGTGAGACCGGGAAGCACGGACTGATAGAGGGGGGAACCAGGCTAATCCCTTGTATCAGAGTCATATAATCAAGCAGAAGCAGACGATGAATAGCATCGCTTGACAACCAGCGCATCATCACCTGATTCCTCGCTTGCGGCTTCGACCGCGCACTGCCAACTTGATCGAGCGGATGTGGTTATTGAATCCTCGAAAGAAAACGCTTTCATCCTGTGATGGGTTTAGGGAAGGTGTTGGCTGTCCTCACGGAATTAGTCTTCTCCGCGCCCAAACATCCGTCTCATCCCCTTCAGAACCCGTGTTCGACTCACACCTCTGGCTCAAGCCGGAGTTTTGTGCTCAGCTCGGTAATTAGCGTCTGGCCTCTGTGCACGACTAGGCGGGTAACCGATCAATCACTTTCGCTAGCATGGGTTCTAACAAAGGATTAGATGAACGGATTGGTTTGCGCAGGAAGACCCGGGCCTCTACCAACCTTTTTGCTAGCCGTTGTCTTTTCATTTGATATCATGATCGACCGACATCCCCTCTGGCCTCGAGGTATATAAAGCTCCATTGTCGTTTATTGAGACGATGTCGGTCTTCGTATTCTTCTTTTTTGCAAGCCATGGATGCAGCTCAATGAACGCATCGGCCCTGGAGAGCGTAACGAGATATCATACCGTCTCCTATATGGAAAATGCTTGATAGCGCATCCCGGCCTAAGTAGAAAGACGATCGCAATAGTAAGCTGCGATGGCGACCAGGCCTCATGAGGTTGTCCATCCTGTCCATCGCGCGGCTGATGAGTGGGTATTCTCATCGTCTGTTATCGCTAGAACCCCACACCTCCTCGAGATACCTCGCAAAGGCATCCGCGACATCCCGTTCTCCCCATTTGCTGCCGACACCAGTTTGTCCATTCGTAGACAGAGCTTTCCGCTGTATCGTCTCGAATTGGCGCTTGAGTCTTTGCAGCTCCGACAGTGTAATGGTCTTATTCAATGGGAGGTTGATCTTTAGTGGCGATGACGAGGGTGAGTTATCTGCCGTAAAGGTGGAAGGGGGCAAGCTGAAGATGGAGGCTGAAGGATTCATTCCAACATGGGATTGGATCGAGCTAACGAGCAGTGTTGTAATCTTGGTCAACGTTTGCAGCGCATTTGGCGGTGGCTTGACGCTCTGAGATACAACTTCGTCAGATGCGGCAGTCGGACCAGTAAAGCATGAACGTACTGTGACGACAGCCGCCGTCGGACCCTTCTTGACACCCTGCGTCACTGCAAGCCAGAGGTCGTCCAGTGTTGTTTGGCTGGCGGCTTCGAGGTCGTCATCCCATGATATCGCAAAGAGCGGTGAGTCCCAACGAGCCATTGATGATGGCTCTTCGAACCGCATAATTAGGTTGTCAAACCTGGATTTAGTAGGTGCTTCAGCAAAAGGCGTTCGAATGGACAGCGAGTCAGTGAACCCACGTTTCAGGCTTGTATTGGTCTTCTGAGGCTCTGGCTTCATGCCATTCCCGACACTTCTGTGGCGGAGCGACCACGAATACCTGAAGGGGCACAATCGATTCAGGAAAGGCTGCAATGACGATATGCCGACTGCCTCACCGTCGCTACCCGCACTTTGGCCTCTCTCGCTGCGCAGTACATCTGGTATCGGAATCCCTTGATGTAATTCGGCGCATCACATATCACTATTTTGTCTTCTCCCAAGCTTCTGGTGACATTGGTGAACAATGAAGCTCTAGCAGGCTTCTCTGGTAAGCTATCTAAAGCAAAGCGATGTAAAGTGTATCAGTGTTCTCGTCATCAATTACGGTCAGTACGACGAGTGTGCCTCACTATCATATGCTTCCCGGGATACCTTGCTGGTCGGATCATCTACCACTTCCACAGTGAAATTTGGACCACTGTACGATTCATCCAGTAGTCTCCGTTCAAAATCCTGCTTGATCTGCTGAGCTCTGGTCGATTTCCCAGAACACGGGTAGCCGGAAATTGTGATGAAGGCCATAACGGATCCTGTGAAAGCGAGGCTCTATTGTTCGGTTTCTAAAGCTTTGATTATCGTGATAGCGTAGCTCCCAGCAGCAGAAGCCTCCACAAGAAGTCGGGATGTCGGTTAGGTCAAAGGGCTGAACTGTCCAGGGTCGGATGGGCATGCCGGGGATTAACATGACCGCTCGAATGAAATGCAACTTGACGAAATAAGTGAATCCGCTCGATCGCTTCTGGTTGAGACATCCGGATTAACCGCAAGGGAGAAGTGCGCATGAACAGTTTGACTGACGACCGGGTTGAAAGGCTGATTATCGCATCAACCCGAGTCAGCATGCCCACAATCGAAGAGCTCACACCTGAGGAACAACTTCAGCTCGCACAGGCCGCCGGAGCAATACCTGTGGGCTTGCGACCGTCCGAGGTCCGTCAACGGCGTGGCGGACGGAAGGATGAAAATCCTGCAACGGAACCCTTGATCAAGGATCTTCCACCTCTACCGGACAATGTCACGATCCACCACGTACCAGCGGCCGGCGCTGGAGTCGACTCCGATGAGCTCGAGTACGATGATGATGAGGAAATGGAGATGATTCGCGAACGACAACCCATAGAGGATGAAAGGCCTATCGACTTTGCGGACGAGATCTTCAACGTGATTATGTATCTTATACCGTATTCCACACTATTTCTCCTGCTCGACATGTAAGTACTGTGTAATCGCGATCAAATGGCGAAATTGATTAGACCTGCATTACAGTCTGTCGCACAAGCAGTACTCTCAAAACCCGCCATTCGATGACTATGCAATCAGGCTCTTGCAAGCGGTACCAAGTAAGTCTTCACCTCACGAGATCATCATGAACTGACCATCGTAAATTGGAATGTAGCAATAGCGGTCCTGACATTCTATGGTAAGCCAGACTGTGAAAACAGAGAGGAAGTCTGCGGCTGAGATGAACCTGCAGCCAACCGATATGAGAAGCATTGGATCACGAATCCGCTCTTGATGACAACCTCAATACTAGCAGGGTCAAGACTGGTTTGGCTCATGAACAAGGCCAATTGGCGAATGGTCACGGAGCAGGTACGTCTACGAAATCCAGATCTTCGGCGGGTATCTGACCATCCTGTTCTCGAACGGTAGGCGCCTCCCGTCGGTACCTTGTGGGTATTTGCGATCGTGCAACTGCCAGTCGGTCGCGCAGTGGTCACGTTACTGGTGGTCTTGCTGTGGAGCTGGCATACCAAAATGCGACTGTTCCCCTCATCATGAGTCCATCCGCTCGAATATAACCTATAGACGGCATATTACGTGCCTTCACTTTGTCCGCACAAGTCGCAGCAGCTTTACGCCCTCTCTCTCGTATTTTTCTTTCTCTCCTGGCCGGTCGTCCGTGACCGGCGTCGATGAAAAGTGCTTTGCCAGCATCTTGAAGAAGCGAACGTCTGCCTGGAAATAAGAAGGATGGGAGGCGATGTTGATTAGCATACCCCCGGACCTTCTTGAGCCAAGGAGACGCACCTTTCTGCGCTTCTTCCAGCAGAACAGGATTTCCCGAGAAGCATCGATGGGCGCTAAACGACACAACGTGTCCACCAGTAGGGGGAACGCAGGCTACGAATATGAGTGAGCGATGATCCAGGCGACATCTGAAGCGAGTATCTGAGACCTACTTCAAAGTATACACAGTCCGCCGCCAAAATGATTTCAGGCTCATGCGGAACACCCTCAGGTAAATCTCCTCCCCAATTCAGTTCGGCGACTGTGACCGGACATGTATCGAGATTGTTTTCCGCTCCTGCATAATGCGGGAAATTGAGGTCGACGTTCCGTTGCATGAGGTCGAGGAGCATTCTGTTTGGTGAATGAGAGATAATCAGCGGGCTTCCCCAAAGATGGCTATGTCTCTTACGCCTGATCTGTGATGCAAGTCCTCGATGTGGGCTCCAGCAGTCCGACGGCCAAACCTACAAGTCCAGTTCCACTACCAAGCTCCAGGACAGTTTTATCTTTCAGGTAGTTCTCATCGATGGAATGCCGCCATGCCATGTATCTCGTTAGAACCTGGCAGGACAAACGCAGCAGGATTAGCGCGTACTCGAGGTTGCAAAAGCTGAGATCTCGAAAGTCAACTTACCTCTCCAGAAGGCCAGGTAATACCACCGCATCCAGGCCCAGCATCTACTGCAAGTCTCAGCGGGCGATCCAGACCCTCGACGGGAATGCCAATCTCGCTTTCTGGCGCGACAGGCGGGCGAACGGGAACTGCTTCCTCCGAGAATCCTGCAAGAAAGTCGAGTGAGGCAGACGACGAGGAGCGGGAGGGCGTATCTTGAGTCATCGTATCGATCATCGACATCGATGGAGTGGTCCTAACCGTGTGTATCGGCGCTGCTCCAGTTGGAGGAGCGCTACCACGATGTTGTTGTCGATGCCCAACGCGCGATTCACCTTTTGAAACTTGCCAGTTGTGTTTCAGAGGCACGCGACGCCGATTCGCAATCGACAGCCATTTGATTCCGCAGGTGGAGGGCGAGCTCGGTCACGAGTCAGCCCAGAGACATCTTCTGTCGACACCACCGAGAATCAAAAGCGTAAGACCTACAAGCCGGCATCCCCCAGACAAACGGCAAGCCAGAATCGTTATCAAGAGCATCGGCGTCTTTCCCGTCTCTTGCCACTGTAAAAGGAATATTCTTTACGCAGAACGTTACAGATGGCCTACAACAATGCTCCGCTCATCAAGTCTATCACTCGGCAGACACCTCCCGGAGATCCGACAATGACCCTATTACCGTCTGCACCAGAAGCACCCAATGCCCATTCGGTCGAACCCTCATGCTTCGTACTTCCCACAGCACTTCCTCTCACGAAAGAATTGGAACTCGAAGCGCGTAGAGCGTCCACGGCGGAGCTTGAACGACGAACGCGAGAACTCGAGCGAGAGCGGCAGTTGGCGGAAGCACTCATGGAGTGTCATCATAAAGAGGAACGGAAAGAAGCCGTGGAGACTCAGGGATCGTGGGTGAAGCTCATCGCCGGCAAGAGGAAGAGCAAGCACAAGGCTTCAGAGCCGGCAGAGCCGGAGGGCAAAACAAAAGGGTTTGATAGACCGCCAAATGCCTTCGAGCTTTATGCTGCAATAGACAAGAAGGACATTGGGTTCGTCTTTTATCGGATACGTACAAATCTGTCCACTAATTTGGGCACAGGTACATCATGCGAGTTCGGGATCACGCTTTCCCCTTGCTTTTGCAGAAAAATGCAGGCGAATTTCCGATAGTATACGCTTCGAGAATAGGGAAATCCCATCAGGGTACGCGTCCGTGCAGTCTAACTGCGGTAATCCGACTGACCGAAGTTGAATCGGCAGATATTGCGATATTGATCTGCGGAGCCCTTTCACGGTTAGTCGCTCGCCTCTCGTGAGATTCCTCACAACTGATGACCTGAGAAGCTATGTCAATCATCTCGAGGAGAGTGATTTTCAGAAAAAGGAAACATTAGGAGTTTTGCGCCAATTGAGACTTAACGTAAGCTTCTCCAAGTACTTCTGGTACAGTAATCTGACTTGACCTGATAGCTCAAACTCGCTATCGATAATTCCCTCTTGCCAACCTCGGATCCCTCACTACTCTCATCCTACTTGCAAGTCCTCATCATGTCGGAGGGCGATATATGGCTCCACAAAGCCGTTCACGAAGTCACACTCGCAATCCGGCTCTCCTCTTTCATCACCGGCGCACCGGGACTAGAGGCGAGTCAGGGGCCCGTTGCACGAGCCGATACCATGATGCGCGAGTTTTGCACAAAAGAGCTGCGGAATGTCCAGGGAGGTGCTTTTGGGGTCGAAGCATATATCGCCAACGCGACTATGGATCTCGTAATCATGGCCACATGGGCGCTCATGATTGAGCAGATTCCGGATGTGGAGCCGTTACCCGTATGTCAGACAGTTTCGTAGAGTATGCGCTATTCTGACAGAGCTCTATCTCGAAGACATATACATTCGCGCGGGATCAACGCACTTATACAACCTTTGTGGAGGCTACAGAGACATATCGCTCGCAGATCAATCAAAAGACGCCAAAGCGGCTCAAAGCGCTACGAGACCGCCTTATAGAGGTTTGCGGCGACACACATATCACAATCAAGGCTAGAGTGGTCAGGCTCAAAGCGGAAGTCGACGGTGTCGTCGAGCAGAAAAATGGGCCATGAGCAGAGTTGTCTAGGTCCGCATCAGCATTAGACAGTCACCCCGTATACCATCATCCTATCTATGTGGTGTATATTGTCTTCCTATTCGGGTTGTGTAACATGACACATCACTTTGACGGAAATGACCAGAATAATGTCTATTCGGTCCTAACTGTACCCAGTACGGTATCTATAGGTCACTTTTCAATACACGTACTCCTTGCTTCTACTTTCTTCTTCAGGCCTCATCGTCCGACGCATCCCAATCCCTAGCATTGTCATCGATCGCCGGTACAGGCGCAGGGGAGGCCGTCCGCGATGTAGCGGGTCGACTGTTCGACCTAGCGACACCAAGTCGTGCTGGCATTGGCGCCAGTCGTTGCTCGACATTTCGGATGGTCGGTGATGGGATAGGCGAAGGTCGTGGCGTGGATGCAGCTGATGCAAAACCACTAGCAGGCAGTGCTGGAGACCGAGAACCCCACGCCTGAGGCGTTGGCGCGACTGTCACAGGTTGAGACGTGCCTGCCATGGTCCGCTTCAAATCACCTAGGCCGCCAAGTTGACGTTTGGTCGTTGGTGCTGAAACAGTGCTCGATAATGTCGGGTTGGGAATCCGACTGTCGATGCGTCGACGTATGGACACGCTTCGATTCGGCTCTGCGTCGACCAATTCCGTACCGAAACGGTAAATCTCGGCGAGACTGATGGCGAAGGATCGTTTCGACAGAGGCATATGCGGGAGCACGACGGCCTGTCGTGGACCCATGAAAAAGTCGTTGAAGGTCTTCTCAAGCGTCTGCACGAAATGGTGGTTGGCCACGGCAAAAGCTTTCAGCTCTGCGGGATATTCGACCAGTTTCTCGGTGGGCTTGATGCCGAGGGCTTCGGCAAGTCGGGCGTTACGCTGACGCTGAGCGCACTCGGTCACACATTTAAGCTGGGCTTGCTCCTTGGACACGGGATTGCTAGTACAGGCGCCACAGGTCACGCGTTGCTGAAGGTGACCGCAAGGGCAACTTTGGATGACAGCTGCGAAAGGTTTGTCAGTACAGACCTCAGCCTTGTCGGTTTATACTCACAGGTAGCGCACGGCTCGTCTTCTGGGCAAGACGCTGGAGCATGACAGATCGCGGTACATGGATGCTTGCAGAGCTTCTTGGGCTTTTTGCAGACTTGATGGCAAGACTCACATTCTCCAGGAGCATGGCACGACTTTTCACAGTGATGATAACCGCAATCGAGCAGCGCGCCGCAAACGGCACCACATGACACTTTCTCTTGTGAACACCTGACGTTCTTGACAGCTGGATTCTTGCCGCATGCACATGACTTTGACGTTAGATACGGGCAAGGCGGACAGACGTCCGATTCGTGGCAGGTATGAGGCGTTTTCGGATGACCGCAGCTCGGTGGCGGTCGGTGGCAAGGGTAGGTACACTCGATGACGGTCCCGCTAGGAGGGCACAAGGTCAGCTGAGTCCGCCCTATCTAAATCACAGTCAAACCGACTCACCATCGAATAGGGGGTTGCATGACCGTTCTGCCGCAAGCGCAAGCCAACTCATCGTACGAAGCCTCGAGGCACCGTCCACACGGCCCCTTGTGATCCAGCTGCGGACACGTGTGAATTCCGCAACTGAGCAACTTGCCGCATACAAGTGGGCACGTATGCAGACCGCCTTCATCTTCCTCCACGAGCGTGAACTCCCGCTTCTTGCCCTTGTTCTTTGCCTTGTATGCTAAGGGGCAACAAATCCTGCTGCATTCGTGTCGACCGCAACTTCGTAGCGCGTGACAGATCCTATCACAGAGCACCATCTCGCCCGTCTCGTCCATCTCCTTACGCTCCCAGCACTTCATCGTGATCTTGCTTTCTCCGCATCGGCAGACGGCGATGACACTCGCTTCACAGGGAGGACAGTCTCCTTCGTGGCATTTGCGACCGCATGGGTGATCACATCCGGATTGAGGGCTAGGACAAGGCTTTCCACAGGTTGGGATTGGATCTGTGCATTTTTGTCGAGGTTTGACCATGAAGTCAACGAGCGGCGTTTGACCGCATGGACAATGCGTGACAAAGTCGGGCGAGCGTGGACACGGCAATGGGGCTATCGAGTGAGGATGACAGGGCTGTACTAGCGAGTCAGTGCTGTGTCTTGAAAAAGCCGAAACTAGACATACCTCCTGACAAGAGTGTTCCCCGCAATCGTACAAGCGACCACATTCTCGACCGCAACCAAACCTCGCGCGCCAGGTCCGTTCGCCATCGTCGTCGCGTACGCCACATTCCACCTCGTCTGCCTTTTTCCATCCGCACTTAACGCTCTTCTCCTCCTTGCCGCAGAAACACGAGACCTGTTCTTGCACCTTGCAATCCTGACACGGTCCTTCATGACACGGCTCCAAGCACCGATGGTCCGGATGCCCGCAGTTTTGTATGCGGTTGCACACTTCATCACACGTCGGAGCCGATGCGTTAACGCCACGCACTGTCGAGCATTTGACAGCCAAGGGGTGCTCGTGGCTTGCACAAGGGATGACGAGGGAGATATTGCACGGCGGGCACGGTCCAGGATGACATGGCAACGGGCACGGATGGTCGCAATAGCTTCGTTTTCTCGAACAGCTCTGGCCGCACGAATGCGGAACGGCAATGGATCCAGATCCGCGGTTGTCTTCGGTCGCCTTGAGATGCTTGATCCGGCCGCAGAAACACTGGTAGTTGGTGACGGTTGACTCACGGTGCTTTTGGCATCCTGGACATCGCCACGTAATGGGCGATTGGTCTCCCGCGGGTCGATCGCGCGCGCGTTCTCGTGTTTCTTTGAGCGAGCGAGACGACCAATCCTGCATACACGACAAGTGGAATGGCGTATAACAGCATGTCGTATCCGCCGATGTAGCATTCACCGACGAATACGTCGGTAGACATGACCAGATCGCCTGCGACGGCAACAAGTCGGAGAAACAGATCGGACACTCGAGGAACGGCCGCATCGTCAACCCCCGGATCAACTTGCTCGCCAAATCATCCGCCTCTTTCGTCATCCCGAACACGTTTCGCCGATCGAGCGACGAATAGCCCATCATGGCGCGGTCCTGCGCCTCTTCAAATTGATTCTCGGCATCGCCGTGGTGGGACTGGTTCTGGCCCTTGTTGGCGTACGATGAAAGCTTTCCGCCGAATGCTGCACGTCGAGCATTGACGGGGTGTTTATTGCCGCTCCGATTGGCTTGAGACTGTCGTTCTCGAGGATTTCGTTTTGGTTGTCGCGGCGTTTCCGAAGATTCGCCTTGATCATTCGACGACGCAGGCGGTGCCGAACCTTCAACGCCACTGAGCTTTTTGTTACGACTATTGCGATTCCTATTCCGCGCCGTGCGTTCATGTCCAGCCGTTTGACCCTCTGAAGGCTGTTCGACGGATGACTGTGGCACGGCAACTTCACCTTGACGAATAACACCACCAACGGATCCATCCACTTGTCCAGCAATTCCGGCACGCTGATGGTCGCCACCAGCGGGCAATTCATTTTCCGGCCGTCGACCCCTATTGCGACTCCGAGGATTCTGTTTCTGCTCGTTGCTTTGCGAAAACGGATCTATCGGTCCGTCTCTCCGGGGTCCACTACGTCGAGCATTCCGCGCGGGCGCTTGACTGCCCGTATTTGGTGCTTGTGCAGCGAGAAACGCCCCGTCTCCTGGTTGCGGAGCATTGTGCTGGTGGACAGAACCATCTTGAGGCCGTGGGTTGCCTCTCCCGCGACCACGGTTCCGTCCACCGCGAGATGCAGCACCCTGTGACCCCGACGCAAACGGCGGCGCGGAAGGGTCGAATGTAAAATCGTTCATCGGCGGAGCGGAGACGAGGGATGAGGCGACTGCCATTTGGTAGACTGACGATGAGTTTCGAAGGGCGAGGGAGGACAGTTGAGACGCCCCAAGACGTCTTGAGATACTACTCGACCGCCACTCGCCACTGAGAATACGAGCTCAAGTGGCTTATAATCCAGCTCGCGCTCGATCGCCCCTCTTTTCTGATGACTCATGCAGCCGGAACGGAGAGCATGTTCCATGTCCGCTGTCTCACTCGGCAAAAGTTCAAAGGAGAGCTCTAGAGCTTTCACAAGAAGTCATGGAGCCGTTCCTTGTATTCTACGATAATCGTATCATACAGCAACAATGGGTGACGGACAGTACGTGCGATGCGTTTGTGTTTGTGATACGGAGCTTAACCCCTGCCTCTTCCTGCTTATAGCTTCAGACAGACATACAATGACATCCACCTTCTATGCCAGTCCACAGCGGAGAGGATCAAAGCGGAGTTCAGCAAGTCGCTCATTGCATCCACTCGTCCGCCAGTGTCCCACACTAACACAATGCTTCCTTGCAGAGCCTGACCTGATGATCGGTACGTTCCTCCATTCTTCGCATCTCGTACCCCTGCTGACGTACCTAAACGCATCCCGTCAGCTATCGGCGGCGGCGGCTTTATCCCAGCTCGAATCATTCGATCATTCCTCAAAGTCGGCGAGACGAAGCGAAACATTCCGATTCAAGCCATTGGTCTGAGTTTGTACGAGGCTCTGCCGGACGTCAGTATCATTCCGTTTTTCCAAGTGTGCGCGTCTCCCTGATCTCTCGTCCCTGCACGAATAGACGACGGAAGAGGTCGTAGGAACGGAGGTTATCAGGACTCAATGGTTGGACTTCAGCACGGTACGTCTGCGCTGCCCGTGTTTATCGGATCCCCGGACCTAATTGCGCCGTTGCCCTGCGTCAGCTTGGAAGCAAGATCAGCCACGGCGGTCTTCTGGGAAAGCGTATTCTCGTCGTTGACGAAATCGATGACTCGCGAAAGACACTATCGTAAGCACCCGCCATGCCACTCTTTCCCTCCCGCGCACTATTTACCAATTCTCTTCAGATACGCCCTGAAAGAGCTCATCAAGGACGTCAACGCCCAGCTCGCCCTCGTTCAAGACGAAACGGAACGCGCCCGTCTCGCAGAGAGCACAAAATTCGGCATCTTTGTCGTTCATAACAAGCTCAAGGAAAAAGCCGCCGAGATCCCGGCTGGCGTGGCCTACTTTGCAGGGATGGATATCCCGGACGTCTGGGTGGATTACCCGTGGGAGATGGTCGATATCTTGCAGCATGATGAGTTGAAGAGGCAGGATGACGCCGAGGCGGCCGCTGCCAAGCAGTAGGCGGCGTCGTCGGCGAATGTACCAGGAGCTGTAGGAGTGTTGGGGTTTCTAGATATAGAGTCGCGTTATCGGGAATTTCGCGATTCGAGTATGAATAGAAGCGCTACTTCTTGCCGTCCAAGAGCAGGTCAATGCAAGGCTTCATGGGATTGATAGCTGCTTGGGCTTGGAGAGACTCCCATGCTCGTAGACAGGATGGCCGTGGAGGAGAGCATCGCAGTGCGCTCCAACTGAGGTCAGCCTGGACACGCTGCCGGTCAATGCAACGCAGAATGGCTCCACGAGTAATGACTGCAACCATTTATCTTACAGCGGGTTCAGATATAGCTTACACAGTACTTGCACGTCTTACATCGAGAGCAGCAGAACATCTCATAAGGGTGATCTTCCTGCAGCTTTCCTGCATGGCCGCTCGGAACCGCGGCGAATGCCCCCGATCCACATTTTGGCTGTCTTATCATATCAGAATCGAGGATGCAAAAGCCAATCAGTCCCGCTTGAATGCAAGGATAATCGGGCGATAGAGCCGACGGTTTGTCTGTTGTTTTGCACCGCTGTTTTCGACTCTTGATCGGCGTAGGATCATGGTCACAGATCTATCGAGTGTCCGCTGCTATAGAGGAAGAGGTAGAGCTGATCAACTATTACTGAAGGAAGGAGTGTCACCCACCGTCTATATATCAGCCACCCACCGCCGCCCGGCCGGCTACTGACGAATTCCTCGTGCGGCGGCGGGAAATCTTGAAAATAAAGTAAGGCAATCGCTCGATCGCGCACCGCTCGCTCTTTCGTTTCCAAGCCAAAGCCCGGTCTGCGCTTTTCAGACGTTGTGATACCCTGTCTGCCATCTCGCTCGTCCGCTCAGTGTTGGCATCAGCACTCTCAGCAGTCCACCTAGACGCCTTTTAACTTCTGCCCAATCCCGTTGTTTGGTGATTTTGCAGCAAAGAAAAAAACAAGACACGATGGCGCATAATCACGAAGAGGAAATCGACTACGAGAGCTTGCCGGCGGGATCGAGTATGGCGATCAATATGTTTGCTGGTGCAATGGTGAGTACACCTTCAGGTGCTTTGGAGGGGCCTCGTAGTTTGGCGAGAATACAGCGAGCATCCCCGGGCTGAGGGGTGTCATAGACGCAATGATAATGACATGGGATAGGGGGCTTTCGACAATTGGATACTGACTTCGGGATTTCTGGCGATCTTACCAAACGACACTCGGACATCCTTCATGATACTCTTGGCGATGGTCCACATCCCCACATTCAGTGATCATTCTCAACACAGTCTTCATCAAACTGACACATTCCCATGCAGGCCGGTATTTCAGAACATGCAGCTATCTACCCTGTGGATTCCATCAAGGTACGTATAACACCAGAGACATCTCAGCGCTGTGCTCACTTCTCCTGCGTCAGACTCGAATGCAAATCCTCTCACCAGCAGTTTCTGCCTCGGCTACAGGCGGTCTCGCCACAGCCCCGACCCAGGCCCTCTCCCTCGCTCAACATTTCCGCCTCGTCTCGAGCACCGAGGGTATCCGATCGCTATGGCGGGGTGTTGCGAGCGTGATCATGGGTGCCGGTCCGGCACACGCTTGCCACTTCGGGACTTACGAGTTTGTGAGGGAGTTGACAGGAGGAGCGAACGAAGGGATGCATGGTACCGCAGGGACGGCGGTTGCTGGTGCGGCGGCGACGATAGCATCTGATGCGTTCATGAACCCGTTCGATGGTAGGTCTGTTTTGGAATCACGATGAATACAGGTTTTGATCGGTTTATCTATTTGCAGTTATCAAGCAGCGCATGCAGATACGTGGATCCGTTCATAAATCGGTGCTTGACTGCGCCAAGACGGTCTATCGGACCGAAGGATTCCAAGCATTCTACATCTCATACCCGACCACGTTGACAATGAGCATCCCGCTCTCGGCCGTGCAATTTTCCGTATACGAAGCTATGAAGAGTTTTCTCAACCCGACGGGCGAGTACTCGCCATCGACACATGTCATGGCGGGAGGAGTGGCCGGCGCGACCGCCGCGGCTGTGACGACACCGTTGGATGTTGCAAAGGTGCGTAGACATACAGCACGCCTCGATCTGTAATACCAATACTCGCACGCAGACTTTGTTGCAGACGCGAGGTTCATCCAATGATCCGCGTATACGGAATGCACAGGGGATGCTGGAGGCTATCAAGATCATCTGGGAACGAGACGGACTCAAGGGATTCCGGCGCGGGATGTCAGCTCGTGTTGTTACGTTTGCGCCATCGACAGCGATCAGTTGGCTGAGTTACGAGTTCTTCAGTGAGTCTTGACAGAAGTCGCAAGATGACGCGTGCTAATGTCGGTGTGTGCCACAGAATCATTCTTGCGGGAACATGATATCATTTCAGCTATTCCTGGCACATCGTCATGAGAGCGGCAAGAGCAAAACAAAAAGGTGTAGCGTGTGATCGATACAACACCTACCGTTCAAGGCATCACGATCGAGTCACACTGCTAGATCAGGACCGTGTCCACTTCAAGTCATCACTTAGAAGTCAAGGAAGAGGGTTGTCAATGTTATCTCATGTAGCAGTACGTTGAATATCCATCACGCATTTAGGCTGCTGCGCTTCATCGGCGGGATGCGAAAGGCATTGCGAGGTGTGCACATCACGACAATTCAGTCACAACGACCTTGCGTCAGCTTATTGTCGATATTAGGTGGCAAAGAATTCTCTACGCGGATTCCAATCTCAGGCGCCGGTGTGGTTGCGGTCCAACCAATCTCGAACAGTTGACCAGTGAAGGAACGGTCAGTACTACTTGAGTTCCCTGCAGCGGATATCTAAACCCGCGGGCGGCAAGGTTGTAGTTCATTCGCCTATACTTGGCTGTGCCAAAGAGTCTTCAGTTGCAACGCACTCTTTCATGAATTAGCAGTCGTGAGTTATCGCCCATACTAACAGAATATAACATGTTGTACAAGGTAAACCTTCGACTCGCCAAGAGCGTCATCGATCCTACTCGATGCGCCTCATCTATCACGCAACTCGGCCTTCATTCTCCTGCCAGTCCGGCTCGATCCTTTTCTCCATTGGCGGAAAGTATTGCAACTTCAAATCCGATACATTCGGAGACGGCAAGGGCGATGACACGAGGGGAGAATCGGTGCGGAGCTGGACTCGATGCCTATGGTAAGTGTCGATCTGGAAGAGCTTTGTCTTGGTCGAGACGACAACGAGATCCTTTCAAGTTGTCATAATGACATCAATACATACCTACGCGCAAAGGGGCAGACAAATATGTCGCTTACCTCGTCGGCTTGCATTGCGGCAATGATCTTTTCCATCGTCTCCGGCGAGATTCGTACCGTTACGCATCCTTTGTCATCGCAGAGTAGTGGCTGTGTTACGTGTCGGGCGACTTTGGGTTGGCAACAGCTCCGTCTGCGAAGCAAAGTCGACGTACTGTCAATTTGTACAGAACCACTGATCCATTCCATCCCACAGTTCTGAGAGGCTGGAAAGCAAAGTGCTTTATGTCCTCCTAGATCGAGAAAAGAATGCTTTCGTAGTGAGAAACCGTTCTGCATGAGCGCTAGCAAGCTCAGGGGAGCCCTATGGTGCAGCGCAAGTACGGACCTTATGAGCCAACAGCAGAGCCTTCAACTCAGAGACGACCAGCTCGGGAGAAGTATCTTCTCGAAAGATGTGGTGGTTGTTGTGCCAAAACATGGGTAAGTGAGAACTGTGGACTTTGGTTTACCTAGGCAACGTCGTCAAATCCTGAGCGGGTGGCGGACGGAGGACCATGCGCGAGTGACATGCAATAGGGTACCATGAATGGTACCTCTGTATGATATAAGGCCAAATAAAAGTGTGAGAAAAGAGTTGTGCCGTGTGTGAAAACGTGGAAGGCTCTCAGTGAAGGTCGGCGAAAGTTGTTGAAGCCTTTCGGACGCGTACAACTCAGCCTGCGCTTGACATGCGGAATCTTCTGCCAACCATGTCAGTCCTGGAGAGCAATTAGATTTGAATTCGACCCACCTTTCATGGTTCTCCCATGTTCAAACTGAGTCTTGCGGCTAAGGCCGAGCTCCAAGCGGTCGGACCAGGACACTTTTACGTCTTCCCCTGACTTCATGACCTTGGCAGTTGGCACAGCAGTGGCGGTTACACGATCCAGTGTCCACTTCGATCGAAGCAGCCGCCTCGTCAATTTACGACTTCCCGGCATAACAGTGACCGCGGACCTCACGAACTCATGAGACTGTTCCAACGCTGTTGGTCCAGGACTCAACGCTGACAGCTATGCGAACGAGTTGAAAGATTCGATATCTAAAACTAAAACGGTGCTGCGATCTGAAATACCGACTGGCCCCGCACGGAAGCAGAAGGAAATTGATTTGGGTGCGTTCCGGCGTTCCGAGCGCTGGACCGAACCGAACGAATGCCGTTCCGCTCGAGGGAAGTCACTGCGAATAGCTAGCTGAATAGGGGAGAAGGTGATCTCTTCTCCTGCCAAATGATGCGCATCACAGCGTCAGCTTCAGAGGCATTGCACGGAGGTCGCCATGGTCAGCTTCGATCGGGACGCCATCGACTACTCGCTCTACCTCGTCACGGGACGAGAGCTCCTTCCCGAGGGCAAGGTGAGTGCTTCTCCCTCTTCCGCACCTTTTCAGAACCAAGGCCTAATGGCTCTTCCTGCAGGACTACTATGAGAGCTTGGAAGAGGTAAGCCAGCGCACACTCTTCAGGAAACGTCTCCTGATTCGTTATGATCAGTCGTTGAAAGGCGGTGTCACCATCGTCCAAGTAAGGGAAAAGAATATCGATACGGGAGAGGTCTGTGCCAGATTTTTGTTAGAGCGCTCGATGATTAGCTGAGACACGCCTCGCCTTAGTTTGTCGAGATCGCAAGAAAGACAAAGGAAATCACGGACAAGGTGAACGGCCTCGCGGATCGTCCTTTTGCGGTAGCTGACCTCTACTTTCTCGATGCTAGTATAATGTTCCGCTCATTATCAATGATCGGGTTGACGTCTGCTTGGCCGTCGGTATGTCGAAGCAGCGTGTCAGACGTTATCGTTGCTGAGCCCGTGAACAGGCGCGGCGGGACTGCACGTCGGCCAGACGGACATGCCTGTAGATCTCGCGAGATCCTTGCTGCCCAAAGACACCATCATCGGCATCTCGGTCTCCAACGTCAAGGAAGCCAAGGCTGCTGCTGCGTCGGGTCTCATAGATTACGTCGGGATCGGTGCTGTCTGGTGGACTGGAAGCAAGGACCTGAAGGGCAAGCTATGTCTGGGAGTTGACGGGGTCGGAGAGGTATTGGATGTGATCGCTGAGGGGGAAAAGGAGAATGGCAAGATCATCAAGAGCGTCGCTATCGGTAAGCCTTCTCTCTCTCTCCCTATTCATCTACTGACCGATCTACAGGTGGAATTCACCTTCCAAATCTTCCCCAGCTACTTCACGGATGCCCTTCGCCGAAACATCTCAAGAGTTTGGACGGTATCGCCTTGATTTCTGACATCGTTGGCTCAACCGAACCAGAAAACGCTGCGCGCAAGCTTCGCGCTGTGTTGGATTCATATCACCGTGTCCGAAAGAGTCAAGCGGGATCTCATGCGGTCTTCGCATTCGACGGTACAGGGAAAGCTGCATATGCGAAAAGAAGCGAGAGTGACTTGATCAAGGCTGCTGCGGGACTTATTGAAGTCGTCCGTAGTTCGACGCCCTTGGCCCATCAGGTATGCTTCATAGCGAAGCATATTATGGCCCCTTCAGACGCTTAGCCTGTTTGCAGATCACAAATATCGTTGTTGCCAATGATTCAGCCAATGCTACACTCGCCATGGGCGGATCCCCTATCATGGCTTCTGCCGAGCAAGAAGTCGGAGACTTGAGCAAGGCAATCTCCGGTCTGCTCATCAATTTTGGGTGAGCCTCTCAGCTTGGTATACGTCTCGACAGATTTCTGATAAAATTCTGCCTGTGAAGAACTATCAAGGATAGAGCCGGCATGCTTATTGCGGGCAAAGCGGCGAATATCAACAAGAAACCCATCGTCTTTGATCCGGTTGCAGTAGGGGCCACCGCATTCCGCAGGCAGACGTCGAAAGGTTCGCGTTCCTTTCCCCTGGCTGACTGGATCCGCTGAACGAAGTACGTTTTAGAGCTATTGCAGGCGTGGCAACCGTCAGTCATCAAAGGTAATGCGGCAGAGATCGGAGCCTTGGCTGAGTCGTCAGAGGCAAGTTTGGTCGACCGAAGTTCCCGCCCAGTATTGACGGGCATCTTCTCCGTCATCCATAGGTTGAAAGCCGTGGAGTCGACTCTGTCGGTTCTGGGTTCGCGGATCCGGCTTTGGTCGTCAAGAGCCTTGCCAGGAAGAAGAGTACGAGTGTCCACAGCTGCATGAATGACAATCAGCTGATATGTCCTTGGGTTTCCTAGAGTGTATCGTTGCTTTGACAGGGAAGGAAGACTGGGTATCCGATGGTGACACAGTGGTCAAGCTGTCCAACGGTCATGAATACGTAAATATCCCCCAAGCTTGATGTTTGTTTGCCGTATCTGACTTTCTCTGTTCAGCTTGGAGTGATCACAGGCAGCGGTTGTATGACTGGTGAGCTTATCTACAGGTCTCCAGGTTGTCAATACATAATGAATGAATGCTATCTGCGTCCCCTTCACAGGCTCCGCCATTACCGTGTATACCGGAGCTGCAAGCCAATCCGTCAAACAGCCATACGAAAATGAGTCGCAAATTGTACAAGGAGACATATTCGCGGCGACGATAGCCGGTATCCTGGTCATCAACGTAGCAGCGGAAATCGCAGCGGGGCGTCACGATGTCAAAGGTCCGAATACATTCCGGTCGGCCTTGATCGACGAGTTGTATCATTTGCGGGCAGATGCCTTGCTGGAGAGGGCAAAACTGCAAATCGTGGATTAAATCCATGCAATACGTCCGCCATCATCACCACCACCTATCCGTCCAGCCGCAACTTCCGGAGCGCGTCTTAGGTTTGCCAGCCTGAAGCACGCAAATATTTCCGAGTCGAGACCACGAGCGTAGCTATCGGTGCTACTGTTCTTCTGCCTACAGCGGACCTGATTACTGGATGCGCTGGAGGGGGGAGGCTTGAAGGGCCCGCCACTCACCACCACTCAGATTGAATACGTGCAGGTAGAATTCATGATTTGCCCATTTGAAATGCGAATATACAACATAGCCACTACCAGAGATCAAGGCCACATCAGGACACCGTCTTGACCAATTCTTTTGGTTCCGAATGATATCCGCTTTCGTCGATTGGGGATCCGTCTCTTCTCTCCCGGACGGCGGAGATGAGAGGACCCTTGTAGTGACGTCTTGCGTTGACGACATACCAGATAACTGCGATGGCGGTGAAACCAGCGAATACGGCGGAGGCGTAATTCATGCTTCCAGGAGTAACAGGGATTGCAGTCGGCATACAGAACAGGACGATAGAGAACGTGATCCAGACAATGGTAATGATGTTCTAGCAAATGAAAAGTGTTATCAAACAGCTGAGAATACTGCCCTCGACCGTTACTCACAATCGCCATTCCAAACTTGCCCAAGGAGAATGGAGCATCCTTGACCAATGCCCTTTTGCGTAAGACAGAGCACAAGATGGGGAATCCGTATGATGCACCCAGACAGATGGTAGCGACTCCGGTGAAAGCGCTGAATGCGGCGTACGAACCCAGGTAGATCAAACCCAAAAGAGCATTCACGACCGCGGATAGGAGCACAGCATTGATAGGCACCTGAGTTCGAGCGTTGACTTTCTTCCATAGGGAGGAAGCGGGGATACCTCCATCTCTTGCGAAAGCCCATGTGGCTCGAGAGGCCGCGGTGAGGGATCCGATGAAGGCGAAGAACCAGATACCGTAAATCAAGAACAGCAAACCGAAGGCTGCGCCGGGGCTTCCAGTCACGGTTTTGAAAAAGAGCGGAATCGGTTGAAGGGACGCTACCATCAATAATGGCTCGATGTCAGGCAGAGTGAAGCAGATGGGGATCTAGTGAAGAAACCGTGGACTGGTCAGCATCGCAGGTTATATACATACTCAAATTGCTTACCAAGTAGACGATTCCCGTAATGGCAGCCGCGACGACGGACAGGACTGAGTTTCCAGCAGCGTTGAGTGACCTTGACGTCTAAGCTCAACGTTTGCATGACTTACCCATCGCTTTCGGCACCTCACGGACAGGGTCCCGCACTTCTTCACACAAAGCCGCGACCATTCCGTACCCGGTTAGCGTATAGGCAGCCTGCAGGGTTCCGACGAAAAAACTCCAAGCCTTGGGCCATCCAGAGAAAGAGTTGTCAAACTGTCATGCAAGAATTACATCAGTAACAAGAATAGCCCGTCACTCCGAACGGTGGATTTACGTGGGTGAAAGCGAATTTTGCAGAATTACGGGTGTCTGCCATTGCCAGGATAACAATGATGATCTGGTGAGGAGTGTTGAGCTCGATGTTCTATCCTTTCAATGAGGAATCCCCGCGCCTTACACTGTAAGGCTTGATGCATTAGCAAAAGGCAGAGCCCCACACACGTTCTGGGTCATTGCTCACATTATCACGGAAGCGGTCGTCCAATACAAGCAGAAAGTATTAAGTCTTTCGAGGTGACTAAAGGGGAGTATTTTTCAGTCCTGGCACTCGACCTTCAAGTACTTTGGCGACACACTTATTCATGAAGATGTTCACCAGCACGCTGATAATGAGGGCGGCCCAATAAGTTAGGACAGTTTGCCAGGCTGAAAGTCAGTAATTGCGTTAGCGAGAGCTGTCTGACCGAGGGGCGGAGGAGTCCCGTACCGGTGGGCACATATGTATCATTCCAGAGGGTAATGGCAGCCAGGACCAATTGCGAACCTCCGAAAGTGATTGACGCTGTAACGCTGCACAACGGGATATCAGTCTGGCTTGGCTCGGTTAAGACGTCCGACACCTACGTCCAATTTCCGACCAAACCTAGCCACCCATTGACGTACGAGGCGAACGCGCTGTACTTGGGCGTTGAAAGCATTGCAGCCCAATCTGCATGGAAAGTGTCATGAAAGTCGGTTGTGCGACCGGCTAAGCCGAGCTAGGATTCACTTACAATAAACTCCACCAGATGTCGGAAACACTGAGCAGATCTCTCCCAAGCTTGCCGCAATGGCTACGGAAATCATAGAGACAAAGATCCAACCCCAGACTATCGTAACGGGACCTCCGTTCGTTAATGCGAGATTGAGGGCTATTGAAGACGACAACGGTGGAATTAGGATTGGCAAATGCAGAATGAGAGTGTACTCACTGGTGCTGGTTCCGAATGGTACCGCCATGATTGCGCAACTGAGACCCAAGACCGAGATCATGCCCATGGACCTCCGAAGCTCCTGGTTGTACCCCATCTCCTTGAGCCGGGAATTTGGGTCGTCCATCGTTTGGCCTTCCAAGGAGCGCTGCGGCGCGACCACTTGCGGAGCCGACAGGCTGTGTTTGCGTGCACTTTTGTCGAATGAGGGCATACTAATTTGGCGTCAAGTGTCAAGGAAGGACACTCTCGCTGCATCCATCAATGGGCGGGCTGATGGGCTGAAGATATATGGGTCATGCGAAAGTAGCCGACCGACCATCCCGCGTCGGATGCAAGCTGGCAAGTCAGGCGACCCGCAGTGATAACAAGTGGCTCCCCAGCCGCTCGCGTGGACAAAGGCGAGAGTTACCAACTCTATCGATGACGGCACTGGCTTATCTCAAAGCGGGGTCGTCTAGCTGGCCGGCTGTTATCGGGCGAGATTATCAACAATAACCATGATTTGGACAGCTATCTGCAACTCGGCCAAAATCTGATTGCTGAATGTCCGATCGACAAACAGGCACAGACTGGCCGATCGGAACCGCAGCCAAACGATATCATCAGGCTGATATGACTCCCATATGGCATCTCAAGAATTCGATTGCCATAGCTCAGCTCCCGCAGGTCCCCCGGTTTCGCTTCGATTCGGAAGTAGGCATAATGGATCCACCGACATATATGGATATGATCCCTCGCTTCTGACCTAGATCTGTGCGACTTTCGCACATGCTCCAACTTCAATGCCATTATATCAGAATATACAGCCTATTCATCGTCGTCATCGTCATCCATGTCATCCATGTTGATTGCGTCTGGATTGACCTCCGCTCCCTTGGCCGCATCAGCATCATCGTCCACAACCGTCACATCACCAGCCGGTTTGACAGTCCCGCGCACAAAGCTTGGACCACCAGTCGCTGGCTTTGCCGGGGCGGCTTCGCGTTCCATTCGAGCCATGGGATCTGACTCATCGACATCGTTGTCCTCTCCCTCGGCATCGCCCTCCTTGTTGGCCAGACCTTTGCGAGCGGCTTCGGCCTGTGCGACCAAGTAGCTTGCCCTAGATGACGGAATACATCAGCGGCTGCTCGACGACCTGCCCAAATGGCACATACTCGGTATTGAAAGCCGCCTGAACGGATCGCTTGATGCGCAGCATTTCCCTGAACGTGTCTTCTGACCCAGTGTCGACTGCAAGTGCATGATTAGCAAAACTCTGTAGGACGTGGCCGAATTCCGGGACTTACTTTCGAAAGAATTCCATTGCTTCCAGAATTCGGGATACGTTCTCGGATCGCAGAACTGCGATGCGTGTGCATAGATGGCTCTGGCTCGATCGATTTCGCCCAGCTTTCTTTCCATTGCGGCGAAACGCAGACACATTTCTGCCGTCTGCCTGTCTGGCAAGACTTCGATGGCTCGCTGGTAGATGGGTCGGGTGGCGGGAAGGCCGTAATTGGCTGTCGCCTTGGCGATGTAGATAGTGTACATCTGGGAGACAATGCCAAGTTAGTACAAGCCGCCTGCTTGAGCCGTGCTGTATACTCACGTCGAACTTGTCGGCGTCTTGCACCGCGGAAGCAGCTCGGTCGTAAATGTTCATGGCTCGCTTCGCCAGACCATGCTCCTCCTCCAGTTGAGCATACATCAGGAAGAGAGGCTTGCAGAACTTTTCAGGACACTTTTCCAAGGCCTGTTCAAACAGATCTCGAGTACGTTCGAGTTTTGATCCTCCCTGCAACATCACATGTCCGTCAGCGTATGTCTGGTTTGGGCTTCACCGGATACCCACATAACGATCAACAAACTTGGATAGATAGATGTTCCACAGCTCGAAAGCGACTGGGTACTGGAAAAGATCGATACCCCTTTCATACACCTAATGTGGCATTGTGAGCGAGGAGCTTTGCTCACCGACACGAAACATACCTTAAAGCTCTCCTCATAGTACTTGTTCTCTTCCAGGAACTGCGCATAATTGACAATGACTTGAGCGTTGGCGATTTTGAGCTCCATGATCTTGTCATAGACGGCTTTGGTAGACTCGACCGTTCCTATTGACTCCTCTAGATCAACGTAGAACGACCAAAGCTTCAGCGACTTGAACAGTCGACTCTGCACGGAAAGGCTCTACAAGGGGTGAAGGGGATCAGTATTGACGTCGATCGAGATCGATCCATGCAGCTCACCTCGTCGTAGAAATTGACCTTGACATTTCGCGGTGTCGTAGTGGCCCGTTGCATGATACGAATAGCTTCGTCATAATTTCTGAAAGTGACGTTATGCCGATGAGCATTACATCTCCGGGAACATCCGTGAACTCACTCATGCCTCAGCTCCATCTCTGCAAACTCGCACCACACCTCTGCCAAATCGTCGACATTCTTGAACGGCACCCTCGTGGCTTTTTCGAAAATCTGTCGTGCGGCGTCGAGATCGGGCGCATTGCGCGGTTCACCAGTCTCGGGATCCTGCGATCCACCTTCTTCGTAGAATTTGGCAAAGTTGACGTATACTGGGTACAGGGGACCGATAGCTTTCCGCGGGTTGATGGTCTCGATGGCTTTGTTGTACGTTTCGACGACCTGAAAAGCGCATAGGAGTGAGTACGAAAGCAGATGAGATCTCCCACTGTAGTTTACCTTGACATCGTCGTCTCCGTGCAGAGCAATCCTCTTCTCCCACTCGACAACATCATTCGGATTCCTCCGCAAGAGAACGTCATTCACCAAGAACGGCCGCCTATCCATCAAGTCCTCGAAATCGACCATCCGCTGATCCAACTCGGCCTCCGTCTCCTCAATCTCCGCCTTGCCCTCCTCTGTATCCGCGTCCAATTCGGGATCCGAGATGGCGGCCATCAATGATGAAATCATCGTTTCGGAAAACTCGGCGTACGCGTCGAAGATTTGGGTGAAATCTCGGATGGTGAGCACGGACGATATGCCTTGCTCAAAGGTCGCGGTCGCCAGGTCAAAGTCACCCCGCTTGATCCAGTATGTGGCCAATCCGGACCAGATCCTTCCGGCTTGATCCTTGTAGATGGCGAGACCGTCCGACTTGATAATTTTTTCGATATCGAGCTTTTTCGCGCTGGCGGGATCCACGTCTTCGTCGTATACCTCGTCGGCCTGCTTCCTGTTGTTCGTGGGAGCGTCAACGCCCGCAAGGCCTTTTGCTGCGGCATCCGCCAGAGCCACGGGAGGACCTTCGAAGCGCATCAACTTGCCATTGACGCTCGCCGGTTCCGCTTCCCCGGCTTGCCCTTCCTTGTCCTTGGCATCCGCAGCGAGACGAGCCGCCTCGGCGCGCGCTGCCTCAACTTCCTCGAGGTCCATACCGACATCTTCGGCATACGCTTCCGTCAACTCGATAAAGTCCACAAACAGTTGATAGGCAGACTTCCCCTCGAGAGGGACGTAGTCTCCCTTTTGGGCCTTTCGCGCTAGTAGCAAGAGATACTTGGCGGCAGCAAGTGGTCGAGCAGGCGTCGAATTGAGGAGATGCGTAATGTGCCTCTCTGTCAATGAGGGATCAACCTAGAGGTCAAATAGCCGTCTAGTCAGCGGTCTGTCCAGCCTGCGCTTGAGGAGCACCCACCTTGAGCAATCGCCGCCATACCCTATCGCCGACCACGCCGCCCACTTGTTCCGCCCATCTCAGATACAGTCCCCAGATCCGGCCGTGCAGACTGGGAGGCAGAGCACGCAGAGCCCGATCGAACGTCCTACGGGCATATGTGCGTTGGAATACCGAGGGACACTTGGGATGGACGAGCGCGGAGAGGTGCATAATCCAGGCAACGGGAAGCTGAAGGGACGTCGTCGTATCAGTATTTCCGGACGTGAACCTTGTGATGCTTAGAAGCCTGCACTCACGTTGCTCAGACATCCCAACATCCGCTCTCCCGTCGCAAACAGACTCTTCCACTCTTCGTATCCAATCAACCCATCCAGTCCTCCTTCCCACTGATACTCTTGCTCCGCGGCCGCCAGCATCTCAGTCACATCGGTCTTTGTCCTTGCGCCCCGCAGAGCGTGCTGTCTCCTCGCTTTCGCCGCGGCATCGGTGATCGTACCCAAGATATACGACTGGCGCGTCGTCATGTACATTTTCCAGAGCTTGAAAGAGGTCGGAAAGATGGCGAGCGCGCGTTCAAAGATCATTGTGAGCTCTTGCAAGCCCCGACGAGCCACGTCCGTCGCCAGCGGGCCCAACAGGGAGCCTTCCACGGATACATCGGACTGCAGTTCCGCTTGCGCCTTGTTGATACGACCTCGTACGTTGCTGATGTACTGAAGCCATGCGCGCAGGTTGTCGGAATTGAGGATCAAGTCTTCCTCTGTGACGATGGACGAGACGTGGATCAAGTCGGGATGGGTGAGCGGCGTCGGGATGGGATTTGTAAGCGGGAAGTGGGCGGAGAGCCGGGATACGAGATCCGTCTCGGTGGAGGCGGATACCATGGTGAGGATGGCGAGCTTGCTCTTCGGTGAGCACGTCTGTTGGGATGCGGTCGACTTGAATGCAGACTCCTTCATCACAGTACAAGACGAGGCAGGCAGGAAGGGCGGATTGGCGCGGGCGCACCCGCTCTTTCTCCCTCAGGCGCGATCGGGGCGAGACATTTCATTTCATTCAATTCACGGTTGAACAGCGGCATTCTCGCCCACCGTTACCCAGTCAGTCTCGTCCGACGCCCAAAACATATACCGCCGTCCATGAGCGCAAGGTATACTGCGTAAGCGTCAATGTCGCTCCGGAACAACTGTCGGCACTCAATCCGGCATGGATGGGCTCTGTCGCGGAATTCCCGCGCATGCAGCTACCGTCCGAGTCGGATCCAGACGCGTTTCCAGGACACGGGTTTCGTAGCGCCGACGACGAAGAGTGTAAGGGACACTGAGCGGAGGAACAGACATGGACGCTAACTGTACGGTCTTTGAGCAGACTCATCGCGAAATAGCTCGTGTACAATGCTTTACGTCGAGGGCATCAGTGCAAGTCTCGACTCTATTGGAATCACCGCTTGGTGTTTCCAGCCCAGTTCAAGACGATCAGCTCGCGGATACCTCGAGTCGCAAGCAGGACACCAAGCCATTTAGTGCAGACAATATACGTCAAGCTGAATACGACCTATATAACCTCTTTTCGTCACCCGAGAACCAAGGCTCGGCGTCCGCCTCACCGCCGAGGATCGCTCAAGCTTGGGAGATTCTATCTCGCCTCATCGAGGACACACCCTCACGCCTCACCACCGACACTCATCATCTCCGCAAAATTGCGCCATACGCACCAGGCGTCGCTCGCCTGCTCGAGAACGTAAAACCCAGTACGGTCGCCCAGGAAACGCTCATGGACCTCGCACGATGGTGTCTCCTCTCCAGCATCCTGTTCGGCGCGCCACCGATCCCCTCCAAACCGACCTCTGACCCCCGGCGGTCCAGGGGAACACGCATTGGGACCGAGAATACGACGGAAGGAGCGTTCCAGGGTCAAGTGCACGACGTCCCGCAGTCGCGGTGGCCTTCCAAATCAACACGGCATATACCGCATGTCTTTTCGCCGTCAAAAGTAGAGCGGCAGGAAGAAGTGGACCAGTGTCAACGGCCGTACCTGGACCTGTTGCGCACCGGGCACGAAGCGTCGGCGACATTCAACGCGGATATACTCGGGAAAAACATCGACTACGTGCTTTCTGCGCTCGATGCCAGTACGCGAGCATTGTCAGCGACCACCAAGGCCTCGACGAGAGGCCAAACCCTGCAGAGCGCCGCCATTCATGAACGCGCTGTTGGTCCCGTTGTGGATTTGCTGGGAATATGGCTCGAAGCGCACGTCTCGGTGCTTCGAGATTCGGGGGACCAGCTGCTGGATCTGGTGCCGGAGGGTCTGGCCGCGGCGCTGCGGGTCGTACAGCGGTTAGGCATGCAGCAGCTCGCTGTGGGGCTTGAATCTCGACTGCGTTCGGCGTCTGGACGAGCCCGGGGGGATCATCTGGCGGATGACGAGTGCGGCAGGGTCGTCAAGAAATTTCTCGGCGCCTGTCTGCTGCGGAATCTGAATAGCTTGTCGTTCCGCCTCAATCGTGCGGCAAAAGGCAAGGATACAGAGCAGATTACAATGCTGTGGGAATCGTGTTCTCCTCTCATTCGGCACCTAAGCGACGACGACGCGCGCGCGAGGGTGCTATCCCTCTTCCTTACGGTCTTCGTCACAGCCATTACCAACGGCAACGCGGGAACTCAAGATTTCAACAATAAACTATCAGAAATATACTCCCTATTACCCAAGCCAACGCCTCTGCCCGTGTATCACGCATTGCTGTCAATGTACGCAGGGATTACCACCTCGCCGTCAGATGGCAATCGGGAATCAGGACATACGACCGTCTCAAGTCAAGCGAGTCTTGCTAATCTGATCTCTACGTGGTCTCGCATGCGAGAGGAAGGAGTTACACCGGATATCAAGGCATATTCGCTTCTCATTACAGGATTAGGCAAGAAAGGCGACTATCAGGCTTTACAGCAAGCGTGGGAAGAATTGATCAGGGATGCGGACTGCAAGGCGTTGTGGCAGAAGGAAGCCAACCAGTGTGAGTAAAAAATTGTTTCCTACTGTTTCTCACGCTTAGAACCACATTGCAGCCGAGACGTTTCCTCCGATGCGCATATTCAATCACTTCATCTCGACCTTGTTCAACCTTCCGGCGGCGACGGGCTCGGCTACTCTAGCCCTATCCCTCTTCGAATACATCTGCGATCCAAAGTCGCCATACCAGCCAGACCTCTTCACGGTCAACATCGTGCTGCGACATTACGCAAGAAAAACGGATCTGCAGGCTATGATGGATCTCATCGACCGTATGCCGAGCTTCCGCTTAGCTCCAGATCTCGTCACCTACACCACCTTGATTACGGGCCTGCTGGACGCCGGTAAACCTAGTGCGGCAAAAGGTATCCTCGACCTCATGCAGAAAGCCAACATTGAGCCCAACTCTTATGTCTACTCGCTCCTTGTCGCAGACCTGGCTAAAAGGGGTTCAAGCGACGCCATGGCATCGGCCGAGGCTATGATCCGACAGATGAACAAGGCTGGAGTGAAGGCTACAGCTATCACGTGGACTGCTCTCGCCGGCGGTTATTTCCGCGCAAACATGGTTCAGGAAGGCCTCGAAACGATCAAACGTGCCCGATCCAAGGGAGTCGAGATGACTAGGGTCAGCTACAACATGGTTCTGCGGTCGATACTATATGCGGAATCCGTTGGGGTACAAGATATGGAACGTATTCTGCGCGGTCAGTCTCGACATATGGAGCGTTCGGGTGGGACAACGACGGATACCGAGGCAGCATTGCTGCTGTTGCGAAATATGATCGATCACCGTGTTGAGCCGGATGTGGACACGTGGTTCATCACTCTTGATGGCTTGGCTAAACAGGGGAAATGGCAGGAGGGCGAAAGCGTGATACGCTTGATGGAAAGCCGCAGATTCGTTGTCCAAGAGGGTAGCGTGCTGGCAAGAGTGGTCCAGCAGATTAGGAACCGGGACAGACCCAGGCGTTGGTAGGACGTATTCCGTGTAGGTCCAGAGCAACATGCCAGTATGCGAAGGTCTTGTAGTATGAATGAAGTATACAACCGCCGAGAAGTCACGAAATACATTCGTGAGCGTCACTGAATCAGCAAAGTAGACATTAGCTAGTGGCCCATGCCAATGCAGGAGGAGAAAAGACTCACGAAATAAGCCGAAGTTCAAGCCAGACCCCAAAACTTTTTCGTCAGACCAACTGCCAGGTATCTCTCATATGCTAAAACAGGACGATGCACCGCAAGCTTAGTGGTGCTCGGAAGGGCAAAGAACTTTGACTCACCCCAATAGCTCCATCGACGGCCCCACCATCTTCCAAAGAAAGGCATCAGGACCAGCGAGAACAACATCTGCATCTGCCTCAACGACTCGTTCCATTCCTCCTGTATGAGAGCCCGCTCGTATTCCTCGTCTTCGTCCTCGTCATCGCTCGATACGTCCGATGATGAAGACATCGACGACGGATAGGACGATATTGATGAGGTACTTGGTGGCGACTGTGTGTTTCGCGGTCGCTGTCGCAGAGTCGATGTCGACGAAGAAGACGGATATGTGATCGGCATGGTATGAGGAGGTCGCTTTTCGTGTGCGGGATCTTTGATAGCGGTACAGGCAGAATTTGCGGTATTCGAGCGATGGGTCGCAGCGGGCAATGCCTTTGCAGTTATTTGTAGCTGGTGTGTAGGCTGTGGTAGGTTGTTGTTCGACCAGTCCAACGAGCAATGCAGGGCGGGCATAGTGAATACTGTCGAAGTACTCGTCATAACCAGTCGGTCTCTGGCTCAGGCGCGACCCGATCGCACGCGCTTCTAGATATTGGGCAGCTAGAGTAAGTCTGGTGGCTAGCCTGGTGTACGCTCAACTCGACTGCCCTTGCCAATCTCTCTTGGAAGCCAGCAAATGCGATTGTAATCCTGGGTAGGAGGTGCTATGATATCCGGGATACATTGATTTCAGACTGCCCTTCGCAGGCGTCACGCAGAATTCGCGAATTCTCGCGAACCCGCAACCGAGGCAAATGGGTGATCTAGCCAATAAAGGCTTTCAAAACGGAGACAACACTTCTCAGATCGCTGCTACTGCTGACCCCTTCCCCAGCGGTCTCTATTGCCGTCTCTCCGCGATTCCCACTGTCGGCAACCTGATCGCCAATCCGCTCAGTGTCCTGCGAGGGATGTATCGGTGTTGAACGCAGAATCGCGGCCTCTGTCCACCATGCCCTATGGCTTTCCCCCACGGCATCTGACTTGGAGCTCAACGTTCGGATAGGGCAAAACTCGCGGTGTTCGAGTAGTACGTCCAACGCCTTTGCGTTTGAAACGTCGCCATTGCCGGATTTCTTTGTTTGACGAAACGCCCACAAGCCAATCTTTCGATCGCAAATCTTGCACCGCAAAACATCAGGAACGATCGCACCGTCCTCGACCGCACGTGTTACTGGCTGCTCTTCAACAGAATCAGGAGACCTCGGGCGGAAAACGTTCCATCCGAAAAAGGCCAAGTTTGCAGCCGTGCTGGAAATTGCTGTCGATTTCCTGGCATGTTCGGGTCTCGATGGCAAGGAGTGGATATTCCCGACGGTGTCCTCTCTTATATTCTCAGCTTCCACCGCCTCATTCAGGTTCTTCATCAGGCAATCTACCTCTGTCGTTTTCTGTCAACAGCAGACGTCGGTCGATCAGCGTAAACCGCGAATGTCTCGCTGACAGACGCACGAGTGGTGAAAGCAACTCAAAGTCTGCCTCCTCGAAATGCGCAACAGATGGCGTCTCCCCCTTCGCCAGGACATACTTCTCGATATCCAACGCGGAACAAGCGAGGTGACTCGATATCGGCGGATTAAGCAAGAGTAGATCTTGATGAATGGTGACTAGCGGTATCTAGGGAGTCAGTTCATACGAAGAGTCAAGCGGCCGAGCTGGCGTACCCGGGCATTGTCGCTGTGTAGTGGAGCCGCGGGGGGTATAAAGTCAGACTCCAGCGAGCGATATCACGCAGAAGTTACTCACGACTCGCCACGGACAAGAGGACGCATGCGCCGATACGAGTTGCTCAGCCAACAGCTGTACATATTTTTGCTCTGTGAACGCTCCGTCAGCATGAGGCGAATACCGAGATACCGGAATACCCACTCATCTGAGCACTCAAGCGGATCCTGCCTACGGCATCTCCCGGCAGCTGGACTCTCCACGCCTTCTGACACACGCGGCAGAACAGCCTATCCCGACCACCTTCGTTCACCCATCCGGCTTGAGCACATGCTTGCGGGGACAAGGCGGACGGCTTCGTGGGGTATGTCTTGAGGCTGAAAGTCCGGAGCCTAGCGAGATACAACAGCGGGGAGAATGGGGCATAAGCAGGGTGGGCTTTTGTGTATGGCAGGGTGCTTTCGGAGGAGCGTTGGCGATTTCGCTTGGCGGACATTCCCGTTGGCGCCGGTGTCTGTGCTTGAAGACGTGGTACATGGCTGGAATGTTTAACACGCTGAATGAGCAAAGTGCGCGCCGTCTCAGACCTCTAAAAAGGAACTTACAGGATCGATTTCCGATATTGCTCTTGATCTGGTACGTGAATCCCAGGTTGTAGTACTTCTATAAGCTTCCTTTTCTTGAAGACGTTTTCCTGTGCGTCGGCGGCATGACCGATCAACGGGAGGGTAGAATCCAGGATGGCTCGAAGACGTTTCTGTTTGCACACGCGATTAGCCTCGGAATGCGTACTCCACGAAGATCAACTCACCCTTGAGAGCTTGCCCATCAATGCTTCCACGTAGCCGGACGTCTTGTTCTTCGGTATCGAGTCAGTATCCACACCTTCGTCTCGCCGTTCGTGTATATCCAAAGGCGGAAGCTCCTTGACCGGCCCATCCAGATCGACGGTTGTTGTCACTTCCGGATCTGCAGTGTTTCGAATGGCGGGATCTGCCTCGGATTCCTCCCAGTCATCTTGTATTGTACTCGTCGGCGATGGTGGATAGAGGATGTTGAAGACGTCACGCAGATCGTCCGCCAGCTCCGGCGCGTCGTCGAAGAAGGACATTATCGGACGGTATCGAAGCGAGGGGACTCCTCAGGGCTTGCCACAACGTTTGTGCTGCTAAGATCTACCAAGGTGGGTCCAGAGAATGCTATGCAGATCCGCAGGGAGAGGGAGATGCTCGTGGACAGGGAGACTGACGATTATGCTTAGGTAACTCGAATCGCGCGGAACCGACAAGTACGCATTAGTCACCGTTTCGAGGTCTCGACGCGAAGCGTACTCGCAGCGCAGAGTACAGATCACTGCATCACGTATGACGATTGCAACCCGGTGCTGAACCATCTTACTTTCCTTTCACCAACAACGTTTACACCACACACCGCCTCTCTCCAGTCACACCTAGCACAAACGCCTCATCATGTCTGTTCCCGGCGGCGGCGCTTACTCGTAAGTCCAGACAGAACCCATCCCCGCTCTCGATCAGTCGACCGGCAGTTTACCTGCCTCCTTTCCTTTTCCCCAGATTCTCCCTCACGACTTTCTCGCCTTCTGGAAAGTTGGCCCAGATTGAACATGCCTTGGCGGCGGTACAAGCAGGTACAACAAGTTTGGGCATCAAAGGTAAGGGACAAAGGACGAGTCATCATCCTATGGAATCCCCGTGCGAATCACCTCGTTCGCTAAACCCTCCGCAACCCTCCAGCCAAGAACGGCGTCGTCATCGCAACCGAAAAGAAGAGTCCCTCCCTTCTCATCGACGACTCATCACTAGAAAAAGTCGCCATCATCTGTCCCAATATTGGCTTCGTCTACAGCGGCATGGGCCCCGATTTCCGCGTACTTGTCACCAAAGCGCGAAAGATTGCCCAGGCGTATTGGAAGGTGTACGGGGAGTATCCACCGGTCAAGGTGCTCGTGTCGGATGTTGCAGCGATCTTTCAAAAGTCGACGCAGTCAGGGTGGGTCTTGTTGTGGCATATCACCTTCGACGGGGTTCCTGATAGGGGCGTTTGCCCGGGTTGCAGGGGTGTAAGGCCGTACGGAGTTTCCCTTCTGATAGCAGGCTGGGATTCGCACCGTGGACAGTCTCTGTATCAAGTGGATCCGTCGGGAAGCTACTGGGCCTGGAAGGCGAGTGCCATCGGGAAGAACATGGTAAACGCCAAGACGTTCTTGGAAAAGCGGTGAGTCAACATTCGGCTTCTGGTCAGGAATCCTTTTCGTTCTGAGCGTCGATGCCGTTGGTCGTTTTCTAGATACAACGACGACATTTCATTGGAAGACGCCATTCACACGGCACTCTTGACACTCAAAGAAGGCTTTGAGGGCCAAATCAGCGAAAAGACCATCGAGATCGGGATCGTTACTACGCCTACGTCGCCAGACCAGCTGGTAGCGAAGAGTGGGGAGCGGCTGGCACCGACGTTTAGAAAGCTGACAGAGGCCGAGATCAAGGATTACCTGGCGTTGTAATCGGAGCCGTCATAGAATCTACGTGGATGGGATTGTATAGCGGCATTGCGGTAGAGATCTGGCTGTCTGAGTACGGGCACGACGCTTTCGAATGAGGTCTGGTAGATCACCATATTCGACGCACAGTTCAGCTGATACTTGCAATCATTCTCCGCTGACGTCTTAGGTATAGTTCGGCACGCGACCCGAACAGACATGCGAGGTATCGAGAACTCGACCGCTGAGACATCACTGCAAGGGATCACGCTGCCGCCGGCTTGACAATCTTGAGGACATGCAACAACTCCCTTCCCGCGCGTCTCTTCAGAGCGACCTATAATCGTCACGTCACGTCAGCTCACGCAGCACCACTGGCCATCGCAGAACATACCTCGGCTTCAAACCCCCTCCCTCGCATCGTTTGGCATATCTGCTGCGGATTATTCTCACTCACAGCCACGAGGTAAAAGACCCCTCGTGGCCGAAGCAGGTCCTGCAGATCGGGAAAAGGCGTGTCCATCAGGCGTCTTTTCCGCAACTGGGCATGTCCACCTCCGAGGGGCCTTACCGGCAACAAGTCGAGTACCGTATCGGTCACTTTCATCCCATCCAGGCCACCCGCCCAGGTCGCGCCGATCTCACCCCCTTGCTGAGTCTCCACCAGTCTTCGAGTGAATGAGGTCCAGATGACGGAAAGAGCCTTGGCGGGCCGTACTCACTCGAGTTCTTCTGTGGGTACGTAGGGCGGGTTAAAGAGCAGGACGTCTACGCCGTGAAAGGCGCGTATTCTTGTGAGGAATGGGTCAACGAGGGATGAGCGGACGGGATTGAGGTTGATCTGTGGCTTGTGGAGCATCAGTATCCTGATTCGGAGCGGTAATGAGCCTCGAGATGGTGCGTACGTTGTTCAGATCCGAGGTGTTTTGCGTTGCCAGGCAGGCATTGGGATTGATATCTGTGCTGAGAAAGACTGATCCATATCGGCCATGAGCGGTGGTTTGTTGTGGGCAGGGAGTGGCTCCTTACGTGCTGTGGAAGGACCTATCCCATTTGCAAGAAAGGCCGAAGCGATCCCGGAACCCGAGCTGGGAAGCGGGGAAAACGGAAGGATACTCGGCGACCAGCGACACACGACGAGAACCGAGAACGTACCCAATCTCCAGGCATATCGTTGGCTCAGAGCTCCTAAGCTGCTCGAGGTCCTGCTCCAGTGCATCGAGAAGGATGAACGAGTCCTCTGTCAGGCAGCAAATGCTGGCACGAATCAGTGAATCAGGATTGTGGATCGCTTATGCGCGCGCGCGGGAACGCTGGGAGGACTCACCTGCCGGTTCGTAGACGGTGTCGTGCAGCTTGCCGTAATCGGGTGTGGGCAGCATCACGCTGAAGTGGCAGGAATGGGACAGACAACGAAACGCTGGGATTGGAGGAATGGAGCATTCATCAAGGCATGGTGAAATGTGAGACACGAATATCCTCGGTGTGAACGTCCTTTGGTGATCGACGGGCGATCAACGGTCCTTTAGCTCACCTTGGGCCAGCTATTGTCTGTATTGCGCGTATTGCAATGGACGCGGTGGGCTGCCAACCGGTGAACATCGATGCGTTCATCCAGGATTATTGAGTCTATGATCACTTGCGCGTGAGATCACCTTCAAGACTCAGCCGACCATGCCCCCGAGCAAAGATGCCACAAAAGAGGTCCCGACCATCTCGCAGAGTACCCTGTTCGACCTGAAGGGTATCGTGTCGGAACACCGGAGTACTTTCGACAAGGAAGGCAGGACGGCTTCAAAGGGCCGCATACGAGCTAGAAATGAATCGCTCGTAAGGGGACATTTACTTCCCCGTCCGATGGCTTCAAATCACTGACGGGTGCTTCACCAGTCAAGGGATAAATTCGCTCGGCCCTCGCCCGGGATCGTCAAGCGTATGGCCATGGAAGCTCGAAACGACATGAATCGGAAACATCTCGCGCACATCTCCAAGGCGTCAGAGGAACAACGTCAAGAGATTATGCGTATCAAGGCGGAAAAGTATGAAAAGCTGCGGAGGGGAGAGTACGGAAACCTTTCGGAAAAGGAATTGGCCGAAGTGGCGGTCGACGTAAGCCGGTTCGGCGTCGTGGTCGTGACAAGGCTGATGGAATTGCGAATGCTAAGTTTGACCGTAAATGGGAAGAACAAGACGACTGGTCAGACCACTCGAGCGATAGCGATGAATCCGCCGAGCGGCGGGACGGGCGCGACGATGCCAGGGCGGAATACGACGATGCCTTTTCACGAGAGAAAGTTGAATATGTGGATGAGCTGGGAAGAACGAGGATGGGCACGCGGGCAGAGGCGCGAGAGGCGGAGGAGGCGAGACGAAGGGCCGGGAACAGGGTGTATGATCCGATGGAGGCGCTTGATGCCGAGCAACCGACAATCGGGCCTGCACATGCAGAGGTTTTGTGAGTTATGACATCAAAGGGAGTCGAAACGTCTCGGCTGACTAAATTCCGCGCAATAGACAGTCAAACGTGATCTGTAAGTCCAGCATGAGATTCAACGTTGGCGGCTCATAATGCTCGTTCGCTACGAACAGATGGTGCTCAATCGTTCTTTCCGGTATACGAGCCAAGTCAGGAAGAACTCAAAGCCAGGCTCAAAGCAGCAGAGGGACCAGCCGACACAAAGCACTATGATGCAAATGCAGAAGGTGACCCATATCCCGCCGCAACGCCATAGCTGTTCTGACCATGATCTTACGCCTTGTTCCAGTCCGCTCGCGAGCGGCCGGACACTACCAGTTCTCCCAAGACGAAGCGAAGCGGGCCGAACAAATGGCCGCGCTCAAGGCGGAAAGAGATGAAACGCAACAGGCGCGAGAGGAGAATCAAGGCCGCGCCGTCGAGGTCGCTGCTGGGCCGCCGTCGCACGGAGAGCCAGCAAAGAAGAAAGTGATCCTCACGGCGGCGCAGGAGATGAAGAAGCGAAAGCTGGACGAGCGGAAAGCCATGATTGAAGCGAAGCGTATGAAGGTACAGTCCTGGGTAGCTTTCTCGTGAGCGTGAGCTGATCGTTTGTGAGATTTAGATGTTTGGCGGCAAGGAAGGTATCGAGAAGAAGAGGCAAGAGCTTCAGGATCGAGAAGCTGAGCGGCTGATGAAGGAAGTAGAGACAAGTCTGGGGGATCAGATGGATAACCAAAGCTAGGATTGGCATTGTGAAGCATGGACTATAATTTGACACAGACCTTGGGTCTAGCGTGAGAGGTGGAAGACGATTGCCTCTCTGGCCTGTACCGAGACTGCTTTCTGCGCCTAGTCATCACCACGCGAGGCGCCGTCGCCCACATAGGTGTTGCTACTACCGAATCTTGGTCCTGTCAGGGTCGACCATAGAATCGCCGCTTGATAGCCTTCCTCGGATCATTTAATGAAGTTTTCCACGCAACTTCCATCATAAAGAGGGAGATCCTTTCACCGCAGCGTTGAGCAATAATGCATACAATGCATAGCCCCATCACCCCCATCTATGGCGCCGTTGCGCCCGCCAACGCCGTATCCGCCGGTCCTTCCGGAATCGCATCGAGCGCGATCTCCGCCTTGGACGCCTCCGCCGGCGTCACCGCCGTCTTGCCAACCAGCGTCGATCCGAGCCTTGGTAGCGAGTTTATCGAGATGAATTCCGTCTGGACGGGGAGTTTGGCGGATGCTAGACGAAGGGCTGAGGGACAGAATTGGACTTAGAGTGGGGTTTAAGGGATGTGGACGGTGACGGAGGCGTACCCTCTTTGGCAATTTCTTCACGGATACCTCCTCCTCCAACTTCAAACACTACACGGCCCATGGGCACTCTGGATTGGAGAAAAAGACATGAGCGAAACCGGCACACGTCGACACCGTATCCCCAGCGAAAACCCACCGACACGCCCAATACTCAAACGCGCCCTTTCCCTTACCCATACGCGTTTCATTCCCCTTGACGCACACGGGCACATCGGGAAACACGCGCATCCAGCATTCGGCGCCCTTGACGGGCTTTATCTTGCGCTTGACGGCGACCTCAGCGGACGTCAGTTGCTTGGCGGTGAGACGGGTGGATTCGAGGAGGCGGAGTCCGAAGCTGCCGAGTTGGAGGGTTGTGCCTTTTGTTGATCCTCCCTGGAGATAAAGTGGCTGTCAGCGTGAGACAGCGTTGCGTCAAGGCCATGAGCTTACAGTAGGTAGCTGTTATAGGAAAGTAATCGGTTACTACGTGTTCCTCGCCAACCCCTCAGCGACTACTTACCGAGACCCTCCCCTTGTGCGCCTTCCTATACTTTGTCCTCTTCGGCGCCAACTGTGACCTCCATCTCTGCTGTCCCTGCCACACCTGCGACCCTCCCCTCGACTCGCTCACGAGGGCATTCGAAGCGGCGCGCAACGGCGCATGTACTGACGGGCGGACGGCGGTCGAGAGGGTATGTGGCAAGACCGAGGCAAATAGTGACCGGAGCATTGTGGGATGAAACGTCGTGGAAGGACGGTAATTCGTTGCGTGCGTTGCAGCCTCTTGGATTCATGAATTGGATGCCTGGGTTTCACCCGTACAGCTGGCGACCTCGAAGCCCGAAATCTCGATCGCACGCGCGGGGACGTTGAGTTCTGACGTGTAATAAATATATTGCCCACACCCGCGTTTGGCTGAGACTGCAAATGAAGCACGGCACATGAGGGAAACGGGCGCGCGTCGGGCGTCTGACGGCGCGTGCTTCTGATCCATCCCATCCCATCCCCTCCCATCCATGCCGTCCGTTCATCACGCATCATCTATCTGCCTTCTAGTGCTACCACCGATAGACGTTCAACTCGATAAACCGTGCTCTACCCGCATTGTCATCAAGAACCCTCTCCTCCTGCGTTCAACGCCTTATCCGCCGAAGCATACACCGACCGAGCACACCATTGCGATAGCATCACAATGGTCAGTACCTAGTGTCGAGGCCGTCGCTCCCCTCCACTCACGTCTGCTTCCTCGCTACACAGTCCATTGTCAATATTCGCAACATCCAGCTGCTGAACAACCCTGCAAGATGGGAAGATGAATACAATTTCAGGATCACGTTTGAATGTGTGGAAGAACTGAAAGAAGGTGAGTCGCTCTCCCCCTATCTGTCCATATCTCTGCATCAAGAGTCAGCCCTCACACTGACGGCCATCTCACTTCTCCAGACATTGAGTGGAGGCTGCTATACGTGGGAGATGCCAAATCAGAAGAATACGATCAGGAGCTAGACTCATGCATGGGTGAGTTTGAATCCAGCCATCACGGCTTTCCGACCCCTCCCTGTCCGATCCCCTCATCCTAACCGCACTACCCCCGCGCTCTCAGTTGGACCGGTACCAGTCGGCGTCAACTCGTTCGACTTTACCGCCTCCGCCCCGCAGCCCGACCTCCTTCCATCAACATCATCCGAAGAAATCCTCGGCGTCACCGTTCTCATCCTCACCGCCTCATACCGCGACAAGGAATTCGTCCGCGTCGGATACTACGTCAACACGGAATACGAAGACGAGGCACGACGGCTCGAGCCGCCGGCGGTGATAACAGATTTCAAGGGACTGATCCGGAACGTGCTGCAGGACAAGCCCAAGGTGACGCGCTTCTCCGTGCCGTGGGATAGCGATACCAAGACGCTGTCGAACCCGTGGGCGAACACGGTCGATTTGAACTCGCTGCCGACGACGACGACGACGACGACGACAGGGACGAGCGACAAGCAGCTGAATGATCCGATACCGGCGACGGCGAACCCAGCAGACAGCATCTTCAACAGTCCGCTGCCGCCGCCTGTACAGGCAGCGGCACCGGCAGTGCCGATGACCGAGGAGCGCGCGGTGGATGTAGAGATGTCGTAGACTGTTAGGCATGTGCTGCCGTTACATCTCGAGACCGAGATCTCGCATCGTTGTCGCAAAATGCGAATACATAATCTCTCCAGTCGTGTTTGCGTCTTTCCCGTATACAACCTGTGTCATGTGCTCGCATTTATTATAGCTGATGGGTTCATCTGTCGTCTATGCGACGCCTGAGTGACAATGTCCATATATTGTATACTGAATCCTGGCAGCCGCTTGTCATCGCACTACCGCCTCCATCATCTTTGAATATCACCCCTGGTGCCCCTCGCCAGGTGACTCTTGGATAGCCTTCATCGATCGGATCGCCGAGCGGCTTCGCGCACGGATATCCGAATTACTGGAAAGTCGACGGCCTCGGCTCAACAATGGATCGACAGCGGTCGGCATGACGGGTTGCAAGCCCGCGCCCATGACGTCGTCCACCGTTCGCAGCGAATCGTCTCCGCCGGGAATACCCAAGGCGGCATAGTTGGCGTTCAACTGGGTGAAGACGCTGTCCGGGATGAGAGACGAACCACTCGCGAGGGCCGCAGGAGCTGCTTGACTTCGCAGCGTGCTGATGATGCTTCGTTGTTCATCTATCATGCGGCGTTGCTCCCTGATGAATACCCGCTGATCAGCTCCAGAGTTACAACAGTCGAGATTTCTACTTACTGTAACAGAGCCAAAGCGCTCTGAAGAATCGTCTCTTTGCACATGCCACCTCCAGACGTTTTCTTGTTATTCTTCTTGCTCTTCTTGCCCTTCTTCGCGGATGTCGGCATGTCGTCGTCGTCGTCGTCCCCTTCATCTCTCATCTTGGCTTCCTGGATCAGGCGCCTGGCGGTATCGGAAGAACTGAGCAAAGCCTCCAGTTCGACAAACCCCTTGTTTATGGCCTCTCGTCTATGACGTTCGACCAGATTGTGTGCGCGTCGGCGTTTTTCCGTGGCAATCTGCGCATCTGTCATTCTCGACATTTCCTCGGGCGTGAGTCTGCAAATCTTTGGGTCAGTCATCTATCAAGCAAGACTCGTGAAAGTTGTTGCATACTCAATATTTTCCTCGTGCTCCCCATCAGACAGCGCATTATCGTCTGCGTCCATGAGCGAGCCATTCCCTGCGTCGAATAGATCCTCCTTCTTGACAGCGATCGAGCTTCTCGAACCCCGACGATTTCGGCTGGTCGACGCTTTCCTGCGAGCGCTGGGTCGGGTCGACGTTGCTTCGGTGCCAGACAGTCTTCTTGCTTTAGCGGTTGGCGGAGACTTGAGCACGGCCGAGGCAGGAGAATCATTGGAGACAGGTGAGTTGGAAAGCCCACATTCTGAAGCGTTGAAGGACGGCGCATGTGCGGACTTGGGACTTGTCACCGAGATGGAACCCATCCCAGCTAGCTGACGCCACTCTGCCTCTTTTTCGATCCCATGCGAGTTAGTGCCAGACGCCAACGTGTGTACTTGATTAGTCGAGGACGACGAGCGTTTGTGCTGGGGGCGACTGGCACTCGCCACCGGGGTTGCCACTGCCGGATGATGCGGATGCGGGTATGACCCTTGCATGGCCGCTGTACGTGCGACTGTGTGACTATTGAACGATGGGCGCCTTGCGGGACCAATACCATCGTTTGCGCCATTTCGTACTCGAGTATTGGAGGATGATCGCCGTCCAGCTCTTGTGGCAGACGGCGATCGCGGCCTTTGTAGCTGGGCAGGATCAATTCCACCAGGTTTCGTCGCCGCTTCCGCGGGAGTCAGCGATCCCTGCATATGCACATCTCGACCACTGCCAGTGCTGGGCGAACGTGTGCTGAGCATGCTGCCAGTCCGCGGTGTTCCTCCGCTTTGATCGAATTGACGACCGCGTGCGAATACGCCTTGCTGGTCCCGGGATTGTCCGAACACTGATGATCCCATGATATTGTTGTTATAGCTGTTCATCGAAACGCCAGATGGGTCGACAAAGGACGGATTGATGCCGTTTAATCCGGTGGCATTCCCAAAGTCCATGTCCATGTTCATGACCGCCGCTGTCGCGGTTGCCGAAGCCGACGCAAGGTTAGCATCGTTTATTGGATTCGCCATACGCCCGCCCGCCATGTCGAGCCTGCTGAAATCGAAATCGAAATTGCTGACTCCCTTATCGAGGGGAGAGAAACTCGGCAAGATACACTGCGCGAGGGTTTGCTGGGTGGGGATAGCCCTGGCCGAAGACATGTCCCCAGAACGCCCGCGCTGCTGATCTTGCTGCTGATCGCCCGAGTTCGGGAATTGCTGGGTACTGCTGCCATTCCAGCCGGACTGTTCTTGCTGCGCGTTCTTGAGACCAGCTTGGAGCTGTCGAAAGAGACGCTGTGCATCCTGTGTTGACATGTCCGGTTGACCGCTTGATGCTTGAGGACCAAAGATTCCCGTGCCTCGCTGATAAGCGTGAGCGTTCCTGAAGTCGACGTTGTTGGACCCGTTTGAGGGTCGGTACTGTGTATTCTGCTCCAGGGCCGCCCAATACTCTGGAGACAGATAATCTATATTGCCATCCTGCTGACCATTGGCAGAAGGGATGTCGAGATCTTGATTATAGTTGTTGCCGTTCTGCCCATCACCATTGCAATCGTTATGGCCTTCAAGCTCATTAGACGAGAGCTGGCCCGCCATCAAGTCTTGTTGGGTGATATTGTTTGCGACGAATGCTGTCAGCGCGTCTTCTGGACTCATCGCCATGTTTCCGCTGGAATCATTTGAGCCTTGATGGGTGTCGTTGCTGATGTTGGTGTCCTGTTGCTGACCGCGCTGATTCGAGGACGCTGTGATGCTCTGAAGTTGTTCAGCAAGAGCTTGCTGCAGATTGAAGGTATTGAAATCAAAGGCTGAATTGCTAAGCTGATCGCCATTGGAGTCCTGGCCTTGCTGTGACATGGAGAAGACGTTGTTGAAATAGTTTTCTGCGATCCTGCTGTTATCCAGTGCCGTCTGTGATACGCTTGATACAGCAGGCCCCACATGTAAGTGATGCCAAATCCCCTGAATTGATGTCAAACTCACTTGAATCCTTCCTGTTTCATCCTTGGCTTGCTAGTATCCGCGCCTCCGAATCCATACATGCCGTTCCTCGTATCCCCAGATGCTGCATTCATCCCGTCTGACGGTGTCGCTGCTGGAAGCGCTACTGATACCGGAGACGGATCCTTCCAACCTGGCGAAACGACATACGTGAGTGGAACAACTGGGGAAGCAGACATAACGTGCGCGACGCACCAAATCCCATCACAAGATTCGCTCACGAGTGAGGCAGACTGGCGGCGCGGTGCTTGTCCTCGATCCGCGACGAAAAGCAGAGACGCACCCACAAGACGCCGAGAATGGTACTCTCGAGACACGCCTTGAGGCTGTGACGCTCACGACGGCGGCGAGTGTTGGCAGAGTAGCGGTAGCGAACGGACCGACGCCCTGGGCTGCCGAGTGAGTGACCGACCGGTGGCTGCTCAGTAATCACTCACCGCGCGCGAGCTTCCCCGCACTCTTCCCCGGACGCGCTTGCGTTTTTAGCTTCTATCCCAAGGCGGTGACCAGCCAAAAGCGCGTCTGCGGGGTTGCGTTGGTCACCGAGTGCGAGGGGGCCCGAGAGGGGGTGTAGTGGAAACATACATTATAGGGTGGACACATGCAGCAAAGCATTATGCCTCTATGGGACTGCCAGCATTCGGTCCAGAAAGCTGCGAGGATATGGACTTTGTTGTCGAGCCCAGACGTTCAAACTCGTAAGCGAAGGAGTGGTCATTCTCCAGCCAGCAGTTCACCATCGGTACCGTGTACATGTGGATCCCTGCAAATCTTACAACTTCCTCAAACAAAATAAGTGACTTCAATGACGCCTTTTCAGAGACAGAGATCGCGGACGGCACCGTGCAATCAGCTAGCACTTCATTATCTTGCTGAAACCCTGCTCTAGAAACCATAGTAGACCTTGAACTCTGCCATTCTGGGCAAAGCGTGTCGTCAGTCATCGTCAGAGCTTACTGCCTTCGATCAGTATAGCTGAACACTCACTGAACTATATTCTGCCATCCCTGCGCAACAGAAGAACGCCATGAGGTTCCCAGTAGCATCCACGATTCGCGCATACTTACTGCGTATCTGGCCTTGGCCAAGAGGAGAAGACAGTCCCCCTTGCGAGCTTGCTGTAGGACAGGAGACTTCAGCGGCAAGTCGTGGTCATAGTGCTGCACATGTCGATCCGCTAGGATTGTTCGAGAGCGGAGAGGTAGAGAACGGATCAGACGCGATGCTCAGGAGACGAAATCTGTGGCCGAGCTTACCTCGCCTGTTGTGCTGGATATCTCCTGTCAAAGGAAGCACAATTCCGTCTCGCCCGACTGCTATTTCGAACCAAGTGTAAGATCCCCCAAATGGGTCTAAAGATTGCAACATTGTCAATCCGTCATGTTTGCAGGATCGACTCCTCAAGTCAAGGACGTACCGTCTCCTTCATAGTGTTCCGACGTCCAGCCTTGATCTCGGCTCTCGAAGCTGACCCGGATGCCCTTGACCTTCCAGGGATTACGAGCACCAGGATCCTCCGGCACTTCCTCGTCCTCTCCCTCATCCTCCTCCCCTTGCGGCGTCTCGTGCACCTCCAATTCTGGAGTGTCTCCTTCGTCTTCGCGGTCCCCGCGAACCGTCGTGTTGGACATCCGAGGCATACGACCAAAGAACGGATGACTCGCAAGATAGATCCAATGTCGTTCCCTTACTTGCCGATCCGCAATCGACCACACCGAGCCCTGTCTATCATCGAAAACCACTCGCTGGTGTCGACTGCTCGTGGAAGCGGTATATATCTCTGCATAGTCCAAGATTGGGTTGACAAGCTCTTCGGGGAACAGTTGGCGCAGGCACATTCGGATTTGACATACTTGAAGCGAAGACATGCTATCCGGCGTCAAGGGCTCTGCTGTTGGAACCGGATTCGGGCTGAAGTAGTATCGGTGGAGTCTCGTTGCTCTTTCGAGCATGGATTCTCCTGTAGCTGTGTTCGCCGGATGCCCAGTACCGCTGGAAGCACTGATTTCAGTATGATAGAGGTCAGCGTCAACTGAATCGTGAAAAGGCGGCTTCTTTGCGTAAGGACGAGACGACTCACGTTTCCTCCCTTTGCACAGAATTCGCTTGACCCATTCCTTGCAGTTCTCGTGTAGGCTGACAATGCGAGCAAGTCACTAGTTCCGGTCGGCAAAGTTGTCGTCGGCGAAATGAATTCCTGTTCGAGGGTGCAGGCGCTGTGTATCGAATGTCGGACGATGGGCGAACAGCCTCGAAGCCTATGACGGTGCTCTCAGGTATTGCTCCGTGTGTTCTCCTTTCTGTTCCTGGTTCGTGTGAGTGACAGCAAGATGTCAGACCAAGAGATAATGTGTGAGCTGAGCCGATATCCCCATCACTCGTAGCAGGTCTCATAGCGATAGCAAGAGGAAGCATCACATAGCCATGACTCACATGACTCATACTTAGATTCCGCTTCTGTGCGCGCCACACGGCCCGCGCATGAGTTGGTCTATCTTCGTGCAATCTGCTGGGACAGACATACACGGAGACAACTTGCAGCGGTATTGCACACGTTTCTCTTGTTGATCAATGATGTACAGATGATATTTCATATAATCTTGACAACGAGCTATTACTTGACAACAGTTTAAAATCCCAAAGCGGGCCACGAGAAGCGAGTTAAAACCTAAATGCCCGAGGTAGTCCTGGAGATCCAATTCCACCAGCATCGATCACTCCCTCCTAGCGGTGGATCGACTAAGACTGCGGAAAATGTTCTGTATAAGACCGCCACCGCCGTTGGTGCGGTTAGCGTCGCGGCCTCGACCGGGCTCCTCGAGGCTTTGACCATGATAATTGCCGGCGCCACCTAAGGGAGAGAACTCAAATCAATGCCGGCTGATGTGATGTATGCATAATGGGAATCTCTACCTTTGCCCGTCATAAACCCGTGCTCGTGCGTGTTTAATTTGGCCCTTGCCTCTTGCTCTTCGAGCGAAAGCTTGTTGAAATCGATATCGCTGCCGACTACCGGCGCGAGATTCCCGTAACCTCCTTTGCCAGAAGAATGTCTGCGATATGACGCAAGTCAGCCAGGATTTCGATAATTGGTGTAGGCACTTACAGTCCGCCGGAATGCTCCTGTCGGTGTTTCTCCCAAATGGCCGCTTCTTGCTTAGCTTCAGCTTCTCGCTGATAATTGTTGGATTTAGCTGAAGGAGGCCGTCGTCGAGATGTATAATTTCTTACCTTTGCCCGTTCCTCAGGGGTCAGCTCCGACTCGGGGATGATGTTACCATAGCCACCACGTCCGCCAGACTATTGAGAGTAAGCTTTGTACCTTTAAGAGCGATGGATCCACTTACGACGTATGCTGGATGTCCCGTTGCGGTCGTCCTGGTGGTGGTTCTTGATACATCGATATCCTTGTGATAGACGGGAGCCTCCTGCATAGGACCCCGCTGTCTACTTCGAGACCTGCTTCCGCCGATGTTACCTGCAGAGGACAAGTTGTCAGCTTTGATCAGATCCCTACGCATCCTGACAACTGACCGGCACCACCGCGTCCCGTACTGATCGGGATATCAGCAGCCAATTCCCTGTCTCTCCTCTCGGCCGCAAGCCTAGCAGCCAGAGCTTCCTCGTTGGCAATCTCTGTTCGTCCCTGCGCTGATGGCGATCGTGTGTTTCCAAATCCGCCTCGGCCGGCATGGGTGACTCTATCGGCGGACGAATCTCGTGGGGCGACGGTTCGACCTCGTTCGGATCCAGGGAGAATGGGTTCACCGCCGCTCAATACTGCTGGCCGGCTTGGACTTCGAACGGCGTTGCCTGCGCCTCCTCTGTTTCATAGAGTCATGTTAGTATTAGCATCGTAAATCAGGAGAGCATACACACCTGCCAGTCGACATGATGTCTCTTCCGCGAGACTCGCTGCGTGACATGACCTCTGTGTGATGGATCGGAAGATCGTGCGTAGTAGGTTGCGTTCAAGGTCGCAAGGTGGTCCCAGTCGTATCGATTCAGCGATACGTCCAGAGAGTTGTCCGTTGGTGATGTATAAGGGCACAGACGTTCAAAGTCGAAGATAGCGCCCCAATCAGACGTGATGGCCGAGTCAAAGTATCATAGGCAAGTGTAGGCCGCAAGGGTACCCAAAGCGGTAGTTGTTTCGGCGCGGAGACGGCAGGGCGAGATTCAGATCCAAGGCAGTTGACGAGGGATCCGAAGCATGGCAAGGCAGTAGACGAGCAAGAGAGAAAGCCAAGCGAGTTGCGTCGACGAGAACGAGATGCACGAGCGGCGTCGTGATGATGCAATCCGAGATAGATCGAGTCGAAAGATAAGAAAGAAGCCATGGGACGCAAGCGCGGATCCGGATTACACGCGTTGATAGGAGGTGCGTCCGTTTCCAGCCAATCAGCAGCGAAGACGGCCGCGGGGGGAATGGGTGCAGCGTTTCAAGTGCGGGGGAAGGCAATCGTCGGTCATTAGGGTGAGACAGGTGAGGCCAAAGGATAAAGCAAGCCAGGTGGAATAGAACAAGGTAGAAACGGATGGTGAGCTATGCTCAACGGCAGCGCGGAAGAGAGCCAAACGTCACTCACTGCCGAAAGACTGGCCATCGATCGTCGTCTGACTGCCCCGCCGCGGACTCAACGCCCGCGCCAGCTTCCCCTTCAACGTATCGCCCTGGCCAGCATTCGTCTCTACTGTCGTCGAGGAAAGGGTGCGGCGCGCTGGGGATCGGCTGTGGGCTGGTGTTGGAAATTTCGGCAGGATCGCGCGGTCGTGTCGTTCGGACTCGTCCTCGTGGATTGTCTCTGTGACCATGGCCATGGCGAGCAGATCGTCGTAGGTAGAGCCTTGAGGTGGGCTAGATTGTCGTGCACGAGGGATTCGCGGATTCGCTTCGATGACGCCGAACGCGATGGGGGCTGAATTTCGGTATTACTGGAACAGCCTATGCGATACTCTTCTCGATCCTATAGCTCTGTCATGTTGATGGACATGTCGAGTATGGCATGTCAGGTGGTGGAAATGCAGCCAAAAGTCAGCTGACTCTGCGGATTGCCAAGGATGCCGAATGATGCGATCTCGAGCAATAATGCACGTCATTTCGGATTTCGCTCGTTTCGAGCTTTCGGCTGTCAGTTTGGCAAGCCCGGGCCGAATGAAGGCAGGGAGTGTACTGCAAGATGCATGTACAAGTCCCACGGTGACTTATCCCTTTCGAGATAAGCATTACTCCGCATTGCACGCCACGTTCAGATAAGGATCTTGAAGCTTTCCGTCATCGCCTCTGCAACACGAAGGAGAAGACCGATAGGGATCTGAGAGGCCGCAGCCGTCAGCTCAGGCGGGTCTTATCTGCAAAGCTTGAATTTGGCGAAATCCCGCAGGCGAATGCAGAGTAAATGAAAGCAAAGTGTTCTCCTTATCGCATCCAACTAGCTATCCAACTCCTCCAGGCAGAATAGGCAGGACAATACGTTCCAGATAGACGAGACAACGTCTGATAACATGATGGAACACCTCGCAAGCCAAGCCACCGCTCAATATACATGGCAGGCGTCTTGTCTCGTGAGCGGCTCGAGCCCAAGAGGACGGCTCGGCGATTCTCGCAGATGCTGCCGATGCCTGTGGATAGCTGGCTGAAACGGGGACCTCCCTTTGGGCGAATCATGTCACTCTGGATCTCCGATATCCCATTACCTCTACCCCTTCCGTCTGATATATATCTCCCTTGCCATGCTACATGTCTCGTCTCGTGTCTTCTTCTTTGCCAAAGACTCAAGACTCGGTATCAGTTGAACACCTTACTTGTTCACCGAACTCTCCGCAATGGTCAATGTCACCTACCTCGACCCAAGTCACGATGTGGCATACGCCGCCGACGCAGATAGCGAAGCCACCATCTACAACCTCGGTGACATGGCTTTCATGCTGATATGTACCGCCCTGGTGTGGCTCATGATTCCCGGTGTCGGCCTAATGTACTCGGGTTTGCTGCGTCGGAAGAACGCACTATCAATGCTGCATCTCTCACTGGCGGGTATCGCTGTTGGAAGGTGAGTCGAATCAGCGTCATTTTGGAAAGTGGACCGCGCTGAACGCGATTTTCTCCAGTTTCCAATGGTTCTTCTGGGGATACAGTCTGGCCTTCTCGGATGGAGCGTCGGCATTCATCGGAGACTTGAAGTACTTTGGCTTGAAGGGTGTGCTTGAGGCTCCCTCCATCGGTTCCAGCAGGATCCCTGCTCTGCTTTTCGCGCTCTGTGAGTAAACATGACTCGGTCGCAGGGGCATGGCCTGATCTGACCTTGAACCTTAATCAACAGACCAATGCATGTTCGCCTGCATCACCGTTGTACTCGCTATCGGAGGTTTCGCAGAACGGGGTCGAATCGGTCCTGTTTTGCTCTTCATGTTTTGCTGGTTGACTATCGTTTACTGCCCGATCGGTGAGTCAACAGACGATTAGTCGGAAACATCACCCTGATCAATTGAGCCTTCTTAGCATGCTGGACATGGAACGGTGCTGGCTGGAGCTTCGTTCTCGGCGGACTGGATTACGCTGGTGGTTCCCCCGTGCACATTTCCTCGGGCACTGCGTCCCTTGCGACCGCGCTCTACTTGGGCAAACGACGAGGTTACGGAACTCAATCGCTCGCCTACAAGCCGCACAACACCTTCTTCGTTGTTCTTGGGACCGCCTTCCTCTGGGTAGGGTGGTTCGGTTTCAACGGCGGCTCGGGATTGGGTGCGAAGTGAGTGTGTTGGATGTCTTGTCAAAACATCGAAAACTGATAGGTTCATCGCAGTCTGCGAGCCGTTATGGCAATGGTCGTCACCAACCTGGCTGCCAGTGTCGGCGGATTGACATGGATGTTCATGGACTGGAGGCTCGAGCGCAAGTGGTCCGCCATCGGTTTCTGCAGTGGCGCCGTTTGCGGCTTAGTCGGAATCACTCCCGCGTCCGGTTACGTCGGCGCCCCGGCATCCGTTGCCATTGGTTTCGTCACCGCCGCCGTCTGCAACTTGTCTACTCGAATCAAGTTCCTCTTGCGCATTGACGACGCCCTCGATGTCTTCGCCACTCACGGTATCGGTGGTATGGTCGGATGTTTGTTGACCGCTTTGTTCGCCCAAGCTTCCGTCGCTGGATTGGACGGCTCCGAAATCCCAGGTGGATGGATTGACCACCACTACATCCAGTTGGCTTACCAGGTAAGCATGCGCTCTTGTTCCCCCGAAAAGCCCAACTGACGGACCCTTCTACACCATAGCTCGCCGACTGTACCGCAGCCATGGCCTACTCTTTCGGCGTTACCACTCTCCTCTGCTGGATGTTCCACTTCATCCCGTTCTTGCGATTGAAGGCTACCGAAGAGGAGGAAATCGTCGGCATCGACGATGCCTTCCTTGGCGAATTCACACACGACTACATTGCGGTTGACCCTGAACTCAGGATGCACCGTGTCGACTCTAAAGTTTACGTGGACGGCAACGGAGAATACACCAACAAACTCAGCCCCTCGGCATCGGGGACGGGCAACGAGAAGGCAGGTGGATCTCGAATCGACCCATGAGTGTGTTTGCTGCAAAGCAAAGATGGCCCCGAGGGGGCAAACAGCATAGATGGATTCTAATATAATGGCAAGGCCGTCGAGAGGATACAGGCCCTCGCGGCAGCGAACCACACAGCTTGTATTCGGTTGGAAAATGACGCCTCGGACACGGGGAGCGTTACTATTGTATGCGGGCTAATCACTGCGAAATGAAATAACGATTTCACGGCACTCTCACCGATGATGCGTAACTAAGAGCTTGACCGCCTTTTTCGGTAGTATCGTTTGGCGAATAGTCACTTCCGTGATTGCGTGGAGCCTAGCCATATAGTTTTGATCTCCCTTCGCAAGCCTTTCGCACTGATTTTTGCACATTTCTTGGATAGCCCCGGACGTAAATGATGATTAGAATCGCGATGGCTGGGAACTGTCCATGTAGCTGTATTCTACTACACGGTTCCTGCTTCAGGCACAGCGATTCTCCAACCCTCACCGAAATACAGCTCATGATACCGCCCCTGAACCTGATCGAAAGTGACATAATCGTTGAGCATTTACACATTGATACAAAGATACAACTTTCATCCCGTCAAAGTCTACCGTCTCTCCCGCTCACGCTCATACCTCGGCTCAAACTCCCACGTTTTGCACATCCCGACCGCCGTCTCCCCATCTTGACCCCCACCCTGCATCAACTCTAGATTCGCCGCCTTGCTCACGCCCTCCTTGAATCCCAGTGTCCGCCTGTGTTCATATCCGGGCCACATGGCAGGATCAAAACGGAACGAACGCAGCAAGCGGTACCGTGGCTGCTTGTCTTCTGCTGTGTCGCCAGCGCGTCTTCTGACGGGATGGGCGGGTGGACGTGTGGCGAGATGATGGACGTCCCATAGCGTGTAGGGCTTGCTGTTTTTCAGCGTGATAAGAACGGTGCCTTGTTTTGTTGGTGGGTGTAAGGTTTTGGCAGAGCCGGCGGCGATAGCAGCATTAAAGACTTCATGGGCCGACGTCATCTCGGCGTCTTCGTCTTCATCCTCGGAAACTTCATCAGCCGGACCGCCAGCGGTGTATGCGACGGCAGCCTCGGCATCCGAACCATCATCGCCCTCATCTCGTGCTCCGCGACGTGTTGCTTGATGATGCTTGTGTGTGCGTTTACCCGCCTTGTGGTCGATCGGTTGACGGGAAGGACCACGGGTGAGAACGGGCTGGCATGAGCGAAGAAAGGCCAGGATGAGGTGCTGGTTGGTAAGAATGTTCCGGTCTTGGTCCTTGATACCGGCGCCTGCAGGATTAATGTTACAGATGAAAGAGATCATCGAGCGGCATCACTTACCTGCGTGAGGGAAATTGAAGACGATTCGACTCCATCTTGGCTGTTTCCCGATTGCCTTGCATCGCCCAAGTTGGGCCGCGTCCACTCCAAATTCCACTCCTGCTCCGCGTTCTTTGATTTGCCTCACATGCTCGGCGGCGTCGGGATACTTTTCATAGCAAACGGCTTCCGTATCGTAGGCCGTGGCGAGCACGAGATGTGCCGGATGCGAGTGCGGCGGGGAGAGAAGGGACAGGGTATAAGAAAAGTTGCCTTCACCAATAAGGAGGATCGTATCGTCCTCGTCATACGGTATAACTGGAGGCGCGCGTGACACTTGACCGGTCGACGTTGAGGGCTTTTTCTCCTTGACGATCCTGCCCAACTCATCGGTATGCGTTGCCGCTTTGCGTTTGTTCGCGGCATTCTGCGACTTGTTTGCGCCCGTGATGGATTTCTGCTTGAGGAGCTTGGCCTGTTCTTGCTTTGCCTTTGCGGCTTTCTGCGCCGAGGCGTGCTGGGCGTTCAGCAGGGCACTCTTGAGATTTGGCATGTTGCGGAGATGTTGATTATGGACCGAGGCTGATTGTATCGTTATACCTTGCTTGGCCTCACTGTCCGTCCAACTTATCGCTCTACTCGCCGAAATAATTGCGCTCATGCCCGTTGCTTCCGAAAAAGTCAACAAACGCGATTCCCTGCGAGTTAAGTTCCAGTGCAGCAGAGAAGAGGTTGAGCACATGCCACATCTCTCCCTACTCTCGTATTTTCCATCCTATCACTATCATGGCCGTCGACCCTCTCTCAGGCACTTCAAAGCCTCTACCACCACGCGATGTCCTCGAATCCCGGGTCCGACGCCCGCTTCAGTTCGCAGCAACGCTCCTGCCGGAAGAGGAGCTCGGAAAGGACGGAAATGCCGAGACGATGGCTGCAACACGTCGTCGACGCCGCGAGATTGAGAGAGTGCCGGGGGTCCCTTTGGATGGGGTGTTCGGCGGGATGCCTGCAAGCGTGAGCGAGGCCAAGGACGAGATTGCGCGGTTACTGCAGGAAGTCAGACGACTGAATATTGGCAGCACGAGCGGGGACGCCCATCGTCATGCGAGGCCATCAGGAAGGGGTCAGGCGACGGCGGTGGGCACTCCAGAGTGGATCGAATCCCGAATCGAGGCTCTTATCTTTGATGCCGACGTGACCAACGCAGCAACAGCGGCCACCCTTGATCTGAGCGGATTGGGCATGCGCGCACTAGGGGACAAGATTGCAGAGTTGCAGGATATGACGAGGCTGGCGAAGCGAGAGGACGGAATGCAATCTGTAACGGCTCAGGGATCTCTTGGTGCACGGTTCCCTACAGCCGCGGGAGCTCGACAATTCAAGCGGTACACCTCAGCACCCGTATCAGGTCTATCGGGAACGTCACGCGCTGAACAAGCTTCACCGGCCATCAACCTACGAGCGAGTGTTCCCCGAGCAGTCTCCGGACCGAGCACTTCTCAATCTGCCTCACGCCCATTGCGCACGCGCTCAGCACTCCATCGAGAAGTATCTGCCGCGAGTACAGCCTCAAACTCGGACGCAACGTCGTCGTGGTCGCGTGTGGCTTCAGCAACGTCGGCTCTGGGGGAGGGTGATTCCTTTGCGAGCACGACAAGCACCGCCGTCTCAGACGCCAGTGCATTATCGGGACGGACTTTGGTGGAGGGCAAGGAGCCGGAGTGGAACAAGACGGAACCAAGTTTACCCTCTTTCCATGGTCAACCGTCGACGTCCGCCGTGTCGAATTTCAGGAAAACGCATCACATGGCATTATCGGCTGGCAAGGGCCGGACATTTACCCGTTCGTCATCTGCTATAATCCCGACCGAGACGACGACTCGGCGTGGCATGAACGCGGGGAAGACGGTCTCGTTTGCGCAACTCGGGGTCGCCTCGTCGGATAGAGCTACACCTGCCGCTCCTGCGTCCACGTCGACGTCGACGAGATCCGAATGGATGCGGAGTGCGAGTGGAACGCTGAATCCCGGGGAAAAGGGATCGTGGAAGGGCGCGAGTCGTGGGGATGTGCAGCTGATCTTGAGCAATAACATGTTGACCTGGCAAGCCATTTTTCGTCACGTCCAGATGTCAGAAGTGAAATGCTGATCGTGTGGGTCGCATCGTAGCCTGCCAAGTGCCTTGTTCCAGGTGACAAATCTCGTCGTATTGGCTCTGCGTGAGTGTAGTTGACGTCGGACGAGCCGAGGTTGAAGACTGACAGACACCACTTGACAGGGCACAACCAATTGACCGAGCTCCCTGCGGCAATCAACGAGTTGAAAAATCTGAAAGAGCTCAACGTCAGCAATAACAAGATTGTATGTGGCGAGCCACGGAATTTTCGCCGAAACGCTGATATAATTGGCATATTGCAGAGCTCACTTCCACCCGCCATATTGGATCTAGAGAAGCTGGAACAATTCACGTTTGTCAATACCGACCTCGAACGCTCGCCGGATCCCGCCAAAGTGACAGTGTATCCTTCGGGTCGTAAATTGGAGCCTCTGATAGTCCGCCGCGATGGTTCGGAGTCTCTCCGCTCGATGAGTCTTTCGGCGCTCCTCTCATCACGGCAGCCACATAATCTACCCCCAATCTTGACATCAATTGACTGGGATCCCGCGCCCGAGGAACGGGGAACGGCAGCGGCGACGCATGGTCTACACGATGCGCGTGCGTTGACCACTCGCGTTCGGTGCTTGACGATGACGGAAGCCACGGCCGTCATCGCTGCAGCCAAAGCGGCATATCGCCATTCCAGCTCGAGCAGGAGACACGACGACGGGATTCCCAATCCGGCGTTCGGTGGCGCGAGGGCGTCGTCTGCGAGCTTCCGTACCTTGGAGCTCGCACCGGCAGATGAACCTCTGGACGACGCGGCAAAGAATCCCTACTTTTCGCCGTGTCCGAACCCGGCACACGAGCAGGTGTTTACGCGGAAAGTCTACGTTGGCGCTCCCGCCGTTGAGCGGATCGAATGGACGCGTGTGAGTGGAGCGGACAAGGAAGTACCTATTCTCTGGAAGGGATGCGGCGTCGGCTGCCTGCAGTTTCTTGAGGAGCCTGATCCGGACGGGGATGAGGATGATTTGTCGGATACGGATGTGGATCAGGATCTGGGAGAAGATGATGGGTTTGATGCAGACGTCCTGGGTGGCGACGATCCGTTCTAGCGAGACGCAGCTCCCATTGTACCAGTGTAGCACCGATGTACCCATGCGAGGAGTTCAAGTTGATTCGGCGGGACAGCGAGAAAGCGAGGCGCCCTTTTTCAGCTGCCCTAAGCCAGGCCCAGGCTCTCCCCTACCTGCTCCTGTCTCCTTCACACCGAATTCTGTAATTCTGTCTGCACCTGCTCCCTTTTAGGATCCGAGACCATTCTCCAATGCATTCACGCTTCGATTCGAAATCAACCGCTCCATAGGGATCTGCATAATTCGTCGGCACAGTACTTCATCTCCAGGACCTCGCGCTCGCTAGGCGCCTTGTCCTCGTGGCTCCTCACTCCAGTCCTGGTCTTGAGCTGTATCGTCTTCCGCCCAGTGCCAGCTCAGCCTCAATAGCTGCCTCAATTACCGCCGACACTCAGCCCCAATCAATTCTCACCATGGCCAACGATATTCCGCAATCCAGTACCGCTGTGGATGTGGACGAGCTCCCTCGTCCCGTAACTCTGACACCTCGACAAATGCTGGAAGAGAGGGAGGACGTCAATATCCTTGCCCCTTTGGTACGATGTTCGAAGCGTGAGTGAAGAGTGTCCAGCTGCTAAGGATATCGAAAAGCTCATTCGGACCTCTTCTTTAGTGCCTTTCAGGCACCTCGCCTCCATGTATGAAACCCACGTAAGACTTTCCTCGATGATCAAGGTATATATCAACTGTGCTCATCTTATATCCACCAGATCACACATACCCCGATGATTCTCGCCGAGGAATTCTCCCGCTCACAAATCGCGCGAATCGCCGACTTCTCCACGAGCCGCTACGAGCGCGGCGTATACTGGATGCGAGAGCGCAGTCGGAAACGAAGAAAGCTCGAGGACGAGGACGATGATTCCGCTGCCAGAGACCAGGCATTTTTCTCGGATCTCGCCGCTCGTCCACTGCCTTGCGCCGACCGGATTGACGCGACATACGGCCGACTTCCAGCTACGGTGCAACCGCCAGGCAAGGACTATGTACTCACTCGTGGTATACTTTTGGCCCAATTTGCGTCGCCGAACGGAAAAGCACTTGCGGATGCGGTGGAATTGATCAGTGCGCCAGTGAAGGACCCGCAAGGGGATAATCTGAGGCTCGTCGACGGCATTGACCTGAATTGCGTATGTGCGCTAGCCGACACGCGTTGGCTTCAATTGACTTTCCCTCGCAGGGCTGTCCCCAACCTTGGGCATATGCCAGCGGTACGCAGAAGAGCCTCTGGCTGTTCGGGTGCTTGTCCATCGCTGACACCTTTCGCATCTTCGTTGCAGGCATTGGCAGCGGGTTGCTGCGTAAACCAGAAATTGTAGCGGACATGGTCCGCGCTGTCAAGGACCGCATGGGATGGGATTATCATGTCAGCGTCAAAATTCGGGTCGATACGGATCTCAAGTGCGTGTCTAGTGGTCGTTCAGCGTAGATCGGGGCTGATTTTGCCATTATCAGGTTGACTGAGCGGCTTGTCCAAACGGGTAAGTGAGTATTGTCATCTTGTCGTCATGCTTACTGACAATCCCGACCGCCCAGCGATACATGCTGGTGCGAACCACCTTACAGTCCACGGTCGCACCCGCCACCAAGCCTCCACACAGGCAGTCTCGTTACCGTCGATAAAGTTCGCAGTCGACGCGGCCAAGCGTGAGGTACCGTGTGTCGGCAATGGGGATATCTGGGAACTTGGAGATGTCCAGACAATGCGGAATGAGACGGGAGTGAGAGGGGTGATGGCCGCGAGAGGGTTGTTGGCAAAGTGAGTCCGATGGGCAGCGGAGGTTACGGTCGTTCGCTGATACCATTCTTTTTCCAACCAGTCCCGTGAGTGCTGTCGAATACGCATGAAGAATGCCTATGTGCTGAAGAGAAATAAATCAGGCGCTCTTCGCAGGCTATGCTTCCACTCCGAAACACGCTGTCGAGAACTTTGTCAAGTTGACGATGGACTACAGCTTGATCTATCCCTTATTGTGAGTCATCGCTATGTCAAGTCCGAAGGTGAGACTGAGGCATCATTTACTTGCTTTAGCCATCGACATGTCTCGTACATGCTCGAAGGAACGATGAACAAATACGAGCGGCTGTATTTCAATAGCTTGGACTCGCACCCTGCTGTTGTAGATTACCTGCGCCTGCGCGGGCTGAGTATATAGTATCATACGAGGGAATGCTTGGTCGTCCTCGGTTCCTCGAATAGCAAGTCCCGGTGTCGGTCTCGAAATACAATCTGAGCCTCGACTGTGGATGCTAAACCAGCGATATCGCAGAACCCCGGTCGGCCTGCCCATAGCTTCATAGCGCCGCAGAGATAGCAGGCCCGCGACGGCGGTGCCCGGCATCGATGAGGGTACTACCAAAGATGCCGTCCTGCCAAGCGCAAATGCTAGATAAATCGCCACTCGGTGCTTATCTAAGCATTCCCCCCGGCTGTGCGGACATGACATCATTCGCCGCGAGCTGTCAGCGAGAAACACGATCGCGCAGACTGCTATCCTTGGCAACGTTGGCAAATGCTGTTTGGCACCACAACTCGGCATCTCGTTGGCGTCGATCTCGTGCAAACTCGACATATAATATCAGGGAGACTGCGCTGCGACCATAACTGCCTCCGCCCCCGTCAAGCATCGCCCAAACAATATGACACAATCGACACAACTCCTGGTCCGCCATTCACTCGCGGCGGGCATCGTCGCCCTCGCCTTTTTGCCATCGGCTCGCGCCGCAACTTGTTACAGTTGGTATAGAGGATACTACGAATGCGGCTATGGTCTATCCAACGGGGCACGAATTGGCATCGGAATCGGTGTGGCCGTGGGCGTTCTGCTCATCTGTCTGGGGCTGAGTGCCTTGATCCGCAAGTGAGTCTAGATACGCTTACTTTGCGCTTCTGGTTGACATGCTGACGGCTTTTCTTGCCAGGCGACGGATGGCAAAGTTCAGGCAACAGGCTCAATCTCAATCATTGCCGACGACAACATCGCAGTCGTACCCCAGTAACTACCAGCCGCAACAGACATCGTCATACTATACCGCACAATACCAGCCTCCGGCAGAGGCACCCCCAAGCAAACCGCCGCAGACGTATCAGCCGTCTTCAGCTTATCAGTACGGCGGCAACGCCGAGCACGGATACGAGTACCAGCAGGCAGAGGAGAACAGGCGAATGGAGGAGGCCGGAGGCCGCACGGATGACTTGCCGCCGCCGCAGTATGACGCTGTTGCGAACAACAGGACGAATTCCAATAGTGAGCCTTGAAGACGCGTAGAGGAGTCGTGAACATTCGACTGACTCGTCGCGGCTCTCCTTTGCAGCGTATCAACCGCCTTCCGGTCCTCCGCCAGCTCGAGGAGCCGTGGTCTAAGCGCACTTGAAGCAAATCGGGCCGTATCCCCAGGAATGTACAACTGAGAACATCGAAAAGGCGCTTTGTATCCAAGTAACCATGTACCATATACCTATAATGTCGCCCTGGATGATTTCCAAGGGCTTGTACTTTTCTTGGAACAAATCTGGTCATCTTTGAATTGTTCCGTATTTTGTTCTCTAGGATCTTCTATCATCGCCGAGCGGTTCAGTCAATGAGATTTCCTTCGAGGCTTCGAGCTATTCGACGAGTATGCGATATGCAACACAGTTAACAGCTCAGTTAACCAACATTCCACGAGCGTTCCAACGTTCCCGCTCTTCCGCTCTTTTCGGATCAGCTTTCGGATCTGAGGCACCTTAGTTCTTCGCGTAATCGGCTGGCACATACTCTATCTTTCGAAAGACGCCGATTGATTGGCGGTCCCCATAGAGCTTCCCCGCACTCTGCCAACATTTTATTCCGCAAGCAAGCAGATTCAGATTGCCTTGGCCATGATACCCCTTCGCAATACATCCATCCGCCTGGACCTCTTCAGCCTGCAATCTCCACAGTGTCATCGAACCATCCGTACCGCCCATCTGCGTTCTATGAGGATTTGATAAGAAAAAAAACGTCCATTTCCAGCACGTCTTCCGTTCCCGCCAGACACGCAACGACCCGCCCGACATGCGATCCACGGTCAAACGTTTGTCTGCTCAAACGTCTCAACAGTTCGCACGCTTCCATGGCAAAGTTCCTTACCTGCGGCGCATTCCGGTGAACGCGGTCGGCATCATTCTGTTTGTCGCATTGATCAATGTTCTCATCTGGATCGTATGCGGAGTCATATTGGTAAGTGGGCAGCGTTTTTCAGAGAGATGGCTTCTGAGAGCTGACCGCTTTACATCAGTCAGGGCACACGTGAGTTGGACTCCGGTGAACCAGATATGGAGTCGTCAAATCTGAGGGGTGGAACACTAGCGCATTGCTGCCGACTGCAGCTCTCTCGTATACCCTAGGTCTTCGACATGCCCTGGACGCAGACCATATTTCGGTAAGCTTGGGCGATTTTGAACCGTCTAGGACGAGCTGATAATGATTTTGTTTTATGACAGCTCATCGACCTGATGACCCGTCGACTGGTTGCCGCCGGGCAAAGACCTGTCACCGTAGGCACCTTCTTCAGCTTGGGACACTCGACGTGAGTTCAGTCATCGTCATTCTCGATGATCGCCTGACCCTAAGGCTTCATCTCCTTTTATAGGATTGTCATCGTCACATCGCTCGTTGTTGCCGCTACCACCGCCTCCATCTCAGATCGCTTTGATTCATTCTCCCGAGTCGGCGGAATCATCGGCACATCAGTCTCGGCCGCCTTCTTGATCTTCCTCGGAATCATGAATGGCTACGTCCTCTTCAAGCTAGCGAGCAAATTGCGTCAAGTGATTCGCGCAGAGGACAATGGCAAGTTTGGCAATGAAGGCAAAGAATGGCTTGTTTCCGGGGGTGGACCCATGTTCAGGGTTCTTACTAAATTGTTCCGGGTTGTCGACAGGTAAGTCGTAAACCAAGCGTGCAGGATGTTCGCTGATCCGGCGGGTTCGCTGCAGGCCATGGAAACTATACCCGCTCGGCGTTGTCTTCGGTCTCGGCTTTGACACCTCGTCCGAGATTGCTTTGCTTGGAATTTCGTCCATTCACGCCGTCCAGGGGACTTCCATCTGGCTGATCATGATCTTCCCAATCTTGTTCACGGCGGGCATGTGTCTTATCGATACCACAGACGGCGGTCTCATGTTGACCCTCTACACGTGGCACGATAACGATGACGTCGATGTAAAGGAATCCGAAGACTCGCAAAATCCTTTGACAGCCGATCTGTCTGGGGTCGAGGCGCAACGTCAAGGTGATGTCGAGTCTGGCACTTCAGTCGACGTGCCTCGTGACGGCGTAAAATCAAGCAAGACCGGCGAAATCGAAAACGAGCTTCCAGCTCTCGAGATGGACACCTCGTCCGACGCTACCGAAACCCCGGCTCTTCAACCTCGAAAGCGACAACCCGACCCACTTATCTTCCTCTATTACTCGACGATCCTCACAGGCGTAACCGTCATTGTCGCTCTCGTCATCGGTACTATCCAGCTCCTTAGCTTGATCCTAAATGTGGCGGAACCGACCGGGAAATTCTGGGATGGAGTTGCGCTTGCGGGAGAGTACTATGATGTGATTGGCGGGTCAATCTGCGGCCTATTCCTGGTGGTCGGCATCGCCGCAGTCCTCTTTTACAGTCGGTTCAAGCGCTACGTCTACGCTACGCGAGCAAAGAATTTCGCATTGAAGAAGGCACACGCATCGTGTCGCGATGAGGAGGTCACGGAAGAGGCGCCGATGGAACGAGCAGTATCGCCTGATCCGGTAGTCAAGAAGACGACAGATGAGGACGCACTTGGTAATCACGAGTTGTTGTACAGCGATTCGCCGAGATAAGAACGCTATGGAATAACCTAGAATTGGTAAGCGGCAACAATTTACCAGTCACTAATCGCGTGATTGAGATAGGCGTTGACAGTAAAGAGGATCTCCTTTCCTCCTGAGTATTATATACCGAGTACAACAAGCCTATTTGCCCTTCTTTGCCTTGGTCGTCTTCGCCGGCGCCTTCTTTTGCGTCGACTTCACCTCGATGCTCTGCTTCTCGGGCACGCTTGTCGCCTCTTCGACCGCGATAGCCTTCTTCTTCTCCCCTGCTACGGGCCGAGGCGCTTTCTTGTTGTCGTTTCGATGCATAAACGTCAGCAGCGACTGAGAGAGCACTCCTGACAGGACGACCAGCAGCCACGAGGGGAAGATGCTCGTGAGGCGCGTCCAGGTCTTGTTGATCTTGACGTAAAGAGCCGGCACCCATGCACTGGAGAGAGGAATCGCAAGGATGATCGTTAACCACGCGCTTCGCCAAGTCATTTGCGTAGAGAAGATACGTACCGGTCACCATTCGGACCGTACCGACTCTCCCATACGGGGAAATCCCGCCAGTGCTCCTCCTTCAGGAATCGATGAATAACGGTCCCGTTGGCGGCGATGTGACCCGGTCTGACGAAGCGGAGATCGTTGCCCCGATTGGTAGCGAATACCATCATGGGCGGTCTAAGCGGGAAGCGCTGTTAGTATGGGTGATATGACGTGCGTGGTGAATACTCACTTGAAGAGCATCCATCGCGAGGTCAGCTCTAGCTCGGTGAGGTAATCGATGCGGCCCCATTTCATGCCCGGAATCTCCTTTCCGGGTTCTTGCGCTATGATGGATGCGTTGTTGATGGCGTGCCAGAACATAAATGACGCGGGATCTTTCGGCGGTCCGTGGCTATGTTGCGAATCAGGTGCGCGTCTTGACGAGCTGGCGATAAGTGAGACTCACACGAAGAGGAACCATACACGGTCATCTTCCGTCGCGTAATCGTCTGCCAGATCGAAGCGCTCATACACAACCTGTCGCCAGCAACAACTGTGCAATCAGCCAAAATCCCCGTGCGACATAGCTGCCGGTGAAGCAAGAACTGACCACTTCATCGAAGTTGGCATCCGTCACGCGCGTGAACCCATCGATGACATCCGCCTTCCTGTCAAACTCCTCGTTCGCCTGTACGCGGTCGTAGAGACCCGTGACGTTGAATCCCGTTGCGGTTGTCAAAGATTCTGAAAGAGCACGCATGAAGCCAGGCCGTTTTGGAGCTGTCGTCGCGCAAGGGCAAGGCATGTGAGCTGGTTGGAATGACAAGCGGCTTCAAGTCTCAAGAAGGGACACGGCGTACCCTCATGAGTTACGGTTTCCGCCGCCTGTGGCGATGTCGGAAGGTTTCCGAGCTTCCAAGCTCCGACGTTTCCTGTTGCCTGCGGTCCTGCACGGGTTGTTGGCTGCCCTGGATGCCATCCTTCCGAGAAACTGCGATTCGAAGCAGATGAGCGGCATTCTGGACGATGTCGCGCAGACTCACTATTTTGCATCGACGAAAGCGGCCGATGTGACTGCGAGCGCGAGTGCAGAGAGAAGCTTCATGATGGCAGTTATATCGATGCGATCGTTGCTCCTGCTATGCCCGACTCTGCTGCTGTATATAGGCAGAGGCAAACAGCACGACACCCCTGCCAGCCAATAACGCACGCGAGGCTGTCGGCGACCACATGGACCGAATTAGCTGATAAGGCAACGATTGCTTCCGCCGAGACTGGAGACCCCGCGCATGATCACAAATTTCGGATTCAGGTCACGTGCTGCCGGAAGGAGGGAGCGACGAGGGGATCATCATGTTGAACGATCTTCTCGTCGCGTGTGGCGACGGCATCGGCATTCCCTCGTCGCGTTCGAGTCATGCCCGGAAGTCCAGTCGTCCAAGGCGGCATCTTTGCCGTCGGTCTCGCCGTCGGTGTCGGCGCTGCATCGCTTTTCCTCAACAAGCCGCAGCAACCCCGCAACCCCGCGCCAACGGCCGTGGCCGTCCCTACGCCTGTTCCCGTTGGTAATGCTCCAGCCGTAGGTTCGAGTCCCGCTCCATTGCAAGGAAGGGAGGCTTTGATTGTATCGGGGAAGATGGGACCGGTAGCGGGACCGGTGATGGGTTCGCAGGTGGCGACCGAAGTGTTTAAGTATGGGTTCCCAGGTGAGTAGTGTAAGCGAGAATAGGAGGCGTCGTGGGTGAGGATAATTTCAGGGCAATCACATGATAGCCGGAGAAGGTGATGAGCGTCAGGTGCTGCTCGCAGCGGCGAGCCCTTGGGCATGTGGCATCTCCCCATTACTTCGAAAACTGTCAGAGCACACAGCTTACTCCTTTTCTATTTCATGCAGGACCGGTCCCGGATATTCTCAAGCGGACGGCATATGTCGCTGCGTATGACCGTCGCCTGCGGCATCCATCTTGGGTACGGTTCAAAGCACCTGCAACCGTCGCACCTTGCTGATGGACGACAACTATATTCATCCCTCGTCCTGCAGACAGCGGAACACCTGACCGCAGAAAATCTCGGCAAAGTCCCAGTCGCTGCGCCAGCAACCGGTGCTGGTGCGCCCTTGGTTCCGGCGACAAAGGAGAAGGGGGACCGCAGTCGATCCCAATTCATGGAGGATCCGGACGTGCCAGCCATGTTCCGAGCGCAACTCAAGGACTGTAAGTCGAACGACTGGAATGTTGAAGCATGTTCTGGAGCTTGTTTTAGACTTTAGAAGTGGCTACGATCGCGGTCACATGGTTCCTGCCGCCGACGCCAGTACGTCTACCTGTCATCGTAGATATCCAAGCATTCCCGCCTTAACGCATTCTCTCCGTCAATTAGAAACATCGCAGCAAGCAATGGACGAGACTTTCCTCTTGACGAACATTGCACCACAGGTCGGCGAGGGATTCAACAGGCATTACTGGGCGTACGTCGAGGATTTCTGCCGAAGGCTGACAGGCAATTTCGAGGATGTCTATGTCTTTACGTGAGTATCTCCAACAGCGACTGGGGGGAAGATTGGGTCTGAAGGGAGCTGACTCGATCATCCAGGGTCCCGCTGTACCTGCCAGCTCAAGGTCCCGATGGAAAATGGCGCGTGGTGAGTCCAGTCGTAGGGTTCAAGTCCCGCGAGAACGTTCTCTCTGATACGGATTCCTCGCAGTCTTACGAGGTCATCGGAAACCCGCCCAACATAGCTGTGCCGACCCATTTCGCCAAAGTCATTATGACCAGCAAAACCCCTGCCACTTCATCCTTTGGCTTTGGCGGGTCGGCGAAATCGGTTTCGACTGGCGCCGTGTCCGATGCCGTCAAGGACGTCGCAATTGGGGCTTTCGTGTTGCCAAATTCCGTGATTCCTGATCAAGTACCGTTGACGAGTTTCCAGGTCCCAGGCAAGTTAAATCTTGATCGATTACTGAAAGCATAAGCTTAGCTAACTTTAACTCTGACATCGCTTCAGTGGAAAGCGTCGAAAAGGCAGCCGGTCTAACTTTGTTCTCCCCGGCCGTCAAGCAGTCTGCAAAGCAGCTGTGCCGAGAGACCAAGTGCGAGGTCATTGTGCGCCGCTTTGGTGATGCGAGGAAGGGCACGCCCGGTGGTAAAGGAGGGTTGATTCCGGGAGGTAGAAAGTAAGGGAGTCATAGATCGAGGGCCGGATGGTGCGGGTGAGGCGGAAGGTTGGGCTCTTTGCCTCTCGTCTTGGTGTGCGGGTGCATCGAAGTTGCGTGATCAGGCATGCATGTTCTTTGTCAAGGCATCCACATTCGGGTCGCAGGAGTGTGCTGTATCTTGTGATAATCTTGAACCTGAGAAAATCTTGACCAACCGCTTGATCATGAGATCCCATGCGAGAGCGGTTCGGCGAAATCGAAACTAGGGGACATACCGTGGTGCGCCCCGTCATCGGCAACTCACTCGTTATCTGTCCCGGCGGGGAAGTGCGGGGCCATACTGCACAGAACAGGAAGACGGTATGTAGAGATGATAGCAAAGTTAAATGGAGATCGTGCACCCCTGAACTGCTGCTCGACGCTGGAGGCTTGGTCTTGTCGAGATTGGCAACGACATCCCGAGAAATTTGCAGTGGGCAGTCCAGCCATTTTCTTTTTCATGACGCCAATGGCCGAGGGCATATCTGAAGATCGACAGGAAAAGAGTACTAGTGGGGAGGTAGAGACTGATGAGGCGGCATTCCCACGGAAACGCAGGAAGACACGGGTCAGTAGGTTGTACATCACAGCGGTATTAATAGACGCTGATGATCATGTCGAGATTCAGAGGGCATGCGATAGGTAAGGCTTCGCGGGTACTTCTTCTCTGGATTCTGCACACTGAAGACGCCTGTCCGTACCCTCGATCAGATGCCGAGACAAGAAGCTGAGGTACGTTGACTAACACTCGAAGTCAGAATTTGTTGTCCACTGATCGCGTTCTGCCACAGATGTGAATTTCCTGGGAGCGATAAAGCATCGATATGTACTCCTTGCGCTCAGGTAAGATCCGAAAGGATTTACCTCTACACAGGTGTAAAGGCTGATGGAAGAATACAGGCAAAGGCTTCGTGCGAGACATTACTTCCGGCCAAGATTGTGAAGCAGAGTACCTTCGAGAAAATGGATTGTGGCTTATTCCAGTCTTTCAGGACAAACGTAAACTCCGAAAGTTGCTTGGGGAACAGCGCTCCCCGACGTTATCTTCACGTCGCAAAGTGCCCTCCCATCCGGACGCAAATGCGCCATGTACGCCTGGTCAGAACCACTTCAAGCCTGTGTCCTTTGCGTCTGCTTGGAGACAGCTCGATACGATGGAGACTCAGGGCCCTATACAGCGCCATCGAATTCTCGATTCGCGTTGTCCCACTCCATCGTCATCCCGCCCCCCGGACGCAAACATGGCTAATACCTTTGGTCAGAGGATCAGCTTTGTATCACGTCAGTCCTTTGACGATGACGGAGAACAGTTACATGTAGGCAGTGCGAACGGCTACTCTTACGCCTCGCCAGAACAACCGCCTTATCACGGATGGAAAGCCCTACGATCACCACCTTTACCAAGCACCGTTGAGCGTGACGAATCAGTAAGCCAGAGGCATGCGGTTTCACCGGGTTGTCTGCAGCCCCATTCGAGTTCGAATGTAAGTACGGACGCGCCTTAATCAGTTTGAGGTGTTAACCTTTACAGGGGCGGCAGCGAGATATTCCATCGTGGATACCCGCCTGTCAAATGCTCGAGCACAACTTGAGTCCGCTGGACCAGCCACCGGCATCCTTCGCGCAGAAATCACATCCTCGAGCTACTCTAAAGATCATCGGCATTGAACCCAGATTGCTCGGTGAGTAGATTCCCCTTGCCTGTGATCCCATACTGAGGGCGTTCTTAATACAGGCGCGACCGCCGTAACGAGTCTGCTTAACGAGATACCCGACGAAGACGTCGTTGCTGATCATGACAGCCGGTTCGGATTGTTTCGGTTGACCGATGAATATTTATACTCGGCAAATCCTGAAGGTCTGGTTCAGAAGGAGAATGCGCTTTATAGGCGACAACTCAGCTCGGAAGTCATCGGCAAGCGTGAGTCACTTGCGCTGGCAGTCTGCAAGCTAAGGACGACTCAACCTGTACATGACTTCCACTTGCAGTCGCCCTCCTGTATGCGGTTAACGTAGCACCCATCTGCCCAATCGTCTTGCCGGAGAACGCCAGACGACACGACACTCTGCCTCGGCCACTGCTATTTGCCATTGCCAGCGTTGCTGCCCTTTCGCGAGAAGTACCTCACAGCTTATTCCTAGAAGTCAGGAGGACTTTGGATCGCTTGATCATCGAGCATGGTGTCTTGACGTGCTCCACATTAATCAATATCAAGATCATTCTAGTGCTTTCTATGTCACATGTGAGTTTCCCTTCGAAGTCTGCAGCATGCGCAATGGATTTGAACCATGAGGTACTCTGCAGGAGTTGCATGGCGGCACGAATTCAGAAGGAGGATCCGTTGCTTGGCTTCGCTCCGCCACGGTACGCACATGCTGGGCTCTATGTTTTGTGCACTCGAAGATTGATCGCCGTCACAGGCGATTCGCATGTCACAAGACATCGGTCTTCATCGCCTGTCTCCTTCGCACTGGTCGGCAGCCATGCTAGAAGAAAGACACCTCGTGTGGCTAGGCTGCATCATTGTGGATAGCTGGCAAGCTCTTGACCCTCAGCCATGCTCACTCGACGCTCTCGCTAACGAGACCCTCTGGCTGAACAGGTATTCCGCTGTCTATGGACAACCGCAGATGCGGAATCCGCTCGATGAAGACGACCCCCTTATGAATTCCCCGTACATCACAGATCACCAAGGCGTCTACACGTTTCAGAAGCACATTTATCATGTGAGCAGGCATTGACCAGACCTATCGGCAGGAATTTGACTTCCAATGATTCCGTAGCTGAGTTGCCTGCTGGGCAGAGTGGGTAAGTCTTTTTTCCGCGGCATTGCAGGTTTGCGTCCACTGTATTGAAATTCGAGCAGTTCAAGCTATCTACAGACCCAACGCCATAAGGCGGATCACTGACCTGGAACTGCAAGAGATTCTCGTTAACATTGACAATAATATCGCTGCACTTCCTACGCAACTACAGTATTATGGTCTCGATACATCGCCTCAAGGGGGGCTGACACTTCTTGCCATTGTGACCATAGAGGTTAGCCATGCTCCGGAAAGGAGACATCTTATGACCGTGGTTCAACAGGCTGATGACCAGCGCAATCAGATCCTGTTCTTCCGCAATTTCGTCAGTCGTAACAGGAATGTTCCAGATCACATCATTTTCAAGCCTTCAAGCTCACGATGGTTCGAAACTGTCTCGAGGTCGCGCCAGGCCATTCAATGGATGGCATGCAAAGGCGATATCATTCTCGACTGTTGGCCACTCGTCGGTAAATTTGGGCTGACGTATTCAGCTCTGGTCCAGTAAGTTGTTCTGCAGATTTTTAATTCAGGTCCTTACTTGCTGGCAACGCGACAGATACTACCATTACATGGATGAACATGACAGTCAAGCTCTGGAGACGTTGGATATGGCCAAGACGGTCATGAAGAAATGGGCAGTTGGCGGAGAGTCTCACGATCAACGGACACACGATACACGGTCGCCAACGCCGCTGCCTTTCCGAGCCAAGGTCTCCGATATCGTCAATCTGCTCTGGGAGTCTGCGAGCGCTGCAACTCAGCAACGTCCGGACTTTGCCTTTGCCACATCAACCAGCATCGATGTAGAACCGTGTTCTCAATCATTCCGCATGGCAGATTTCACGCAAAATGAGCCAGGCCATGATGTCAGTCAGCCGACCAATCAGAACAACTTCGATAGACAGACCATGTTTGCTACGCCGTGGATAGAGAGGACCCGCGAGAGCTCGCTAAGATGACGTATTGGTGAGACTGGGTCCACCGCGATCCACTCTGAGGGCAGGGATTTGCGCTCTTCGATTTTTGAACGTAAGCATTTGACGACGAATTCTTTACCTCGAAAGTTGACTTGTACACATCTTGGCTGCGAGGCATTCAGGTCTGAGAACGGTGTTCTTCGCAATGTTCTTCGGAAAGAATGCTACAGCTATGTCCGGCGGACATTTTGTCGGTGATATCGTTTCGTGTCTTATGTGACAGAGGGAGCCTCGTGTATGAACACTGTCGAATCGGTTATAATCAAGGCATATGATGATCAGAGAATTGCGCTGCGCCACGCTCATGCTATCGCTTTACGCCATCACCCTCAGAAACAAGTTAAAGTATGCTATACCAAGCCCTCAAGGTTTGAGTATTGTCGAGATATCCGCGGAGATCGGAATACCGTTCTTTCGCAGGTAGTCGTCTGACCAGAACTAGGAAGGATGCGTCAGGCCATTATCAGCTTGTCACGCCGGGTCGAAACCTACCTTGCTTTGATGTCTGGTTCCCGCATCACATCTGGAAAGAGAAGGTCAGTCATATCTCATGGAAGCGCGTGCGGACTGGCTCTTACAATATAGTCACTATAGTGCTGCCTTTAGGAAGCTTCTTCGCAAGTCGAACAGATGCAACGAGATTGCATGCACTCGAGGAGCCCAGGAACAAACCGTCCTCGTTATTCAGATGGCGGGACATCGCGACTGCCTCTGCGTCCGTCACGCTAGACAGCAAGAAGGGGAAAAGCTCAATTTCATGCGTCGATTCGTCAGCGGATTTCCACGTGGCTTACCGGTATGCGTTGTCGATGAGATGTTGTCCGAGTAAAAAGTTATGGGTAAGCCTGTTGATACCGATGCCTTCTACCTATAAGAGCCACCGCTGTCAGCTGTAAGGTCGGCTCTGTGATAGAGATTATCGTACCACCGTATCCACTTGATGGCTTTTGCGTATTGTAGAGTCAGCTCGATGAGGGAACTCGATTCCATACCGAGCTCACCGTCGTTTCCGACCTTCCTTTTCCTTGACGTCGAACATGACGCCGTATTTGACGCGGTTGTATAGGCCAGAGCCTTCGGGATCCGCTAATACGACTCTCATGCCTGGATTCATTCTTTTCAGATAGGTCGCAGTACCAGAGAGGGACCCGCCGGTGCCTGAGAAAGCGATAAGGAACTCGACTGTCACAGGCGAATGCCAATCCGTGCAAAGCTCACCTGCTCCGCTGACGAAAGCGTCGACGTTGCCTCGAGTCTGTTTCCAGATCTCGGGCCCTGTTCCACGATAATGCGCTTCAAAGTTGCTGCTATTCTGTCATTACGACAAGACATTAATACTCGAAGCTGTTCCGGCGCAACGACGTAGCGATTCTCACTTCGAATTGGTCCGCAAAGCTATAATGACAGGCACTCAGTATGTTTCTGAGCCATGACTCGCGGAAGTGCCCACAAGCCTCGAGGCCTAAACCCTTTATCATCACTGCTTCCACTGTTTTCTGCGATCGTCGCCACAATATCGTCGCCATCTGTCGCAGCCTGTCCCTCCTGTCCCGTCACACCCGGAACGCTCGATGGTGCCCTTTCGTGTCCGAATTCAAGTGCTCGCGCTCGCGCAAGGTTCTGAAGACGTTGTGGATCAGCCAACTTGCATTCCATATAGGAGTTCCAGGCACTCACAACGAACTGCTTCTCGTCAACGATACTGGCTATGTTACGGGTCAATGTAAGAGCTGAAGAGGAAGCCAAGAACGATCATTTGACGCTCACCTGGACGAACACGAACGACTTCCGCACCAAGCGTTTGTAAGATGTTGACCTTTTCGATAGCGACATCATCCGGCATGATAATACAACACTCGTAACCTCTACGTACAGACAGAAACCCGTCCATCCCATGAGCTATGCGTACGGTCAAGAGCGAGACTTACTTTGCGCGTCCAACGGTCGCTATCGATATTCCTGTTGATCCGACCGTGCCCTCAAAGATCTTGCATCCTGTATGAGGAACCAGGAGCCCAGCCTCTTCGGCGTCCTCGATGACTGATGAAAAGAGATTTTCGATAAACACGCTGTCTGAAAACCAACGGTGCCTGTCTGCGGGACGTACTCTTGAGGGCGACGCGATCTTTGACGGATCCTCCGGGATTCAGGAACTGATTTACCACTTAGTCATGACGTATAGCTCGAATGTGGCCGACGAACCTCTGCCTTGCCCTTAGGAGAACAAATATGGCGAACCGTTAGCTCGGCGATAGTCTAGAATGAATGAGTCCGACGTACTAAGATTTCCACTCCCAGGGCGTCGCTCAATGAGTTGATCCTTATCAACGGAGTGTTTCCTGATGTCGCATAGAACATATATTGTACAGGAGTCCGAAGGCAGGCGATAAACGGATTCGCTTACCGATCAAACCCAGGACTCCATGTACTACATCGTTCGAGCGGATCTCGATGGGCGACTTTTCATCTCGACTGGACAATCCATTATCCGACGGTGCTGTCACTTCATGTTCCCATCCATGTGTCCACCAGCGAGGACGGCTGAGCCATAGCGCTAACCCGGCGCTGGAAAGCGTCAATGTCAAGCCGAGCACGGTGCCGATAATCAGATCCCTTGATATCCGTAATCCAGGTCGGCTCTGCGGCAGGAGCGCAAATATCGATTCGCCGGTTGATATCATGATGTGCGATGCTTGTGCGTTGGGACCATGAGTTGGAGACCAGCCGTCAACCCAAACAATGTGACTCCAGGTCGACGATGTTGAGCGATGTTCTTGTAACGGCCTCCTCACGAACTCTCAAATGCTGCAACACACGATCGGCACTTTACGACGTTACGTCAGCGACAGATCCCCTTGTTGTCTCCCGTTGCCCTGCCCAACTCGTTTCCCGAAACGAGTCTCCGGACCGGTGGATGTACGAAGAGCGGACGGCGTACACCATATCTTGCCCACCCCCCGCAAAGGATGCAGTGGTTACGCGCCTGTCAGACAACGCCAGTAATCTTATACCGGACGCTCTATTTCGCTTGATACACATATCCACCCTTCCTTGCCTCGACAGCCCAGTCAAGCTTGCAGACTTCCTTCTTGTCGGCACCATAAGTCAAACCAACCTGAATCTTGTCGGAAGGCTTCATCGGTCCGACGCCCGAAGGTGTACCAGTCATGATCAAGTCGCCCTCCTGCCGCCCGCACCAGCGATGTCAGAGACTGAACCTTAACTGTCATTGATGGTTGACTGCTCACCGATAGAGTCATGATGCTCGAGACGTGCTCAATCAGCTTGGGCACCTTGAAGATCATGTCGGAGCACATGCCATCCTGCTTGGTCTCGCCGTTGATCTTGAGCCAAAGTCCGATCTGGTCAATGGATGGGAGCTTCGACTTTTCGATGAAGGGTCTGATATCAGAGGAAGGGTGTCAGCGATGCGGGGGAAGCAAAGCGATATCACCGAGATCTGGGAACATACCCGACAGCGGCCCAAGTATCGAAGCCCTTGGCAGGAGCCCAAGGCAATCCCTTCTTTTTCAACTCTTCCTGCCAATTTCGACCTGTTACATCGATGGAAAGAGCTAGACAGCCGTGTTATCAGTCGTCCGATGTATATATCAAAGCAAACCTCAAGGACGTACTGTATCCAGCAACGTGATCAAGGGCTTGAGATTCGGGGATATCTCGACCTCCCTTGCCAATAACGACACCGAGCTCGACTGAATGGTCAAGGTCAAGCAATCGGGACGCGATTAGCCATTGGCGAAAACGGTAGATGAGCACAAACAACACACCTTCATGATGACAGGTGATTCCTTGCGGGACTTCGATAGGGCCCTGGCCTGCTTCGATATAACTCGACGTAGGTTTGAGGAAGTAGAATGGCTCCTTGGGTACCTTATTGTTCAGCTCATGAACGTGAGCGACGTAGTTTCTGCCGATGCAGATGATGTTTCGGCCGGTTTTCGCGAAGCTTGACATGGTGATTGTAGGTAGTGGCTCAGCTCTCTGGCTGCAACGGGTGGTGTTGTCTATTAGCAGTCCTTATGCGAATAGCGACTGGTGAATTCATGTTACTGTCATTCAGCCGACATTCAGCCCCGCCAATTCACGCTGCGCGAATCTCATTCGGCTCATCGGAACGAGTCGCCGGACAAAGCCGAACTCGACGCGCGCGTGCGAGTGCCGGATGGACTGTCACTTTCGGATCAAGTGGATCGTCGGCTCGGTGATATGTCGAGGTGTCCGTTCTCCATACGATCTTTGCACGCAAGATGCCAAGATTGCCTTCCTCGTCACCAATTCGAGCGAGAGATTGTCCAAAAGAGACAGCAGTGTCTATCCTGAACTAAGAGGGGAAGTTCAGAGGAATTCTGCAATACCTGAAGCGAATTCTAACGACGTGACTGGACGACCAACAGAACCTGAAAAGGCTCTGGCGTGACGATACGTGCTGCAACATGCTGCTCATGCGATCCCGACTTCTGAACAGCCCAAGGGAGATACAACAGATACCCGTGCTTTAAACGAGACGAGGCTCCTGGATCGAACGTTGCTTAGCCGAGGCTGAATAGCTCTCGATTGAGAGCGTCAGGAGCTAGCGATGTCCGCTAGGCCCTCTACCGGGCGGTGGTCCCCGACGTGCATCGAATCGTTGATCGCGAGAGGACTCGCTAAACGCGAATGGCGGCAAAGGAGGCCTCGGCGGCTGACGAGGAGGGCTTCGTCCGCCGGGCGTGTACAGATCCGGCGCGCGGGGATGAGGTCGAGCGACATCTCTTGGACTCGGCATTGGCGCGAGAGCGTCAGGCGCTCGTGGAATCCTGTCGTCGCGACGGTCTCCGAAACGGACAGGAGGACCTGGGCCGAAGCGTACTGGCGATGGCGATCGACGAGGACGACCTGGACGATCAGGTGCGAATGTGCGACCTTGGGGCGCGAGGTGAGGGACAGGACTGCGGACCCTGCCGACTGGTGCCGGCGCCGACGGCCGCGAGCTCGGGGCATTGCCAAATGGCGGATCTCTTCTCCTCGTGTCCGGCATAGACCCTTGCGGGTCCATCGGAAGCCTCGAAGCACGATCGAGCATGGAACCAGAACCGGGCACGGTCTATCGGACATCGCGTCTGAGCTGAGGTTTATCAACATAACAATGGACTGCTTACCGGACTGCTGCTATTATTGAGCCACGTGTCCCGAGTCGATGAATCCGGTCTATACGAGCTACTTTCACGCGCTGACATCGATGGCCCATGAGGTGTACGGAAACCGGGTTGAGGATTTGGTCCCGGCATCTGCGGGGGAATGTTCATCGGAGGCCGTGTTGTTGGGGGCGGACTGGCAGCCATTCGCCTGCTATTTTGATCGAATGGTGGATGGATGGCGGGTCCAGAACCGGACATGCGACGAGCGACGTCGTTACTCAGCGGTGCGCCGTTGTTTTTGTTTGCCTTCGGCCCATATGCATATTCCTTGGGTTTGTTAGTTTCAGCCGATATTTGGGACAATCTTGAAGTGTTAGTCGTCGATCGTCCGAACCTTGGAGGGTCGATAGTCTGTTTGTGTCTCGATTGTCCAGCGGAGTTATGAGCCTCGGAGGACTTGCTGGATTGAGAGTCAGCGCCCTGATAGCGTAACCAAAACATCAGTGTTGCGCCCAAAGGAAGAATCTTTGTGACAAACCCCTGCCCATCTATTGGCGATTAATGGCGCAGTGTTGGACCCTGAGGGACGGACTCCGTGAGATCCGGTTGAACTTGGCGGCGGCGGAGTTTGGAAAGGTGACGAGCCTTGATTTCCGCGCGGTCCAAGCGCGTTCGCGCTGCGTGCCATTGCTCGGCCTCGATCATCCGGCGCAGACGCGGAGACGAATTTGCGGTCATCCGCATTGAGACTTGGAGGATCTCGAGCGCTGGAAGTCTAGCATGTTGGCACTGCGTCAGCTTGTGCATTCAGACCAAGATGGACTGGAATGTAAGTTACCCGAGAACCGTTCACAGCCTGTCGATCCGGATGTATGTGGTCCAGTCCGGTAGTACGAGGAGTCGCTCCGAAGTCCGCATTTTTGCCTGATTCCGAAGGGCGGGTCCGGTCTCGATCCGAAAGCGGTGCTTCGCGCGCTGAAAATCCAAAACCGATGGAGCACAAGTCAGACCCAAAGTGATCCAATTCACGTGAGACACGTCGCCGCAGGTGATCTTCCAGTTTTGGAGCATTTGATGACTTGCCGCTGGTCGGGAACTTCCAGGCGCACAGACAGACACGCCAAGGGGTAGTACAGCATCACAACGCACGACTGGCTATTTCGCGCGCTCCACCCGTGTATCAAGCGCAAGCCACTTCCACTGATGCAGACGATACGATACGAGATGCAGGTTGAACGTACAATTTGGTTTGTCGTTCAACTGGGACGTCGAGGCATTATGAGATTCCGTGAGGTGGGTTCTATCGTCTTGCCGAGCGCTTCGTTCCTCCGATTTGGCGGTCGGACCGAGACTCTTCACGACAACGGACTCCGGATCAAGCCTTGCGCGTTTCGATGCGCCGGGTCCGATGTTGGCATCATCATTGCTGCGCAATCGACGGCGAGACGAGTCGTCTGAATCCAGCTTCGGGTCGTTCGCTTCCAGCCATTCCGGCATCTTCTCGGCGTACTTTTGCGAAGTAAACGCATCCTCCTTGCTTGGAGTATCATTGGGTCCTGCGGATGGGCGAGCAGGTTGGGAGGTTAGAGGTAAAGGAGACGGCTTTGCGCGTTCTGAACGCGACGAATCTCGTGATTCCGAAGATTCCGCGGGGATCGTATTCGTGTCAGACGCAGCTCGTTCCGATCGATGGCTTGGTCCCGCAGGAGAAGCCCGGGAGACGGAGCCATTAGATGAGCGGAGAGACAAGGTCTTTTCAGGCAGTGTGTAGCGGACTGGCTGAATACGGTCTATGAGTCGAAGCTTGGATGGCGTGGCGGCAGGACCTTGAGCGTCAGATACATCAGAAGGCTTTCCAGATCTCATCTCTTTGCGACCGGACTTCGCAGGTGTCGATGATATTGACTTCACTTCAATCGATTGCTGCTGGATCGGCGCCATCTTCATGTGATCAGTCAATCTCCCACTGGAGCGAATTTGTAGGCTTGCAGGTGGTTCCTGTTGGAGCTGCGGCAGAGGAGGCGTCGTGATACCAGACTCGTCGATCGGAGGCTCTTGCGGCTGTTCCCACGTCGTAGCCTGAGTATAAGGATTGTAAAAGTACTGCTTGGCGGGATCGCGTCGCGAAGTCCTGATGGTCCATCCTATCGCAAGCTGAGTTGCTGAAGTGGCAGACTAGTATCGTTGAAGGACGAGGTTCGCAGGCACGAAGCAGAAATCGAGATCGAATGATGGCTATTAGCCAACCGTACTTTCGGATGCGGGATCTGCGACCCAGCTTTACGAAGGTCGAGAAAGGTGGATGTTTACCCTTTGCTGAATTTCCACCGTGCTTTCAACCTTTCCATCGTTGCCTGAAAGCAATCCTCGATCCTGTTTCGTGCGAACTGTAATGCATCGAAAAGAGAGGAGTCAGAAATTCGACCGATCAAATAGGTTTCGCGAGGGGGACAGACCATCCTGATTCATCGATTGGACGGTGGGCCTTTCCGCAGCAATGCTCCCATTGACCTGTTCTTCGGCACCTTGCCACGGATCGAAATCCTCATCCATCCCCCAGTCGACGTCTTCTTCAGCCATCTTGCGGATCTTGCGATGCTGGCTTTCCGTCGGAGTCGTCGATTATCCAGATCTCTTCGGGAATTCCCAGGCCAGCTTGCGATAGAATTTTGTGAAAGGCGCAAAGTCTCCGGGGATACGCACACTGGACCACAGCAGGTGGTATAAGCTTCTCTTTCGGTCTTGGGACCTTCGAACCAAGAGCACTTGATGCGCACTCACCAATCGCCTTGCATGACGTGTCTTCCGCCGCAAAGGGAGATTTCGTAAACAATGACGTTCGGACCCTGAGCCGATGTCAGTCCGAGATGCTGTTGCGGCTCGCCGGTGTATCGTTCTTGCATACTTGCACACCCATGGACAGCGTTCAATTTCAGTCCATTGCTATTGCTTGCTAACGACATTGCGCAGTCAGACTGAGCTGCTCATAAGTCTCACGACCGTGTTCAAGCCTTTTCGACGTCTCCATGGGGGCTCGAGTATGCCGGCAGTGAACTCGACATACTAAGATGGCTCTTATCTCTGATACCAGGTGAGTGAGAATCAGCTGTTGCATTGCCGAGTGACCAAGGGCCAAGATCATTCCACCAGCTACATTCTCGAAACACTGAGAAAGCATCATCTACAAAGTTCCCGCCAAGACAGCCATTCAACCCGTCTGATCCGATTACACGAAGACCGATATACAAATGGCGTCAATCGCTTCTCCCCGTATATCTTGCAACAAGATGTTTTGATGGCCGGCGACGCAGGGAAGGCGACGGAAGGTGGCAGAGTTTCCCCAGAACTCGCGATTGACAAGGAGCTTTCAGATTACGATGGCCTCCGTGTCAAGTTCACCGCCGGAAAGGGCAAAGCTCGTGACACCGAAGTTTCTTCGTTGAAGGAGGATCTCGGTGCGGGCATGGCATCCGGAGCCTCTATCCGTCCTGCAAAAAGCAGTACTGCGGCAATCATCCCCGGTGATGGTCTGGGCACGCCATTCTCGTCAGGACCTCTTGATAATACCCCGGCCATCTCCGAGGAGCCATTCCGCGACCCCAACGTCATGTTAAACTACAGCAAAACAATTGGCAAACCAAACAAGGGCTTGGGACGCTTCATGGGGCTTCGTGTAGACGATACTCAACCCATACCTTCTCTCGCGGGTTCCGTACCGAGGAAGGATGAAAGCAGGATCAATTCCCTGGCTTCTGCTACGCCGACAGCCAAGTATGAAAGCATTCATAACCGTATGCAGAGCGGACTATTTCGAAGAAGCACGGCTTCTACCATGGAGTCATCATCCAATTCATCTCGCCCTCCTCCAATTTCGGCATTCTCCACATCCACCATACATCAGGGTCAATCTCATGATCGAACACCTACAGGCAGAACGCTTTCCGTGTTGCCTACACCTACGCAAGCGCTTCGACAACCGGCCCTCAGCCGGATACAACGTCCTCGAGCGGACTCGGCGCCAATGGTCGTTATCTCCTCACCAGGGAACACAAGAGTTGAAAGCGAAAGTGCCGAGGAAACGCCCAAATACGTAAAGAACCGTTCACCACGTCTGTCCGACCACACCCGGGCGCGCAAAACATCGGGCACCAGTAACGCGTCCCGTAACCGCCGGAGCCTTGCCTTTTCGCCCTCGACTGTTCAGGCGATTCTTGGAGATGACGAAAGCGCTGTTGAGAGCGATGGGGACAATATCCCCAGGCCCGGGGAGGATCCTCGCGAGCACGCGAAGCGAGAACGGTACGGCAGCATCCTGGCGCAAACGATGATGACTCAAGCATCCCGGAGACTGCCAGGACTGGGAAGGAATCTTTCGATGCGCCGAGTCCCGAAGACGAGATCCTTGGCAGAAGAATACGATGAATCTGACGTGGAGGATATGTCAACCGACGGTTTTGATGCGGGAGACACCAGCACAGACGCTCCCGAAAGCCAGCAGAGCCATGCGCGCATGAGCAACTTTGAAATGGGATTGACAAAAGCGGATCAATCCCTTTTCGGCGAATTAGACATTGAAGGGCGAATGTCGGTCAATACGACCTCCTCATACGGTTTCGAAAATAAGTCTAGAGCTCGCATGTCTGAATCGACGAACCCCCAGCACGCCTTCCAGAAGCGGCCGATCCTGTCGACGAGCACGGTGGCAAGTCAGCCAGCAGGAAGTGCGCGACCCGGCGCATTGTCTCTACTCTTTCACCCTCCGAAGACGAGCAAGGAAGGTCCGACGGCTGCAGCGCATACCGCTTCAAGCCCTTTTTCCGCCTACGCCTCGGTGCCGCCACCGCATAATAGTTCAGTCGCTAGTCTGTCTATCAAGATCTATTATCCCTTCTCTTCGGAACCACTCAAGCCAATCGGTATCTCAATTCGCAAAGATGTCTCGGTGGAAGAGGTTATAGGATGGGCGCTATTCAGATACTGCGAGGAGGGCAGAAAACCAGAGGTCGACGAGGCGCATGACAAGGGGCCCAACAAAGACGTGAATCCCGCCATCTGGCGAACGACTGCGGGATGGGCGCTACGCATTGTAGAGGATGATGGCGAAGTTGACGAAGACTTTCCCGGTAAGAATTGAGGGCCTTCGCTTCTCATCGAATAATATCTTATTCTTCCTCCCCGGTAGCTCTCGATCGAGATAGCAGTGTTGCCAAGTTTGCCTTCGATAGTTTTGCAGTGGTCGAAGCCAATCCAACTCAAAGTACGTTCATGCGCCGTTCTATTGCTGCATTCCTCAAGCTCATCCGATTCAGTCCAACAAAACGCAGCTAAGCTTCCTCCGCAGGCGCTAGCACCACCTGCGGCGACTTCGATGGCTCCTTCTCGACCTTCGGTCTCCCGGTCCTCCAGTCGCGTCTCAAGTGTCAATGGCCGAGATCCTTCAGCGTTCTCGTCGTCGATCATGTCCGATATGCCCGTGGATCCCGCCCACGCCTTTGGCGACACATCGGCCAACGGTCCATCCGGCATGGGAGGTGTCATGGTGCCCCTAAAGATTCGAGTGATTAGAACAAGCGACGTGCAGCATATCGATACGATTACAGTGTAAGTTCTACCTGCAATCCTGCCCTTTTCCAGCATTAAGATGAGGTGATTCATCCAACAGACCTTCCGAGATGTACTTCGCAGATATGATAGAGGTTTTGATCAGGAAAAGGCGCTTGCAGCCATCGGATCCTTCCGAGTGGGCGCTGATGCTCGGCGATCTCAGCATGGTCTTACCCCTGGATCGGACGGTAGAAAGCCTCATGGGAAGCGTAGACTTGGCGATGGTCACCAAATCCTGGGCTGAAGCGCATGGGTTCGCTACGGGAGGGCGTAATGGGGAGCGGCGGGGAGGCGATCCTAGCAGTAAGTGTCTTCGTTCAGGGAACCTCCTCGCGAAGTCCTGACTGCTCTTCTAGCCTCCATCTTCAAGCGAGGCTCTGGGCAACCCAAGCCCCGATATGGCTCGCGCATGGACTTTGAATCGACGTATCGCAAATACAAAGTCCAGCGAAAGATGCCTATCGGAAAACATGATCGCATACTTGCCATTGATGGAGACTATATACATGTACGTGGACTATCTGCGGCGCATCTAGCGCTTGCTTATCTCGACGCTTCATCATAGATCATGCCCACCGAGACGAGAGGCTTCTTCGACAGCATGAAGACGTCGTCTTTCCACGCGACTTCCATTACTGCTTGCAAACAGTACGGAAAAACGCCCACTTACTTCCGACTAGTAGTATGGAAGGACGGCGCCGAGAAACGTTACGAGTTTGAAGCTGAGAGCGCGCGGGAATCAGGTGAGCGGAGGTCCCTAAGGCGACGCTAAGCCGAACTTCAGCTGACGAGTCGCGCCGTTGACGAACTCCCAATAGCGGAGATCATTGCTTCTATCAAGAGCTTGTGAGCATCGAGAGTTGTCCATGCGTTCGAGGCTGTTACTGATATACTTGTTTTCAGAATGAAGCTCTACCCAGCAGAAAAGAAGCCTCAAGCTGCCACGGCCTCTTCGCATCATCACAGGGGATTACGGAGACGCAAACAATAGGATGATGGATATCACAGGATGTACACGGCGGAAAGAGCAGCGGCGACCGCGACACGTATCTACCATGCTACACTTATATGCTCGAGACGCTCAGAACTGCTGCTCAATAGCGTCCTAGACACAGGGTTTCGGCACCGGCATCCAAGGCATATCCCCAATTCTGCTTTTGAGCAATTCCTCTTTTTGGATATACAACATTGGGTGGCGATTCTCGAATGCATTTCATTACAGTCCTCTCACTGCAGGTGATTGTAGAACGTCCTCTCGAACGCGTTGAATACTTTACCCCAATTCTCAGGAGCCTCTTCCAACAGCTGGGTGTTGCAAACAACCTATACCGCCAGTGAACCGGACTCAGTAGATGATCAGGGATGCGATGGCGAGTGACTTACTGCTACACCGCTCGCAGGATCCAACCAGAACTATGATAGACGGTCTGAGATCAGCTTCATCGTGGCAGTGCGTGACAATATCGGTTACATACCATCGTTTTTGCCATCCCGGACCATGCTCCGCTGCCCGTCAATCGTCCGTGCTCCGAATCGACCAGATGGAGGAACAGACCGAGTGAATGCTGAACCGTGTCCGTCGTGGGAGGAGGCTTCATGAACCCAGATCTACCGGTGAATTCGACCAACTTGGTGAGGCAATCATTGCCGTCGCTCAGCGGCGGAATCGCCGGCGCGAACAAGAGCTCGTAAGTCTCGGGCTTGATGAGACGGAAGGCGGGAGGGTTGGGATTCTCGCCAGAACAGGCAAGGATGTTTCGTAAGAAGAGGAGATACTCTCGGGACGTGCCAAACAGCCCACCGCCGCCAGAGTGAAGCTTCAATTCGTCCTCGGTATCGGGTTTACCGACTGCCTTGCCGGGCAAGGCGATAAGGGGACCCCCGGCCGGGCGGGCACGGACCTTCATCAGCCGCGCCCGAATGTCTTCACGCGGAATAAAAGTCGTATCCTTCAAGCCAAGAGGCTTGAACATTTTCTCCTGGAAGTACTCCTCGAGCGATTGACCGCTGATGCGTTCGACGAGGACACCGGCCCAGTCGATGCCGGTGCTGTAGATGTACGAAGTACCGGGTTCGTAGATGAGAGGCGTCAGCCAGTCCTTTGGCTTTTCGGCATCGAACAAGCCCTTGGGGTTGTTCTCTTTGGCCCATCGTGCGATACGCGGATCCTTGGGCGCTTGAATAAAGGTGTAAAAGAGGCCTGAAGGGCAACACTTCAGCTAGGCCGAAGCTCACTAGACGAAGCAGACTTACCGGCCGTATGGGTGAGGAGCATTCGCAAGGTGATCGCCTTCGTTGGCTTGCGGTAGATCGCTTTGCCAGACTCATCATCGTATCCCTCCAAGATCTGGAGGCTCTCCATCGCGAGTTCCGGCACGTACTTGGCAAGGGCTTCGGCATCATCGACGTCGATCTTGCCTTGCTCGACGAGTTGCAGACAGGCGACCTGTTGATATGCGGGTCAGGTTGAGATTTTGGGCAAGAATCGATCAACGAACCGATGTGACGAGCTTGGTCATGGAGAACAAGTGAAGCGCTGAACATTCCGTCAACAGGTTTCACCCCCATCGATGCGCCACGTCACATACTGGTATCCTCGTTGATCCTACCCCTTTCCCGCTTCTCCTCTTCCACCCATCCCTCTTGGTTCTCGTACAAGATTTCCTGTGCATTACAGGCAGCGAAGAAGACGGGCGGAACTTTGCCTTCCTTTTCGGTATCCTTGAGCAATTGATCCAGTGCGGCTTTCCCCTCGGACGTGATGGTCGGAAGGGGGAACTTGGCTACGAGATCGGGATTCGTCATGGTGCAATAAAGTGGTCCTTTCAGATGTCGGTCTGAGTCGCAAGGGTGTTGTTTGCGAAGACTGGCGTATGGGGTGGAGGGGAACGACCGGCGAGGGGATGCCATATATCGGAAATAGCAAAGAGAGCAACGCGCCAGGAGCCAGTCGGTCCGGCTCGCGGTGATTGCCGCCGATACGCAGGACGGCAGGAGAACGCCGATCGAGGGAGCACTCCTTGAAGGCTATTATTGTCCTCCAATCTTGAGGCCAAAATCGCCAAATTCATGCTAAATCTCCACGCGTCGGATCGAAGCGAGGACGGCCTAGCAACCAATCGACACATCTACCGTCGTCGACTTCGTTACGTTCTCGCACTCTTTCAGCTTGTCGCGTCCCGAATTGTACAGCCAGTTCTACCACTCTCCTTCCTTTCAAGTCTTCCCGAATCACAAAATGGTACGTCTTCAGACCGGATCGCGCGCATCTCCCATAACCAAAGCTAACCCCGTCACCTTGCGTCCCCTGCTGTTTCCCCTCCCTTTCGGCATCAAGGCCGACGCACCCCGCCCAAGCTCGCCCGCAGGAGCAGGAGCAGTCTCCTCCGCCGTCTCAAGACCCCCCGGAGCCAACGCTGTCAGGTACGTCTCACACTTCCTCCCCAAGACCCGCATATGCGAGTGCCTTTTCTCATACGCATGTCCGTCCGCACTAGACGTCGAGCCCCCACGGCGCCCAGGCCTACGTCCTCCCGCGCCGCCGGTGCCGGTGGATCGAGCAACACCATGTTGAAGCTGTACACGGATTCGGGAGAATCGGGTCTGCAGATGTGAGTGCCCCCCCTCCCTCCTTCTCATGGCCTCTGGCCGCAACTGCCGTGTCCGTCCCCTGCTCTGAGAGGGACAAGCTGGCTTGCGGCTCGCCGTATCATTCACGGATCAAGCGCTGACGAGCTCGACCTCCAATAGTGACCCCTATGTCGTCATCGTTCTCGCCATCTCCTTCATCGCATCCATCTTCTTCTTGCATATCTCGGCCAAGGTCATCAAGGCTTTCACGAAATAGGCTAAAGTACGAGCTCGAGTGCGGGATCGCATGTTGTATATAATGATATGGCATAAGAACACCATAGTAAAACACTGCAGCACTGTTTGAGGCCTGAAGCTCCTAGTTGCAGCTTTGACGCCGCTTTCTATGAGGGCTTGATGGAATGTGGACAACGAAGTATCGATTCATCCGTTGTCTTGGGTAATCATACATATGACAAGACAGGAGAAGAGTCCGCTAATATACAGAAATTCCCAAGCCCCAGCCTTCGGTCTTCCACTATAGTCGCCTTCACAAGGCATCCGGATCATGCCGCGTGAAAGAGGCTGCTCTAACGATCGCGTTGAGCCGACCCTCCTTGGCTCGCAACTGCTTGATCTGCTCATTCAGCTCCCTGTAAGATCCTCTGTCAATCATGCTCATCGTTGGACAGAAGTCGAAAGGGCTTACCGGACGGTCTTCTCCAGATGGTTCACTCTCTCCTTTCCTCCCTGCTTCTCAGCCTTGACCTTCTCGGCAGCAGCCTTCAGCCGCTTCTCATACTCCCTCACGCGATCCTCCCATTTGTTCGTCGCCTCGGCGTGTTTGGATTCTTGCGAAGAAATGATAGATTGTAACTCGGCGAGTTGATTGGTCAATGCATTCACGCGTTTATCCCCGGATGATGCCTTGACCTGCAACGAACGGAGTTCGCTCGAGGATTCGACAGTGTTGGAAGCCTTGAAGGATGCCAATTCCGCGGCGATGTCTCGCTGTCGGGCCTTCAAGCAGAAGGATCAGAGAGAATATGCGCACAGGCATGGATGCAACTTGCCTTGGCCTGAGCCAATTCTTCCTCCTTGGCAATGAGTTTCGCTCTCCATTCTTGCTTCGCCGCTGCCATCTTGCTGACCGAGTTTTCCACATTATCCAGCAGACGTTTCTTGGAGTCGAGCTCTCTATTCAGATTGCTAGTAAAGTGGGAGATCAGCATGGGCCAGCGCAATGACGATACCGGCACATACGCTACGCCATATTCGAGTTTGATCTCCACTCCGCGGATTTTCTTCTCGTAGTCGCCTGCCAATTGAACAAGTTGCTTGAGGCGCAAGGAAAGCTTTTCTCGCAAAGCGGTGGGGGTATTTGGAACGTCGTCCTATAACCTTGGCGTTAAAATGCGTTGGGGGACGGTGATAATCCTGGTACTCACATCCAGGTTAAGGATCTGCGAAATCTTCACATAGACATTTCGCAGGAGATCTTGCACTTCCTTCGCTGGCTTGTCCGACTGGCGGACACTGGCAGTCAAACCCCTGCGATCGTCCGAGAGGCGCCTTTCGAGTTCTTCGATGCGCTCTCGGTAGCCAGCAGCATTATTTTCGGCCTGCCTAGCAATCTGGATCACCCATCATATCAGCTATCGAGGAGCGCCACCGTTGCTACCTCAAAGACATACCTTCATTGCTTCGGACAGCTTATCAGAAATAGCCAATCGGTCCTGCCGCTCGGCGGTTAATCGAGATTCCGTTTCCCGCTTTTCGGCGATCTTCAAGGCAAACCCTCGATATAAGCCACACGCCAATCACGAGTCTCATCACATACCAGATCCGCTAGCTCCGCCTGCTTATCACTGAGCGTGGCTTCCAAATTCTGAATATCTTCAAGAGCGCGGCGCAGCTGATCCTCGTTTCTCGCCAAGTCCCTCTTGACTCTATCAATTTCCAATTGCGAAGAGTATTGATCGATGCTTCGCTCATCTCCAAGTCGCCTCCTCGCGCTTTCCAGCTTATTGAGCGCGTCTTGCAGATCCCGGACGTCCTCGTCTTTCTGGGCCAGACTGTCTCGGGCGGCATCGAGTTCCTGCGACAGGCGAAGATTGCTCTGGCAGCATCATTCAGCAGGCAGTCTTCGATGTTTGTGGGAATGACTCACTTGTTCCTTCTCACTGATCATTCGCTTCCACCTTTCGACTTCTTGCTCCATATCACCTCTGAAGTGCTCTATCTCGCTCTCATGTGCCTGTTCTTTGCGCCGCATCTCGATTGCGAGGTCATCCCTTTCAGCGATCAGCTGCCTGTTTTGTTCCTTCTCTGCTCTCCTCTCGCCCTCGATGCTTGCGAGTTGTCGGGAAAGTTCGTCGACCGTCCTTCTGTGATTGTCTCTTTCGCGTAAGGCATGTTCCTCTGCCGCCCTGAGCTCTCGTGCTTCATCTTCCAACTGATTAACGGCCTATCATGTAGAAATGATGAGCGGAGGCGAATGCTATGACAGTGGTTCTTACCTCTCGGGTCAAGTCGGCTTCCAGTACCTCACGATCAGCCGAACGAAGTTCTTCGATCAAGCGCTCTTTGTCCTTTTCCAGTATCGCAAGCTGATTATCCATCTGGTCATCGCAAAACGCCATCAGAAGCGCTCTTCCCGTAAGAATGCATTGGGGCATACCTGCTGTAGTTCGTGGTTAAGGTTCTCCGCCTCCATGATCTTGTCCGTCAATTGCTCGGTAGTCGCTTTGAATCGTTCTTCCATCTCTGCAATGTCGTCTTCGAGTATCTGGATCTTCTCTTCGGCCTGGGCCAGAGAAGCCCTCCATTGTTCGTCCAAATCCGCTAGATCCGCCTTGTTCCGAGCGTCAATCTCTTCGAGTGCCGCTTCCTTTTCGTCGGCAATGGCACGGAGTTCCTCGAGTTCCTCTTCCATCCCCGCCGCTCGTTCTAGAGACTCATTCTTCTCCTGTATGATGGCTTCCAGCTCACGGATGTCCCGTCGAAGTCCTTCGATATCCTGATTTTCGTCTTCCCGTGCTGCTAATGTGACTCTGAGTGCCTCCATTTCCCTCTGCAATGATGCTTTATCCTACAACGGAAGGCCAAGATCAGCTTGAAGAAGATTTCGACATACCATTTGACGTACACTGCTGAGGCTGTCGATCTCATCGTGCAGACGGTTCTCGAGCTCCTTTTGTTCCTCATTTACCCCTGCGCTGACTTGCAGTCTATCCACTTCCTCCTGCAGTCTGTCCCGTTCATCAGTCAACTTCGCCATTGCCTCTTGCAAGTCCTCTAGCTGTTCTTTGGCCTCGTCTGAGCGGTTTCGATCAGCTTGAGCTTCCTGTTCAGCTTCCTGCAGTCTTTCCCTGAGATCCGCCACCAGTTCCTGTGCCGACCATGTCAGCCCCGAGAATAGACAAGCGCCCTACTTCACTCACTTCATACTGCTCGGTAGCTTCTTCCCGCGATCGGCTGTGTCTTGCTTCTTCCAACTCTTCCTGCATCTCTCGAAGCTTCTTCTCAGCGGATATTCGGGCGTCTTCCTCGTCCCTGATATCTGCCCGCAGCCGTTCGAGTTCCCCGTTTTCCCCGGTCAACGCTTGCAGGTTCTCCTCCATGGATGCCTGCTCTTTCGCGGCCTTCTCCAGAGCACGCTGAAGCTGCAGGATGACCTTCTTGTTCTGCTTTGTACTCTGCATCAGGGATTCAATGGTGGCTTTCAGGCTTGCATTTTCGGTAAACAGTTCGGCCTTGTCCCTGTCAATCTTCTTGTGAACGAGCTCCTTTAGTGAAGCATTCTCCAATCGCAAGGAAAAATTTTCGGTACGGAGCTTCTCGTGATCCTTTGCGATGAAAAGGTCAGCCAGCCAGACAAGTAACCCTGACGCCGGACTTAGCCTTACCTGCTGCTGATCACGAAGCGTCATTTGCTGAACATGATTTACACTTTGCGACTGCCGAAGGTCACCTGACGCCACGCTCTGTCTTCCACTTCGGGACGCCGTAATGTTGCCTGCCATACTGGCACGGCTTGATCTCCCGTTGCCGTCTTCACCTCTCCTGCTGGCAGTCGAAACTTCCCAGCCGGGACCGGTTGCGGGAAGCATTTGACTTTGGCTCAAGAGGTCGTCATCGTCATCCGCACTGTCTTTCGATGCATCTCCGAAAGCGAAATACATGCCAGCGGGCTGCTTGGCTTGATCAACCGAAACGCTTGAGTCCATAGCGCTACTTGGGAGCGGTCGACGTTTAGAGAATGCTTGAGCGGAGATCGAAGCGGATTCATCGTAAGAAGTGACGGCTGTGCGGTATGCAGTTGGCGGAGTACCCGTTGGGGTGCCGGAACGTCTCGCTTGTGGCGTCAATGCCGATGCAGCGTCCACTACCGGGCAAAAGTTCGGACGGTAGGTCTTTAAGGAACATACCGCGGTAAACTCACCATTTGCTCGCCAACCTCCATTGCCTGCTTGAGGTACGCGACCACCCCCGCCATTTTGCACTCGTAAATCTATCTCCTCCTGCTCCTCCGCATCAAAGGAGCCCGCCATGGAGCCCAAGCTGATATCGGGCAAAGTCTTTCCATGAAGAACGGTTTGATTCCCGTGATTCGGTGTTGACAGGACGAATTGTCCGCTCATTGCGGCTTTTGGACTCCTTCGCAGCCAATGCTGAGTTTATCACTGTATCTCTCGTCGGCGTAGCTTCTCCATCAACCGCAATGACAGGAAATAGCCACGTTGGTCATGCTTTGACGTGTTGACTGACACTCTACGTAGATATGATAATCTCTCCCCTCCCCTGCGTCCGTTGTGTTTACATTTTGATTTGATCGAATTCGGACTTGACGCGCAGCTGCCGGCTGCAACAGGCAGCTCAACAGGCTATTCAGCAGGCTAGCTGAAAGCTCTCGAGCTCTGGCGGCGCTCTGCTTGACTGCATCTGAGCGAGTCGAGAATCGTTCGGGAATACCTTGGGTCATACAAGGACTACGGTCAGGCGGCGAGGTCTCTGAGTGAGATCATGAGCATGAGCATGAGCATGAGCATGAGCATGAGCATGAGCATGAGCATGAGCATGAGCATGAGCATGAGCACGAGTTTGCGTCTTGCAAGGATAGGCGTCGCGTTTCGGCCCGGATGTCGAGCGCAACCAAAGGGAGACGTCCGCGAAAGATCCTCAGTATGGGTTGGGCATCTGCCCTAAGTGCGAAAGTCGATGCAGCGTCGGCACCTTCCTTCCAATCACTCGGTCTCATGCTCATGACGAATGCAGCGTGTCTAGCAAGGGTCTCATCCATCAAACATAGCGCATTCCCGTATACATCGTTATGGACGACATAAACAGAGCCAACCCGAACCCTCGCTGTCGGATCGACTTGACCAGCATCGAAGTCACCTGAGCCATACGTGACAGAATCTGCCCAAAACATCCCAATTCCATATCCTCCGGCTGCATATCCTTGAATTCGACAACACATGTTTTTTTGCTGTATGATGATGCTTGAGTTGTCGGGATAGCGAGAGACCGAAGTCCACTTCCTCGGAATGGTCGACCGAGTCCACGCTTATTTGTGGGTGGACTTGATCTTGAAACCCTTCGACGCTCTCCTTCCTCGAGCCTTCTCGAACTTCCTGCCCTTGGAAGCGAGGTAAGGCTTTCCACCCTTGAGGGGACCACCGAAGTGCCTGACGGCTCTGTTGCACCAAAGATATCAGTAAACAGATCCACGCCTACGTATCGGCTCCTCTCTACTGACTCTCGGGCGTTCCTCCTTCCTCGCATCAAGACGGTGTTGGAACCGGTAGGGGCTCGCAGAGCAAGCTGGTCGAGGGTCAAGGCCTCACCACCGTTGGCAACAATTCGCTCCCTGGCGGATCGGGTGAATCGCAAAGCGGCAACCGAGAGCTTGGGGACAACCGGGAGACGTTCGTCATCCAGAACGGTACCGACGATAACGACAGTCTTGGATCCCTGAGAATGAAAGATCACACGTCAGATATTGGCCAAACGGCCGAGTTTGGGCCACTCACGTCGGGGTTGGAACCCTTGGTCTCCTTGACGATTCGCGAGATCGACACGGGGGGTCGGTTGATCTTAGACATAAACAACCTCTTCAAGATGACTCGGTTGAACTTGGATTCGGTTCGTCGAGCCAAGAATCGGTAGAGCTGTGATTGTCGAGGCGCAAAACATTCCCTTCAACACTTTGCCCTCTCCAGCATTCCTCCGAGGTACTGACCTTGACCAAGAGGAGGAGGTACGGGTCCTCACTCTTAGGGGCCGATCGGGCACCCTTCTTGACGTGGTGCTTCTTAATGTCGATACCCATCTTTGTTGATTAACCAGTCGAGGATCCGCAAATTTCCGTTTCCAATTCGTTCCCGCACCAGATAATTCCAATCCAACAGTGTCGACCGATCCAACAAGACGTCCAAGAGAAAAGTAACAAGGCGTTTCCGTCAGTTCCGTTCCACGAACAAAAATCGCTGGCCAAGGAAAGGTTCTCACCTTGATGTATGTCGATTTTGAGGAAGAACCTTCGCACCCAAACTCGCAACGCGTCAGATGACTGTCTCCCGTTGTCGTCGACGATCAGCTCAACTCCGGCACCACGGCCCACATTCCGTCACAGCTGCCAACGGTTCGGCACCACCAGCGAGACACCCATACCCACCGTCTCCTGCCTGCCACGCCTCCCGATGAAAGAAGCGCGACTGAAAAACACAAGCGCGAACTTTTTGATATACGACAGGTTCGCGTGTTCGCCAAATGTGAACCAGAGTTGGGCAGTCTGTTTCTGTTGCCCCTTGAAACAGCTTCTGAAACGTCGAGTGGTTTCGCATACGACAGGTGTAGTGCTGTACAGTCCTGGTAACTTGCGCTCGAGTTCTCCACCTACGAATGCTTCGCTCTTCGTCCGGTCGTGATTCGATACTTCGTCCGCCTAGTCGCCTCGGACATAGTACCGTTAAAGGCAGCGAACGACCATGCTAAAACCTGGCTTGCCTTGTCCAATTCGCTCAGGCAATCTCCACATGCCGTTGAGCCCAATGTCGGCCCTGCATGCTCGGGTCGTGTTTCGTGACGAAGAATCCTCAACGAATTGCTTTTGTAGGAAGTCCACGGTTTTAAAGGAAGCAATATATATATATACAGATCTACGGTCTTGCTTGGCAGATATCCTTGACGTCGCAGCCATAGGGACTCGCATGGCTGCACTATTTCCCCTCCTGACCCTGGTGGCAAGCATCCCGGCGCGAGGTTATCGTTGAATCGCCCATATTCCACGTCGAGTATACCTCTGCATGTACATCATCCTACAGGTCTGACTACGAGGCGAAGCCAGACCTTTTCAGTGGAATAGTCTCTGGAAGTAGCCGGATGGCTGTTGTTGGGGAATAGGACCATAAGGAGGCATATACCGATGCTCATAGGCTTCATGGGGTTCATTGTAGATCATGGGTCCGCCCATATGCTGAGGATGTCTGGTTGTATCAAAGAATAGTTGATCCGCGACAGGCACCGGCGCCTGATGGCCCCACTGGTCATGCGCAAGTCCGTAGGTCGGTTGCGATCCGTGTCCATTCGGATGTGACTGATGGAAAGACGCCTCCCCGTCGAGCCCGCTGAAGCTATGAGCTCCTTCGTCAAACGACCTACGGCGAGTATCTCGATGATGCCGGGAGCTGGAGCTTTGTGGACGAGAATGGGCTGGATTCGTGCGGGTAAGCTCCGAGGCATGTCGGACATGACGATGGTGCTGCAGATCATGATGATGTCGCGAAGAATGATACTCAGCGCGCTCTTCAGGTGCGCTGCCCCGGAAAAGCCGCCTGAATCTGCCAAAAAATCCCGGTTGCTGGTTTTCTGGGTAATTATCGTGGTGACGGTGATGCTGTGACCGGTGATGTCGATGATGTGGGCTGCTATCCTGTCTCGCTTCCAGTGTCGCTTGCTGCTGCTCTGGAAGCAGCTGTTGTCTCTGCTGCTGCTGAGTCACCGTGGTATGAGGGTCCAGCGCCATCGCTCCGGCGCGGTTTCGGTTCGCCAGTCCCTTCCAGAAAGGCTTCGAGTATATTCGATCGCGAGGGGGATCCGGTATTGGTGGCGGGCCAACCAGCAGATGTGGCGTCGGCACCAGAGGGTTGACCATCTTCGCCTGATTGACCGCCATCCGATGTTGCCTTCGCATCGCGCGATGATACCATCCTGCTGGTGTGTTTCGCTGTCGGTAGTAGCAAGCTAACAAGCCGAATACCACGACTATGACAACGGCAGAAATGACTGCATGATGTGAACGCGAATCATTAACCTCAGTCCAATACGTTACGGAGACTCTTATAGACTTACTACCTCCTGTTTCGCTTGAAGATAGCTTGCGACCATCATTCCTTGTGGGTTGTGGCTCGATCCCATGTTTGCCAGTGATACCAACATACTGTTGATAGACGTATACGAGTGGAAGAGGTGAGCGATCGCCCATTCTCTTCGAACAGAGATCCATAAGGTAGATGTGACATACGCTTTCCGAGTTGTCATAATACAGTACACTATATGGCAAATATGACGTTAATCTCGAAGGGAACCAGACGCACTTCAGACTCACGCGTAGAAGTACGCCAAAAAAGGTGTCCCGAGCAGAATCCGCCCTGCCTGATCGGGTGACGTGCCTGCGGCCCAAGATACCACGGATCCCCAGCACTCTTGCGAGGTTCGCCTTTGGATTAAGCCCCCTACGGGAATGGTATACGTCCGCGAATTGATCCGGGCAGAGAACGACATCTGGCTGTCGCACGGCACTACCTACACCCAAAACGAGGCAGTGAGCGTGAAGGTGAGTAGGCATACTGCCGTGTGGGTCTCAGCGTACCCATCTATTGGGATAGTCCGCATGTTGCACTGCGCCTGTGATATGTGAATAGAATCGCTGAGCTTCCGCGAAAGGTATAGCGATCACGTTGTAGCCTGGGTCGAGGACTGCCTGATGCGATTCGCAGACGTTAGCGTTGTTGCGCTTCCCTTCGAGTTTGCAGAGTCTACTTACTAACAATCCTCGGGCAGATATTCCATGTCCGTTCATGGATAGCTTGTCCACCGCAATCCACCAGAAAGAGCCCATTGGGGATACTTCTATCCAATTACTAGAAATCGAGCGTGAGCTTCTGCAACAAGCATGGCGAGGGGTAATGATGCCTACAAAACGCCTTGATAAGCATGACGTGGTGCCGCCCCCCAGTGCAGCTCTCCGGCCGCAGACGTCAAGTCGGAAGACCACAGATTCATGGCGAGCCCGACGGTAAAGTTGTCCGCAGCCTGCGACATTCTGACGGAAGATATGATCGAATTTGCTGGAGCGGTCTACCAGGGGCGAAAATGTAAGCAGAGGGTACCTCTTCTCGATATCTCGCACCCACTGTATCGATGCCTAGTCCCCAGATACCGCTTGAACCCCTCTCGAACCTCGCCATCGCATATCCCCCATCCGCATCCGTCATGCGCTCTACCACAGCTATCCTGCGTTCTGTGCTGTCCCCGCGAGGGTCCTTAATCCGCTCTGAGCCAATAACTGCATCAACGTCGATCAATGTTGGCGATTGAGGGGAGTCCACGTCGTTTTCCTGCTGAGCTGTCCGTGGGCCTGGATGAGCGTATGGGTTGTCAAATTTGTAGTCCAGGGCAGTCCCCGTCGATTCCCAATGTGATGATCGCGAAGGATCATATCTGTTAGACATGAAGCCATCAGGTTGATGGACTTGCTGAGCCTCGAATCACCGATGACTTACGGGTCGGCATCACGTATACAGTTCCTGCAATCTGGACTGGCTACTAGAATGTGGTTGACGCTCGTTGCTGTGAAGTCCAGTCAGCAGTGGCCTACCGATCTGGATCAGCGACTCACACAAAGTCAGATTGAGATCCTGACCATTCAAGGAAATTTGAACTGTATTGGTGTTTCCTACAGTGCGATAAATCGGTATTCCCGTGAGATAGGTTCCCAGGCGTGCAGAATCATCAATAGCCATCGTACGAGCAAGGCGACTAACGACGAACGACCAGAAACAGAGAGTTTGCATTGTCGGTCTCATCTTTTCCCGGTCTATCGGGTCAAGGATCCAGTCGTAGGATTCCAAGCGACGCCGTGGATATCTGACAAGGATATTTCCAGTAAGCCTTGCAAGGCTAGGTTCGATGTCAGAGTGCGTCAAATGATCAAGCTTCCTCCACAAGCTGATCATGCATGATGTCGGTGAACATGACGTTGAACAATATTCTACTTGAACCTCCCTTGGAGAACTCCGATCAATGTAGTTCTCCCGGTCTTCCACGTTGTTCTTTTAACGCCAAAGGCATCAAACAGGACTTCGCCGTCGACGCCTCTCGCTCGCAGGCTCCTTCGACGGGAGCATTTCCTGCGACGCTTGTCACCCGTGAATCTGAAACGCAACGGCGTTGACTGAAACGATGCGGACAAGTCATGCTTCAGGTCCGAAATGCGCCTCCACATCGGTGTCTCAGATCAAAATATCGCCAGGACTGCTTGTAGGCGTTGATGAAGCACATACGCCTGAGTCGACCGCTACAAGATTGACGACTCAGCGTTGCAGTTCCCGAAAACGCACCATAGCTTGAAAGATCATCACTATGCCGAAAGACGACAGCGCTCGCAAGCGGAGAAGAGTTGAAGCGACAGGAACAGCGTCCGCGAGCCAGCCGACGACAGGAGCCGTGGTGTTCGACGATGAAGCAATGAAGCGCCACATGCTATCGCTCATGCAACAATCTACAAATGGAAACGCCGAGAGGTCGGACTCCGAGGCAGACGCAGAGGAGGGCCAGGAAAGTGAGGGAGATGAAAAAGAATCAGAAGACGGGGGCGACGGGGACGGCCCAGATCAGTCGGATGCAAGGGGGAAGCGAGTGCAAGAGGACCTGGACTCGGAAGACGCGGACCAGGACGAGGTCGCTGAAGCGCTCCTTCAGGGCCGTAAAGCTGTGAAAGCCGCGGAAGACGAACAGAACACTTCAAGGATATCCCGTATATCGGCCGGCAGATCCGCTACTGCTGTTCCAAAGAAGCCTGTGCTCAAGACGACATTCGAAGGACTAGGCCTATCGCCGCAGCTCATTCGCACATTAGCCGGAATATCCATTAGAAAACCGACAGAGATTCAGAGCGCATGTTTCGAGCACATCCTCAGTGGTAAGCTTACCTGCAATCCTACGTCAAGCTAGCTAAATCATAACCGTTGTCAGGTCGAGACTGCATCGGTGGAGCCAAGACTGGTAGCGGAAAGACGATGGCCTTCGCTTTGCCGATCTTGCAGCGTATTGCCAAGGATCCATTCGGCATTTTCGCGGTCGTCTTAACGCCAACGAGGTAAGCGTGATTTGGTATTCTCATTCGGCGATGTCTGACCTCGTTCCAGAGAACTCGCATACCAACTTTCCGAGCAATTCCTTGTACTGGGAAAGCCATTAGGACTCACCACAGTCACGGTAGTCGGAGGCATGGACATGATGCAGCAAGCGCGGGATCTACGGAATCGACCCCACGTTGTGGTAGCCACGCCTGGACGGCTGCATGACTTGCTGAAGAATTGTGCTGGTGACGACTGGGATCTTAGCCGGGTTAAGGTTGTGGTGAGCCTCCTCGCGTTCATGATGCCTGTAAAAATGCTCACCTTGCTGCGACAGGTTTTGGATGAGGCTGATCGACTCTTGACGCCATCCTTCGCACCAGACTTGAAATACTTATTCGACAATATGCCTGATAACCGGCAGACATGTCTATTCACGGCTACCATCTCGGAGGGAATCGAGGCCCTTGCTGCTAAACCGCCAAGATCGGGCAAGCAGAAGCCATTCATTCACCGCGTAGAGAGCGATACCAAAACTGTTGCGAACCTGCGACAAGAATACCTCTTCGTACCGTCGTTCGTCAAGGAAACCCATCTACACTACCTCTTGACCCATCCGCCCAAGGAGATCAACCATCTCCGGCGAAAAGCTAAGCAGCGCGACGACGATGACGAGGCCGATGGCGACGCGCGATATATTCCGTCGACCATCATTTTCACCCAGCGCTGTGCGACCGCGCACTTGGTCCACTTGATGCTGCAGGAGCTGGACATCCCGTCGGTCCCACTTCACTCGCACCTTAGCCAACCGGAACGACTGCAATCGCTTACGCGTTTCCGAGCCGGAGGCGTACCTGTCCTTGTGACCACAGATGTCGGTTCCAGAGGTCTCGACATTCCGGAGGTCGCTCTGGTTCTGAACTATGACTGTCCAAGAGCCTCTGACGACTATATTCATCGTGTCGGTCGTACTGCTCGTGCTGGTCGAGGCGGTCTCGCTATCACGTTTGTCACCGAAAGAGACACTGAATTGGTCAAGGGTATAGAGGATGCGGTCGGTACGTCCACAACCCCATTCTCATTATATTCGCGCTAATCCCTGGTTGATGACTCCAGGCGTACGACTGTCTGAGAGGAAGCAATCTGATGATCTCATCACCGATAATCTCAACATCGTATCAACGGCAAAGCGAGTAGCAAGCATGGTACGCTCGCCTTAAGCTCGTTATGACAAAAATGAGCTAACACAAATTGTCCGTGGATAGGCTATGCACGATTCCAGCTTTGGAGAAAGGCAAGCAACGAACAAGGCGAAAGCGGTCAAGAGGGCTAGACGTGATGCCAAAGCCAAGGCTTAAAGGGCGCTCATTTTGTATAGACGCAAGAATCGTTGACGAAAGCTATCCGGTTGTCAATCTGATAATATGCGTTTGCCAGTATAACACTGATGATACAAGAAGATGCCCGGGTGCCGCAATTCCCTCGCATCGTTTTGGTTATGCAACAAAACATTTGAAACCTTGATCTAGCGCGATCCAATTCACGTTTTTCCTGGATCTCTATTCGTCCGATTATTGAGGAGGTCGCATCTGAGGGGGGAATCTGCAAGAGAAGAGACATCCGGATCAACACATGCGGCGATGAGGCAGACTATCGAGACGTACCCAGGGGGCATTACTCCAGGAGGAGGTGCGAATCCAGGAGGCATACCTGCTGGAGGGAATCCAGGCCTGAAGCCTTGCGGCGGCATACTTTTGACACACGGGAACGGTTAGAACCAACGCATTCATCGCACTGTCTCCAGCTTACCCAGGGAATCCAGGAGGCATCATTCCAGGCGGGAAGCCAGCGGGCGGACGAGCGTATGCCATGGGTCGAGCGCTGATACCGGGAGGGCCGGACATTCCTATTGAGGGTTCCCAAGCGATGAGCACTCTTTCCCTGGTGGCCAAATGGTTGGACAGTTGATGACTCACCTGGTGGCATCAACGGCATTCCACGTCCCGCCGCCACACCCTTTCCAGGTCCAGCCATCAAGCCCTTGCCCTCGTCATCCTTGTTCGGGGGCGGTCCTTCCACGCTGATTGACACGATTGTTTCTCCTCTCACGATGACGAGGCCTAACGTCCGTTTCTGTTCCACCTCGGGCGCCGGTTCCGCTGGGTCTGCTCCTTTTGCCTTCTTGCCCTGTGACGTGAAATGCAAGGGTGAGGTGTGACTCGGCATAACGGATTGTGTCCCAACTGACCTTGACACGCCGGAACTCTTCGCACTCTGCCAACACCAGGTTCATATGCTTGTCATATGCCAACATCTGACCGATCATCGCACGGCCGTCGTTACTGAGGTTGCAATGCTGATGAGCCCACCTTTCTTTGTCTGTGGCATGCCCTTCGCAACCTACAGGGTGACCTTCAACCGGTAGTTGACCAGGTTGAGCATCTTGCTCGCTCTTGCTTTCGGGGCTGCAAGGTAGATACAGTGAGTGCGGGCATGCTGAGAGCAAGCCGGGACCACTTACGAGGCTGTTGAGATTGTGCAGAGATCCGGGCGGGAACAGAAAACAAGGAGAACAGGTGGATGTGTTAGCAACACGCGTCATGCAAACGAAACTCTGCCCCAATGCCAAGCACCCTTTCTTCCACAGAGCCATCTCCAATTCTCTTTTAATGTCTCCCCGGTCGCGCACCTCGTTCCTGATCCTCTGCTCCGCAACGTCTGCAATCCGGCTTGATCGGTCAGAACACGACTTACCATTTTCGTGTGATCGCTTTCCTTTCCTGATTCGCGATGGCCGTGTGCTACGTCTCCTCTATACCCCAATGGATCCTTCGGAATATGGGACAGACAAATGGAGACACTGCACGATGGTACCGTGTTGTCGATCGTTCATGCACCACCACGCTGCCCATCTGCTCTGCCCTCTCGCGCGACTGGACTCTCACGGTGGGGTGATTCGAAAGGATTACGTAAGGACATCTCGTGGAAGGCACGCCAGCCGATCGCTCGCGCCGGTCGAGGTGGGTGAGGTGATAGCAGTCGGGTCTCAAGGAGTATCCCTGGTTGGTCGGTTCTCACCGTTATTTATCTCATTTCTCGTGAGTCCGCCTGGAATAGCGAGTTTGACGTCACCTTACCGTCCTCGGATCCGTCAGCGCAACCTCAAACATCCACCATGTCTGACGCAGTAAAGGATTTCGTTGAGGTGCCCCGACAGTTTGTCAAGGAGGGAACACAGGTAAGCTTGATAACCGCGCCTGCGCGACCTCTGCTAACGGGTGTTGGTACCACAAAAGTTCGTCAACAGGTGTACAAAACCCACTCAGAAGGGTAAGCCGCCGAGAGATCCCCCCTGTCGTGTTTCCTTACCTGACGAATCCCTGTGTAAACGTCACAGAATACATTCAGCTCTGCCGGGCCGTTGCTGTCGGATTCGCCGTTATGGGATTCATCGGGTACTTTGTCAAGCTTATTCACATCCCAATGTAAGCTCCCTTGCGGTTCTAGATATGTTGTGTGAACGCTGATCTCGATGTTGTGCGATCTTCCAGTAACAACATCCTAGTGTAAGCGCATCCAGCCCATCATCCATAATCTGGAGTCTCAAGAACTCTTTCATTACAGCGGCGGAGCCTAAGCCTTCAAATTGCAGAGTGTCGGATATATCCGTCATCAGGTCCAAAGGATCAAGTCAGCTGCTTTTGCAGTGTTCGTGCATCATACTGGGACACATCGCTGTTCCAACTCAAAACACCCTGGCATCTTCGCGTGGACTCTATCGGTTGTATGAGTATGAATGAATCGACCATAAAACATAACACGGGAAAGGAGAACAAAGTAGAGCAGACGACGCGCGCGGCACAAATACTGTCGCGGGGGAATTGCAAGTCGAGCAGCATGCGGTCCTGCTGTCAGTGAAGAGGAATGTCGGCTGGTGTGGAGCCAAGAGCGCTGTCGCACCAACAAGGCCGCGGCGGGGCAAGATACATTTTGAACCGCTATATGGGCTCGACTCACCAGCATATGGTATCAATCACAGCATCCCTTTGTTCAGTGATTTGCGCTTTGTGGATTTCAGCTTGCAGGGTCGGAACAATGATGACAACTTGGGCCATATAACGTTTATTGCAGCGTTCTTGTCTTTTATTCTTGAACACGGTAATACTTGATCTTCATGTAGGCTAACTTGAGGTAAGTTGAAATATCTGATACAATGTCTGCCCGACTTGAAAACGCCCGAACGCTTTTTGCTCGTCTCTCTTGCAATTTGACTTTTGCCCTCTTTGCTCAAGGAAACCGGTGGTCGGAGTGCCTTGACATCCCAGGCTGCGCTACATCATTGCTTTAGTATCGCACATCGCCTCCAGCGGGAGGGGCATCGTCGTAGGTCTTGAAAGATCGGTCCGCTCGGGGATCCTTCTCACGAGGAGGAGGCGAGCCCGAAGCTCGACGACCGCCCGAGCGGTGATCACTAGATGATTTGTCGGAGCATGAGCTTCGAAATGGAAGACTCCAGTGTAGCTCGCAGCAACTTACTCGAGGTCCCTGTTTCGACGAGGACTGGCTTCCCGGTCGCCTCGGTCAGCTCGAACGGGATCTCGCTCTCGATCCCTAGAGTACCTGTCACTACGTCCGCCGTCAGCTTCTGGTCGTCTATAGGAGGAATAGCAAGTAAGGTAGAGCCGAAGGAAAGGGGTCTTTCCAGGAGAGGATAAGATTCCAGGATGGGCTAAGACACTCACCGTCCACCATCGTAATGATCGTAGTCTCGGCCCGGCCGTCGGCCGTCGTATCGGTCATTCGGGTATCGACCGCCTCGATCATCACGTCCATATCGTCCACGGTCGTCATACGGAGGTCGGTCGTCGTCTGTCAGGTTTTCGGAGAATCAATTTCCGGTTGTTTGCTAATGGGGAAGAAGAAGCTTACAAGCAGGTCGTCGAGGTCCCATGTATGCACCTGGAGTAGGGTTGTGTGGCTTTTGCGTGGTGGAAAAGTCCACACGGATGCGTCGGCCTTGAAGCTCGACGCCGTTCAAGCCGTCAATGCACTTTTGCGCATCCTCGATACTCGCCATTCGGATGAATCCAAAGCCACGAGATCGTTCGGTCTTGCGGATGACAAGCGATCAGATGAGAAACGCGTTCATGGACAAAGGGACTCACCCTTTGATCGTAAACAATGTTCACACTCTCCACCGTACCGAATCGGCTGAACTCGTGATCCAAATCGCTCTCTCGAGTTTGAACAGAGAGACCGAACACGCCGACTACTTCTGAGGGGGGCGGCTTCTCGGTGTGGTCTCGTCGCGGAGGTCTGTCGGCGTAGCCATCCCTCCTGTACGGCCGGGATCCATAGTCGTCTCGGTCGTCTCGTCTGGGCGGGGGCCTGTCCATGTAGTCGTCTCGCCTGGGAGGAGGCCTGTCAAACTCATCTCGCCTGCCTTCACTGCGAATGTGACGGATGTCAGTGAGCTTGTCGTCTCGGATGGCAGTGCGACTCCGTAAACTTACGGACGACTGGCGAAATCGCGGCTCTCGCTTCGACCTCCTCGGTCAGATTCTCTCGAAGGTCGGGGCGCCTCTGACATAGTAGCGACTGAGCGCGAATCCTTCCTGCCAATTCGATGACAAACTCACCTCGGTCGTCCACGAAAGGAGCAGCTGGTCGATCGCGCCAAGACTGTTTACATCGTAGGTAAACGAAGGGATTCCGCTCCTTGTGACACACACAAGCGGCTCACCATTCTTGAAACTCTTCTTAAAAAGTCACGATAGGTTGTGTATGAGTGTCCTGAAGTGTGGATCTGAAGACGGTGGATATATCGCGGATAGCGATCAATGTTGTGGTTTCCATTCGTTGCGCGCTTTTCCATCGACTCAAGCGCGTCGATCGCTCCGATGACGAAGATGCATGCTGCCTGAACGTTTCAGTCAAGTCACTTCCGTCTGCATTCTAAATGGCCTTCACCTCTTTCGCTCGTCAGAGTACGCGAGAGCACAACATTTTCACTCACCATGTCAGACGAAAGCGACAAGAAGATCCCGATAACCTTGCTCACGGGTTTTCTTGGATCAGGGAAGACGACGTTGCTCCAGTAAGCGACCCATGCAACATGTCAATGTGGCTCAGGCGTTCATCATCTGTTATATACTTATTCAGATATATTTTGACGGCCGATCATGGATATAAGATCGCGGTCTGTATGAATGACTTTGGCGACAGCACTGATATAGAATGTAAGCTTGAGTGTGCAATAGGAAACTTGAAGTGAGAATGCTGAGCGGCGTTGCCACTGCAGCGACCGCCATGTCTTTTTCATCCGAGCAAGATCCGCAAACTTCATTCCTTACGTTACCCAACGGGTGCCTGTGCTGCTCCATTTTGGAGCCAGGTATTACAGCGATTGAGAACATGGTCGCGCAGCGTCCAGAAGGCGAGAAGGAGGTGGACTGGGTAGTCGTTGAGCTTACCGGAGTGGCGGATCCAGGTGAGTTTGCGGGCACAAAATATCCGTAGGAATGCTCAAGGAAATCACCTCGTCCGTGCAGCTGAGATCGCAAGGTCATTTTGGACGAACGAGGAGATGGGCGGAAAGTTGCGGTTAGACGGGGTCGTCTGCGTGGTAGATTCGAAAAACATCATTCAGGTAAGTGCGCCAATGCTTGACACGTCTATCTGCCTGCACCATCTGATAGCGCGACTTCAGCAATTAGAAGAAGATCAGAAGCCAGAGAGCGGGAACGAGTGTTCGAGGTGAGATCGCTGACCTCATGTTTGGAACAGCGCTGATCTCGGTTTATCGAGAAGACAGATCGCCGCTTCCGATGTCATCTTGCTGAACAAGACCGACTTGGTACAAGATGAGTCGCTATTCAAGGAAATTGAAGAGAGAATAGCGTAAGTGCAAGACAAGGTGTCCATGCGAACGCAAATGCTAACCGATATCCCTCTTCAGGGAAATAAACCCGACTTCACTGTTCAAACGCACCCATCGCTCAGCGGTGGATTTGAGCAACATTTTCGGCATCGGAGGATACTCTGCTTCCACCTCGAGTCCCAGCGGACGCCCAGAAAAGGCGAGACTGCCGGCGAGTCTACAGGCGATTCGACATCAGCAGGAAAATGGTTCAGCGGAAAGCCACGACCATAGTCACGAGCACAATCATGAGCAGGCCTCACGGAAGCATTTGACTGGTATCAGCTCTTATGTGTTCGAGCTGCCCATCCTCTCGCACTTGCAGCTGGAAAGCGTCGAGTCCTTCCTCCAGTCACTGCATTGGGAGAACCGCATAGCGGGAATCGCTCGAGATGAAAGTTCTACCGAGGAGGAAAAGGACAAACTTGTTGTGCTGCGATCGAAGGGTCTGTTCATCACAAAAGAGGGCCAGGTGCATATCCTGCAAGGCGTTCGGGATATTTACGAATTGAATCAACTGGATGTTGCGGCGGACGAGCTGGAAGATGATGAGCGAGGAAGCAAGCTGGTCGTCATTGGAAGGAATCTTGGAGAGAGGAGCCGGTGGCTTGAAGGACTGCGGTCCACTTGTGGCCTATGATCATACCATGCGTCGTGCGTCGCGATTTGCTATTGTCCATAAACTCCATTCTTCACCTGAAGACACCCTCGATAACTTGAGTTCCTTCAAGCCGCCTTGCCTGCTCTCGACTTTCTCTTGCGTGATTCTTTGAACATCACATTCCCTACAAATAGCGCGATGGCGGCGCCACCCAAAACGAGCAGCGATGCCGGAAGTCGAACGGCGTACTCTCGAGGCGGAAAGTAGTTGTGGATTTGCGAGGTCGGGTCCAAAAAGGGCTAGTACGGATGTCAGAGAGCAGTCATACACTTTGGGCTGCCACAGAGGCTACTCACAGTCAACAGCGCCCATACCGTGTAGTATGTGAACACGAAGATGGCCGTGAACAGCATGATCGAACCGAGAAGCTTGTCACTCGTCGCCTATGACGGAAAGTCATCAGATCTGCTGTGAAGGACGGGGTATACGACATACGAACCATTATGTGGGATGTTTGACTTGTTGAAGACGTGTCTCTCAGAAAAGGTAACGGGAGAACTATACGAGTCACGAGCCAGTGCCACCTCTTTGACTGAGCTTGCATGAAGCAGCTCCGAGCACTATAAGCATATTCAACTCGCTCGCTAGGTGGAAGCAACTGATGGTGATCGAGCGATCGCCCAAAGTGACGACAGACGGATCGATATTTTTCTGAATTCTACGGTGGATCTGAAACATGGGCAACCCTTGTCCTGCCTGGATCCATCTTGCCGCAGAGTCACTTGCCCACGAAGGGATCGAACAGTACAAGTAGGTGCAAGCTTCGGGACGGCAAGCACCGCGCATACCACCGCCATCCTGTTTCAACGCAGTCTTCGCTCTGCAGCCTCTGTCCTCAACACCCGGAACAGTATATGGCCAGCAAGGGGGACCAGTAGCTCTTCTCCCCACATTAAACGATCTTCACCAAGAACACGGTCTCTTTTTGCGGATCCGGCCAGTATGTCGTGGGATGTTAGAGTTCTGACAGCGCCGTCGCTCGACACCGAGCTATGTCTGCTCATCACTTTCGACAATGCGAAATATCTGATTAATTGCGGGGAAGGTACACAGCGGAACTTTGTACAAAAGAAGATCAGTCTTCGCAAGTTGGACGGTGTATTCTTCACCAATGGGTCTGCATCCTGTATCGGCGGTCTACCAGGTACGCCATTCGATTGAACTGTTCCGTCCCGCCTAACAGCTGGTCTTTCAAGGCGTCATGATGACCCTGGCAGATGCGGGTAGCGGCTCAGGCGCTCTCAAGGTCGCCGGACCAGAAAATGTTCCGCAATTCCTTGCTTCCTGTCGAACGTTTGTGCAGAGGTAAATCACGGTTGCTCGAACTTGTCGAATGCAGACTTACACCTCGGCTCCGTTAGAGAAAGTCTGCCGCTCAGCATTCTTGATATACCAGTATCATCGGAACAACCAGTCTACAAAACTAATCAACTCTCGATCCGAGCGGTGACCCTTCGACCACAAGGCCGTAATCAAAGCAAAACCATCGAAGCCGATGCGAACGTGGAGACCGCATTCGCTTGGAAAGATACACATCGTCAGCTCAAGCACCTCACAAACCCGCAACTTCGATGGTGGCGTCGGCAGATCTTGAAGGGCATCTTCAAAGATCCGAACCCGACTCCTGATGCTGTCCCGGCTGTGCCCATTGTAGTTCCCGGAAGTGAAGCTGTTGAAGCGCCCCAATCAGGACCAAGCAAATCGCAACGCGGCCAAACATTGTCGCGAAGCTATATCCCTCAGCCTATTCCACTCGATGGAACCGACTACCAGAGCAGTACCCAGCCCTCATTACTTGAAGACATCCGCATAGCTTACATCTTTCAAGCACCCATGGTCCGCGGTCGATTCGATAACAACAAGGCGAAGCAGCTGGGAGTGCCCAATGGCCCAATTCGCGGCAAATTGACTGCCGGTCAGTCGATAGAGATCGATGATCCGGAGAATCCGGGACAGAAGAAGGTGATTTTGCCGGAAGATGTGGTCGGCGCACCACAGGATGGCGGCGTAAGTTTGCTATATGAAGGTCTTATTGGGTTTGACTGACTCGTCAATTCCCTTCAGGCTGCCATCGTCCTAGACGTCGATGCGGCTCATGTTGACAGTCTGTTACGAGCATCATCTTTGCAAGAATACCAAGTGGGCGGAGACAAGCATGCAAATCTGGTCGTTCATCGGATCACCGCGGCGGTTGCTCAAGATCCCAGATATATCGATTGGGCGAGCCGTTTCGACGAGAAGACCGAGGTAAGTCGAGGCTGTAGATACCAATTTTCTGGTGCTTACCGAATTCCGATATATAGCAACTGGTCACAATCACAGATGACATTGCTGATGCTATAACATATACCTCGAGCTCCTGGAACCTGCTTCGTCTCAACATGCTTGACAAGGACTTGTTCCAGTTGCCAATTGTGGAAAAGCGTGAGAAGGACAGTTTACCAGCCTGTAAGATCACAAAATTGTGCGCGTGGTAGACATACCGATCGATATTCACTCTTCGATATTCTCTCTTAGTTGAGCGCGCGAAGCCGCTTCAAGCATATCAAGCGATGAAGATGTACCCTGCCGCACCCCTCGCAGTCTTGCCTCACAGCGGGGCCGACCCAAACTACCCGGAATCCGCGCAAGGGCAAGAATCCTCACGCCAGGCTGTATTGACACAGATGCCTCGATACGCGGATGCTTTGCGGTCCTTGGAGTCCGTCCCCGATGCAGCGTTGTTTCTGCCAGAAGATTATGGCATCATCGTCACACCCTTTGGAACCGGCAGTGCTATTCCGTCAAAATACAGAAATGGCAGGTCTCATCACTGAACCAAGGTCAAGGCCGTTGCTAATAACGTCTCTGGTAGTTTCGTCAACACTGGTTGATATCCCAGGCTTCGGTGGCGTCTTACTGGATGTAGGTGAAGGAACGCTTGGTCAAATGCGGAGACGATTCGGCACACGAGGCATGGCCGAAGTTATCTATCCCAATCTTCGAATGGTCTACATCAGTCACATGCATGCAGATCATCATCTCGGCCTGCGCCTTGTTCTTGAAGATAGACTCAAGGTAAGGCATCCCGCCATTCAAAACATGCGGCACTGATCATTGAATGCGCATCCGACACAGTACAATCCAAAGCAAACGCTATACATTGTGGCGCCCTCGTATATCCTCTTGCATCTCGTTGAGAATGGCATGAGGATTGGCGATAGACACGGCAAGACGCGATTCGTGGATATTATCGCCTACGAAGAATGGATCAAGCGGGGCTCGCCTGAACCAACCGGGAAGCACTCGAGAGGGCAATCCTCTGCTCCCAAATCGGAGGATACGGCGTCAGAGCAGATGTACTTCCAGCCGCATTACGGTCTACGCCGCGAACTGTCAGTGTTCCTTTGCAGGCGTGACCATGAACTCTCCGCGTTGACATACTTCCAATTCTTAGTAACATCCAGACCGCCCGAGCCATGCAGCATGATTTGGACTTGACTTTGTTCCTGACCCCCGAAGTCAACCATCGAGGCAAAGCTTACGGTCTAGCAATGCAGCACAAATCTGGCTGGAAAATCTCGTGAATTGACATAGAAGCTGCCATGTTCCCCGTCGTTGCTGATCAGAAGACGTCCTCCAGGTATTCGGGCGATACCATGCCCTGCGAGAGCTTGATTGAGGCTGGACGCGACTCCACTTTATTGATTCATGAAGCCACGCTGGAGGACACCGAGGTCGAGATGGCGCTGATGAAGGCTCACAGCACTTTTGGGCAGGCCATTGACGTTGGATCAAGGTAAGTCTCCAGTCCCTCGCAATATTCGCCACAGAGCTGACCAGTATGCAATCACAATGAAGGATGAACGCGAAGTACCTCTTGTTGAATCACTTCTCTCAGCGTTATCCCAAGCTTCCGCGAATCCAACCTTTCGACCCGGAGTCCCAGCAGAAGCGACCGATCATCGCATTGGCATTTGATCTCATGAGCGTGCCACTCAAGTCGTTCTCGACGATGGAGACGTATAATGACGCTTTCCAAGCTCTGTTCCAGGAAATGGCAGAAGCAGACCCAGAATCCGGAGATGAAGAGGACGCTCCGTCAAAGCCAGCTGAAAAGCCCAATGGCGAAAAGACCAAGGGGAAGCAAGCCAAAGATGCTCAAGGCACCGCTGACTCCAAGCAACCACTCAGCAACCGCCAGCGGAGACGACAAGAACGACTCGAAGGCGGCCAAAGCGGGAAAGCCCTGAATGACACTGGAAAGGATAGCAATATGAAAAGTGCGAACGGAAAGAGATCGCTACCCGATGGCGAAGGGGACGATATGGCTCAGAAGGGCTTGAAGCGGTCCAAGAGTGACGCGAGCGAGAAGCTGTCTGTAGCTCTAGACAATCTGGCGCCATTGTAAGGCGAGAAAGCTGTGATAAAATGACATTGCGATAGTGGCGCCTCAGTCATCCCTCATCTCTTGCATCACATCTTCCAGATAACGCTCTACCTCATCATCATCCATATCGCCACCGGCGATTTCTGCGGCCATGGCATCATGGTCCAAATCTCGACTCTTCTTCTTTCCTTCGGGTTTCGCTTCTGCTATCTCTGATGGCTTCTCATCCCCCTTGCCCTGTTTCTTGCTCTTCTTCCCTCTTGCTCGCGCACCCTGAGCCAAAACTTCTCCTTCCTCGGTGAGTTGGTCACTCTTCCGCTTCTTTCCGTTCCGCTTGGAGGCTGTCGCAGAAGTCTCGTTTTGCTGACGCGCTGGTTGAGATTTCGAATTATGCGGTATATCATCGAAATTCGAAGGGCGTAGGAAACCTTGTTTCGTTTTGCGATTTGATGTGGATGGGGTGTTGTCCGTCTCCCTCGCCGCGTTTTTGCCATCCTCTGGATCGCTCGTGCGCTTTCGCTCGTCCCTCTTGCTCTTCCTATCCTCTCCTTCTCCCTTTCTCCGCGATGACGATGCTTCCCCGTTGGGCGTCGAAAAGACGGCAAAACGGTCTGAGGCGGTGGTTGTGGCTTTTGCATGCGACATCTTTTCGCGGTTGTCGACGATCGACGTATCCAGCTATTTGCAAGATTGTGAGCGACGCAGGAGACGGGGCCTGTGATCCCCTGGACTGGAAAAGGTACTGACAGTCTGCTTTGATGGTATTGTCCCGAAAGTCAGACGTCCTCCACTAGGTATCACTCCGTTGCCTTCCATATCCTCGTCTGACGACTGATCATCTAGACCGCTTGTCGTGGACTCTGGTCCCACGAATGCCAGATAGGATGATTCGCTTGTAACGACTACGCGTGGGCGTGCGGAAGTTGTGTGCGACGAGCGGTCACCGGACGGCTTTCCTTTGCCCTTGGTCAAGGTGCGCCGACGGGTAGGTAGCACCCATTGTTCTTCCTCAGCCTGTCCAGCTGGCGTTGCGTTTGGAATTGACGTCGGGGTCCGGTTGTTCGGTGTTGGTTGAGCTGTCGCTGAGGTTGCGCGGGATGAGCCAGAGGTCGGATTCAGCGGGAGTTGTGTTCCCCTCTGCATGAACTTCAGGTTACGGGTACCTGCACTGATCGAAGCCATTCTGAGAGGTACTGCTCACGATATGACTGATATGGGAGAGTGACAGGCTGAATGAGGAGTATGGCAATGACTCGAGATGACTGATCGCCCACAACTTCCCCCACTTGCACTTCAGCACGATAACTTCGCGATCGCTCGGCGTAATTATTATTTCGGCGGCCTAAACGCTTGGCCCGCCGGCTGCGGTTGCGCGCGAAGCTGCGCGCGAGGCCCTCGAATCGTCATCACCCACTCGAAGTCGACAGCAATATTGCTTTGGTTTGATGCAATATCCGTTCATGCGGAGCTCCCTGAAAGCGAAGGGCAGCAGGGGGTACGCGTCCATAGCCCTTGCACCATGTCAGACAGATACGCCGATTCCACCGAACCGGTCATCCCCCAGCAATCCGCGCCGTTTCCGTCGTTCCGCGCCCGTTCCACCAGTTCTTCAACCGTAAACGCGAACAGAACCGGAACATTTACACCCACTCCCGCGCCGAATGGAGGCGGTGGTATCACCTCTCCTGCCTGGCTCAATGCGTTATCCGATGGCTTGAGTTGGATCGAATCGTCCAAAGCGGCGGAAAAGGCAGCCAAGGGCGCCGTGGGGATCGCCGGGATCGGCATGGGAGTTGGTGAAAGTATAAGGGATGGACTCACAGCAAGACTAGCAGCGGCAGGTGGCGGAGGAAGCGAAGCGAGGAGGCCTTTGAGTTTCACGGGGTGGGGGACGCATTTTCCCGGTGCCGGATCGACAGCTAGTGGCGGAGACAGCACGGCAGGCTCAACGGGTCGGGCGTCCATCGACGAAACGGCAGCTGGCACGAGCACAATCTCCCTTCCCGTGGAAAGTCCAGATTACCTTCAACTGCCTCCGCAAGCCCGAACCCATCGGCCTTCGTCATTCCTCGAGTATATCCGCCCGAGTCCTCCGACCCCGCCGAAACGGGTTTCTGTCTCCGGCGCCATCAACGTTCACCACGAGCCCACGGGTACGGATCGAAATGCCTCGACGTCTGTCTCCGCACCAAAGCCTCCATCGAAACCTTCTGCAATTGACCTGAGCACATCGCCGCCTGTCTCAAACGCCACAGTTCCCACGCAACAGCGTCGCCGTCTCGGTCCACTCCAACCAGCAAATATGTCGCGTCTCGGCTCCACACAATCCGTGGACAGCGATACAGCTTCCAATACCGGTCCTGCAAATGCCAACAATGGATCACCGGCTGCCCAAAGGTTTTTGCGGAGCAACGCGCATCGCTCTGCACATAGTCTTTCCTATTCGGGGACCGGACAAGGGACCAGCCACACCTCGCTTCCTCGCTCGGCATCAAGCTCGACGTATTCTCTGCAAGAGCAGACCAAGAATCAGGCGGCTACTTCCAACGGCAACGAAACCGGTCTCACCAGGAGTGCATCATCTGGTCTTAGCAAGGGTCTACATCCACCGCCAAACGCATCGGGTAGCTCCACTCCCGTTCAACCACAGTCTGGTCAACGATCTCGCTCGCACTCCCTGATGCAGGTCCAAACGGGTCCACAGCCACAGCGGGCAGCATCGATATCTCGGTCATCGCTTGGTGCCTCGCAGACGCCGTATCGCCCGGGATTCCAGCCAGCAGGTGTTAAGACTTATCGCACAGAAGAGTTTCTGGAAGTGCGGAATCGCAAACTCGCAGAGATCAGTAAGGAAGAGGGAAGATTAGGAAGGCGATGGGGCAAGGTGAATATTCGGTCTTGGCTTTGTCCGTTGGCATTCAACTGATCTCGATATGTCTCTTCTCCACGCTGCTCAGCTTATTGATTTACACTTCAATCCTCAAACGCTGGTTGGAATGCCAAATCCAAAGTCCAATGAAAACGGGAACGCCGCCATCGCTGCGCTACCGGGAAAATTACCACGATCATCTTCAACCAGATCCAATCTCTCACTGTCTTCCCTTGCGCCGCCGAAACTCGGGCGAGCAAGCACATTCCTTTCCATGGACGCCCTTTCATCGCAACTCGATAATATCAAGGCTCGAGACGTTTGGCGAGGGATACGGAATGTCAGTGGCGTGGGCGTGGACCAGGTCGCGGCGGAGAAGAAGAGGGAACTAGAGATGGGAATCGTCAAGTGGGAAGAAGATAAAGATGTGAAGCGATGTCGAATCTGCCAGTAAGTGTCTCAAGGCGGTGTATGGCATATCACATTTTAACGGCCTCTTTGTGCTAGGTCTTCGTTCTCCCTTGCAAATCGGAAACACCACTGTCGATTATGTGGTCGAATCATCTGTTCGCTTCCGCCTACATCCGCCGACTACCTTTCACAGGCTCAATCGACAGCAACTCTTTCCCAAAACCTAGAGGATGATATATCCTCGCCGACTAGCGCGTCTGACAAGAGCTTGGTGAACCCCAGCACGGGTTTGCCGATCGGCATGCGTCGAGCAAAATGTTCGCTGCTGCTGGTAGCGGATTGGAAAACAGGAAGAAGTCAAGAGGTAGAGGAGGGATTCGTTGGTTGGCTGAAGATCGACGATGTGACGCCCAGAGCAGAGGGCTCTATAGCGAAACCGGCGTCAAAGGGCAAACGGTCCACGGGTAGTCTGGAGGATAATTCGCCGAAGGAGGTGATGATTAAAGGGGTGAGAGTCTGCAGAGACTGTTGGCAGACGGTATCGTAAGCATTGAGCGGTTAAGGCCTAGTCTCGATGACCGATTCAGCGATGTTTTGATACAGCCGCAAGCAGCAGATGCAGGACCGTGCCAAGGTCACTGGCTTCTCGAGACTTTACGAGGTGAGAACCATGATGGCTGTTCACGACAGGAGCAATCGTCTCAGGCTTATTCACCGACATCTGACAGGCTCTCAAGGCTGTAGAGACCGAGATTGCAGATTACCTCCCCGAATTTCAGGAAATGATCATTCAATTGGAGTGAGCATCGTCAGAGCGAGGTTACCTCCAAGCAGGAACATGCGAATGATAATCACTCCGCTCGCTAGATCGGATCATTTCCCTCCAGTCGAAGTGTCACCCGAAACGATCTCGCTACACAAACAACTTGTCGAATTGTTCCAAGATTACGAAATGCTTACCAAGCGCATACGAGATCAGCCATGTGAAGAAGGGTCCGCGCAGTGGCGGCTGCAGCAAGCGATCACTAGGGCCTCCGGTTTGTTCATCAGCAAGGAGGCTGGAATTATCCAGGTAAGCCTCGCTGGATAGCATGTCGCTTCGTTTTATCTTGATTCAATGGCTCCTCTCATCCAGATGCTCCCGCGCATACAAAGGCAAAGACACAAGCGCGCGACCTCTTCTTCAATCGCATCCGCTTCTTCAACCCCAGCACCATCGGAAATCGGCTCTGGTCGCCCATTCTCTCCTCCTCTTATAGGGAAACAGAGTAAAGCGGATGACACAGTCGCCATGATGTTACAGCCTCTTCTGGAGCAAGAAGCCCAGATAGAGTGAGTCTCCAGTTTGATCGGGTCTTTCCGTTGCATGACGAGTCCGGGCTATCCTTCTAGGGAATACATCCGGGAAGCTAATGCGCAACGCAAGTTCGACGATGCGAAAACGTTGAAGATCAGTTTGCAGGAGATACAAAAGGAGATTGCGAGACTGGCGGAAATGAGTTGAACCGCGATCGAGGCGGCTCATCGAAATTCAGAGGCAGCGAAGCAAAGCATTTGCGAATACCAGGTTGGAGTTGTAGGTCAGTCCAATAGGCCAAGTTGTATATGGGCATTCTCACGCGCAGATAAAATCTGGAACGAAGACAAGATAAGGCTGAAGAGATTACGGATGCTGATCGATGTCTCATTGTGAAACGAAGATCCGCGGGAAGGGAAAAGAAGCACCAGAACCCAAATTTCGATCGAGGCCAGGTTGCACGCTGTCTTCAGACGTCTACTCTATAGGCATTGATTGTGTCACGTCTTCCCGCCCGATCAAGGCAAACTTGGTATGACGACAGATCAGCATGCCACCAGGTCGCAGCATGGAACACCCTCCGATTTCCCCTCCACGAAGTCAACCCCTATCCATGCATCACTTGTTCGAAAACCTTCGTCCAGCGCCTAGTCCTCCCAAGAGCCAGAAACCGCATGGTGAACGTGATGACGGATCGATATCGCGAAGTAGTACAGGATCTGCTTTGATGGCTGAAGGGGATGTGGAGAATCTGCGACCGATGCGTAGCAAAATCGGACAGGAGAAGATGCCAAGCGAGAGGAGTCGTGAGTGATGACCCACTGATCAGGTGCTTAGCTCCACTGATCCTGCAAAATAATGATCATCGACATTCACCAGATGCTACGGAAACGACGTCAAGGCCCACTAGCAAGACTACCAAAAAGTTTCTCGACATCGGGAAGAAAAGCAATGACAGCCGGCGCCGTTTGATGGATACGCTTCAGCGCTCGATCTTTGAAATCGTTCCACGCAAGTCTGACGGGGAAAGCGGTGAAAGGGTGGCAGAAGAGCTGAACCATGGACATGATCATGGGAAAACAGTTCGAAGAGCAATGTCGCAAGGATTCAACATAGATCCATACACGAAGGCTCTTCCGCGCACACCATCGAAGTCGGAAAGGTTACTGCTTGCAAACAAATCGGAGCCAAGGAAAAGTCGATTCGCACGTTCTCTGCTTGATGTATCGGAAATCACGCCATCTCGCTCAAATGCTGAGTGGACAGACTCGCAAGATACGGCACGATCGATTAGGAAGACATCCTTTGGGAGGGGTCTTCGAAACAGCATTTTGGGGTGGGTTGGTCGCGCTCGAAGAGAGGACAGAGAGGTCGACATCGCAACACCCTCGAAACCTCGACTAGAATCCTCCTCAAAGCGGCAAATGCGTTCGATGGGAGTATCTTTTGACGGGTTGAGGGGATCCGAAGGGAAACATGGGCGAGCGGATAGGAAACGGAATGCGAGCTTGATTGAGCTGAATATCGGTAATCCGTGAGTACTCTGATATGCTAAGATGAACCCGAAGTTGGGTGGAAGGCTGGCTGATATGCAACGCTTGCAACAGCACCCTGGCTGTCCCTCCGACTTCTGGAACACTAGTATCTTTGGAGGTTGCGCGAAAGGATCCAATGATCCGACAACGCAGTCAGGGTAATCTGAAACCCAGCGTCAAGGCCGATATCTACTTTCATCGTTTGGAATGTGCAAATGTGCCACTCGACCGGAACGATGTGGAACCTTGGCCGCTGGACGCAATGGAAGCCTTTGATGCGGAACACCTCAGTTCTGGAATAGCGCAAAATCTCAACGATCTCAGGGATAAAGCGTCGACGCCGTCGCAAGAAATCGTAGCGCAGACAAAAGCAGCGTGGAAAGACCAGAATTTCAGCAGCAGGATCAACCAGAAGCCATCCGACGTTGGGTTTAGTCCAGTACTCGGGCCAAAAGCCCCTCATTCCGACATTTCAGTACGAAAAGCTTCGGATGGGCGTGGGCGGACGCCGAGCAATCCGCTTTGGTCCGAGCTTCAGTGTTCTTACAAGACAACCCCAATGTCCAGGTCGTTCGAATACTCAAGTTTGATGAGTGAGAAGAAGAAGCAGGATCAAAGGCAGACGAGATCTTTTCATGGCTGCCCAACGGAGGAGCAATCGCGCAATTCGGGATCGGCAAAGTCAAGGACGAATCAGACATCTCAGCGGTTGCAAGCTATACTCGGAGTCGAGAACAATCAGTTCCAGAGCAGCATCATTCGAGCCGATTCTTTGTCGAGGAGTCCTAGAAGCAGAAGATTCGCTTCCAGACTGCCGATCCGGACATCTAGCATCCTGCCCCTGCACCATCGCAGAGAGTCGTCAGTATATGGATCTGGAGGACCGACCACTCCGCCTCCCTCGAATCCACTGCCAGCAATCCCGACGTCTGAATCCCAAGCTAGCTTACAAACATCCTCGACAAATCCGCTTGTCCTCTATACGCCTGTCAGCCCTGCTACCAGTCTCGGTGCTTCGGCGAATCACTGGTCTTGGAGGTTGGCGCCCGACTCTCCGGGTAGTCAGCTGTTGAACGAGATGAAAGTCGCAACCGATATGACCAGAGTCCGGCGTGCGGGAGACTCAGTCATTCCGACGAAGCGTCATGCCTATCAGAGGTCCATCTCCTCTTCGGCTCTATCTGCCACCATACTGGAGGAAACAGCGAACCAGAAGATCCTCTCCCGTGAGGTCACTGCACGGGAGCACTCAGCATTCAAGGAAGATAATCGAAAACCGGTGAAAGGGCTCCAAGACAGTCGCGACCCGCCGGGGAGGATGAAGTTCGAATCCAATGTGAACTCAGGCAGTTTCCCTTCAGCGCTCAGTAAATCGTCCTCGCTTGGCTTACCGGACTCAGACGAACGTCATCCGGACTCTACCGCAACATCGCATTCCGCAGGCTCTCCTTCATCGATCGTGGACCTCTACATGCGCCGATCTCGGCCCAATCTAGCGGCAGACTCTTGATCCATCGGTCGACCCACAAATCGCTTTCAACCTTACTATTAGACTCCCATCTCCTCTCAAACGGATGTTCCGCCTTCGAAATCCGCGACCGAAAGCTACGAATACGTGTCTCTTCCTAAGGCTTTATTCGGTCGACTTCGTATAATCGCTTAAGACAAATGCGACGTGAAACGAACGTGACTTACACGATAATGACTATTAGGTATCTCACAATGGCACTTTACAACAGCGCCTGCTCGTTAGCAGCGGTCGCATGCTACAACGAGGGGATTTTAAATTATGCTGTATAGTACAGAGTCACACGCCTTTCCTGCACCGCCCGAGGCCTTTACTTTCCTCACAAACGACGTCGTTACCTCGCATCCCTCATGACCAGACCTTTCGAACAAGCAAGCATGATTAGTCATTCAATTGGCAGAATGCTGGGATAATGGACTTGCCTTCAGAACGCTATCCCAACTACCGGTGCACAGAGCCATTCCATCTGGACTGATTCCGAGACAGCTCACTCGATTCTCGTGGCCAGCCAAAACACCAACGCGTTCACCCTTGAGTGCATCCCATACGTTGACGTTATAGTCCTCGTATCCGGCAAACAGTAGCCGCCCTGAACCCGAAAAAGCGACCGAAGTGATACCGCATAGGATGTTGTTGTTGGCATAGATGTTAAGTTCACGATCGGCCCGCATGTCGAATAAGCGGCAGGAAGCGTCATCTGACCCAGTTGCGAATGCTTGGCCATCCGGGAAGAATCTTGAGAGACAGAATCAGCGCCTATGATTCATTGTACATAGTAGCAGAGACTCACTGTACTGCATTGATGTCGCTTTCATGTCCGGTAAATGTCTGCACAGCTTTGCCCGATCGAATATCCCATATCTTTGCCGTGGCATCGCATGCGCCAGATACAAAGAGATTCTGATTTGGCGAAAGGGACACACTAGAGACGCCACACTCAGTAATTCGTAAAGTCACACGCTCCAACTCGCCTTCGACTCACCTCATCACGTCTCCAGTGTGATCATTGAATTCCATCGTCCTCACTCCGGCTTCGACATCCCAAAGCATGCAAGTCATATCCCCCGAGCTCGTCACAATTTGCCGGTCGCTGATGAATCGACAGCAACTCAGGTAGCCCGAATGCCCGCTCAATTCCCTCGATGGCTTGCTGACCTGTCCCACGGGAGCCATTCCGCCGCTTCCACCACCCATTCCACTATTCCTCAAAGAGTAGACAGAACAAATGTTGTCGAGACCGCCGCATGCGACGTATTGGCCGCTTGGCGAGTAGGCGCAGGTCATGACCCACGAAGACCGAAGGGGTATCGCATGAACTTTGTTGGACGTGTATGCATCCCACACTATGAGTTTTCCGTCTTGAGAAGCTGAGACCAGATGCCGGTTATCATTTGCCCAGTGCATGGCGTAGATCTTTGCGAGATGTCCTTTGAGCGTACGCCGAGGACGCAGAACGACTCGAGGAAGGGGCTCGACATCCTGGGACATGGCTCTTACTGGAAGACAGAAACCGACGTGAACCCTATTAGCCTGATGCAACAGCGCGATGATTGCCGCAGCCTACGACTGGTATCTGCCGTCAAATCTTTCCTTTGCCGGATCTTTTCCTTCAGCTGGTCGGCTTCACGGCGTGCGGCCGAGATCTTTTCCTGCATCTCGGCTTGAGAGGACATGGTGTCAGCAGTGATGGTTTTATGCGAGATGCAAAGGCGAGTCGAATTCGGCGAAGATTTGATGATGTACTTCAGCGGAGTATCGCTCGAATCGAAAGGCGGAGAAAGAGGATGACTTTAAGGAAACCAATGCGCTCTTCCTTTTGTACGGTTGATGGCGAGCTTCGAAATCGAGATCGGTGCCTTGGGCCGATATGCAGTGCGAGGTGATTGGCGGTCGATGTCAATATCCAAGGAGTGGGTCAAAGTCCTCGTGGTCTGATGCGTGATCAAGGTCCGCACCCCTTCCTTTGTCTTCTCCTTTCCTTCGAACGTGATCTGATTGAAAGCGGAGAGAGATGGCCCTGCGTAAGAGTAGATTTATGATCCACACTCTCGAGTTGGCAACCTGATCAGGAAGGCCGTCGTTTTCGGTCGTTGATGGCCGAGAAAGGCGAAGCCCAACAAGGCTAGAGGCAGCGGCGAGAGGCAAAGGAAGGCGGTGATTCGATCAACAATTCGCGTCATTCGGCTCATCATTTCCATCAACGGAGTACAAGAACATCGACTCACAAAGCCTCCAGATTCCGGACGATGATAGATGGACTGATGGATCACGCCAATGAAATTGCAGCGAATGATCGTGAGGGTATATGGTACTTTCCGCTTTGTTGCTCGACACGTCTAGTGCACTGCGGTGTTCTGATTGGAAGCCGTTGGAGGTATAGCGTGGTGAACAACCTGGCAGCAGTGGCCACGATACGAATTGGCGCTCTTCTTCTTGTCGTCCTGATTGCAAGTAGGGGTGGAAGCGGTAATGGCAGCGTGTTTGGACCGAGTTGACACGCGATACAGACGGTGTGTCAACTATGTCAGAATGCAAAGTAGCCGTATGTGTCGTAGCGACTAGCAGAGCAAGGGCGATGGTCGGGATACGCACGCTACTAGAATGCGAAGCCGAAGCGATCTGCAGCACGGAGGTCGCTATAGTCAGATCTGCGTCCCGCTGTTCAAGAGACTGACAAGGACCAGCGCAGCAGCCGGCCGGTACCAGCGTGCAACTCCGAAAGGCCAAGTGTCGCCGAGTCTAGCATAGCCTGGTGAGATAGCCAGCACCTAGAAGTCTTAATCTCTCTGCATGCCCGTGTGTCTACCGGTACAAAGCGACTCAGCAGTATCCACTGTACTTCGGGACCTTGAACAACATCCGCTGGTACTATCGTTTGCCAGCTGAGCTAGCTCTTGAGATGCCATAGTATATCGCTCGAGACCTCGTGTGGTTTGCTCTCGTCAAGTCCCTCGTCTTCATGCTTGTCGGCCCGGCCACCGTTGACGCATTGTTCTTCCCCCGCAAACCGCGGAACTCGATTCGCTCGAGAGTCGGACAAGCCCCGTCAGCTTCTCTGGTAGTGAGGAATTGAGCCGAGTTCGGAAGGTAGCCCGATGGCTGAGCAGCTGGCTGAGCACGCTTGTCGAATGCTAATCCCCTCGAGGGCGCATCAATCATCACTTTTCTATTGTTCGTGTCCTTCGCTTGGACGATCCTCAGCTCGGTGAGACATATTGCGATCGAGAGCTTCTCTGGGTATTGTTTCCGCCGGTCAGCTTCCCAATCCTCCACTTCTTTCCATTCGTGGTAGGACTGGTCTGAGAATAGAAGTTGCGATAAACTGCAGCTGATGATGTAAGTAAGACTTGCGTTGACAGGCTGTTTACCAAGATGTTGAACCCTGTTTGCATACGTATACCGCTGACTTTTGAGTTGCAACGCCCGTGACAGCCAATGCAAATCAGCAGTTAGCCGCTTTACGCCAGTCGCACGATCTTCCATCGCCGGGCGATACACTCTGTTACTTGAACAGGAACGTTCCCTCCTCGGGAGTCGCCAGCGTTTATCGACACCAGAATATTCTTATTCCGACACGTCGTTTCTAGACTGCTTGGTATATACAGCCTTGCGACAAACCTCGCACTGGACTCTACCGGACTTCAATCACTCGAACACGCTCATCCTCTTTTAACGCATCCTCCAACGCCTTCGTCATATCCCTCACTCGCTCCACACCCAGACGCACGACACGCATCAAGTCATGCTTAGCGAGCGGCGTGCCGCCGGCTTTGCTCAGTACGCAGATCTCTCGTTGAGCGTTGAGAGTCAGGGTCAATGTACCCGTAGCAATGGAAGCCTCCATGTGAGAGGGATCCAGTACGAGATTAGTGCTGGGAATGGCGAATCATTCAGCACGACCGACCGCGACGACATATGCTCAGATTGTTGGAGACGTACTTGTCAAGATAGGCAAAGGTGACGCATAATGGTGTGTGATGAATGGCTAATGGCATCGGTGCTCGTTCGGTGGCTTTATGCTATCCCGATGAACGCATGCATTAGTTTACTGTTCCATGATCGACCACGTTCAAAGTACTGACCACTGTGACCTCGTCTCCCCGAACTTCCACTTCCTCCTTTTTGAAATGCCGGAGCGCAGCCATGGCGGCCATACATGCGCAATCGAGCAGGTTTCCGTCATCAGACAGATAATGTAGCGTTATTCTTATAGCCCAGACCTAGACGAAGGGTGGGGATCAGCGCAAGATTCCTTGACGGACAGACTCCTACAACAAGTCGGACATATCACCCGATTCGGGAGCCAGACTGAACGAGGGATGGAACGAGCCTCACCTTTTCGCCCGCAAGAATGCACAGAGACTCCCGATCTACGGCTTCACTCTTTCTTATTGCCTTTTCGATCAAGCGTGTTGTCAAGACCTCTTCTTCCGTCGAGCTGAGTATCCCGAGAATATTAGGACCATCGCTTAGCTCTGTCCTCAGAGCGAAGACAGTCGCAATGCACCTACCGCCCTTCCACATATGACTGACTCGTCATGCCTGACATCTCCGACGTGATGTATATCAGTCCTTCATACGGCCTGTCCTCTCTCGGCTTCACTATTGATGCGGAAATGTTTGCTATCACCCTGCAGCGATTCAGGTTAGCCATCATGAGAATATCGATGACCCGCTCCGAACAGTGCTCACCTCGTCTTTCCTAGTCTCACGTCGACCTTTCCCAGGCCCGCACTCGCCGTTGCACTATCCCCCGCCGGGTTGCTCTCGTCATAATCGTCTTCTGGCTGAGCGTAAAAGCTGATCTCCCACGGCCGTTGCTCGAGGGGTTTCCTGCCGTCCAGCCGGGTCTGGTGGTGCTCGAGCGCGTCTAGCACAAAGGCCTTATTGATCAGCGGTATTTGTGCGGGTCGAGGCATTGTATTGTCCGAGTTGTATCGAGGGGAGGATGCAATATGCCGTGATACCTGGGCCGTTGAGGAATCACCTCGCACTTGGACACCACGAAGAGTGACTTCATAATTATTTCGATCGGGCAGGTCAGGAGAAATGGATTAGGTAAGGAGCTTCCTTCATGTGCCGTCGCAAGGGACGCGCTGAGCTCGCCGCGTTAGTCGATCAATCAGTTTCCAACTCGAAGTGTTGAAGAGGAGAGATCACATCACAGGTCTCTTGGCACAGTCTAACCCAGCTTATTCAAAGCTATCACTACGCGCCATCCTCTCGAGTACCATCAAAAGCGCATCTACGATGGACTCCAACCCGTATTATGCCGCCGGCGGATTTGTGAACGTCGCGGGAGGAAGTCCCTATGGTGCGGGAGCCAGTCAATCTCCGGGAGGCAAGGTATGAGTGAGCGGGTCCTATCTGTCTCACAGCTGACACTTCAGACTTGAAGGGAAAGGGAGGAGGACAGCAGACCTTGAGACCGTTGACGATCAAGCAAGTTTTAGAAGCCAGTCAGCCACACCCAGATGCGGACTTTTCGGTAGATGGTGTCGAGCTCGGAAGTGTACGTAGATGACACAATATTGCTGGTTCGTAGACTGTAATTGCCGTTTCTACAGGTCAAAGTCATTGGCGTAGTGCGCAATATATCTACGACGGCAACCAATGTATCGTATCAAGTGGAGGACGGAACGGGGACGGTGGATTGCAGGCTCTGGCTGGACACATCTACAGATGACAGCGGCAAGACAGACGGAATTGAGTGGGTAGCATGGTCTTGGCGAAGCTGAAAGCACCTGACAGTGTACCCTCTTCTCAGGCAGGACATTTACGTGGCAATAGTAGGAACCTTGAAGTCGTTCAACCAGAAACGTCACGTCTCTGCAACAACAGTCCGGCCTATCACGGACATGAACGAAGTGCACTACCATTTCCTAGAATGTGTCTACGTGAGCTTGAGTGCGCGAAACCCAGGCATGGTCAGTACAATTTTACTATGATCGTACCCCTATCTTCCTAACTCTATTTCTTCCGTCGCAAATAGGCAGCTGGCGGTGGCATCACAGCTTCAAATGGCGGCGCGAGCGGCTCGTATGCTCCCGGTGCAGGTCAACAGCAAGCTGGCAACGACCGATGGGCAGAATTCCCCCCCGTGGCGAGGAGCATCATGGAAGTTGTCAGTACTGAGGGCGCTGCGAGTGACGAGGGTTTGCATGTTGCCGAGATTGCGAGACGCGTTGGAAGCTCGGGTGACGAAATGATGTGAGTGCTGGACGGAGAGCTTGAACATTTTGCCGATCACTGACGGCCCTTTTGTGATACAGGCAAGCAATTGAGGACTTGATTTCGGATGGAATGCTGTATACCACCATCGACGAATTCGTGAGTAGTCCCTTGCTCATTTACCTGATCAACCTAACTCATGGAGCCTCTTTGTCGTTGTCTAGCACGTTAAAACGACCTAGATGCCTTAGCTATTGCTGGCCTGCTGTCCGATTGAATATGGATAGCATGTCATGCTTTCTAGGAAACGAGGATCGAAACGAGGATCCTAGAGTCAATTCCTGTTGTACAACGGCTAGTTGTTCCTTATCGACAGCGCCTCTGTTCTCGTGCCACCGAGCTAGCGGTAGTGAGACTTCGACCGCGTGGTAGGGACTTTCGTCGGGAGATCCCGCCACGCCTGTCTGGATTACATGTGAAATATCGTATTCAACACGAATTCGAAAGGTCTGGCCTGAGGGATTGGACCACATCGCTCGATTCGCGGTCCGCAGGGATGTACGTGAGCGTAGAATAGATCGTATGCTTCTCAATCGCACAAGCCGAGAGAGGGTGCGCTCAAGCGATACATCATTCTTTGCGAAGATCACTGATGACGAAACAGAGCTCCCGGATAAGGCGAATTCAAGCGCGTCATATTCGGTCAATCCGAAGCGTTGATCGACTGGTCGGAATGTCTCAGCTTCGCACCTGATCCCTGATTTACTGAAGATCTACGATTGAAAGTCGATAATCATCTATCGTCAAAGCGCAAGGGCCGCTCACAACCGTTGCGTCGTCCTTCCTGATCTCCCCTTCACAAAGGCAACACCTAAATGTCCCGCATATTCAGCAGACTAGCAAAGTTGATACCGTTTGGCAGAAACGTAAGTCTGCTCAGTCCTGTCTCGATCCCTTGCTCGTATGAAATCTCTCGATCATGGCTTGCAGAAACCTGTCGGGTATGACTTGCAAGGTAATAGTACACTCTACAAGCTGGTATCAATCGCTAATCAATTCGCTGGTTACAGGCAATAGATTCTACGAACACCCGAATCCCAACGGTGAGTGTCTGCGTTCAGAAATTATGGCGATCAGGTCCGAACATGTTGTGGCTATCCAGGTGGTCGACCAAAACGATTCGTTGAATACAAAAAGCAATACGATGATCTGTCCGAGTATACTGTAAGAGCGAGTCTTCCTAGTATGTCAAGTCTTTCGATGCGGCGGCATTCCGCTGAATAAATTGCCTTACAGTTCAATGGAGATCTTGTGAGAGCCCTTCGCTCCTGCACAGATGATTCTTACTGAATCAATTCCAGGGCTATCTTTCACTCGAGCAGATCCTCCGTCGGAAGAAGTACGTCCCATTTCCTTCGAGCCTCTTGTTGACTCGCTAAACACATATGGTTGACAGGAACTTCAAAAAGACATGCAGCGACAATATCGCCTGGCTCACAACGTCAAATTAATTCAAGAACGGGATGAGGCAGAGACGGCCCAAAGAAAGTTCTTGTCGGCGCCGACTGAGTCTTCGGATGTGACGCCGCAGCAAGGGCAGCGCCGCGCAGACACCCGCAACCCGCCCACGAATATGCCGCCCAGTCTCCACAGCCCTTCCGCTTTTTCGCCCCAGAAGCATGACCATCCAGCGACAACGTATCCGTTCGCCTCTCCTGCGTCAACGAGTGCGCCAGCGAAGGAACACAATCCCTCGCCGTCCCAAATTGAACCTCGTCAAACATCCGGATACGAATCTTCAACCGATTACACACCACGCAACGATCCCAATGCCCCGGCTGACGACAACTTGCGACGTCTGTCTCAACAACAGACGGAACTTGCGCGAAAGCGGATGGAGATGCACAAATCGCCTCTTTCGGGGTTTGCACCCATCGATGCCATGGATAGTCAACAAGCTGGTAGGGTCTCGAGCGATGTAGTCAAGGGCGACGAGGCGAGAGGCGACACCGATGCGGAGACTGGCTATGCGGCGGCAAGTAGCGTGATCCCTAGACCCAGGAGAAGGGCCGGAGGAGCGACGACAGCGACGGAGGAGGCTGGAAGTGGCCAGCGGGCGGCATCGTCAGATGACACGTCTCTGTTCCGTCAAGGAAGAGTAGTTGCGACGGTCAAGTCGGAGATACAGGATGTGCAAGCTGGGAACGAGGAGAATGTGACCAAGAAGGCCAGGGAAATCGAAGAACGTTAGCAGCGGTCAGACGTCTCTAAGCCAGCGGCCTGTCGCGCGCGATGTAACGTGATCTATGAGATGCGTATTGTACACTTGGCAGGTGCAACAGGATAGTCCGACTCGGCGGGTAGTGCAGATCAACCGATGCATGACAATCTTGGGTGATCCGGCTTTCTTCGGCATGATCGCGTCGCGCACGAATGAGGGCGACGGCCATGGGTGCGCCCCCAACAGATATTTCGCTTAGTTTCGGACTTTCTAGACCCGGCGACAGACGGTCTCCAGCATGCAGCGAGCAGACCGACGTTCCGTTGCATACTCCTCTCTCCCTCCTGCTTGCAGTCGGTTGTGTCATCTTGAAGGGGAAACTCATAGCATTTGGCGCCGCTCTTGACCGTCACGTAGGTACGGAAACACGCTGTAAGTTGGCCTCTTTACTGCGAATGCCTCGATATAGACTCACGGAAACTTCACATCGCTGCAGTGCATTTCTTATAGATGTTCGCTCGACAGGTCACTGCTTCTGCTGGAAGGGTCAGTACATATCTTCGTCTCTCCTTGGCAATCCGCTTGGTGCTCTCCAGCACATTGAGTGCTCGTACAATGCAGCGACAGTCAAACAGAACACTGACGTTACTTTCTGTCTTTGCATGCTTGTCGACAATCCACTTCATCTTCACCTATCAACCTTCTGATACTTCGACACGTACCAACAGCTCACTGCCCAACGACTCTCGAACGTGGCTGTTGCCCGAACTTTCACTTCGTCTACCATCATGGTTAGTACAATGGAGAAAGTCGCCAACGCGATGCAAAGCCGCTCCCGAGTCGACAGAATGGGCATTCACGGGAACGGTTAAGCGACAGCGTCGGCCGCGAGATCGGAGAACGTCAAGCTGAATCTGTACTTCTCAACTCTGTAGTCCCAGGGCAAGATCCGAAAGGAGGCCGACACCTTCGGTCCCCTCGAGGTCCCCGCTGACCGATACTGGGGTGCTCAAACTCAGCGAAGTTTGATGAACTTTGACATCGGTCAGTAGGGCTCGCCGCTCCGATAGGAACTCCTTACTGACTGAATTGCTTGTGGCCGTTTCAGGTGGACCCACCGAGCGAATGCCGCCGCCCCTGATCAAGGCTTTCGGTGTTTTGAAGAAGGCTGCCGCCCAAGTTAACGGTACCTACGGTAAGTCGTTAAGATATGACCGCCGTTCACCCTTCTCATTACTGCCACTGCAGGCCTCGACCCCAAGATCGTCGACGCCATCAGCCAGGCTGCCGATGAGGTCATCTCCGGAAAGCTCATCGACCACTTCCCGTTGGTCGTTTTCCAAACTGGATCCGGTACCCAGACCAACATGAACGTCAACGAAGTCATCTCCAACCGAGCCATCGAGATCTTGGGTGGAGAGCTGGGCAGCAAGAAGCCCGTTCACCCGAACGACCATGTCAACATGTCGCAGAGCTCCAACGACACGTGAGTCATCGCTCAGCATCCTCTCGATGCCAGTGTCAGGTGTACTCAAATTCACGTTCTCTCTCACTAGTTTCCCTACTGCCATGCACGTTGCCGCCGTCACCGAGATCTACGCCTCGCTGCTTCCCGCCTTGCACGAGCTGCACGACGCTATGGAGGCCAAGCGAAAGTCGTTCGAGAACATCATCAAGATCGGTCGAACCCACTTGCAGGATGCCACCCCGTTGACCTTGGGTCAAGAATTCTCCGGCTACGTTCAGCAGATCGCTAACGGTATCGCGCGAGTTGAAGCCGTTATTCCCCGACTCAGCATGTTGGCACAGGGTGGAACTGCTGTTGGAACTGTATGTGCTGTGTCTTGCCTCTGCCCGAAGCATAGGCTCATTTAGAGGATTTTTTCAGGGTTTGAACACCAAGAAGGGCTTCGATGTCAAGGTCGCCGAAGCCATCTCTGAGATCTCTGGTTACAAGTTCGAGACCGCTCCCAACAAGGTGAGTCTGGCCGAAGATAACGCCTGGACACCGTTCTAAGGTAATTTCTCCGCAGTTCGAAGCTCTCGCCGCTCACGACGCCATCGTCGAGGCCTCCGGAGCCATGAACACCGTCGCTGTCTCCTTGATGAAGATCGCCAACGACATCCGATACCTCGGTTCCGGCCCTCGATGTGGTTTGGGAGAACTTTCTCTCCCGGAGAACGAGCCCGGATCATCCATCATGCCGGGCAAGGTCAACCCCACGCAGTGTGAAGCTTTGACCATGGTTGCCGCACAAGTTATCGGAAACAACACCACTATCTCCGTTGCCGGTTCTTACGGTCAATTCGAATTGAACGTCTTCAAGCCGGTCTTGATCAAGAACTTGCTTCAGTCTATCCGATTGTTGGCTGACGGGTGCCGAAGCTTCACCAAGAACTGTGTTGTTGGCATTGAAGCCAACGAGAAGAGGATCTCCACGCTGTTGAACGAATCCTTGATGTTGGCGACTATCTTGAACAGCCATTTGGGCTACGACAGTGCGTGGAACCCGAAGTTTGATTTCCGCAGCCAACACTGATTTTCGTTCATGCGCAGACGTCGCCAAGTGCGCTAAGAAGGCCCACAAGGAGGGCACCACGTAAGTTTGATGGTTATCTCGTTGGACGCATGTCTGCTGACATTTAGTTTTCCCGACTTAGCTTGAAGGAAGCTACCGTCGCCCTCGGTTTGCTTACCCCTGAGGAATTCGACCAGAAGGTCCGACCTGAGCGTAAGTGTTTTGTGTACAGCGGCAAGAGCACCTGCTGATGTCGTACTCTTCCTGAACAGTCATGTTGTACCCCGACGAGCCGTAGAGAACGTCGCCGGATCTTCAGAAAAAATACATATAAGATACATGTAGCTGCACTGCGGGCCGATCGAGGTTCTGGGAAGAGATGGATCTACCTCCTGATAGACAGCCTACCACAGCTTCCTCTTCTCACGACGAGCGCATTCTTCCGTCAGATATCGCCTGGATTTCAAAACCTATTCAGCATGACAAACAGCATCTTCGCCAGATGCCTTGCAGCAGGCGTCGGATCGATAAGACTCCCTTCAGATAGACAGGTCATTATCGTACTGACAGCTTACAGCCGTCAACCCAAGCCGGGCTCATGAGCAGTCCGACGGCGGGCGGCGGACCTGGGCGCGTCACATTTGAGCCAAATGAAGACACGCGAAGTCAACTCGAGAGCGATCGAAACGCACCCCAAATGTGTACTAGAACGCATACTCTGATCAGCGACATCATCTGCATCACTTGAAGCATCCTTGCGGTGCCCATACAAGCTGGTTCGGACCATGAGCTCAAGACGAAAGACAGACAGTGACCTCAGCTCCGTATCGAGTGGACTGAGTTCTGTACCGGACGCCGATGCAACCACAGCCAACGGAACGTCCAGCAAAGCAACAAAGGTGAAGGCCTCCAAGCCCGCGGCTGTCAAGAAGACCAAGGTGTACACAGCCGAACCAGCTAAAGGGAAGAAGGCGGCCTCGACCAAAACCAAAGAAGGAGCCGACAGCGGGAGACCCGAAAAAGCCATGTCGAAACCAAAAGCCAACGGCAAAGGCAAAGCGAAAGCCGTAGTGGAAGAGATTCAACGGGTCGAGAAGCGGCAGAGGACGTATGGTTTGCCATCACACGATCTTATTCATTATGCGGAGGATGAAGACATCAAATCAGAGTAAGTCGTCGTTGCATTTCGCCGTTTTTCATGGTATCTCATTTAGCTTTGTTCTCAGCTGGCAGGTCCCGTATGTGTGGGCTTTCATCGTCAAGTTCTGCAAGGAGGCTATCAAGGGATTGGGCGTAGTAGACGAGTAAGTCAAGGCTATATCGTATTGCAGCGAGCCAGAGGACTCCTTTCAAAAAGCTATTTTGGCTGGCTTTGACGCGTCCTGCCGATCACCCGACACCCGCGCGGTGCTTTTTGCCGAGAGCTGACTCCTGCCATCTTTTCCAGCTTTGAGCGAGGTTTGATGAGCATGGGTCCGCACGACGGTATCGCTGAGGTACTATCTGCCTTGCTCAAGGGTGTCCAAGGTTACAATCCAGCTGGAAAGTGAGTCTGTTCCCTAAATCTCTCGCGCGGAGTGGTCGCTGACATTGCGACTGAGTGCTCAGGCCCAAGAATGAACCGAATCCTGATGAACTTGCTACTGCCGTGAAGAAACTGCTGGACAATCGACTTAAATCTGGATCGCCATTGACTGTCTTTGATTCTTACGTGTATGAAGTGAAGAGCTATGTGCCAAAGGATCAAGTCGACGCGTCGGGATCTGCGCGCAAGGAGTCCGACCTTTACCGCGATCTAGAGGAAACCGATATCTTGGAAGATCGCAGGCACCGGAACCCGCTGGTGGAGCATGGCTTCTGGGCCGTGCAATGGCAGGCGCGGTTGAAAGTTTTGAGACAGTTGGTGGATTGGACTCGTAGGTCTCGTCATGTGTTTACCGGACTTGAAGGCTAAAATCGCGCCTCAGTGACGACGAAGGGTCCCGTTCGCGAAGCGCTGGACGGTCTCTATGCTCCCAAAAAGAATCGACCGGTCACGACAGAGTATTCTTGCGATATCGAGGGACTGAAGGACGGAAGCAAACGATACATATATCGCGTCGACCGTGAGCGGACAGCACTTCGGTTTGTGCGTGGAAAGCTGACATCACCGATTTCCAGCTTCGTATCGTGTTTATGCGGCCAACAAGATGTATCACATGGGTACTCCCCTGAACACTTTGACCTTTACGAAAGCAGAATACGAAAATCTCATCGCCGAATACAAGGAGTCGCAGAAGACGCTAGATCAGCTGAAAAAGGGTGGGAAGAAGAGTGCTGTGGAGAGGCGCAATGCAGAGAATAACGTCAAGCTCGGCGAACGTCTCGAAGAAGACTTGCCCAAGATCGAAGAAGCGGAAGCGGTAGGTGTCCTATCGACGCTTTGACAGCTTCAACTTATGCTTCACGGTTTGCAGGAAATTATTCGAGCGAAGGAGCGATATGAGAAGGCGCAGCTACGAAAGCTTCGCGCTTTGGCTCAATTGGAGGCCTCGTCATTTGCATTGACGACCAGGTCTCGCACTAGAAAAGTGGTGAACTACAACGAGGTGCGCATTAAGATAAAAGGAATGCATCGTGATGCTTACGCTTAGCTACGTAGTCACAGCTCGACAACGACTTTGAGGAAGGGGTATCAGAGTATGCGTCCAGGGGTTTGGGAAGGTCATCTACAGGCTCGTCGTTCCAGACGGGGAGCTCGCGAGCTGCGAAACGGGACTTTCAAGAGGTTGACTCTACAAACGATGATCAAGACTTCGCGCCGGAGGAGTCGGAGGAGGTACCCCGACATGTCAAGAGATCAAGACGTTTCGAATCTGCGGAGGAATCCTCTGTGGGCCGATCGGACAATGGTGGCAACGACGAAGGCGCCGAGGCGACTGTCGAAGCAACGAAAACAGAGCCCATGCGAGTTCAAAGCGAAGTCGAGATCCACGCCGAAGGGAATGGCGCAGGTGAGAGGCAAGAGGCAGGACTAGAGGCGACTGCACCGCGCGTCACCGAACAGACGATCCTAGCATAAGTGTGTACTTGAGGCACGTGAAGCGTTGTAGCATGATCATATGCATCATTTCGAAAACAAGGTGCAAGAAGCTAGGCAGATATGTTTCCTCCACGCCTCAACCTGTTCTGGTGTACTGAATGCTCTCGACTATGCGACTCTATCTCGATGCTTAACGCCCTAACCCATAGATCTCTTTCAAGCTGGAAGCCGGGGTGATTAGCGATGATACCTTGAGGGTGAGTAATCCGCTTACTTGACACCTGGCGCGGCAGATGACCATCTTCGCAGGCCTCTTTGCCAGTCTCGGTATGGAAGCAGGCTTATTTGCGGCTTCTGCATCTGCGTCCGTCGAGTCGATCTCTGACTGAATAGTCTCTTCCCGCCGAATCCAGATGCCAAAGCTGCAATCCTCTACTCCATCGGAACTCTTTCGTGGACAGCGACCGTGGATGATCAGCGGGCAATTCTTCTCCTGAAGATAGTCACTTACGGACAACCCATCCTGGTAAAGACGTGTTTCCATTGGATCATCGACCCTCAACCGGTCATGAAGTTGAGCCTGAGCCAGATAGCCAGAAAACACCTGAATGGACGAGAAAATCAGCCATCTCAGGAATCCTTGGGGTTGGACAAACGTACGTAGGCTTCCGCAAGACTATATGTGTATTTGCGTTTATGATAAGCGGCTGCCGTGACCGAGCATTCCATCAAGAAACCCGGGACGAGAATACAGAATGATTCCCTAGGTAATCGCGTGATAAGGGTAAGCCTCGATCATCGATGTGTAGAATGTTATGCTCACCGGAACTGCCCGGAAGAGGAAGGCTTGATGTAAAGCCGTCCACAGTGCAAGATTGTGTTGCAACGCTCGAAAGGACACCAATTTGCTATCCGGCAAGTCAGAGTGTCCCGAGCGAGTTCCGAGTCAATCGCTCCGGCCGTATGTATGGAGCTGTTCATCTCTCGTATCAGATTCATTCGATCGCGCGCGCTGAGAGAGCCCAGAATGCAATCATCAATACGCAGTAAAGCCATGAGCCGGAAGTCTTACTCTACGCGTTGCCGATGAGACCAGTATTTGCAAAGCTCTTCCACGTGTGAGAACCACTCTAAGGCTACTGCCGAGTCGGATGCCTATTAGTAACACGGAGACTTAGGATCCGTCTTGACTAGGCGACAGAAGCCACATACCTGTAGCCAAATGACCTCTTTGGAATCCAGTATCACCGCGAATTGGGATTCGGTAAGACGCGCTATTGTGCTTCGAACCGCAACGTCCTCCAGCAGCTGATCTTCATCGGTTTGACCTGGACGCTCAAATGGCGATAGTCCAGATCCTTTAGGGGGTTCAATACGAGCGATGCTCCGAAAATCGATCAGCCCATCGCTGTGCAGCATATTATGGGTATTGCGGATGCGCTCATCGGTGAAATACGCGTCACGGATTTGTTCGTCGTCTACGGCTTCGTGGTACGGTGCAAGCGGCGTCTGAGCCTTTTGAGGTGACATTGATAACAGATAACCTGGCAGGCGGGAACATCAGACTGGTGCATTCTCTCGCATTCGTCCAAGCCGCTGACATACCAGCCTGTGTGTGTACGAACACTCGGCGCTTTATCGGTGCGCCTTTAACGCCTGTAAGTCGATGCAGGAAGCCTTCAATGGCTGGTGGCTCGTTCAGGCGCATGCCATCGGCGAGCTCCAGGTGATTTGCGTCGTGTTTGATGGGTAGAAGTAATAGCTCGCAGGGATCGTTCGGCTGTAAGACGTCAGTATACGATATGATCTGCGCCTGCAGTTTGACACCAACCTGAATCATAGACAATCCAGCCAATACCGCCCAATCCCGTCGAGCGTTCTCAACAGACCATTCGGCAAACGGTGGGACCCAGTCGAGATGCATATCGGCTTCCCATGCCAATTCGAGTCTCAACGGTTCGTTGCCTCCGGATCGCTCCCTCTCGCGGGCAACAAGATCATCGTAGTCCGGCAATTGCGCCCTGAGGGCTGTGAAGACATCGAGTAAGATTTGACTGCGCGAAAAGGCCCGAAGGGTCGCTGTTCTTTCCCCGGACGGACGAGGGAGATCGATTATGGAGTCAAAGACGGGTACCTGCACTCTCAATTGCTCCGGTACTTGTCCTCCCAATTCCGACCAGAGCTGCCAGCACCAATCAAGCATGCGCGTCCGCTCGCGACCCATAAACACGAACACGAGCGACCGATTCTTCCCGCCCCGAGTCTGCTCTTGGACCCATCGAAACTCCTTGGTCTGCTTCATTCTGCCCAAGATGTTGCGCCGAGCGGAGATCGTCTGCGTATCGGTAGCCGAGAAGGGGTATTGTTCATTCGCCTGCTCGATTTTCCGGATCTCATCACGCATCGTAACGGTGTCGAGGCAAAGCGCAAACGAAAGATCACGGCGAGAAAATACGGAGAATTGGGTGACTTTTGCAATAAGAGGGATTGCAAAGCAGAGACGTTTTGATCTGCGGAACGTGCGACCGATCGGCGTTGACTGAGGGTTATCAGCAACAGTCGCTTGCGCGGGGGTACCAATCTTACCCATTCCTTGTAGAGCTCGACCCAGCCTTTCCTGTAGACCACGAGGTACTCTTCAATAGCTTTAATCCGCTCAGATGGCTTCTTCCTCTGTGCGCGACATTAGCGAGATGAGTGACGGGCGCGGTAGTCGTCCGAAGGTCACTCACAGCTTGCGCCTCGTCATACCCTGACAAATTCGGGTGTGTATTCTTCCCGACTGCGACCAATATACGATCTAATCAATGATCAATAGCATCATCAGCAATGATCTCGAGCATGCCGTCAGTTGAGTCTCCCCTACCTCTCAGGCTGACCGTTGGCTCCTCATCCTCGCCGTCCTCTCCATCATCTTGCTCCTCCGGAATAACACTCGATGAAGCCCGGGCATCCCCCTTGGCACCCTTCACCTGCTTGCTCCTGGCGGCCTCCACCACACCCGCACTCGTCCCCTGCACGGCCATTCCTGTCCGCGCCAGCACTTCCCGCGGCGGCGCTGGTTCCCGCGACGCAGCCTCGGTGGGGAATTGGACCGTCCGTCTTTTGCCCTTGGTGTCGACGGCGGATGGAGAAAGCGGGGGGATATCTGGCGTAGCGGACGTCGAAGCTTTGTTACGTAGAGCGGAACGTAGTTTTGTCCGGAATCGCGGGGACGTGGCGGATACGTCCAGTCGGGTGGGCGACGTCACGAGCGGTGATGCACCATCAATGATTGCCTCGTGCGACGCGGCATCTGTTCCCTGTGCTTCCTGGTAGTCTTCGTCTTGGACGGAAATGAGATCGTCGACGGGCGAGATGGTACTCTTGGCGGAGAAAAAGTCGGTCGTCCCCGTGCGCGCGGTGAATGGCGTGCCGGGAGTCGCGATGCTCTTTGACGGCGCCAGCGTATTCGGAGTATCCACCGGGGTCTCTCGTGCTGTGCGAAACGATGCACGGTCCATCGTTGATCGTGGATAGATGGACGGACGGGAAACCGGCCTGGGCGGATCCCTTTCTGCGGCATTACTATCCGGCGACAAATCTACGCCCGGACGAACGATATCCGGATTGATGAGGACGATGGGCGGAGTGGGCCCAGTGCCGTGCTCGTCTACCTTGCGCGCCGACCTGAATTCCCCGCCGATGATGAAGAATGGCGCCGCCGAGGCTTCCGCAGCAAGTGATTGTGACGCGGACGACCGCCGTCGCCGTCGAAGACCGGGAAACCTGCCCAAGGCGCCCATGTTCGCCTCCTGTACGAGTCCCGCATCATCGTCATTGTCCGACGTTCGACGAAGCTCACGGTCGAGGAGCGCACGATACCGCTTGACGCGTGCCGTGTTGGCTTTGTTGACCCTGTCGGAATCGCTTGGCAAGGGACCGAGAAAGAGCCGGTGGTGTGTATGCGTCGAGGTCTGGAGTGGAGACGGGGCGGGCTGGGTGGTGTGTGGACGCTGGGACATGATGAGTCTGGCGATGGCCATCGGCGGTGTGCCGGGCATGTGGGCTGAATGAATAGACATTGCGTCAACTTGGGTGACACACTCGGGGATTCCCTTCCGAGGGGCCCACAATGGGTCTATCTGGATTCTCATATTTCCCTTAATCCGCTCGTTTTCTTGCGGGAAACCCCAGGTTTTGAAAAGTTTTCCGGGCGGGATTGTTTTTCGCAACGCGCTTTACGACTTATCGGCCCGCAGATCAAAAGATGAGACGCCGACGGCGAGGTGACTAGCCGTCATATATTCACAGAAACATCCATCTCCTCGACTCGGCCCCACAAAGGGAGTCACCTCATTCAGCCCACATCCCCTCGTCCATGACACCATGACGGCCTCAAGCGTGCCCATGCCACATATCCCGACGGCGGTCATGCACGGCAGTGTCGGCCTGGGCAAGCCGCCGAGCCACGAGGGACGAATTGAAGAGGGCGATGGAGGCGGAACGGTAGGCCCGGCAGAAGAAGCTCGGGCAAAGAAGGAGAGGAAGAGAGCGGTTCGCACTGTGCCGCGTGCGTCCCATCACCTCGTTGTGAACGTTGTCATACAGCTGACACGCGTGGTACCTTGGCATTGCAGCATTCGCAGCGTTCGATCCACCTTCGCCTGTACTTTCCCCGCGACTAGGACCCACCGAAGCGCCGCGGATCAGCACCACTTCACCCGCCGTTCACGCGGCTTCGCCTTCTCTCTCGCTCACGCTGTCCAATCCGGGCGCCGACTATGCCGACGACATGCAACAGCCACAAGCCTCATGGTGGACGTTTGCGAAACCGGGACGCTGGAAACAGGTGCAAAGTCTGCACAATGCGTGGCACGAGCAGATGCTGGCGAATGAAGAGCTGCGCAGGGAGAGCGAGCATCTCGGAAAGGACTACTTTGCGTCCAAGCGCGGATCCGCCATCGGTGAACCGGATGTGGAGATGCAACAGATCGAGCACGAGGAAGGCACAATGTCCTCGAGACCGCCGTTCGGCATGTTATCCAGCAATATACACAGCCACATGGGCAGCTACTTTCACCTTCCCGGAAAGTTGCGGCGTCGCAGCGCAAGTAACGAGGATATTCGGAATACGAAACAGGACGACACCTCGCGCCGGTCGTCCGTTCACGGCATCATCGCCGCCGGCGAAATGCTCCACGGTATCACGCCCACGTCCGTCGCTCCGACACCACCGCGCGTCGAGACACCCGGCGGTCCGGCAAAGACGCGTCGCGCGCGATTCAAGGCCATGTCGTTGCCGGCCAGTCGTCGTCAGTCGACGGACGGGACGCACGCGCGGCCGGCTGCCACAGCGCATGCGCATGTGCATGATCCGCCGTTCTCGTCGGCTACCGGCTCGCAGGAACCGTTGACGACGTTGAAGGAGCAGTCACGTCTGCCGCAGGTTGATGGATTTTCCCTTGGGCCTCCTATTGCGGGAATCCAGGATTTCGCTGTGCCTTTTTCGTCAATCATGGGAACGGCTGGCACTTCAACGCGGCATACTGTGGGATCCGTTCCGGCACCGAGTACCCCGCCGCCAAAAATGGTTGAATCACCCCAAATGTTGCACCTCGAACTTCCATCGGCATCGCAGAGCTCTATTGGAGCCCAGCCCGTAACATCACCTCGTCGGAGCCATCTTCCGCAATTGAGCATCACAATGCCTCCACCAGTCTTTGCACCGGCATCCGGACCCACCTCTAGCGTCAACCAACCGACTTCGACGACACGGCATGCACCGACTACGACGACAACCGATATGCCGCCTCCGTTGTTCCAGCAACGCATGTATCAGGCGCAAGCGCCGCCGACGCCTCATGGCTGGGAAGCGCCATGGCGGGAACACGATCACGGTCTACACGGACGAAAGCACGGCCGTCGCAACCCCAGAGGACCACTGGAACGTGTCCCGCAGCATGCGCATCGTCATCGGGGAATGATCGTCGAGGATCCGTGGTTGCAGCCGTTTGAAGAAACGGCATTCGAGGGCGATGAGTACGGAGGGGTCAGTCCGAACGCGGAGAGTCCGACGCATTCGCGCGAGGAGGAAGGCAGACGGTCTCGGCAACGGCAAGCGGGCGCAGGAAGCAGCGACAGCAGTGGACCCCTCAGCGGAATCTCGGAAAAGTCGGGACGGCGTCTCGCCGGCGGGAACTCGATGCAGGGTCGTCGATCTCGGTACGGCAAAAAGGGCAAGGCTGGTGCTACCGAACGCGCATTGACAAAGTGGGCAGCGCTACGTCGATCCCATGTTAAGAATGGACCAGGTACACGGCGCACCCGGCTTCGTGAATTTCTAATGTTTGATGCGCGATCAACCCTCTACCTCCGGATGCTTACATTGGTAGGAGTCGTCAGTGCTCTCGGTCTCGGCTGCAAATTGTTCCAGTTGGAGGAGCAGGCCGATCTTGACGGCATCCTCGGAAGCGCTCCCATCTTGTCGATCAGTTATGGATCCGTCTCGGTCATTCATTGTCTGATAGTCATGTACCGAGAGGCGTTTGGCAAACCTATTGGACTTTGGGAAGTGCGGAGTAAGATGTTGTGGGTGTGCTTGGATCTATTCTTCATAGCACTATGGTACGCTTTCCGGATTCCCCCGGACTATCCCTACTGATCCCCTTCATATCGCCAGGTCTTCCGACTTGTCCCTCACCATCTCCGACTACATGTCCACACCCTTGCAATGCTCTTCCGTCAACCCTTGGTGGACGAGCAACGACTACAGCATTTCGCTTCCATCCGTCATCACCAGAAGCAGCCAAAAAGACGACATGTGCAATCGACAAGCGGCACTCATCGCATTCGTCCTTTTCAGCCTCATCATGTACGTCTTCGGCATGGTCATCAGCTTGTTCAGGATTTTCGTTAGATTGAGCACTGTCGCCAAGTCGTACGAGCAGAATAGGTCTCAGCTCGTTTGACACTCCAATAGAATTAGGCCAACAGGAAAGGCATCTTCATACTGTATTACACACGTAAACCCCTTGTATCGCCATCCCTCTATACACGTTGTATCTCGATGGTCAGTTCTCACAGCATGCAAACTCGACAAGGACGGGGTCAAACTTTGACTTTCTTGGCGTCGGGTTCCGCTGCCTCTGCCGAACCATCGCTATCATCGCTATCATATCCCCCTAATGCGCCCAGTGCTGGTGCATGCGCAGGTGCGGGGCGCTTTTTGCTCGTCTCCACTATACTTGGAGGATTCGACGGTATGATTGCGTCTGATGGAGCTGTCGGGCGTGGCTCCGCTACGGGCGTTGCCGACGACGGTGTTGAGGCCGGCGCCGACGTTGTCTTGGACTCCGAAATGGGGCCCGCCTCTTTCACCTTTGCGTCCTTCTTTTTTATCACGCCCTTGAGCAGCGATTTGACGGTCTTTTTGGGAGGCGCCGAGACATTGTTTGGCCTGGAAGCGGACGGTTCCGAGGCCGCCGCTGGAGCGGCATTTGGCCGTTGTGGTGGTTCGAGCGTCGGCGACGGTATTGGCGCCGACTTGTTCTGCATCCGTCTAGCAGACCAATTGTCAGTGCCAGATCGGTATCCATGAGCTGGCGATACTCACTTGAACGCCGCCAGCTCCTCGGCATCATGCATCTCAATCTTGCGCTGTCGTTCTCTTTCGAGACGCGCCGTTTCATCGAGAAACTGCAATTCATCCGAATCCAGGCCTCGAAACTGGTTGGCCATGCGCATCTTTTCATCCCATTCTTCCTTTTTGGTTTCCTTTTGGACCGATAGACGCTGGGCGGGCGGAACGTGGGGCTTTAGCTCGAGATTGTTCTTAGGCGTTGAGCGGCAAAGGCAGGTACCTCGTATAGTGACCGGGGATCATAAGGTGCTTCCTCTTCCTGCGGCGGCGGTTCTTGACCTAGCCTTGAATAGCACGGGTTTAGACGGGGTTACTACAAGCAGAAGACGCGTGACACGGAAGACATACCGAGCGTAAGCTGCCTTCCACTCCTCTGCCTTGCGTTTCTTGGCTTCGTCTATGTCATTCTGCGAAACGAATCGGGAGCTGACGGAGCCGCTCGTTTGGAGTCCTGTCACGCTTGGATCGTCCATGGTGGGGGTGATGGTGGTGGTGAGTGCTGAACGGTGATGGGATTGACGACATGGTATCGCGAGGGGGACAATCGATCATGACAGCAGATTGGAGAGCGTACTATACAGGCTGAGTCCGCTCAGGTGGAGGTCGCGTCGATCGACATGGTCTGCGCAACTTAGATAACTGACGATGGGTGGTATTTTCGTGCATTGAGCCATCTCATCATACCTGCTCAACTATCTACGACCATCCCCGCGTCGGTTCTCCAAGCACCTCGACCCCATCGAACCTTACCATGCCTCCCGCTGCACCGGTGAATGGTCATCCCACCTCGACCCTATCAGACGGAAGGAAGGATCATGCCGACGGGGATCCCAAACAGCCGGTAAGTGCATCTACTCGCTGTACGTTCTCGCGCAACGCCTTTGCCTCGTGACTGACACCCCACATTTTCGCTGACGGCCAAAAGCAACCGCGGCGCGAACACTTCAACACGTCGGATCTCTACTCTCTCGAAATCATCAACGCCACGCTCGCGCACCAACCTCTTGAAGCAACGCAAGCTCGCAAGCCTCTACTCGCCGCCAAGGTATACCTCGAATCGTCCAAGATCGACAGGGACTCCCCCATCGAGGCTACCCTTGACCTGTGCGAGGCCCGGCTCGAGTTGGTCGCTTGTCATCTGCACGAGAAGGAAATCTCGCTTGCGGAAAGCGAGGCATTGCAAGTACTGTCCACATGCAAGAAGCTTTCGAAATTGACTCGGACTCGATACTCCTCGGACGACACAGCGGAAGCTCCTCCTTCCTGGGACAGGGACACGGTGGTTTGCTGCGTCAAGTTACAGATACGGGCACTGGACTATCTCCATGATATCGACGAGGAAAGGGGGATATCGGCCCGCGCGGCTCGATGGCGCGAGACGCAAACTCGCTTGCAAGAGCGTTTGCAATCGCTGGGAACGTAGGCCGTACCCCGTCTCATCCTCCTCGGACACGTCAACCGCTCCCTCGAGCGGGCGTCGAACGTCTGTGCCTTTCGCCTTGTGCCTTGACGCACAGCGCGAGAACACACAACGACTGTCACTCAAGGCTTTGGTTTCATGGCCGGTCGCCGTCGTTCCGCTCCGCACGTCTTTTGCCGATCCACGATGTTTTTATCGGTCGACACGCGAAAGCGAGACCTGTGTGAGCAACGTTGCGCTCGCTTCCGGGATCCGACAACGATATTGCGCTCCCTACCGGGATTAATCACCGGGGTCCCTCCCGGTTCGGCTACTACAATCTCGGCCTGTTGTCCACCTGGAGATACTGCAATATTCGTACCGAGATCCACACCATGGCGGTATCGACTATCGGTGTGTCAACGTCATACTCGGAAGGCAATTACGTGACATGGTAGCTTTTTGCAGAGCGTATTTCGAGAGAGTGTGGTGCTCCTTGTACGAACGCGATCTATGTCTTGTATGAATGAACCTGAGGGATGGCAGCATGATCGCGTAGACTGTCGGTGGCAGCGTCGACCCTGTACCGCAACATGACAGCCATCACAACCCATTTCATACGCTGCAGACGCTGCAGCTGGGAGGTGCGCCCAATCCCGCGCTCGGCGATCACGAGCGAGCGGAACGCTTCCAACGTTGATCCAACGTTATCTGTATCTTCCCCTCAACTTGCTCAGCGCTTGGACAGTCAGCTACAAGGTCCCCACCCGCGCTCCACCACCATCCACAAGATGGGCTTCCTCCAATCCACCATCCTCGGCTCCGTCTCCTTCCTCCTCGGCATCGTCTTCGTCTGCCAGATTCCCGACATTCCGCTGCTCTACCGAGCGTTGACGCCCGACGCACTCGACAATGCCTACACGTTCTACCTCATGTGGTTCGATGCGCCGAGAGCGGTCAAGGCCGTCTTGCATGCCGCTTTGGGATTGCCCTTGCTGCCGTTGATCGCAAAGCTGAATGGTTGGAGCGAGAGTGCGGTGTTTTTCGATGGTAGCAGTCTGGGTAAGTCCGCGTTCGTTTCCAGCGTTGTTCAGAGTCCAACCGTTATCTGTACCGCCGTGCGATAGTTCTCCACGTCGCTGCCTTGATCATGTACCTGACCATCCACGTCCCGAATCTGCGAACCATCCGTGAGTCACGCACATCGGAAGCATAACCTACAGACATTTACCCCTCCTTTGCGTGCTATCAGTGACAGAGGACAGGCTGATCGCCATGCAAAATTCCAACTCGGCTACGTTCAACCTGTTCAACAAATCTGCTGGGCCCGAGGGTGCCTTCAAGGTCGCGACCGCTGTCGAAAAGGAGGAAGCGATCAGGGTTCTTGCCGCCGGTAATGCGCTCATCGGTCTTGTAAGTCTCAAATCACTTTCCCTGATCCGCCAGCCAACTAACACATACCCTGTCGCCTCCTCGACAGTGTCTTCTCGGCATCCTCATGATGCAAGCTGGTCAGGAATACGCACGACAGCAGGAAGAGCGCGAACAGCTCAAGATTGACATGAGGTCGGCTGCCGTCAGTGCGACCGCCGGCAGCGCGAGCCCTTCGCTCAATGCTGTTCCCGTCGAGGCGAAAAAGGACCTGTAAAGTATAATCAGTTGTCGCCTTGGGCGGAAGCCTAAAATTGAGCTATGTACATCACATACACGCAAGGCGATTCGGCAGGTAAATGATTGAAATGCTGCTCCAGTATCGGCATGCATAGTTTATCGCTTCATTACAACATTATTCGCGATAAATCCAACAACATCCTGGGGATCTGGGTAACATAAGGGGACCGTACGCCATGTAGATTACGGCTGATCGTCCCGAGTCGGTATTAAAGAATCCATTCTCGCCGTCACTCCCCCCTTGCCCGCGCCAATTCGGCATTGACGGCTTTCCTGCCTTCCTCGGACAGTACTGGTTTGCCCGTCGAGATATCCTCTTCAAAGTAGACAGGTTTGTGTCTGTCAAGGGGGGTTGCGGTTAATTGGCCTACTCTTACGGCCGACAAGGGTCTACGTACTCTACCCCTTTCTGTTTCCGCTCAGTCGCTAGATCTCGTTGACGCTGCAGATCAAGTCTATCAGCACATTACCACGGTCGATTGAGATATCGACGACATACCTGCTCGATTGTTTGCTTCTGCTTGGTTGCTTCGCTCCAGTTCTTGGACAACATGTTGGATGTCACTGGATCCCATAAGCGTCGGCTCTCTCGCTCTTCCTGCTGATCGAGTGGCCGGACGGAACGCGGCGTCAAATCCAGCTGTTCCAGGTCGATGAGTACCTTCCATTCCTGAATATGGCTCTATCAGATATCTCCAGAGTAAGGATCCCGAACCGCCACAGACCTTTTCACCTTTCCGCCTGTATTTGATTTGTTTGCGCCATGATCCTTCTAGATTCGCAAGTATACGATCTGACGGCACGTTCTTGATCTTGCTCCACTCTTCCTCCTCTGGCTTGTCTGGGTTGTATGTAAAGATGATGCCTTCGAGCGCGAATTTGGGCTTCCCGAGCCAAGGCTGGAGACATAGATCAGCCTTTCAAATGTTCAATTGTGCTCCGTAACCGAAACTTGCCTCGTCCTTGTACTCGATAATAGTCTTTAATTTCTTTCCTGGCCTTTCGCCGCGACAGGTGACGATCACCTTGTCACTGATCTGCAATACCACCACAAACGTCAACCTCGGTTCCGTGGCGAGACAATGTGCGTTACTTACAGTTCCGTAAAAGGAGCCTTTGATGATACCATTCACTTGTGCCGTCGGATGCGTCAATTGGTATTCCTGAATGCGCGACGCAAGAGAAAAGAATCAATGGATAGCCCGCGGCAAAGCATGCGGGACTGGACTCACTTCGCCAGCACCCGGCGAGGGTTCCTTCAAATCGATAAAGAGTCCCTTGTTGGCCTCGCCCGGCGTGACCTGTACAGCTACAAACGACCCGAAGAAACCGGCGGAATGAGCGCGGACCATCGACCACGGACGGCGCGGAACGGGAACGTACTCATGCCGGATACCTTGGCGGCGATCTGATCGACACACGTCATTTCTACGCCCTTGGATGGGCAAGCATAGTAGGCGGAAGAGATGGGCGGATGATGGGATACTTGTTCGCACTGTATATCCAGAGAAGGGTCAGCTTTTCCGATGTGCATACGCTGGGTGGGTTCTGCAGGATCGTACCAAGAATACGACGATATCCTCCTTATCCGCCGCCTCTGGACTACCGCCCGCCCCGTTCTGAAGGTTCAGCGCCGACATGCTCGTCGGCAGCGTGTCTGTCGGCCTTTGACCGCGCGCGCTCGTCTTTGACGCCGACGATCTGATGGAGCTGTTCGGTCATTGAGTACGCCATTGCCCGTACCCGGCTCTAATCCGCTTACACGTCGTCCCGCATATCCGAGGGCCCGAGCGCCGGCGAGTTGGTGGACGAGGCCGGGTCATTCGTAGGGTCGTGAAGGTGCGCCTTGACGATGGGTTCCCGCGTTTTCGGGTGCAGCGTTACCGGTGGCACGCGCCAATGACAGCGGAAGTGTTCGCCTGGAAGTCGTCAGCGAAAGACGTGGCGCGTTAGTAGCCATTGAATAGAGCGCTCTCCGAAGGGCGAGTACCGAGCGCACCTAGGGCGGAATTATAGGGTTTCCCGATACGCTGTCGTACGAACTTGAGCTCTTTTGAGAACGCGAACCGAAGGACGCCGAGCATGCGTTCAAATTCGTCTGGCGAATCGCCGAGACTGTGGCGGCGGGAGGCATCGGTTCAGTGTTCGCGCGCAGAAGGGGTGTCACGGGGCGGAGCTCACGCGGCGAAAAAGTCGGCGCGGTCGCAGTATGACCAGTATTCGAGGTTTGGGATCGGCTCGAGGAGGGATGCCGGCAGGGAGAGACGGCTGGGAGAGCGTCCGATGGGATGGCAGAGGTCCGTCAGTCTCGGGATCGGGATATGCAGAGCCTTGGATTCTTACAGGTTTGCGACGTCCGAGACACCTATCAATCTAGGACGAGCAAGCCACAAAGACGGCATGTCAGCATCTTCGCTCGAAATACCGTTTCACATATAAACGCAGGGGAAATACTACCCCGCGATCGACTTGGACAGACGAGCGAACAACTCACTTCTTCAGCAGCCCGAGAATCGTCTTGATCTTGCTCTGCTCCCCCGTCGACTCTGGCAACGTCGCGGGCGCTTCATCCTCTTCCGTCGCGAGAAACGGTACGGGATGGACAGCTGCGAAAGAAAGCCGAGCAGAGACAGGTTAGCCGTCGATTGCATTGTAATGGGATCGTGCGAGAGGAGGACTCACTGGGGTCGTCTTCTGCTGGGATATCGCGGGGCATCGTCGGAGGGCGTCTGTATGCTACTGACTATGTGGTCACGATGGTCAGGATTGCTGTTGATCGCTATTGTAACGAGATGATCTGGAGGGACCCCCGCGGGAATGGAGTCTGGCGCACGTTCGATCGGTCGGCCAGTCGGTCGGACGGACGTTATCGAGGGTATGTAGAATGCGATGTGGAATCTGTCACGCGGGAACGTGGATGCGACGCGCGAGTCGTGAATGGAGGTGACGGTAACCAAGAGTGGATGATGAATGGATGGATGGATCCACGACACTGTATACGCCAGCGAAATGAGCGAGCAGGCAATCAAGACGGCGGCAAAGAAGCAAGGATGCCTCGTCGCATAATAGCATCCGCACCGCAGCCGATCTCCATGGGGTATGACGTAATGACCACCTCCTCTCTGTCTATCTATCTTTAGGTCTAGCTATCTACACGTGCCGACCATTCACGTCGTCCCACACAAACCCCGAGATCAAGTCCCGGTACCACCGCTCCTCCACCGGGCCCCCGTCCGAGCCGGGCTTCATCCCGGCGCCTTGGTCGTCCCTGACGAGCCCGGCCTCGGGGATCATCTCGATGAACGCCATCATCTCCCGCGCGAGGGATACCGAGAGCGCCTCGACGAGCGCGATCTCGAGCGTAGTCGCGTACGGCTCTGTTGACGGCGGAGGTCCTTCGTCCGAGGTGATGGAGCCCTCGAGGCGGCGCTTAATGCGGCGCGCAAAGTTGACGGGCGCATAGACGGGCGTGTGCAAGACGTGGAGGCCGCTGAGGAAAGCGAGGGTCGTGACAGGCGGGCGGGTATGCGCGGGGAGGAGGCCCACGACTTTTTGCATGGTCGCGGGCGAGATGAGGGCTGCGAGGATCCCCAAGGTTGATACATGTCAGAATCGTTGGATGTTCGAGGGGAGTTTTTCCCAGAAACTCACACACGCCGCGCGCGCGATTCCACACGACCCACGCCTCGTCCATCCCGACGAGTCCCTTGCCCTCCCTCCCGACCATTAACCCCTCGGCGCTTCCCGCTCCCGCTCCCGCGCCCGTCAACAACCCGCCCAACTCGCCCGCCAAGGCATTCAGGTACTCTTGCTCGCCCTGCATTGCGCGCGCGTCCTGTGTGATCGCCGGCACGGGTAGGCCCAGCTGGACAAGCGACGAGCGGAGAAAGGTGCGTGTTTCGGCGTCTGGGTCGGGCCCGGAGTCGGTGGGGGTTGAGGAGGCGGCGGAGAGCTTGGCGTTGAGGGATTGCACGAGTTTGACCTGAAGCAGGGTCCCGGTCTATCACTACTCCTTCTGCGGAATTGCGGAGGCGTGCGACTGACCATTTCCCCGGCGCGGACCATGAGCGCCTCGAGGTCTTCAAACGCATCCTTGACTTTGTCCGTCTTGACCTTGTTCTCCAAGCTGATCCCCGCGAGAATCCCATCTAGGGTCGCGTCAGCGCAACCCTTCCGTCGGTCCACGCGGTAAAAATACGCGCTCACCGATGCCAATCCCGCGCGACGGCGTCCCCGTCCGCTCCCCGTCCCCTGCACTCCTACGCTCCCACGTCCGGCTCGCCAAGACGACTTTTAACCGCCGATACACCTCCTTGTCCCCGCCCCTTCGAAAACTGATCCGCACGACCTCGGGCGCAGACGCGGGCTTCTCCGTGGCGGCGGCGGCGGTTGCAGTCGGGAGTTTTGCGGTGCAGAGCTCGCACGCGGTGCGTGTGGGCGAGTTGAGGAACGTGCAGCGCGGGCAAGCGATGCTTGGTGGTGTGGAGGATGGGACGGGAGACGTGTCCTTCTCGGAACGCGCGATGCCGCAGAGTCGGCATTTCGGGAGGCCCAAAGTCATCGTCGTTGCCGTTTCCTCGTCGTTCTGGCACCCACAAACGCCGCACGTCCAACGCCCTTCTTTGAGTCCATCCATCACCGACGACGACGCGCCAAGCTGCAATGTTACTTTCGGACTCGACCTGAGGAATCCCGTGTAATGCTCGATCTGCCGGATATCCGCGAGGCGGACTTGCAGATGCGGTGAGGTGTTGGACTCGGAGCATATGAAGAGGAGTCGATGGGTGGTCAGTTGAACGGAGAGGACTTGATGTGTGGAGATCTTGGTGTTTCTGTGAGTGAGTAGATCAGTACAAGTAGGCATGCGATCAGGATTCGCTGCGGACCCGCGGTAGAGTCCGACTCCGTCTTGTGCGTATATCCATTCCTCGCCGGGCTGCAGGGCGGCGTGGGCTAGGGCTGTTGGCGAGGGATTGCGCGTGCTGGTGGATACGGGGAGCGGGATAAGGAAGGACGAGTGGAATGACATGATGGGTGAGGGGCGTAAACCGTAGGAACAAGCAGGCATAATACTAGAGGAAGCCAGCCAAGGGCGGGCGATATGTATCAGGACGACCTCGCTGTATTTGCATCCGCACGCGTGACTCATCCCGAGACGCGCGCGCTCGGTCATCTCGACGTCCTCTCTTAGTATGCACCCCTCCCATTCCTCCTCTTCGCCCATCGCCATGTCCCTCCCGCTTCACCTCCGCACATACCAAGAACCCACAAAACAAGACCAGTCCCGCCTCTTCTTCAATGTGCCCACGCGCGAGTCGCTCATCCAGGGCGGAACGGGCGAGGGGAAGGAGCCCGTGCTCGTCAAGAGTTCCGCGTCGAGAGACGGCGCTGCGGAGCGAGGGGACGGGACCGGGTGGCAGGAGATGGAGATTGGAGCGGTGTTGAGTGTCGAGGGAAAGGATGAAGTATACGTGCGTCTCTCCGAGCGGCGCAATCAAGGAAAGAAGGAACGCTAACGCCCCTCTCATCAGTCGGGGAAACTATCCCTCCTGCCGCCGTTCCTATGCTTCATCTCGCTCGACAAGCGGTCCGCGCGTTTCACGCTCCCGCTCTACACGATTCGTCGCGTCGAGAGGCTGAATAGCCGTGCGGGAGTGTTTGCACTCAGCCTCGCAACATGGCACGGCATGCGCGTCGTACGTCGGCGGAGATCCCTTTCCCCCCTCTCCCCCTCGTCGGACCGATGCTCATAGCACCTTATCTGCAGATCCTCCAACTAACATCCCTCCTCCCGACCGCCGAACACTTCTCCATCCTCCTCCGTGACGCACTCAAGGCCCAACTGTACGAAATGAAACAACTCAAATCCTTCGTCCCGAGCCTCTACTCGGAATACCTCTTGCACGTCGACCCTGCCCTTCCGGCCTCTACCGCTCAACTGATCGACGCATCCGACGCACACATTACCCGCGCGGAATCGGACGCACGTGGACCAGGTGGAGACGGACAAGGGACGTACGCCCGTGGGCTCGGGGAAACGTTTGGGTACCCCGGTGACGCGCGCAAGGTGAGGGAACGGTCCAAGCTCAAACTTTGGCGCGAGTACTTCACGGTACACGGCAGGAACTTGACGTTGTTGAGGTATCCGCCGTTTCAACGGCTGTTACAGGTCGGCTTGCCGAGTCGGCTGCGCGGCGAGTTGTGGGAAGTCATGAGCGGGTCCATCTGTGCGTCCTCCCCATTCCTTCCCTTTTCTCACCTCGGCTCATACGCCTCCTCGCGAGCCACAGACCTCCGCTACGCAAACCGCTCGACGTACTCCCTCCTCCTCGAAGCCAACAAGGGCAAAACGTCGCAATCGACCGACGAGATCGAAAAGGACTTGAACAGGAGCTTGCCCGAGTACAAGGCGTACCAGACCGAGGAAGGCCTCGGGAGGCTGCGGAGGGTGCTCGTGGCGTATAGCTTTCGGAATCCCGAGTTGGGGTAAGGGCGTCGCGTGACGAGGAGAGGGCGTATGCCGGCTGTGCTGATGCGAATTGCTGCAGGTATTGCCAGGCATTGAATATCGTCGTGGCGGGACTTCTCATGTAAGTCGTCCGCCTCTCATCTCTGGCGGACGCACGCTCACTCTTATGGGCGTCCCAGATACATGTCCGAAGAACAGGCCTTCTGGCTGCTCGAAGTCCTCTGCGATCGGATGTTACCGGGATACTACAGGTGTGTCCTGGATTCGGATCTCGATGGAACGCATTGCTGACCCTCGGGAATAGCCCCTCGATGGAGGGCACGCTTCTCGATCAGCGGGTGTTCGAGTCGCTGGTGGCAAAGCATTTGCCGGTCATCTATGATCATTTCCAGTCCGTCGACGTGCAGATATCGGTCGCCTCGTTGCCGTGAGTGACTTTCTTGCCTTTGATCCGTTCTTGGGCTTATCGTCGGGACGGTTGATATAGCTGGTTCTTGAGCTTGTACATTAACTCGATGCCCTTGATTTTCGCGTTCCGGATCGTCGATTGTGTTCTGGCAATGGGCGTCAAGGTCTTGTTCCAGATCGGTCTCGGTAGGTGCGACCGTCGCCCCGCAAAAAAAAAGTCAACTGACCAGCCGCGCAGCCGTGTTGAAAATTAACTCCGAGGAATTGCTCGAGGTCACCGACGACGGCATGTTTATCCACGCGATGCGCAACTACTTTGCCACCATCGGCGACTCGGCGCACCCATCGCATTCTGACCCGCGCGTACGCGCCATCACCAATTTCCAGGAACTGCTCGTCGTCGCGTTCCGGGAATTCAACGTCATCACCGACGATACCATCTTCTCCGAACGACGCAGGTTCCGCGCCATCATTGCAGACGAGATTGAGAATTTCTCCAAGCGCGCCGCTGTGCGCAACCTCAAGACGATCGGCCGCTTCTCGCGCGATCAAGTCAGCATGATCTATGACAAGTTTTTCGCCGCCGTCGTAGCCAACCCGGACAATATGGGCTCGGCCGCGGCGGAAAAGGCACGCGCTTCCGAGACGAGTTCGCCCGTGCCGCCCGCCACGCCGGGGAGCGCGCAGGACTCGGCGGGCAAGCTCGAGACGCGGATCGACCTCAAGACGTTCAAGATTTTCTTGAGCGAGATTGCCACGTGGGCGAGGGACGAGACGGTTACGGCGAATGCGTTTCAGCAGAGAGTCACGAGACGCGTGGCCGAGCACGAGCTGATTGACAGGTGTGGCCGTTTGCGGATTGCGGGAATCCCTGATTGATCTCTCGCCGATAGGATCTTCTTTTGGTGGGATACGACGCATCAAGGCAGCCTGTCACTTCAGGTACGTTGCCGCTCGGTTGTACGACCAACGCTAATGATTGACATAGGACGTCGTACTTGGACTCGATAGCGTTGTATGGGGAGGGCTAATGGAAAGCATAGAATGGTTCTTTGTGCTGGTATGGGTGACTGGGGTCACGTCTATCCACCACTCAAATGTATCCTCCCGCAGCACGACAACAACAAGGACGGATATCTCACAAAGGACGAAGTGATCCAGCTGTCGGAATCCCTGCTGGTAAACCCCTCGCTCTTCCGCCGAATGGCACGAAAATGACGCCCCTTCGTATACAGTTCATCTTCCGCAACGAACCAGGAGATGCGTATCTCGCTGCAGTGTCCAAGTTCATCCTCAACGCATTCGACTTCGGCGATGCGACAGCTCCGGAATCGAGCTTGCAGCCGGACGAGGCTCCACCGGAGGAGACCGTTTCGCCGGATGAAAAGAGCGCGACCGAAAATCGAAAGCGAGCCGAGTCGGTGTCAACGCCGCACAATGCGCCGTACCTCAGTAAGTCCGGTCAAACCCAGCCACATCCGAGTTGACGACGTCTCTGGCGATAGATTTGGCAACATTCCGGATGGTCATCCTTGCCGACGAGCTTCTTGAAGGCTTCTTCAGCACAGACCTGGCGGCCTCGTTCCAGCTCGAACCGTCTCAGGGCGAATACCACGTTACCCACGCCAAACAAGACACCTTGGTGGGCGGCCTGATGAACATGGTCCTGACAAACGAAAACAAGACGAGATTCAATCGTCTCGCCGACGGCATCGGCTCGGCCCTCGGTCGTCACGCCGAATGGAGGAAGCCCGCGATCGGTAAATTGGACCCCATCCACGCAACGACAGACGTACAGACACGGGAATCCCTACTCAATCCGGCGCAGATCGAAGCACAACGCAAGCGGAGCTCGTCCGTCGTATCGACGACCACGGTCCAGACGACGGCAAGCGTGAAATCGGCCGAAGTTGTGCCGCAGGAAAGGGAAAAGGACATGATCAAGGCTGCCCAGGAGGCGGTGATGCATCGTCCAAACTTTGCCATTGATGCTATCGGGGACAGTGATCCCGAGGATGATCTGGGAGGTGCAGAGGAAGAGGGCATTATGGATGAGGTGAGTAGATTGCGGTGTCGCCGTTGGCAATGCTGACGGTATCGCAACAGGTTGAGGCCTTCCTCAAGGCGAATGATGCCGATGAGAAGGGGTTGGAGGGCGACGCTAAGAAGCAGGCCAACGGTGAGCGTTCTGGATTGTTGATGGCGATCATAGACTCATCGCTTTTCTGCAGAACTATTGACTGCGGAGCCTCTAAGATAGGTCTGCGGTCGCTTCGGCGTCGCTGTTCATGCTGTACAATTGGGACGTCGTTCTTCCGATTTGGATTCATTGGCACTCTCACAGCCTTCGTCGTGACATCAAACGGAGAATTCGCCTGACACATCCAGGGAAGCAGAGAATTTGGTTGCGCCGGTCCATTACAGCTCGTGTATACTTTCTTGACACTGTAAATCTCGCGTCGCATGACCTCTATTGGCGGTTCTGTAGTAGTGGTGTCACGGTCAGAACCAACACTCACACGCCATGTACCGCCTGGAGTCTACGAGCTCTTCACAGACTCCAGCATTCCACCATTTGCGCTCGAGATCGCCCGGTGTCACCCAGAGTCGGCAGCGGGAGTACTTAGCAATAAATCAAACGCGCCAGATCGCGCCAATGAGGGAAGACTCTCGCGAATGCCGGCGAGCAGGCCGGGCGACTGCCGCACTATTCCCGAGGAGCTGTTTTCGAATTACTGCGGAGCACAGCCAGGGAGGTATGCATGGTCGTATGCTTTGCTGTTTTGGTCGGGCGAGGGGATAGTGATATCGTATCGATGCATTCTCTATAACACCACCTCTTGCTGTCCAACACCGGTGACATCCTCCGTCCATCTCTCGCACTCACCGTTTCTGAGTTGTCGACCTCCGCCGGCTGTTCCAAATCCACTTCCTACGGGGTGCTGCTAATTATACCACCCTCCTGGCCCGAATTAACCAACGCCAAGCACAACTCGTAACGAGCGCTCACGTCTATTCGGTGTATCCTCCTACGGATCCTGCACTGCTGCGACGTTCCTCATCCATACGAGCCTAGTGGATAGTCGGACAAGATGGGCAGGAAAAAGATTGTCATCAAGCGACTCGCGGTAAGTTTTGTCATCGGGGAAACGCGCATTCCTCCCGGGCGTGACTGAACGTGTACGGTCTCCTCTGCGCCTCTCCTCTCCGGATGTCTGCCAACGCAGGAGGATAGAAATCGAAATGTCACCTTTCTCAAACGAAAGGCCGGGTTGATGAAGAAGGCATGGGAGTTGAGCGTGTTGTGCGGTGCCGAGGTGAGTTTAAAACGCGCTTTCGTTCAAGTCACCCCTGGCTCAACGCGGATTGCCTTTCCCCTTTCAACAGGTATCCGTAATCGTCTTCAACTCTGCCGGCAAGCTTTTCGAGTTTTCGTCGGCGGACAGCGTAGAGAAAGCCATCGACAGGTACCATGCGGTAAGTCTTTGGCACTCTCGCGTTCATGATCACGCCTGACAAGCTCGCTTCTGCAGTACGCCGGTCCTGTCGAACGACGAAAGCCCGAGGAATTCGCGGCGCAACAGGCATCCGGAGGAGGCGACAACTCGGACGAGGACGAAGATGTTCCCGCCGCGTCGGGTTCGGGCATCAATAGCGGTGGCGCTCCCATCACCGCGAGTGGCAACATGAGTCTTCGGGGTCGCGACGAATGGAAGGAAGTAACGATGCCTTCGTACGATCACTTGTCAAGTCCAATTGACAGTGGCAACAAGTCGCATCGAAGGTCTTCAAGGGATGGAGGCAAGGCCGACGTTGGACCCGTCGATCCTCGCTTATACGCCCGCGCCGGCAACGGAATGTCTGCTGGGTCCTTCCACCCGGACCACGAGGCGGCTCTTGCAAGTTACCGGATGCACGCTCGGGATTCCGAAGACATGATGGAGCAGCAACGTCGGGCAGAACAATACCGCTATCTGCAAATGCAAGCGCAACTGAGCAACGGCTTCCCGCCATACCCTGGTCATGGAAATGTTCCTAATCACTTGGGCATGGGATCGAACGCGCCACCGTCTTGGATGGGCATGGGCAGGAATCGCCAGCGAAGTGATATCGGCGATATGGACATGGCCAGAGGAGAACAACTCACCAGCTGGGCGGCACTTCGGGAAAATCGAACGCCCTCCGTCGCCTCGCTGCCCGTGAACGGCGGGTCTCAGCCTGCGCTGAATGCACTCTACTCGCAACGCCTTAATGGTCCCCAAGGGCAAATTTCTCCAGGTAATCCTTCACTATCGCAAGCGAATGGGTCCGATAACGCCTCGATCGGCATGCCTTCCGGACAGCGCCATGGATTGCCAGAGGAGAACATATCGGCCGGAGAGTTTGCCGATCCATCCATCAACGCGGGTCTCGACTTTTACACTCCTTATCATCTTCCCACCACGCAAGGCATGAACCAGGATGGCACACTCGATTGGCAAAGAACAGCCGCGGCTGCGCAATTGCAGGCGGCGTTACAGACACAGCAGGCGCAATTGGCCTACCTCCGGCAGCAGAAGGCGCAGCAGATGCAGTGGAAGGATCTCGTAGCGGCATCCGGTATGGATTATGCTGTCAATCATTTCGGCACAAGAATGGGCAACCAGCCAAACGACGGGCCCGGTATGGATAACGGGCAGTATACGCCTCAAGATGGCATCTCGTTTCAACCTTCGGCTGCGACTGACAGCGGTTCCGGTGGAAGCACCTCTGCGCCTTCCCAAGGGGGCTTCTTATGGCCAAATGAAGGACAGGGCAACGCTCAGGCGGGCTCCTGGTTCAATAATCTCAACCAGCAGCCGTCAGCCTTGCGCACCAATGTCCGCGTACCTGGGAGCGGCAGTCCGATTCGGATGAACGGTGTCAATGCAAGGGATCCCAGCGGAGATCTCAACGTTCCCGCAAATCACCCAAATGCAGGGTGGACACTCAACTCTGAGGCGCAGGCGCCTGTCAATGGTGATTCCAACAGTCTGCAGGGGGATAGAAGCAGTCTGGGGGCAAGCCAAGACGATTCCAAGGCCGTCGGCTTGCAGAGCGATAGGAAACGGCAGTACGAAGGAGATGCTTCGGACATGGAGGCCGATGGCAAGCGAACCCGGGCGGCTTGACCAAATAGTGCGGTGGGGCTCGATTATCCAGTCTGTTTGATGTGTACATGTAAAGCTCGGGGGTTGTATCACGCGACTTAAGCATTCAATGTTAGATTATTTACGACGGGAACAAGCGGTGACAACGCACTGAGCCTATTCGAAAGTGGGTGGCTGTCCTCCCCCCACCCCCGATGTGAGGGACTTTATGCCGTGCTGGCATACTTCGAGCGACTATCGCAAGGCCTTGAAGAAGCCTCGGATACTCCTTCGAGGGCGTGGAAAGAGCTTGGCACCGTCTCCGCTTGCAGACCTCGTTCGCGCCTTCTCGTTTACCGAAGAGTCCGCTGATTTGTCTTCGCTGTCACTGCCCGACTTCCTTCTAATGAAGAATTGGGAATGAATGATACCGACTTCAGGCCTTTGACTGTCGCGGATAGCGTGACTGTTCCTCACGTTGGCCATGATTGGCGGTTGTGGCTCGGCTGTGGGTTCTTTCACCTTGATGGGCCCGTTGGACACGAATGTTGGGCTCGTCGGCGAACGGGGCCACGTCGGCAACGAAGTAGCTCGGAAGTCGCTCGCGTCGCCGTCGGTCTTGCCAACGGGGTCGTTTAAATGCTTCGGCCGCGTCGACGCTTTGGTTGGCGGAATCTGGTGAAAGCGAGCTGGTGGCAGAATCCTCCAGGCATTCGCGACCTTTGCTGGCATGCTCAAACTCTTTTTGTGTCTTCGTTGGCCGGTAGTGGATGGTATAACTGATGGCTGAGGTGGAATTGTATGCGATTCGATACGCGGGTCTGCGGTCGCTGGACCGGGAGACAGTGCTTTGGAGCCGTCAGGAAAGGTTTCAACCTCGGAGCGATCTAGAAGAAAGTCCCCGTCGGGTTATCCATTGTTACACTTGGATCGTTGAGGCGATGCGAGGACGGTGCCGCATCGCCCCATGGCGTCGAGGGGGAGGCTGGGATGGACGGTAGCAGAGGTGCACCGTTTAACGAAGCCAAAGAGGATGGCCGCAAACGAAGGTTCCGCCTACTCGCCTTTTTCGGTCCGCTGGTTTCGAACGAAAGACCAGGGCTTGTGGGACTGTCGTCGGCCGAGGGGAAGCTCAGCCGTGGTGGCAGAATCAGTTCCACCGCATTGTCGAGATCGTCTTCGAATGTCGTGTGTCTGAAGATCAAGACGTCGCGCCGCGCATTGGTAGGTACCAGACGCACAGATGTTACGAGATGCCACTGTTGTTGATGGAGATTCGCGAGCAAAGCGACCAGTAGAGTCGGCTGTCGTCTGTATGTATGTCAACAAACGTCCGTGTCGTTCGATATTGCATTTGGAAGCGGATCGCAAACCTCACGAGTCATACTTGAAATCGCTGGTACCTTTGCCAGCAAAGACCGACAAACCGCCCAGTTCAAATCCGTATACACCTGTTCCAACCCATGCTTCGTCTTTGATCCTGATACTACCCTCTGTGAAAGTCCTTGTTTCTATGTGGTGGTGTCTGCTTCTGGCTTTCCTGGGGGATTGCTGACCCGAGCGGTAAGAACTACTTCCCGTCCGGTGCAACCCTTGTTCAGAGATCCCTTCATCTGGCCTGAAGCCCGACTTGATGTTGAGTTCCGTTTGGATGGTGATCGGACTTTGCTGCAACTCTTCCGGTGATAGATCTGGATTTGAAATGGCGGACCTGATGGCTGAGATGATGGCTGGTGTATGTGCGATGGGCGGATCGACAAGGGAGATGCGATCAGGTACTTTGAATGGGATACATCAGCTCACATCCCACGGAGTTTGGCTAGACAAGGCACTTACAAGGAAACGTAACTGCGAAGAATCTATCGGTCTTGCTTGACACGCTGTTGCCGTTGTGACGGAACACAAAGTGGTGAACGGCTGTTTTCGACGCTCCAACCTGAACCTCTTGCAACAAGTGCCATCCGTCTTGAGAGAGTGTGTCAAGTATTCCCAGTATCAGCCGAATGGACCTAGAGCACAATGAATGATATCAGCTCTGACCCTCTATTCCCTATTTCGATTTTTGACTCCGGGCTATGCAATGAATCGTTGATTGTGGCGAAAGGGAAGCACTGGGATCACTTACTCCAGCTCTTCAGATCCCTTCTTCTTCCAGGGTGTCCCCTTCAGCAAGCAATCCCATCCTTGGCCGCTCTGCAACGTCGCCCATTCGATACCTTCAGGCCAGCTTCGCTTGATGCACACCGTCAGCCGGGAGTACGTGTCCGGAGGAAAGTGCAGCGCTCGAATGCGGGACGAGCCATTCAGTGCAAGAAGGGCGAACGAGGAGAAAGATGACCTGGAAGAGAAAGCGTGTGGTGAGCAGGAAAATACAGAACTTGTGGAAGGTGCCCTCACATCTGCGGCTGGTTGAGAATGGGCTCTGTTTCAGGCGGATTCATGACTCCGGGTGAAGGTAGCAATGGCCTACTGCGCCGCGTTTAATCGACGATAGTGGTCGATGCACTGGTACATATCGAGCGAATTGGTTGTTCTAAGTTGCGCTCAGGGAGTATCCTTTGGGACTGATGGAAAACGTGATCAAAAGGCACTTTGATTTGGATACATATGCGACTCCTTTATTTTGCGTGCACCACCGTTGATGGAACGATGCTCATATCATCAGAGAGTCGTTGGCGTCCATACGCAAGCCAAGGTCATTACAATCAATATTGGGACAGATCCGGATGTGTCACCGTTCTCGCATTCCAGTGCTTCCTGCCCTCTACATCCACGAACCTGTTTTACGCACACCGCGCTCCTGTACTGTGTCGGTTGTAGCAGCAGGATACTTTTACTCCCAATTCCGAAAAGATCCACAGTGCAATACAGCTGAGTCTCTCATCGCATACAAAACATAACATCGTCTACATTCTGTGGAGGATTCTATTTCGATAAAGGAACAGATACAGTATTTACTGATGGCAAAAAAGCCAGCTTTCATCGTCGTCTTGACCTTTCGCTTTCCCAACCCTCTCATCCTATGCCCAGCCTATCTCTATTCTTTTCGAGCGACTTTATACAAGCTGGGCTTTTGCCGTCTGCTGGGTATACAGGGGTCACCCGCCGTCACAGTCCACCATTAGAGTACCCTATTGGGCATGGACCCTAACTTGAAGGCGACTTTATATGATCGGGCGAACGTTTCGTAAAGTGAGGCCTGCAACCTGGTCAACCTGCTGCACCAGGTGACCGCGCAGCATCGTCTAGTGTACGTACAGAACGCCGTACACAGGAACATTGATCGCTGGGCGAGGTTCATTGATGATTAGCAAGTCGCAGATCCCTTGCGGGATCGGTGTTGACCCGGATTGAACCCAGGTCCTCACCTGTAAAATGACAACAGCTGGGGAATGGACTCAACTGCTGCCAAGCCACTAGGACAAGACGACGACGAATGACCGGGATGGCTGTGTATGACGGTCATATCACTCAAAAGCGCGCAGGTCAAGGTATTATCGACGGGTTCAGGTCATTGACGTCAAAGCTGTACTATGCGTTCTCAGTGTTCTGCAAGTCCATATCTTACCTCGTAGACGCCGGGCTAGAAATCCTCATTGACGTGCATCCCGACTTCAAGATCGCTGCCACAATTCCAAAGCCTTCGCATCGCCTCAAGACGCTACGCAGCATGGCCGTCATCGGATCAGGTGAAGCGGATGCAGACTGTCGTGAATTGTATGAAACTTCGGCGAATCGTTACTGCTCCAGGCTCCTTTACCCGGGAATCAAAGCCTGACTTCGCACTGGCATCATCGAGAGCAGTGTTTTATACGCAGAGCATCCATCCTCGTTGGCTATGCCTAAGGAACCGCCCGGGGCTTGAAAGGGCACTTCAGAAGATTCTCGCTTGTGCTTATATCGAGGCCTTGAGAACCTTCGCGCCATGTCGATCTCGTACTTCCGGAGCGAATAGACGACGAAACTCGACCCGAGATCGACTTACAAGATTGCTATTCGTGAATGGCAACAGACCCTTCATCTCCATCCGCTCTCGCTCCGGGTCCAGGGTCCAGGGTTGCTGCAGGGCCTCATAGCCCATTTATTCACGATTGGCGCGAACGGAGCGATAGCTTCAGCGATACTCGACGTCGATGAGCAGGAGGCATACAAGCCACCATACATCACACCCATAGTCTTTTGACCTCCCCCGACACTCCCAGCGCACTCGCGATGCCCCATATCCTTCCCGCTACCTCCTCCACCGTCCCTGCGGCATCAACTCCAACCCACATGCCACTCCTCCCCTCAAACTCCTCCACCCTCCGCCGCACGGCATCGAATTCCCTCCCAACACGCTCTTGCAGCGCAAGCGATTCGTACCGCTCTTCACCGTATGATGCGCGTGCAGCAGCTGTCTGTGTGGATAGGGAAAGGTAGAGAATGAGGTCGGGCGCCGGGAGGGATGTGTCGGGTGTTGCGAGCCATGTGCGGTCGAGGCCCTAAAAGAATGGAGAGAAAGCTGCGTCAGCGAAAGGCCATGCGAAGATGGCGCCGTGAAAAGACACACTTTGGCAGCTGAGAAAGCGATTCCCGAGAAAGCATAGCGATCCGCGATGATGGTGATCCCTTTTGCCAGATCATCTTCTATTGATTTGCTGCCATCCCTATCCATTTAGACGATGAATGCGTGACAGATGACGCGTGGAACGTACGCGCATTCCCAGCGGTTTGCGGCGAAGAGGAGGTGAATTGCGTGGTCGTCCATTTCCGTTTGAGACAGGAGGTACGAGTTGATTGTCTGGCCGATGGCAGTCGTGCGCTCTGGGATGAGTCGTGTCAGATTCGTTTTCCTGGCACGGAACATGGGTGGCTGGAGCTGGGATTCAATGATCCAGGAAACGAGTATCGCCAAGACGTAGGGCACAGACATAAGGCGCTTCTCCCTTGCTCAGGATTTATCGCTCTCACCGCAAAAGAAAGCCTTCGACCGCACCACGAGAGCCCTGAACTCACCAGGAAACTTGCAACACCTCACTTGTCGTCCCTGCCGACGTAAGCGGTTCGCTAACTGATCCACCTGCGTCGTCTTGCCACATCGATCGAGTCCCTCAAAGACGATGAAGGCTCCTCGTGTTGTCATGTTGGAAGATGATTGGGACGACCGAAGGAGACGGAGACGAGGTGAAACACGAGTTGACAATGATGAATGTCGAGGGAACATGATCGAACCGGACCGAGCAAACCCTGGAAAGAACGTAAATGCACTAAAAACGACTTTTAGCTGGTAAATTGCCCGTTCTGTCGCTTCCGATGCTGTACGTGCTGTACGTCACTGGAAGATATCATCTCGATGTTGAGCATCACGAGTGCGTGAGTAGCAATCTCAACTCGTCGCTCGCTTCAGTCATCTAAGACCGGACGCTCCAAAATGTTCAACAGTCTCAGACCGCGGCAATCCGCGCCGTCGAGCACATCGTCGAGTTCGCCGACAGCACCTACCGGAACGGGTGTCCAACATCCGCTTCTTGGCGGTTCCCTCAGTCGACGGGACAGCCTGACTGATAAAGAGACGGGCGAGAACAGGCCAGCGAAGGCTTCGGGTGACTCCACAACCCCGACGCAAACGGGAACAGGCCCAAATGCACCGCTGCCGTACAAGCCCCGTCAGCGACATAGCCATTCCGGCAGCATCACAAACGTCGGAGCCTCCCTTGTTCCTGCGCCGTTGACCGCGAGCCCCACGACACCGGGAGGAACAAGGGATCATGCTGCTTCATCCGTGACGACTGCTCTAACGGCATCGTATACACATGCATCCGCGGCACCGACCGGTGTCAAGGGCAACGTCACATCAAGACTGCAACTGCAACAGTTGAAAGCAGCAGCACAACGCGCAGGCATCTCTGCCGCGCCGCCTCCGAGTACGAATGGATCTCAGCAGTCAGGGAAAGCATCCGAGAGTGGAATGTTGGGAATGCAGATGCTGGAGACGGCGTTTGAGAAGACTCAGGTGGTTCGCAAGGGAGAGCGTGGAGAGGGCAAAGTTGGGTCGACCAGTCGGGATTGGGCGACGGTGGTGGATGTGCTGACGTCGGGAAAAGTGAGTAGAGACGTCTGACTGAGGCAACGTCGCATATCAGCTTTGCCGAATCCGTAGATTCGAGAGTCTGATTGTTAGTGGCCTTCTCCGCTGACATTCATTGCCGAACAGGCTACACTACTCCTTCCAACGACGCCAGCTTCATCACTCCCTCTCACGCCTCAAACGTTCAAAGATCACCTTATATACACATCGCCAGGATCCGAGGTTGTCGTCACCCTATCCGGCCTTATTGGGTCGATAGAGCAGTAAGTCGCACGGCTTCAGAGTTACATTGACTAACGTCTGAATAGGGACACGTTGCGTTTCGAGACGTGTCTACCGGCTGATCATGTGTTGATGAATGGCCTCCGTGATCTCGTCACGAGAAGGTGAGTCGCCTCTACTCTTTTGCCTATCTCGGCGTGCTAAGTCCGCGCAGTGCATCCCTACATGCATTACAACCCTTGATTTTGGGAAAACCGTCAGTGGAGTCATCATCCCATGGTCGAGCACCGGCAGCCTCGCGCACAGCTTCGTTTCCGGCCTGCTCCATTTTGAATCGCACAACGCTGCCTTTTCCGGCTCCTCCGACGCCCGTACAGCAGCCAACTGCTGAGGGGCACCGCACGTCGGAGAAAGGCAACAGGTCGCGTTCCGGTAGTAACGCCAGCCTTGCGAGTATCGGAGCAGGTCTGTCTAGCGTTGTCAGCGGGATAACGGAGACAAAGCTCGCTGTCGATGCAAAGCAAGGCAGGCTGAATCCGTTCGCGGGTTTGTTTGGCGCGCGTGAGCGGGACAAGAAGGGACAGGAGGCCGCGGAAGGTAGAGTAGAAGAAGCAGCCGAATTGCCCAATGTGGCGATGCCTATCGACGACAATGAAGCGTCGGGAACGGAGTCGAGTTCGAATGCTACCCTCGATGGGCAAAAGACGCCGACAATGGAATCCCAGGCGGCTCTCGCAGTTTCCACTCTACGACCAGATTCGCCATCGACTCCTGATGGCTTCCAAGTGCCCGCTTGGGTTGTCGATCACGCAATCAAATACCCTGACTTTACTCGATCCATGGGCAAGGCCATCAATCGGCGTATAAAGGACAATCTGGACGGCGTCGCTCCTGAAAAGGTCGCAGACAGGGTCATCGAATTCGTGGCGGCAACGCACCCCTGCTTCGTGTTCGAAACAGCCAGTCTCTTGTCCGTCGGCAGTTCCGCCGAAGCGTTAAACTTCCAGAACGCGGACGAAGCCTCGTCGACCTATCAGCGATTCATGGGTTCGGTGTATGATGAATTATACGCACATCATCTGGCCGCCGCGATGGCCCGCAAGTCGCCCGTTCTTGCGCCGTCTGCGCTCTCAGGCCTTCGCCGCAAAGGCAGCAAGGGGAAAGCACCGGCCTCTCCGCGCATAGAGGACGTGAAACCTGAGGACGATCCCGCGAGGGAACGCGAGGAAAGGGCGAAGCTGCATGCTGCCGAAGAGTCGGCGGAGCAACAGGCGATAACGGGAATGGATCGCGTTGAGCAGGTTGTCTGTGAACTGTTCTATATCAGGTACGCGAGCTTTTCCCCTATCAGAACCGGCTGACCAGTATACAGTATGTTTTCCCCGGCGACATCAGACGACGTTAAACACGATATTGCGCTATCTTCTCGCATTGCCGCCATGAATTTGCTCGATTTGTCCCTCGAGCATCTAGGCGTTGTGGTCAAGGAGACTAGTACAGAACCTGGAAAGGAAGCCGAACTGTCGGAACGGAACCGTCGAGTGGAGCAGGGGCTGCAGAAGATGATCGAGGATGTCGGGAGCCGTGAGTCGTGTTCAAAGAACCGTAAAGGTCTTCGTTAACGGGATGATCAGTATTACAACGGCTCGATGATCCTACCAACTCCACCCCAAAAGCCAAGTCTGATATACTCATCGATGCGCACAAAGTGATAATCAGTAGGTCGGTCAGCGCTCCGTGGGATCTGACTAATAGTCATTCAAGGCGGATTGGAAAGCATGCCGAAAATCAGGCTGCGTCCCGAAGGCGAGGGATTTGAATCGCCTGAACCCACGGTATCCCCGCCTGCAGTGGACCTGGCTCTGAGCGGGCAAACCGAAACAGGCGCAGGGGAGGGTGCATTAACGATAACCCCGAGAATAGCTGAAAAGGATCAAGGAGATGGCTCCGCGACTCCAGTGGCAGATCGACCGGTTGCAATGCCGTCGAAGACCCTGCCTGATCTAATCCTTCCGGATGCGGCCCAAGAAATGTCGATACATGAAGCCATGACAAGCAATATGACCCCGACCAGCGAAACACGGAATCTAAACGGACATGGGCCCAAGTCTGAAACGATCGGCAGTGGCGTATCTGGAGCGGATCTACTGTTGCCGTTGATCATCTACGCCATAGTAAAATCAAACCCCCCACATATGGTATCGCACTTGCTATACATTCAACGATACCGTACTTCGGTTTGTGCAACCGGTGAAGCAAATTATGTTACTGTCAACATCACTGCGGCTGTCGAATTTCTGGAGACTGTCGATCTGGCGGATCTTGGCTTATCCTCCGCGGAAAAGGTCATGAGGTAGGCCTTGGTGGGTTCTTACAGTCAAGTGCTGATGTTTGCAGCGTTGAGGATCTATCGCCCATCGGTCTATTCTATCGAGAGAGCGATCCCGATACGGCGAGCATTGCATCGGCCTCCAGCAGACTCAGAGGCAGAGTACAGCAAGTCGGCGAGTTGGCAGGAACGGCAGCGGGATCCGCTCGGGCAGTCGTCGATTCGAGTTGGTCTGCGCTCCGAGGACTCGTGACTCCCAATCTTGGCCTCAAACCCGTGACGTCGCGCGATTCCGAAGGGTCGAACGGTAGTTTACAACCTGAACGTCCAAAGCTGTCCACACGTCGAAGCTCTGGGTTCTCTTTTGCCAACGTCACAGCCAGCGTTGCCAATATCGCCAATGCCGCACAAGCTCATCGAGAACGACCTCGATCCCACACGTGGAGCGCAGGCAGAGAGATGACGGAAGTTCTCAGCCGTCCAGCTTCCATTCGCGAAGTCGACGAAGACTCGGAACGAGGATCAGAGGAAGCTTCCGACAGTGATGCTGATACAGAGCACGACGGCGTACCTCCATCTTCAGTCAACGACATTGCTGCTCTTTTGCGGCGGAAGCCCTCAGACGTGAGGAGTATCCGGAGCGTGACATCTATGATGTCAAATGGCGGGCAAGAGGATGTTCGTGCCGAGCGACTCAGTATTTCGGACCGGTTCGCCAACTTGTCCGGATTAACCAAGACTGGCTCGTCGGCAGATTCTATACCGCCGCCCAAGGTAAGTCGCTCGTCGAGAGGTGGCATACCGATCTCACGATTCCACGATCTATCTATAGGGATCTTTCAGCGCTGCGAAAACACCGCGGAATGCCATGAGTCGCAGGACAACCTGGTCGACTCCTCTGGAGCTCGAATCTACTGTGCCTCGGGGTCATGAGTCTCCGTTGATTTCCCCGGCTCTTTCCAGCCCACAGCTGCCCAATGAGAATCACGATACAGGACCCCCGCTGGAGCGCTTCATGATCTGTATGTGAGGATTTTTGGTATTTTCACTGTCCGCTGACCCGATCTTTTGCAGGTGAGGTGTCGGACTTGAAGCTCTCCGAAGTGGGCGAGTTGCTGCGAGACTATCGGCGCCTGGCACGGCTTCTGGCTGGACAAACATCATAAATGGGAAGGGTTTGTGGCAGGAATGGGGTCAGGCTTGTACTGTCCAACGGGACATGTCCCGTGGTGTTTCCAAACTGGACAATCCGATGAACACTGCTGTCCAAGTGGGGATGCCTTTACCGCCCCTAAACGCAAGAATGAACTGATGACTTGCCGAATCAGGACAGATGGTGTACGGAGTTCAAACCGTCATATCTTCGCAAAAGCTCTGTACACCCCGCTGTAAATGCCGTTTGATTGCTTTCGCAACAGGATCTTGCTGCGGGTTGTGGTGACTCTGCAGGCAACTGGTATTCAAACCTCGAGAGAACTCAACGACGGGTGTCGGAGGGAATCAAGAGTCCTCAGCGGATCGCGGACCCTATGTCCCTTGGAGATATCCCCTTCTCAGCTTCTCGTCGCACTGTTGCCATTGACATCAGCATCCACTACCAGAGTCCAAATCAGGCAATGCCTCTGGCGCCATGCGTCGGTGGATGAGCGATCTGGCCATTGGCCAGCCAAAAGGTCGCTTGCCGACTCTGGCCGTCTCCTCTCACTGTGCCCAATTGAAAACACCTCGCGCCTCTCGTTCAGAAGCTCGTTCTGATCAGCAAGCGCAGGTGAAACACCAGCACACAGCATGGCGTCGTGATCGAGTTCATTACGGTTCTTTCGCTCGTTCTGCTTGCGGAGACGGAGGCATGTCAATCTGAGCTGATTTGGACTGCCGTCGTGCCACATGCAGCGCCAGAGACTATTCTCGTGGGTAGAGCTCGGATGATCACAGCGAACGATCGCCATGTCAGCTTGTTACTGCATACCTGCTGCGAGAGATTACACAGGGGCAGCCCGAATGCTCCAGAAACAGGATGGCCCGCATATCCGCCAGAAGTCACCCGTTCATGTTCTCTCGTCGTTGGCAATTCAGTCGTATTTCCACTCCTGGTATATTGCGGCCGATTCTATTGGATGGTTTCCCAAGCGCACTGCTCGACGTAGACACTCTACCTGTTGGTCGACTTGGACCCAGTGACCGTAAGCATGAGGATTTTTCTATTGGCCCTTTGCGTATGTGATCTGGGATATTGACGCTCGTGATCTTTGCTGTTGGACTATTCACCCTGAGAGTTGCATGTATAAAGTCATGCCGGCTTTATATCATCATACGCCAATGGAGTATCCGTAACATCAGAGTCACCGTCATTGTTCTACGAGCATCAGTTCTTAACTAATCATCATCATCATGGACGAGAAATCGATAACCAAGGACTCTGAATATGCGGATACCACCATATCGACCGCGCCTGATTTGGAGAAGAATCAGCCGTACCCGCATCGTCAGCATCAGCGAGACCGAGCGGTGCCTCGTCCGCTCACTATCGCCCCGACCTTGACGATCAAGCACTCGCCCCTGGATGGAAACCGCATAACGAGAATGAACTCGACGGCCGCTCGGCGCGATGCCGCTCGGGGCGACGCTGGTGCTCGAACTGTTGCGAACTTCCGGACGCTCAGCATACACGTTACCGACACGCAGAAAGGTGCCGCTACTACGGCGTCTAAAAAACATGCGGACAAGGCTGTCAAAGGTGAGCATCCGAGAAGTGATAGAGCGGATTGCCTCTTATCGCCTGCAAGATCTTGCAACTTTGGACTTTCATACGATGTCCATCGATGAGGCCGAACAGAGGTTCACTACATCTGTGAAGGATGGTCTCGATTCGGATCAAGTGTCACGAAGGCTCAAAAGCAATGGTCCGAATGCGATCAGCAAACCTCCAAATAAGCTATGGAAAAAGTAGGCCCAGATCTGGCAGTATCGTCTGCTATTCTGATCCGGGGAAACCATAGGTGGCTGGGATACATCTTTGGAGGCTTTGGTTCGGTCTTGATTATCGCAGCCATCTTGTGTTTCATCGCCTGGTATGCATTTAGTGCCGCTTGTCTCTACGCGACTAACACAGTTGCTCTCAGGAAGCCTCTCGGTGAACCGAATCCATCCGTTGCCAATCTTGCTCTCGCTATCGTCCTTGTTGTTGTCGCTTCCTTACAGTCATTCTTCGTAAGTCACTCAGCAGTCTTCTTTGCCAGGCTTGACCAAAGATTTCCCCTGAGCAGAACGCCTGGCAAGGTGAGTAAGACGTTATGTATTGAAGCAATCACTGATCAACCCGTCGGTAGATTACAGCACTGGCAAGGTCATGAGCGGGATCAAGGAAATGCTTCCTGTCGAAGTGCAAGTACTGCGCAATGGGTCAAAGACCACTGTCGATCCAAAGGATCTCGTGATTGGAGATCTGGTAAGCTGATCGCCTCCACCCGAGATTTCTGCTCAATCCCGATGCCAGGTCTATGTCAAGTTGGGCAACAAGGTAGCTGCAGACTTGCGCCTCGTTAGCGTATCAGCGGATCTCAAATTTGACAAGTCGATATTGACGGGAGAGTCCAAGCAGATCGCTGCGACTACCGAATCTACGTCGGACAATTTCCTGGAAAGTTGCAACATTGCCCTGCAGGGCAGTCTTTGCGTAGGAGGCTCGGGCTTGGGTATCGTCATCCAGACTGCGGATTCAACGGTCTTGTATGTGGACGCTCGGGCCTCGCTTCTAGTATTGACTCAACCTATAGCGGCCGAATTGCCAAACTGTCCACCGGCGATGCCCCAGGACTCACGACCTTGCAACGAGAGATTCTTCGGTTCGTCATCATCATCGCCAGCTGCGCCATTTCGCTTGCGGTCATCGTGATCATTCTTTGGGGCGCTTGGCTAAACAAGAAGCACAAGGGCTTCATCACAGTTCCGGTTCTGATCATCGATGTCGTTTCTGTTATGGTGGCATTCATCCCTGAAGGTCTGCCGGCATCCGTGACCATCTCGCTCTCCGTGGTCGCCAATGCGCTCGCCAAGAACAAGGTACTCTGCAAAAGTTTGATGACGGTCGAGACCTTGGGCAGTTGTTCGATGGTACTCAGTGACAAGACTGGCAGTAAGTTCCGTGTCAAGGATGGAGAATTGTGACTGATCAGTTCTCAATGCGATTCAGCATTGACTCAGGTTAGCTGCTTCCACATCTCTGCCGATTCATACTGACCCCCTCGGCAGAACAAGATGACGGTCGTTTCCGTCACTGCGCTCGACCAAGATTTGAAACACTCGGGAATCCTGATCAAAGAGGACGCTGCGCAGGTTCAGCATATCGCCACCATTGCCGGGCTTTGCAACGCCGCTACCTTTGAACAGACAGCGCCAGACGTCCCATTGAAGCCTCGGCCTATTCGGGGCGACGCGACCGATACGGCAATTTTGCGTTTTGCTGATTCGATCAAGTCCATCGTCGAAAGTGGACAAGAGTGGCAAGAAATCTTCCGCATCGACTTCAATTCCAAGACCAAATTCAGTAGGTGGCACGCATCTTCAACATTCTGTTGTTGACCTTTCTCAGTGCTCAAGCTCTTCAAGTCGGCCAACACTGCGCTTCCATCGCCTTCCTTACCTGACATGAGTTCCGACGATCTTCTGCTACTAGCCAAGGGAGCCCCAGATATCTTGCTTACGAGGTGAGTATTGTTGCATACAACGAGGATAATACTGACATTGTTGCAAGGTGTTCTTATGCGCTCGATCCCGTCTTGAACACTGTTGTCCCCCTGGATGACACTTTGATCGCCCGTCTCGAGGCCAAGCAGCGAGATCTGGCGGCTCGCGGGGAGCGAGTGATCTTACTCACGCAGAAGATCCTTAGTCACCAGGACCTCGACAAGAAAGTGGCATATGATTCTCCAGAATTCGCTGACAATATTAACAGCGAAGCCCAGAGCGATCTTGTCGTGGTTGGAATGCTGGGTTTGGTGGATCCGCCGAAGGAAGATGTTCGTGAGACGATCGGCATCCTGCGAGGCGCATACATTCGATGCTTCATGGTCACCGGCGACTTCGCCTCCAGTAAGTAGCGTGACGCGGGCAGGGACTTTACTGATACTTCTCAGCTGCTGTTGCCATTGCGGAGCAGTGTGGCATAATCACCAACGCGAACCGAGTCAATACGATTCACAATCTTTCCCGGGAAATCGAAGTGACAGACGTGGCCAAATATGATCCCGACAACCTGAATCCCGCCGCCGAGAGCCTGGTGCTGACTGGCAACGACGTCATGAGCATGAACGATCCTCAATGGGAGCAAGCATGCCAGTACCAAGAAGTCGTCTTCGCCCGGACCACACCCGAGCAGAAGCTGCGAATCGTGAAAATGATGCAGGCTCGTGGCAACATCGTGGCTGCTACTGGAGACGGGGCCAATGACGCTGCAGCTTTGAAACAAGCGGATATCGGGATTGCTATCGCGGGAGGATCAGATATCGCGATGGAAGCTGCCGACTTGATTCTTCTCGAAAGTTTCTCTTCGATGGTAGTCGGGGTCGAGTACGGCCGTCTAGTCTGTAAGTGATTCGGGGAGCTCGAGCGCTATTTGGCTAATTCGAAAGCAGTCGAGAATCTCCGCAAATTGATTCTCTACCTTTTGCCGGCCGGGTGTGAGTACAATGCCTTCTCAGAATCGCCAAATATTAATCCGGGAACAGCCTTTTCCGAACTCATGCCTATCCTCCTCAACGTCTTCCTCGGCCTTCCTCAAATCCTTTCCAGTCTACAAATGATCATCATCTGTGTGGTGACCGACGTTCTGCCCGCGATCTCCTTGTGTTTCGAGAAACCCGAAACCGGCCTTTTGCTGCGAAAGCCCCGAAACACGAAAAAAGATCGACTCGTTGACTGGAAGTTGCTATTCCAGGCCTACTTCGTGCTGGGTATGCTGGAGTCTCTTTGCGCTTGCTCGATGGCATTCTGGTAAGACTCATGCGGCCAGGTTGAAGACTTGATATTAATCAGAGATGTAGGTACTTGCAACGGCGAGGAGTTCCCTTCAGCGACATCGTACTGGCGTATGGTGGCTATAAGGGCGACCTGAGCGATGACTTCGTGACTGAGCAGGTAAATCGCGCTCAATCCGTCTACTTCTTCACTTTGATCGTATGTTCTAGTTTCCGCCATTCGAACTTGACACTGACCCGTTTCTTCCACTTTGCAGGGCATGCAATGGGGGTAGGTCGCCGAAGAGGAACAGCACTTGGCCAAAGCTAATCGACCACCTTGGCAGAAATCTGCTCGCCACGCGTACTCGAATGCTGTCAATCTTCCAGCACCCGTTCCTCGGAAAGGCTTCAAGTATCAACAAATGGATCTTGCCGGCAATGCTCACGTCTTTGGCTTGGGCGTTTTTCTTTTCGTCAGTCAGCAACCGCTCGCTTGCGGCAACAACTAATGGTATTGCGCAGATATGTCCCCGTATTTCAAAAGGCATTCTTGACGAGAGGCGTGCCGGTAGAGCACATTTTCCTACCCTTTACTGTACGTCCTCAATTTGCCTTGAATGACCTTGTACTTATTGGACTTCCCTGTCTTCAGTTCGCGATCGGGCTGCTCTTACTCGACGAAGCCCGCAAATATTTCGTTAGGCGGTAAGTTTTGTCTCAGCGCCGAAGACGGTTATCGCTGATGGAAATTTCACATGTAGGGATCCCGAAGGTGTACTCGCTCGCATCGCCTGGTAATGGCAGGATACATCGTGGCCCGCAGCTATACTGGGTATAAGCTGGACCGAAGCAAGGCGAAAATAGACTAGATTCGTTGGGGATGCGTAAGCCAAGCAGATTAGTTGTATAAGCTATACCCGAGATATTACGACTAATGTATAACAGAGAATGCGCAAATCTGCAAATCATCGTATCTCGCCTGATGATCAAAAGTGGCTTTCGCGACCTCAGAGAACCTCCACACTCTGGGGCGAGCTTTCTCAAGAAGGAGCCGCTTCGTGAGATCGGCCGTGATATTGGCTGATACACAACGCTTTGAGCTCGATTACGCGCAAACGACGTTGCAGGAACCTTGACGCCAGATGCGCGGTGCATGGGGTCCTAGAACACCGTTGAAATCTGGGCACCGGCGACGGTGAATTTATGCACGGTATGGTGCAACGGTTTCACGGATCGAGCGTTCAACGCTATGCATCATCGTTAGACCCTTTGTCCTCCGGTCAAAGTTGAAAGTATACAACTGTGCTCAAAAGTCATAACCCTCCACCTGAAGAACAACAATCAGCACCAGTATGCACAAGATGGATTTTACCTACTTTGAATTCCGCTCCATATTTGAGATAGCCTTGCATGAGATCCATGATACCGGTCGGGAGGTTCTGTGAATCATGCTCCGTCAGTGCGGGTAGCCAGGAGTATGAGATGCCACTGACTTTGCTCATCAACGTATACGAAATCTTGGCGTGCCCATGCGTCTGACCTAATTTGTAGATGTGATGCGCTACTTCGGTCGGATAACTCGATTCCATGTACCACCTGCGAGAGCGATTAGTCCGACATTGAGGGAAAGATGGACTGACTTACCGATGCTGATACGTTGTGAGCCGAATGGCCGCGTTCAGTGCGCGCTCCAGGTCATTTTCCTCCGAATACATCTCGAGCAACTTCATCCATGCCTTGGCAGAAAACTTGGAGTCCAAGCATCGCTGAAAAGCGTCCTTTGCCTCTTCCGTGTGGTGCAGTCGTTGTGCGAGTTCTCCGAGGATCTCCCACTGCGCAAAATGAGCGAATGTCGAACGACGCCTAACCTACTCACCTCGGTGCCTGTCTTTCGATATGACATGTGCTGTGTCTTGAAATGCGAGATTTCTGCGCGCCATATTGTGTAGACTCGCAAATCCTGCAGGATATCAGTGACTATGATGATCGGCTTCCCACGAGACTTACCTCGTAGAGCACCATGAACAGGTTGTCCAACCATCTTTCACACAGACGCTTGTTGCTGAAGGACAGCTCCGACTCTTCCGCAGCCTCATCCTCCTCCAACTTCAGAGTTACCTTTTGCTTGCCCTTTGCTTCCCCATTCGTAGCGTGTTGCGGCTCCGGGAACGCCTCCGCAGCGGTATGCGCAGGTTCAGGTGTTTGTGCAAGGGAGATCGGTACCTCTGGCTCCGCTTCTCCCTGACCAGCCCCTTCGCTTTCCTCCTGGATTGTGCTTGGAGGATGCACCTTGCCGTTAGCAGCCTGTGAAGCCGCCTTTTCTCTCTCGTGGTCGGATTCAGTGGAAATCCTTATCGTCGGGATCGGCGACTTCGAGACCTCGAGTTGTGCGTCGCCATAGCCTGTACGTCCGGAGGACTCCTCTCGAGACTGCGTGACGCCGGGAGAGCGGATAGCTCGGGTTGAAGCCTCGTCTTGAGCGTCGGTCTGTGGCGTCTGGTGCCCTGCACTACCGTCCACTGACCGGGAGGTCTTGTGTTTACGATATTCTTCCTCCATCACAAACACTGATGATCGAGTGCGCAAGAGGTCGTCCCACCCAACCTGCGTGACCAGCCGCGTCAGAAGATCATAAGCTCTAGCGAATGTTCCACGGAGCCCTGGTGCCGGCAGACGCAACAACGCGATATCGGCCTAGATCTCATCAGTACCGACCATATAACGGATCCGTCTTGCTCACCTCGTTGTCACGGGCCGAATCCTCGTCGAGAATGTTGGAAGCGGCGATTACCGGCTTGATTGGAAGATGGGTTCTCGCCGGAGTTGGCATCCGATGCAGATCACTATCTCGATATCAGTACACCATCGCGTCGTCAGCATATCGACTCACCGTTCGTTGAACGTAAACATGGGACAAGAATTCAGAGTCAAGAGTGCCTACCACAAATATCAGGTGTTATCCACATTGCTCGCCTCTCGACTCACCGAATCATATTCGCCAAGATCGATGTACACCTCGGTCAGCTTTGCCCACGTTACAAACTCGCTCGGAGCACAATTGACGGCCTGCTTTGCAAGCTTGAGCGCCCAATCGGTGCGGCCTTTGCTCTTGAGGAAGTCGACTTGAGCATGCAAGAGTGCGTAGGATTGCGGGTTCTGGTGCAATGCGGTGGAGAGAATTTGTACCGCCTTTACTTCTTCGTCTGCGCAGAGTCAGCGACAATAAGGTCATAGACGAATGAACGTACTCATGCCAAAGAAGCTCTCGGCAAGCAGTGCCGCAACCTCTGGTTCTCGCTCGACAAGCTTGCTAAACAAGTTGGCGGCATGTTCTAGCCTAAAGGCATCGCCAAAGTACTTCATGATCCCGGCAGTAAGGTGATTGGAGATGACGGTCGCTACCTGGATTTCAGGATCCGAGCCGAGTTGCCAGCCTATACGGGGTTAGCGAATCCGCACCAGAATCAGGCGTGAGACTCACCCTTGAAGAACAAGGCTTCAGCTGCTTCAAGAAACTTGAGTTCACCTTCAACGCTCGTGATAGGATCGAGTTTTCGGTAGCCGGCGAGACGATAACTGGCGTCGTCTGCGTATCGGATCGCGCGGAGGATGGCGGAGAGGTACGTTTCTTGCCATATCGCCGGAGTCGCTTCACGCCTGAGATCAAGTCAGCATCGCCTCAAGGATTCGCATGGTGTGCTTACTTCTCTCCCCTCAAATCCACCACGTAGGCCTCGACTCCTCCTGGGATCTTTACGTCCACCCGCACATCGACCCTCGAGAAGGCATTGAAACAGCAATACGTCCCGCTTCGGACCTTCCATGTGCTGGTCCTGCCGCCGAACCATGCAGCCGTGTCTTCCACCGCGAATGTTAAGGAGTTTAGGTATGCTGCAAGAGATGCCGATGATGATGCTTCGACGCCAGAGCTGTGACAGATTCAGCATTGATGATATAGGTCTATAGGAATGCTTACCAGTAGTGGTATGATCCCATCTGTATAGGCTGTGAGCGGGGCAGCGAAAAGATCTGAATCCACTCACATCTTTTGGTGCGCTCTTTGAGCCCGATGTCTTGACAACATGACATAGATCCGGCGGTCCCAGCTCACGAAACGAGGCTACGATGGGCTTGATAAGCATGAGAGAATCCCCTCATCCTGATGAACATACAGAGACTCTCCGTCCGTGATGTCAGACTCTCCCCGATATCGACCTGTGCGCGTGATCCGACGATCAGTTCCGACGTCGAAATGACGCTGCCTCTTCCTCACCTCGACGAACTCTGGGATATCCTTGAAGAGATCCGACATGATGGGACGACTGGAGGGCTAGTGTGGACCAACGACAAAAGAAATCAAGAGAAGAACAAACACAAGTCCATTCAAGTCGTCACCTCGACAAGCAAGCACGATCACCCTACACGTTGATTGCTTCCGCCTTCTTGCTTGGCCCGCAGCGCGCCACGTAATATCGGTTGCTCAGCCAGTACGTATCAGTACGCCGTACTGACTCTTGCTCAGGTTTTACTCTAAATCGTATACATGGGAACGTCCATACACTTCGAAAGATAACGCAAGGCCTTGGAAAAAGGCACACTCCGTATAAGATCTAGACATCCAAAATGAAGAACCACCTCGCAATTCCATTCCGCTGCGTCGATTCACGCCTGAGGCGACACGAACGCCTAACCTCTCATCAGTCCTCGCTCAGCGGCATTGAAACGACGCTTCCGAGTTTTCGTCTCCGCCCAAGAACATGGCTCGCTGAGGATACTATGAGGGACGATAATGCCAGTCTTAGATGGCGGTCCAGGTGCCTTAACGAAAACGAGAACTTACGGGACATAGTTTCCTGGTAAAAGCGATCCCCTCGGTATCGTTGGCATACTTGGTCGCGACCAGTACGTCGACCGCACGATCATTCTCAACCCATTCAACCATGGCCACTTGCGCTGAGAGTATGTTGGCAGCCGAGGCTGCAGAAGAAACGACGCGACCTACCGTCATATCGCGACTCGTTATGTAGGTGAGGCGCAAGGAGGCGATGCCTATGTCGAACAAAGGACCACGCGCCCGGCCCGTACTGAGTTGCAAGACGATTAGGGGATGGATTCATTGCGCCGGCTGGCAACGTACAGCGCAATGATTCATGCCCGGAACCATGAAAAGTTCGATGTGCTCATCAGGGTCGAGAACCGAATGAGCTCGCGTGTACGCCACGACATCGGCGTGCCACTTGATCTGTAGCAGGAATATCCCGATATCGGCGTTTGGATTGTAAGGAAGGAGGAATTTCACCTACACTGTCGCCGGGACTGACAATTTCATCGCTCCACCCCGAGTATAGAATGACTTTTCCACCCCGGGCGAAGAATGCCGTTAAATCTGGGACGTTGACCTGTTCCGCAGAGTTGTTAGCGCTCTGGTATCTACTACGAGAATCAGAACTGGGACTCACGTCAATGCCTCCTGGATTCAGGTCGACGCCCAGCTGGATGGTTGAAGCATTCAAAGTCTTCCAGTCCCAATTCGTGTCGCTAGATCCACATTATATCACCTCACAGTCTGGCTCACAGATTGAAACACTTACTTTAACACAAAGTACTTGTAATAGTGCTCCGCAAACTGCCAAGGACTCGGAGTCGACACTCCACTTGTCCCTCACTGTAGTTCCCCGCCGAGATAGTATGGGGCTGAGAGGTGATTCTGGTTTGCGTCGACGTAAGTGGTATACAGCTTGCGGAAGGTTTCAAGTTGATCCAGGTTCAGGCATGTGGAGGGATCATGGTAGGGCCGGCAAGCGAGGAGTTCGGGACGGAAGCTTGAAGAGGTCTTTCAGTCTCGGAATTCTATAGCGGAAAACGGTACTCACTTGCAGGCATCAGGGTCGTGGAGATATCCGTCGAGGACCTAAACCGGGAGTCAGAGCCCGTTGAGGTATAACGCGGTCGACTCACCCCATCGAGAGCATCACATTGCCTCAAGACCTCGTTGTGGATTAAAACCCAGGTGTCAACCGAGATCCACTTGGTGCTGTTGACCGGCTGCATCACGAGGGACTGGTGGACAGTCCAGGGAATCCATTTTCCGAAAGGGTTAGCGGGGGCTCCGATGCTGATGAAAGAAAGTCAGTCAGTTTTCTATGGGTGTACTCGGGTGATCAGGCACTCACACCAAGCCATCAAAGTCTTCAGGATACTTTGCCATCGATTTGATTCCCTGACGCCCGCCATTTGAGCAACCGGAAAAGTAGCTCCTGGAGTGTTCCTTGCCGTAGTAAAGCGCTGTCAACGATTTTGAAGCCACAACGGACAGATGCATGGCGCGATAGCCAAAGTCGATGATTGCGTCGTCGTTGTGAAGTCCCCAGCTCCCATCTAGCCAGTCGCCTTGATGACCTGCTCATGTGCAATCAGCGCAAGTTGTGTAAGCTGCATCGTGATACTTGCCACCATCCGTTCCAATACTCGCATAACCTTGTGCGACGCCGACGACGCCCATCGATTCGAAGGGTACTAAAATAATACAGCCATCAGTAATATACTGGTCATGTTCAGCTCATGAGGACATACCACCGCCGCTCCAGCCTCCGCCACCAAATCCCAAAATCCGCGTAGTCCATTCATCCGGCAACCAAACTTCGGTACCGGCTGTCTTGCCCGTTTCCGGATTGGTCAACACGTCAAACTTGAGTCGACAAAAGGCCGGGAGATCTGACGACGTGAGCGTGCTCCATGGACTGGTGACGTTGATGAATGCTCCGGCGGGATAGTATGTAGGCTCGAGGTTCTTGACGATTGCGACCGAGTCGGCTTTGAACGAGCGGCATTGTTCTTCCCAGGCTGAGACTCCCAGCAGAGAGGCGGCGATCAAGAGAGCGAGGATTGCGATCATGATTGACTATGTGGATGTCAACCCTGCCAACTGGCAAGACCAGGTCAAGAGTCAGGACCCCTTATATACACAGAGCAGGACTTATGACGACGTGAAGAGCGGGGACAGCTCCTCACGGGATCCAGGGCGAGAGACTGCTCACATGACCTGTGACTACTGTACGACACTCACACGAAGACAGGACAAGTCTGTATGGCTCTCGAAAGAGTCTCAAGGATTTCCATACGGTATCATCACACAGATGAACAGATGATCAACCTGTGTCAGCAAGATGAAAATCGTGATTCAATAACTATCCCGAGCGCCAACATGTGCAACGATCTCCTGATGATGCAGTGGAGTCCCCGCGGAACCGAGGTATGCCTCTGTGTTCATGATTAGCTTCTACCGAGGCGAGATCCGTGGGAATTGCTCAAGTATACTTCAGCTTATCCTTCAAAGGCGAGAAAAAGTCCCGAAGCTGATGTTACTGGATCACTCGTATCTTGATGGAAATTCCATAGATTGATCAAGGCCGTACCGATAAGGTATCGACTGGGACCCTTCTTTCCCCTCATCCTAAGCAAAAACCAGTGCCATGCAGATGCTTGCTCGCCGCCTTTATGGCCTTCATCACGAGATTCGGAGTCGATATCTGATGGTTGTCTCTCGCCAGCGCTTCCTCATGGCTTCTGTCATCACCGCAACTTCGATTTGAGACAGCATCGTTCAGCTCTGGGTCGTCAGGTGAAGCCTGTTCACGATATTATGGGAAACGTGTTACCAAGGACCTTAGTCTGGAAAAGCCGTCGCAGATCTGTTCGCGCTGTGAGAAACGTCGAGCGGATGGGATAAAGGCATGGTGCACATGCTGCGTTTCGAGATGGGGATTCTATAGGACGTACTGGGAAGAGCCCGTATGGATCTTGATCACGCTCGAGTCATCTAAGCCTCTGCCAGGCGATATGATGAGATGCTTCGTTGTCGCCATTCCATACCAAGCAAGCTTCGCATCCTTTGGCAAACCCGGTGTGCCATCGTTTCAGGCTCCGAAGCTGAAGTGCTTCGATTCTTACCAAGTTCCCGCACGCACGCACGGCAGCTCGCACGGCTGGCTAGCACATGAAGGGCATATGAGCTTCCATCATTCCTTTCCGGGGAGCGAGAGTCGGCACGATCAATCGCGCTCACTTCGTCGTGATGGTCTTGGTTGGTCACGTGCAAGCCTGATATCGCCGGTTGTTTGTTTACAATGTTGATCAAGGCGGAGTCTGCCGCCGCCCGCGAGCGTTGCGTTGCCAGTCCCGGGATAAGATGTACAAGTATATAACCCTGCCTTCTTATCGCTTACCTTTCTCGCCAACTATTGACTCATCAGTTATCAATCCACCTCTGTCTTTGACAACCCCGTCTTCGCCTCGTGCACCACTCCCAACAACAACTCAACAACAACACAATGTCCGGTCGAGGAAAGGGTGGAAAGGGTCTGGGCAAGGGCGGAGCCAAGCGACACCGAAAGGTATTGCGAGACAACATCCAGGGTATCACCAAGCCCGCTATCCGACGATTGGCACGACGAGGTGGTGTCAAGTGAGTTCACCCTTCTCGCACCTCTTTATCATTACTGATCAACCACTCTCAGGCGAATCTCTGGTCTGATCTACGAAGAGACCCGAGGTGTCCTCAAGGTCTTCCTCGAGGGTGTCATCAAGGACTCGGTCACCTACACTGAACACGCCAAGCGAAAGACTGTTACCTCGCTCGACGTCGTCTACGCTCTCAAGCGACAGGGCAAGACCCTCTACGGTTTCGGGTGAGTACTGGTTCGTCTTTGCTGGAACATCTCCTGATTTTTTCTTCAGTCAATAATCGTATCGACCGGCCTCTACTCTCTACGTCACTTGGACGACTTCGCCTTTTCGCTACTTGTTGCTTTCGTTTGTTGACGTTGTCAACGCGATGGTATTCGCCCATCCCCCGCGCACTCGGATGAACATCTTGACAGCACGATCTCTGGGATTCATCAACAGGCCAAAATTGTTATATGCGCATATATCTCCCGGGAGCCTGGTTGCCCATTGTGTTGTACTGTTCTTGAGTCTACCTTGGTTGCGCGTTGCGATTGGTGGATATACATTGCTTGCTTTATACTGTTTTGCTTTTCTGTCATTGAGCTGTTTCTCAGTTGAGCTTTGCTATACAATTGCCTGATTCAAATACTTGCGCAATTGAGCCACGTTGATATGGTGCTGCAGTCAGTTGCGGTTTTCTGAACCATGTTCGGTCACTCTCGACTTCGCGCGCACACAAAAACCGGTACTTGTTCCAGAAACTCGTAGCGTTGCGAGCACTGATGAAGTAGAAGGGGTCGCTCCGACATGCGGATATCACACTAATGTCAACCACTACCAAGCCAACGAAATTTCCTGCTCAAGACCGTTGTTCATCTATCAGAACTACTCGCGGCGGCTTCCACACCCGTCCAATATCAAGGAGAATGATATCACCTTTTTTCTCTCTATGACTACCGAACAACGCTACGCAGCCTTCCCGCCCTTCCGCTTCTTCCGCCTCCCCTTCTCCTCTATCGCCGCTTTCTCCCTCTCCTCCTCCGCCAGCCTCACCACATCCCGCGACGCTTCGACGGCCTCATCAAAAACCCCGCGCGCGACGCACGCGATCCCACCGAGGATGAAGCCGAGTATGGCGCCAAAGGCCGGGGGTAAAGGGAAGCTTTGCCACGGTCGGTCCCAGTCGAGGGCGAGGGGGATGACGAAGAGCCATGCGGTGAGGATGGTCCCGATCACGGGGTATACGGTTGCGCGCTCGAGGTGGGTCCTGGGGCTGTTGGGGGGGAGGGGGGGGGTTAGCGTTCATCTGATTGCAGAGAAGCGGAAACGTACGCGAGTTCGCAGAAAAGACGCGTAAGGCGGAAGCGCTCGTATGAGCCGGATTCGTAGAGTGATGGGATTCCGAGTGCGTATGCGAGCGGGAGGACGAGAAGGAGGGCGAGGTGTAGCGCCATAAGGAGGGTCTGGGCGTGGTGGGATGTTGTTGGTGCGCCGAGGAGAACGAGGACGGGCGTGATGAAGAGTGCTGCGGCGAGGGTGGCGAGGAATGCGTTGCGTGCGACCTGCGTGGCTTCGTTAGTGGATGAAGGTTGTTGAGGAACGGATCGACGTACAGTCAAGGTATCCTCCTTTTCGATCTGCGCCCTCGCCTCGGGATTCTCCGCTAGCCGCGTAGCAACCCACCACCTCCGCAAATGCACACTCCACCATCCCAAGCTCAACGCAAGCCCCGCACAGGTCCAGCCCATGGTAATCACGGGATCGACCGTCACGCTCGTCATCCATTCCCACTCGGGCCTATCCGCCGATACTTTTTGCCCCGCGCTGCGCGACGTCCTTCCGAGTACACCATCGAGCCATGGCTGGCTCCGCGGGAGGGCGGTGAATGAGAAGAGGAGAAAGGCGGAGAGGACGAGGTGCAGGGAGAGGTATTGCGCGAGCGGAAAGGTGAATGAGGTGGTGGACGTTGTGCGCGAGGGGGAGGCGCGGTCGAGGGCTGCGTTGAATTTTGTGCGCCAGCGGCGAGCGAATGCTGGTTCCGGGGCGGGCATGGTGTCGAGGTATGAGAGGGGTCGCGAGCTGAATGTCCATGTCGTCGAACCCAGAAATCAATAATTGGGTGTATCATCTACGGTAGTGAATTGGGTGGTGCGCCCCAAGCTGATATTCCCGTCTCGCGTCTTGTTCATCTTCTCTGCCCACATTTAATCCTGTTCACGCCCCTCTCTGCCTCCCGTTCACTGCCCAGCCATGTCCGCCCCGACAATACACCTCGATCCAGCGCCCATACCTCCCGGCGCCCTCTCCAAATTCACCTCGGCAAACCGCACCATCGCCGCAACCTTCTCCCCCGCGCGCGGCACCGACATCGCCCTATGGATCGCGCCCCGTGATGGACTCGTACGTGTTCGGCACGAGCCGCCAGCCGAGGAAGATTTGGGAGCGGTTTCGGGCAAGGTGCAGCTGGGGGGCAGGAGGGCGTTCGGTAGGAGTGTGGATGAAGTGAAGATTGATAAGGGGAAGGGAGCGTTTGAGCAGGATCGGACCGTTTGGGTTTCGCAAGTGACGGGGACGGAGAGCGGGTTGAATCAAGTGAGTTGAGGAAGGCATTGCGGTGAGGCTACGGCAGGCGCATATCGCTCCGAATGGGAAACCCCCTTGTCGTGATGCGCTGGAGCAACGTTGCAATAATCCCGGCTTCGTCATGCTCTATTCTGCGGAAAGGTTTCTTGTTTTAGCTGCTACGCGATGACAGTCTACAGAAGGAGACATTCTTGACACCTAGAGCTCAAGAATACTGCCGCTGAGCCGCTTCGTCGTCTTCTGTCTCTGAACGCGCCGAGTACATATAGCTGACCAGCTCTTCTCAGCTCTACACCGACTCGCACGCCATCTTCTCCTCGCTTCAGACCCTCTACAAATCCCACATCCAGCTCACCATCGTCACGCGCGCCGACACTGCGGACCCGCTCGCCCGCTCCAAAGCCTCGGCGACGCACTCGGCCGGATTCGAATTCACTGCATCGTCGCAGCCGAGCCTGACGCTCATGCAGTCGAAATTTGGAGGGTCCGTACAGGATGGCCTGAGGCCCGGGAGACAGCAGATTATCTATTATCGGCAGATTGTGGATGAATATGTGGCGCGTCTCGAGGACGTCGTAAAGGATGTACGACTGGATGTAAGTGCGTTCGGTCTTTGGTCTTTCTATTACTAACACATCACAGGACCACCTTCGCGCACGGCAACACTCCATCCTCAGAACACTTCAGCTCGCGAGCACACTCTACGTTCCGCTCGACGGCCAGGGCATGTCCGTCGTCGGCGAGGAACTGCTCGATTGGTATAATGGCTACTATGATCCGGATGGCGCTGCTCAAGTCAAGAACCTTGTGGAGAATGTCATGCTGCTGCGTCGGGAATGGGAGCACGGGGATTTCGAGGAGGCCGTCGTTCGGTATGTCCAGCATCATCAGGCGAGCTGCGGAGGCTGACGCCTCGTCAGAACCATTCTCCGCGGATTCAAGGGCATGACCATTCACCTCCTCAGCACCCTCAAGGCCCACCCGCAACGCTCCATCGCGGCATTCGTCCAAATCCTCATCAGCGCAGCCCACTCCCTGCCTCGTTCCAACAACGCCGCCGCGTACCCAACCGAACGGTCCTTCGTTCTTGCGCACGCGAAATGGCGTGCAGGCGTCCGCGCCCAGATCACGGCCTTCACGCGCGGCAAGGAACGTTCGGGGGATTGGCTCGAGCTCGAACCGGTTGAGGAGCAAGGCGAGGACGAGCAGGATCTCGTCGAGTTGGCGGGAAGCTTTGAGACGTTCTTCATGCATGTGGCGGATCTGTTGTTGGGCGATGCGCAGGCGGTGTTGCGTGAGTCGGAGGAGTGGACGGGGGCGGTGGCCGTATGGGGGGTTTTGGTTGAGCCGGGACTGAAGAGAGACGATCTGCCGTGCGTCGCTTGCCTTGGTAGAGGGATTTGTGCTGATTGTGCTGTTAGCTCGGTATTGGAAGAGATCAACGAGACTTTGCCGCCAACACTGGACATCATCGAGGACAAGGCACAGCATGCGCTATGTATGGGGGAACTCACGCAGGTATGTAAGCTGGCTGATCTTGAATACACCGCTGATCGTCTGCAGGCTTTGATGAGCTGCTATGAACTGGATATCTGGCTAGCAGCACATCTGACGGATCTGCTGGACAAGTTGGCCCTTGTAGATGATGACGAGACTGCGTAAGCCCTCAATAAACCACGATGGAGCCGAGCTGAACTGCCCTACAGCTTTGAACAGCACATCCGCGACTACATGGTGATAGAATACGCCGAATTCTTGCTCTCGACGCCGGAATACTGGAATGTCGCGTGCAATTATCTAGCAACAGCGGGCGATATTGGAATCGGAAGGATGCGCGCGGTACTATTGCACGTCGGATTGCGGACTCCCGCTCCAAGACCAATAGCCAGCAATGACGAGATGGTCATAGATGAAGCTGAGAAGGAAGACAGTCGATCAAGCGAGCTAGACAGAGTGGAGAGCGTACTACGTGCGGCGGAAGAATACCGTCTAGAAGGAGCCACGAAAGAGATTTGCCGAGTTAGTGTATGGCGCGCTTACATTGCGATTGCTGACAGTATTGTAGGTCATGTCGCAACGTATGCTGAGTGAGGGTCGATTTGGCGCTGCCGTGTCGTTTTCCGTTCGGGCTGGGGACAAGCGGCAATTACGCGTGATTACGGATGCCATTCTAAATGTGTACATAATAGAGGGTAGGTTCGCTGGTCAATCACCGCCGCGACATGGCTGACTTGTTTCTTCAGGTCGAGAGGCGTATGAAAAGGCTGTCCAGAGCATACCCGTTTCATTCCTGACAAGTCGCGGCGAGCGCGCCTTTAGTCCGCCACCGGTGTATGAGCGAGAAGGCAGCATACTCGACACGGCAAGTTTTGTAACGCCATTCGAATCTGCGGACAGTGGACTGCTTGGATCGACCGGTCTCGGCTTCTTGCTTCGGTTCCAGCACTTTTTGAATGCCATGGCTACTGGCGAAAAGGGCAAGGCGGCGGAATTACTGGGCGCCTTGTTTGCCAGTCAGGATGTGCCCAAGAGTTTCCTGGCAATATTACTCATGGACAGCGTGCCGCTTCTCGAGGGTAGGTCCTGCCTAGCTTCTGTGGACCTGACTGACTTTGCCCAGACGAGGAAGTACTCTTATCAGCGAGCGACACCTTTGAGCTGATGCGTCAACTGGAAGAGATCACTACCGGTGCCAGCTATGCGCCGGAACAATACCTCGGCTCACTGTACCGCTTGACACAGTCGTCCTCTCCATCCAGCAAAACAATGCGCGCAAAGTCGGATAACCGCCTACTGCCATCACGGGCACAGCAAGAGAAGAATCGGGAAAATGATATTGAGGGCATGCGGACGACACTAAAAGGTTTGGACGCTGTTCGATTGGCAGCAGTACGGAACCTGAGTAGAGTCAGCATGATGGGTTTGCCTGTATTGTAGATAGAAGGCGCCTAACCATTTATCGCTACACCCTGCGATATCCGGATAACAATTAGTGATACAGTGATACTAGTCCAAAAATACAACGCCACAACCTATCGCGACCTTCCTGACAAGTCCCACGCGCGAAACACCAGGTTGATCGCTCTTACAGTCCGTCATGGATTCAATCCTGCGGTGGCGGCATGCCTATCGGTCTCGGTTCCGGCTGCGCTTTGCTGCCACGGAATCGACCTGTCATGGAACCGTTGTAGATTCATTCGTGCATGGAACGACGCACCTACCCAAGCCAGCTCCCAAGACGCCCTTGCTCCCTGGTGGCGCGTTTTGACTCTGCTTTTCCGCTTCTTGTATTCTCTGCTTCCTGGTGAAGTGCTGGGCATCCGTGCCGCTCCCACGCTTGCCCAAGTCGGCTTGACGGGCGGCAGCCGATGGTGTCCAGAAGTTGTCAGCTCCCGGCTTGCGGTTGCGAAGCAAGATCGGATGCGCCTCTGCGGGATGGTCAGACTCGCCACAAACGGTGGATGTCAACTTACCAGTAGTGAAAACATAGTCATCCAGGGAAATCAAGTCGGGCGACGAGTGCAAGAGGTAGTAATACTGCGAGTCGTCAGTATCGCGTCAGGTCTCTTTCGGGGAAACTCACCTTGAGAGTCTCGGCAAACACAAAGGATTCCTGCCGCTGGACATTGTATTCAGTCAATCCCGCGTATAAAAATTCACTTACCATATTGTCGGTATGCTTCGGGTTCTTCTGTCGGACATCACCAACGCTGGATAATCCGTATTGAGCTGTGCACTTGTCGATCCAGGCGGTGAACATCCTCCAACCTCGATCTTGCCACTTTGGATCTCCCGTAAGTCGGTACCTGCGGATATTCAGCGAGAATTCAGAAGGATCCTGGATAACCCACATGTAAAACACCGATTCGGCCGTCTCCGGTCTGCCCAAGTATCGCCCGTCTACGCTCGTCGTTCCTTGCGGCATCCCCTTGAGCTTGACGACATTCACATACTCGTCCTCGGCATCCTCGACGATAGCGGTAATGTTTTCGAAAAGGTCGACCTCGGGCATGTTGGGATTCAAAAAGTGTACAATCTCGGGCTGTAAACCCGAGGCGGTCGACGCGCCGAGGTGGTAGCATGTCCGAGTGAATGCGTCGCCTGCAATGAGGTCTTCCGGCCGATTCAACAACTTCGATCCAAGGCCAAGCATGCCTCCGGCGAAACACGTCAAGTGTTCCAGGTCAAATGTACTACCATGGCCAGGAGAATTTCTCCCTGAAAAGGTCATCATTCGCCGTTCGGGGTAATACGGCAAATGTATGGCAAGAACTCCGTGCGCCGTGTCGATGGCGCGTGTGTACATGTCGGCGAATTGATCCGTCGCGCCGCCGATAAGTTGATGTTGCTTGATGAGGTACTCATAGTAGCTGTCCGCCATGGCCCCAAAGGTATAGTACCCCACGACCTTGTCTGGCACGTTGCTATCAAATGTTGCCGGCACCAGCGGCGCAAGATCCGATGCAGGCACAACGACATTTTGAATGTAATCGATCGCCCGCTGCGCGCGATCAAAGTACCAGCGGTCGCCCGTCACCTGACTGAGCCGCGTCAACTCGAGCGTCATCGACCCGACTTCGGCAAGCGATACCCTTCCGTTGAAGAAATAAGGGGCCCGGCTGCCCGCATCGAACCTGGCAAGCAGCAAGCCCGACGTCGTCTCGAACCCTCGACCGAGAATTTTGCCGAGTTCCCTGGCACGCTCGAGGAGGATATTATCGCCGGAGAGGTCATACGCTCCAATGAGTCCTCCAAGGTATCGGATCCCGGTCTCGAACGTTGCCATCGTCTGGAACGACTGCCGATTTTGCCGCTCCAGGTTTTCATCGGCGTAGGCGTATTCGTCGAGGTAGTCCCGTTTCTGCAAGCCGTCCTCTTCCCGCTCATCCTCTACATCTGCGCGCCACCCGCGGGCCCAGTCGTTACCACCAATAAGCCGGAAGTCCACCGTCCATACGTGTTCCCGGCAGAGCTCATACTCGTCTTGCAGACCCATAATGAGGAGCGTCTCGAGGGAATCGATAATGGTTGCACCCCATCCTTGAAAGGGGTCCGACGGAATGCCCTTGACGGGTCGGACCTCGTCGTGACCTATAGCCGTCAGCTCGTATACGCACATGCATGACATGACTTACCCCACGCATGATCCTTGTACTGCTGCCACGCAAACACAAACGCCCGCTTGACAGCCTCTGCGCGATCCTCATTCAGTTTACGCCGTTCCTCCGACACAGATTTCTGGGAAAAATCGTGCTGCACAGTAGGCAGCTGCCGTGCGTTTCTGCCTTTGTGGTCAAACCACTCGGGACTCGTCCAGTTCTTGATGAATTCATGAACGGGCACCCGCGGCGTGACGACGTGTTCTTCATATTCCTCTTCGAGGTCCGGCGGTCCCGCCGGGTATAGGTCGCGCAGCTCCGTTCGTGGGAAACGCTGGTGTGATGCGGGGTATGGTAGACGGGTGGTCTCGATGTCTGGCAATATGGCTTGCGGTGGTGGAAGTTGGTGCGGCGAGGGATCATCCGGGGCCAGAGCGTATCTATCGTAGGTCTTTTGTATTCTCTGTCTCCGTGCCGCACCGGGAATGAAACGCCAGTCGAGAGGATTCAGCCATGACCATGCCGAAGGTGGCTGTTGATATGTCGCAATATGCTGACGCGGATGATATGGCACAGCCCACCACAAGAAGACGAAGCATGCGAAGACGATGACGCTGAGTTTTGTGCGCCGCTGAAAGAGGGTCTTGGGCATGTGCCGGAAAGAGAGGAGGGCCGATGGAGAACGTAGGCCTCGACCGGACTCGACGTCTGCCATGGTGAGATGCGCCGAGAAGGAAGGGCAATACCATTGTACAAGGTAAACGCCCAAGATGACAACAGGTACGGGTAGACCGGACGAGCGCGCCTCGATTGCGTTCATCAAAGTGAGACATGGGCAGCCAGCATGTGAAGGATGTTCAAGAAAGCTTAGTAGGAATACAGCTCTTGCTCGTTCTTGAGATATTCACTGTCTATCCGACGAGTGATCAGACTGCGTCTCTTAGGAGCAAAGCGTTGGCGGATTAGCATAATGTGGCAATTCAACACAAAAAGTCATGTCATATCAGCACACGAGCCTTCACAATTTGCGTCTGCCTTCCTCGTATCTACTGCAGAACGTGCGCTTCGAAAGGTAGACTCATCATCTAGTATGCCTAGAGCGAACAAGCGATACTCTGTCCGCACCAGGTTGTCTCGCTTAGTGACATCTGTCTGATAGCTAGGGGTCGCTCGATTCATCAGAACTACGGTGATACTAAATCGGGTAACTTACCGCGTTGGACAGCCTATTGCGGGAAGAATGAGTAGAATTTCGAGGCTAACTCATTCAATGCTTCCTGAGAGGACCTTGATTGAGTGCATGCGTATGTGTTGATATAGACATGGTTCCAAGCGCTGACGTAGTGGATGTAGTTCACGAATGCCAATCGTTGAATATATTCGGAGCTCCAGTACGCAGGGTTTGTCTCCCTGGCATACCAAGGGTAGACTGTCAATTCGTGAATCACGTCAAGGCGGCCCTGCACCTCGGCCAAAGACCTCCCTCCCAGATGTACGGCAGGTGCTGGACTTGAAGGAAAGAGCATGATCGCCCGTTTGGCGAGTTGTGCATCCGCAGGTGTGCTTTCGCTATGGCGAAACGCTCTAGAGGGTCCACCTTGGTGCAGCGGTCGACAAGTGATTCGATCCAAGCCGAGATGTCCCGACAATGTCGTATTCTCTAGCCAGCTTCAGAAGCCGAAAGCTCTTCTTCAGATCGGAAGAGAAGGCGTTGACGTCTCCGACCGTGCCTGAGATGATGTTGAGAAGCGCTGCGATATCTTCTGGTTCTGGCAGCGGGACGACGTTGTCTTTCAAGCCCGTCGACAAAGAGAGCATGTCCCGAAAGACTGGGCTGAAAGACAGTAACGAACTCATTAGGCAACGTCTCCTTTTTCGGAGCCGAGCATACCTGTTGGCTTTCAAGAAATAATCGTGGATACGGAATTTCCGACCATCGTTGCTTTCGATGATGATGTTGGCGACCGTCTGGTTGAAGTCAGGATGAAAGACGTTCTCTTCGAGTGATTCTTCGCGATGCGCAATGGTTGACATCCTAACGAAGGAGCGATAAACATGATGCGTATGATCCGGGTAAAAGCAAGAACCCACTTGTCGAGTTTTAGGATACTAATGAATGCATGCTTGATCCGCTGTTTGGAGTAGCTTTAGTACTCGCGTCGAGGGAGACAGGAAACAAGATCACTGGCGCTTATCAAGTGCGTTCCATATATATAGGACTGTCTACCAAATACAATCCTCTGTCTCTCGTGTGTATTTTGCCATAGCGCGACAAGAGATTGAGTTGGCTCCCCCTTTGCATAGCCTTCGGCTTTCGGCCACTTGCATAGATTCGAAAGCAGGGTGCTCCTCGCGGAGTTTTCGTAATGAAACGCGATCCTTCAGCTCCAGATGACGTCGACACCTCATTGAAGGAGCTAAGACGATACAAAAGCCAAACGGGTGACCATTTTGGTTTCCGAGAGGTATCAAAGTGATAAGGAGATCACGCGTCCCAGGTCCCAGGACGGCTGCTGGTGAAGGGAATGACGTCTTTTGTCGAGCAGGAGGCTCTCGAGATTCAGTGTTAGATCTTGTCAAATAGGAAGCCTATCTATCCGGGGCTATCGGATAGAAGCGAAAGGATTTGCCTTTGAACTCGTATCCCTCGCGTCAAGAATAAGAACCCTATATGAGAGCGAGACTGTTTTGGATGACAGAATGGTGTTCCGGAAGACCTTCCGGAACGAGAAACAGAGTTACATGTATTAGATTCAGGACATATCTTGCCATCAAGGCATTTTACATTCTGTGCCCGTATCAGGCGTGTGATTTCCGGCTGTAAGCTATCTTGACTGCTTTGCAGTGTTGCATTCTTCTGATTCGTCTTCTATTGCGCCTGCTGTTGCATAACGGCTTGCAACTCCTCCTGGGAGCGTCGTCGAACCAACGTGTAATCCATGGCGGAAGCCAGAGAAGAATCTTCCGGAGAAGTCAAGTCGCTTTCGCTCGCGCTCGACTCCGAAACGTGCGTAGTGTGGACAGTCGGCGCTGATATGGCGAGTTCGGACAGCGAGGATAGTCTGCTTGGTTCGTGAATGATGAGGTTATTCGTCACCGCCTGGCCGAGAGGGATCGAAGCGGAAGGATAGCTGGCAATGTTGCTGTACTGAATTGGCATTGGTGTCGGAGCTAGAACGCCGGTCGAGGGGAACACCCTGGTGCGGTTAGGCAGGGTGATGCGGAAGGGCTGTTCCTCCAATTTTGCGTTCATGGCTCCCTTCTTTCCGAATCGCTCCCGGGAGGTTTTGCCGGTGTTCTCGAATTCGACATCGACATCAATGACAGAATGTCCTGCTGCCGATTTGCGACTGTCCGAGTTTGTCTTGTTTGCGAAAGCTTTTCGCTTCATGACGTTCAATTCCAAGGCATTTGCGAAGTCTAATTCTGGAGAGCTGGCTGCCTTTGTCACAGGGGGTCTTCGACCGGTCGACTTGGCAGAGTAGGGGATGACTTTAGGTTTGAGTGCCGAGCCGGAGCCGCCGAGGTCAACGGCAGCCTTGGCAGACTGTGCTTCCGCTTGCGCTGCACTCTTTCTCGCTCGGGCTGCCCCTCGAGAGGTCGCGTCCCTAACATAGTATCCGGTACCAAAGCACGATTCGCAGCCGGGCTTGATAGTCCAGTATCGGCTACTGGCTTGGTCTCCCCATTGGCGATCTGCCTTGATCAAGGCTTCGCAGCCGGTCAAGTTGTGTCGCAAACCGTTGTATAGCAAACGAGGATGTGCCATGTAAAAGGGATACTTGTTGATCAAGGCGTAGAAGAGCTCGGCAACCGTCATACGCTTCGGTTTGTCGGTATCTTCCAGGAGGACGCGACCGATCAACCCAGCGTAATCGTAAGGTGGCCGAGCCAAACCAGCAGGGAGATCTTGGCCGGACTCGTAGATCTTCTTCCACTCGTCGGGAATCTCGACGCGATCGACATAGGCCGGAAAAGCCACTCCAGTAGGCTTTGTCTTGGTAACTTCGGGCTCCTTGTCCTTTTCGACAGTCGACTCTCGGCGTTTTCGAGCGGTTTGGAGAGTAGGTCGAGCGGACACTGAGCGTTGTGGGCCGGACGCTGGCTCGAGAGAAATGGTTGCAGGCGCTGCGGAGCTGACTCTGAACAGACCTGGATGCTGTTGCGGCACTGGCATCGACATCGGTGTCAGGTATTCTGAATAGACCGGCATCCGGGCTGGAGCGCTCATCGACAAAAGGCTGCCGTCGTACAGCGGTTGCAGCCTTCCGAATGATTGACCGATGGGTATCGGCAAACTGCTGGTGGCGTTCGAGTCGTGGTTGGGAAAAGCGCTGAGAGGATACAGAGTCGGACTTTCGGCAGCGAAGCCGGGGAAACCGTTGGTTGACTGATGTATACGACCCATCGCATCGACGTAGAGCGGCACCATTGGCGCATAGTTGACCATCGGAGTTTGGTAAAAGTAGCAAGTCCTGGTAGCGAATCAGCAGGGAGTGAGCCTAAGATAATCGAGTACCCACCCTTGAGACGAGACTTCCGAAAGCATAGCATTCTCGAAAGGGATAGCTTCTGGATTGGCATTTCCAAGAGAGGCGGGGCGAAAGTCGACGAGTTGACCAGTCAACGGTTGGCAGTCAGTCTGAACGTTGCCATGAGAAGAGACCTCCGGGATAACTTGTGGCATGGCGATTGACTGAGCCTGGTGGTTGAGCTCCATCGTTGAAGGTGGCGAAACGGAGATGTAGTCTTCGAAGGATGAATCGTCCGACAGGTGATCTTCGTTCAGAAACATGGTGTGAAGTAGTGACGGGATAAAAATGAGGTTGATGGAGGAATCGTCGCTGGTGCAGGTTGTTTGTTTATGAGACGGACGTTGGGGAGGTGGTAAACAAGCTGGATGATGGCAGCAAAGGATCTTTGTCAGCGGGACAGGGTTGATGATGACCTCCTTGAGCACCGCTATGCGTACCTTTGGACTGGTGAAGTGGGAGGTTGGGATTGAAGTGAGCCGGACGGATGACTTGCGATTTGGCTGAAAGATGTGGCAATTGGCGAACGTTCCCGAATCAACCAGGGGCGACGTGGTGGATGTTGTCAAAACAAACCACTGGGGGGCCGAAGGAGGGAGGTGATCAACAATGTGGGCAGGAAAGGATATATGTATCGTTGCACGGGAGACGAAGGAATGAGATAATACTACACTTGAGTAGCCTTTCCGTCTCCCTACTCAGACGAACAGATCCGCGGCCGTGATCAGAGACCGGTAGTTTCCTAGAACGGAAGTCGGGTGACTGGAATGGGCCGTTGATCTCAAACGTGCCTCGACAGCAGAGTGCGCGCGACGGAAAATCACAGGCGTGGCTCCAGCGCTTCACCAGCTTATTCGCCACAGGGGGAGCCCCAGCTGTTTCGCGTGACTTGGAAGGTTCCGCCGTTCTCGCGGCGTAGGCATAGGCCCAGAGACAAATGGTCACCCGACGAACCTGCAGGCTTGGAAGCATCACTTCATCGATCACTGTCGTTCGCGGTTCGTTCAAAGAATCCCTGATTTTCCGATCACACCTTTTGATGGAACGCCTCGTGTTCGGCTGGGGCATTCTGAAACGCTTCGGGTTTGTACTCGTCGTGCGGGTAATCATTAGAAAGGTACCCTGGCGCATAACGAAGGAAATGGTGGCACATGGAGCGGAGGGGCTGTTATAGAACTCGCGTCGCTGCGCTCTTCACCAGGATGCGCAGGTCCGCGCGAACCGCCAAATGAAAAGATGAAACGCCAGATGAAACGTGATGGAAAGGCTCGCGCGTATCTCTTCCATTCCCTCGGACTCGTCCGAGAAGATCGTTGAATTCCCTAACGACCTTCGTCTATTAGCTAAAAGGAGAGGCCAGCCAGCTGGCCAGCCTAATCACGACTCATCGCGTCAGCTGGCTGCAGATTTGCGTCGCCAGCGGGAGAGAGTAGTCGTAAGACGAGATTCGGCGTAAAATATCTAGATCACTTGTTGTCTTCTATTACCTATTAAGATAGAGGTCAGAAGATGCACGCCAAATGAAAAGAGCATGCCGAAGCCTTGACGGCAGATGATAGAGATCCGCCGTCCAAGCTTCGCGTTTGGAGCTTCAGAAACGGAACACTTGACGAGACATCGGGCTGTCTTCTTCGCTTTCCGTCGGCTTCCAGCGTAGATGCAATTCACTTCTGTTCCATCGGCTTGCAGACTTCAGCCATATCTTCATCCAGACAAGCGATTGGTGATTCGGCCAGATCACTAGATACCGTCAGCTTTCTTTGGGCCCGACTATCAGGCGACTACTTCCAAGAGCAGTAGTCAGGTTCCGCCTACAACCGCCTTAAGATGAATTGTGATACGAAGCCTGCCTAGGGGTGCATGCAAATGAGGGTCCGGCGTGCGAGTATTGTGCAGCCGGTCTGATTAGCCTGGATTGAGCCACCAAACATGTTTCAGGAAACTTGAGGAGAGAACGCTTGGACTGTTCGATAACCCGTCTTCCATCTGCGGGTGGTGATCGTTGATATGGCCTAGTATTCTGACCGAGCTACAGATGAACATTAGTTCTCGGACCGATGTCAGTGTCCAGTTCCACACTTGAAGATGGCCTTGATGGTAATGGATGATGGGCCAAACGACACTTTCGCAACTTGGTCGCGGTCACGTGATGTCGAGCAAGGGCAACGGCCTCATCTACTGCCTGCGCTGCGATCCATGCGGGCACAACGACTGAGCGCGGGTTCACTTTGAATATCGGAGGCGCGCTTTGAAGGTCACCATTCATGATATCAATGTTAGCAACAGCCATGAACCGCTTGCCCTGAAGGGATTCGGTCGCTGCCGTCCTCGCTAATCCCGGTTCGCCGGACCTTCGTCGAGAAAAGACGTCGGCCTGTAGCGAATGAGAGGGCACAATGTCATAGCGATGAGGGGTCGTAGCGGCAGTCACGGCTGCGGTCTCGAGCTTCTGGTCTCCGGTACTGGAAGCAAAAGTGACTAGAAAGGAAAGATCCATCAAAATAGATGTATGGCTGCAGCTGAGATGCGCGATCTGGAGTCCGTTGCCATATAGCTGGTATGAGGCCTTCCATGCGGAAGCGGCGCTGAGATGTCACCGGACTCGTGGCTAGCTGATAATCATCTTGATATGTAGTATTAGAAACCTATGAAGATGCAACCCGCCGGCGGGGTAGAATACGTTAGCAATGTGTTCGTATCTATCGAGTGAATCGTCCCACTCACAACAGTCACAATCAAACGGACAGAGCGGCGTATCTGGCAAAGAGAGGTTCAGGTTAAAATCATGATAGGACAGGCAGATGAGAATCCGTTTGGGCTTACCTCCGCTTTCAGGCCTGATTCCCAGCTCTGCTTCCTTGAAGATGAAGAATCCCTCTTCCGTTTTCCGACCTGTGATATACCGAAACGTGGGATTAGCACATCAACGGCGAGAGATAAGATGTAAATCGATTCAGGATCCACGATGTGGGGAAGTAGAGATCCGACGGCCCGATACCGCAGTCTGCATGTGTGGCCGCTTCTTCCGGGTTTTCAGGATGATTTTCCGCCCAGCGGAAACCAATCTCTTTGGCAGAGAGCTCTTCCCAGAGCAACTTCTGCGGAGCCATAATGAGTAGAAAATTTGACTCACGTGGTCCGTCACCTCTCGAATCTCGGAACGCCCTCTCCTCTTCATCCTCTTGCTGCATTTGCTCCTTGCTCTTTCCCTTCCCCGATACTGCCGTCTTTTGCTTCTTTGTACTTGTGGCCGAGGGATCCGAGAATACTGCAACTTCCGGAGCGGGTGTAACTGGATTTACAGACTCTGGCTGTACGGCGTCGGGTGCTTTGCGTTTTGTTGATTTCGCTTTACTCGTCGATTCGACCGTTTCCTTTGGCTGAGTGGCTTCCTCTATTGCTTCTGAGGTAGCTGTCTTGCTCTTCTTCTTCTTTTTGCTCTTTGTTGTCTCTGCGGTCGTATCCTTGTTGGTCTGTTCGGCAGTTATGGCAGGTTTAGATACCGGTGCCGACGGCTTTGCGAAGATGTCGTCGATATCGGCTTTTGCGGTCACGGCGGATGCCACAGCAGGGGAGGCGCTCTGCGTCGCTATCGATTTTGATTTCTTGGCCATCAGGACGGGTGCCTGTCTGTGCGATTGAGAGGTCTTCGAGAGATGATCACCACATACTGGTAACCTGATTTCATAAACCTCGAGTTGACAAGCATCAAAATCCGTTCGTGTCTCCGATCGCCTCGAGCCTCCACCTCACGGCGGCCGCCGCCCTTGAACGGCGATCATGTCTTGCGCTGTGCTGTTTCTCTGAAGTTGTTTGACCGCGTTGATGATAGCGTTCGCGACTTTGGCGACAGCATCTCCAGCGCATCCATTGAATCTTGCTGTCACTGAAATGTCACTGCTAGACGCAAACCTCTACACACTGCTTATCCGGCCATCACCAACCGATCCTAAACACCTGGCCCAATTAATCGAGCCATCACGTGGCTCCGAAGTGCGGTATCTTCGTTATCGAGGACGTCTCAGCTCAACGCCTCCAGCTTACGATAGCACCAAAGCTGATGGAGAGGATCCAACAGTAGCCTTTGGGGGATACGACGCTTCCCTCGTGGATGCACATACTTCGGTGCGACTGGCATCATGCAGCTCTGCGCAACCGAGCTATAAAGCAAAGAAGAGACGCTTGGAGTTGCATAATCCAGATATGAGTATACCTTTCGAGTTTTCAGGGTCTCTGTAAGTTGATCAATAGGAGGATGGCGCTCAAGCTAAAGGTATGCTGTATTCAGGGGATTTGTGAGTCGAGACAGGAGTAGAGAATATGCGAATTGACAGCTTTGGTGGATGATATCAGGAATGGCAATTCACCTATGAGGAGTAAGTGTTTTGAACGAGACCAAGGCAGTTAGCTGATCCGTTGGGCTTTAGAAAACATATCAAGTGGTCGCGGCCAGCGTTCGGGTCCGACTACGTCTGCGCTATCGACCGGAAACCAGACCCCTCCGTGCAGATTTGCGTGTAAGTCTTCTCATACCGCACCCCGATGACGCTTACTCCCCTTCATGTAGCGCGAAGCCACCTGCAAAGGGAAAGGATGGTGTAATACAGCTTTTGGACTATAATATTTCGAGATTTGACTTTCAGGACCTGAAAGGTAAGCAGGCTGTGTATGATGAAAGATTCGCCTGCTGATTCGGTGATCAGGTCTAGAATTAGCGATTTACATGTCGTGAGTAGCTGGGCTTCGCCTTCGGTTATCGCTGAAGCCACCCGCAAGACTCCTCGCGATCATTGACGCGGCAGAGGACAAAATGTCTTCACGCAAAGAAGGCTCTCCGCCACAGAGCCGCGCAGGATCTACTGCCCCGCCGAATACATCAACGTCAATGTCGCCTTCGCAAGAAACCGCCTCCGATTCCGCAGAGTTGCTCAGCTTACAAGCACTCAACTTCAACGCCGATCCAAACGAAATCTACATTCCCGCTACGGGACCGGTTGGACCTCATGTCTCACGCTGCGTCGATCTGTTAGGTGACGATTCGCTTCTTTTCCTTGTTCTGCGTTCAGCCACGCCAGACGCCGTGAGAAAGGTAGTAGAGGTCGCGGACGCAGCGAAGAGGTTAGTCGGTTGTCTTTCGTAGGGATCTCTGTCTGACTTCCATTTCATCAGAGCGCGTCATCGCATGGGCTTGGATCAAGAAGGTCGCGGATTGTTCCAATACGTTATTGAAGATGAAAGCGACAGCAGCTCTAATGTCAAGAAGACGGGACCGCGCGTGATTCAGCTGGACGATGTGCCAATAGAGAAGGAGCGCAAATATACGCCTCCACAACGGATTGCGATTTATCTTTCGAAAATCGAGATGCCGGAACTGCAGCCCAAGAGTACAGCGGTGAGGAATTCTTTCAGCGCGATCAGCGGGTCAGAATCACGTAGTCCCCGGAATGGACATTCCGGGCCACATATTGCGCCAACCCCGCAACGAAGATTGAATCAGCAAGGCAATTCATCGCCATCTGTTGCACCGCCACTACCAGAGAAAAAGAAATCGGCCACATCCGCCGCAAAAGAGTCAGTGCCGACGGAAGAAAAGGCATCAAGGATCGGTCGGTTGTTTAGGTCAAAGAGCTAGTCTGGAATTAGTCCTCTCACGATTGTAGATGCATACCCTTTTAATTCATTGTATGCCGTTGAGACTGCGATGGAAGCCTGTCATTCAGCGCATAGATGGCGATCTCGCTTGATGGACGACTCAGTTGACTCGGTTGCAGATGACAGCTCAGAGATCCCAGTCAAAACAACACTGCTTGTACATATTCATTTTCGTTGTTTGCAGTGCCGCCTGGACCTCACTTGGCTTCTCGTTCAATGTTTTGTGCTTAACACTAAGAAGCTATGTAGTTTCCTCCACCGCTCTATGTATCGGATGTTGAGGTGTCATTCGAGACCGGTACAGAGATGCTGCTGTTCGATTACTCCTTTGTCGCTTTTTCCTTTTTCTCCATATAGGCTTGCAATCGCTGCTGATCCCGTCTCAGCTTCTGCTGCTCCGTCAGCTCCTGCCCAAGTCGATTCTTGTTTCCCCCGTCATCATCGTCATCCCCGGCACCCTCTTGAGCTGCCAAACCCTGCGCTTTTCTCCACTTTGCCTTGTTGGCTCGCCGCTCGGCTGCTTTGTTCGCGATGGCGTCCATTTCGAGCAACTCCTTGGCAGACGGTACGTCAGAGGAACCGAAGCCGAGAGCGCGCAACGATTGACCGGGGCGGATGGGACCGGCGTATGGGTCCTCCTCGTCCGAGAACTCTGGTGATTGGGAAAGAGCACGAAGCGCGTCGATGTCGACTGGCGTAGGCGAACGCGAGGGTGGTTGTATCGGGTTGTTTTTCTGAGTTTCGGGTGAACGGCTGACACGGGGCGCCAATCGAGGCGAAGGTGAACGATCGCGGAGACGATATGGCGAACGAGAGCGAGAGTCCCTGTATTCCCGTCGTGGGGTGCGCTCCTCCCGGTAAGAGCGCTGGTGACTCCTGCTTCTCGGCGGTCTGTCGTACTGATCGCCCCTGGACCGCTCATACGGCTCGTCATATCTTGGCCGGTCTCGATAATCGCGATCATAGTCGCGATCGTATTCCCGGGACTGCGGTCTGTTGCGCGAGTAGTCACGGTCGTAATCCCGGGATCGGGATCTAAACGAGTAGTTACCATATCGATCTCGACTGTCGTAGCGCTCTCTGCTCCTTGAACGCTCGTACCGGCGTGGCGACCGTCTGGGATCAACGTGTCTGTCTTCCCGTGTACGATCATGACGCCTGCCTTCGCCGTACCTGTCATCACCGCGTCTGCTGTCGTTTGATCGAGAGCGAGATCTTGCTCTTTCTGGTTTCGGGCTCGGCTTTCGTTCGACCTCGTCTTCACTCTCGCTGTCACTGTCAACTGCACCTACATACTCGCCGACACCGCCAAAAATGTCGTCATCTTCGTCATCCGGTAGAGGTGTCACGCCGGGAATCGGTGCGTTCTTCGGTCCGCTTGGTTGCGGTGCGTCAACTTGGGGTTCTGGTTTCCGCTCGGGATCCTGTACTTCCGGTGCAACAGGGGCTTTCGTTGACGTTGACGGCGCCGGTTCCGCTGATTCGACCGGGGCAGTCGGAGCGGACGGCGCAACGACCTTTTTCTTCTTCTTCAGCTTCTTCTTGCCTTGCGCCTGAGCCTGTGCCTCTTCCGCTTCGCGTTTCTTTTGCGCTATCGATTTGAACTGCATTTCCGTTAGCTTGAGTGGTAGGTCAGTTCTTGAAACTCACCTTGCTGCCCAGAGTCTCCTGTACCGGTGCCGCTTCTGACGGCCCCGCTCCGGTTCTCTGCCGCTTCAGCTCTTGCACAATCTCCTCACGGGTCCGCTTCTTTCCCGTAGCCGCCTTTCCGGTTCCATTCGCTTCAACGGCCTTCTCAGCTTGCTCGCTCTCGATGAACGCGTCCAATTCGTCTTCCGCCTTCTTTCCCTCTGTCGCTTCTATTTCGGCTTTTCGGGCAGCAAGAAGGGCATAGTCAAGACCTTTGACGAGGATGGAATGGGTGGCATCGCCGCCGAGGTATTTGCGTTGCTCTGCGATCTATGGCAAAGCATGAAGATGGGTACCACGAGAGCGACACGGACTTACCGCCTCCTCGTCTTGCCCCTCTTCCCTGGCTCGCTTTTCAAAGTCTTCGGCAAGCTTCTCCGCTGCTTTAAACTCGTTCGATTCGTCATCCTTGCCCATCCTCCTCGACTCTGACCGATCCTGGTACCCGTCGGCATTCTCACGACCTTTTCCCTTCTTGGCCGCCTTTCGCGGAGCGAGATCTAGCGCACTTCCGGCATCCTCTTCGTCCTTTTTCTTGTCGTCCTTGGTCAGCTTGTATGTCGAGTTCTTGGACTTCCCAGCATCTCGCTTTGCCGCGTGTGTACCCAAGACTCCGGCTGAGCGCCCCGTTCCCGGTTTGACGGCTTGCGAGGAGAGTAAATTGCGAAAGGCATTCTGAGGACACGAGAAAAAGATGTTGGCTCTTGCGGAAGGGGTTTACGCGAATGCATTGACTCACTTGATCCATATTGGTCGGAAGGCCTAAGTAATCTGCTCCCCGACGCTCTATGTGCGTGGGATATCTTGCAGTGGTCGAGACAGGGGAGGCCATTCATGAATAAGTCTCCAGACAGTCAACAAGTTGAAGCGCTGTTGAAGCTCAAGCGATACTGCCTCGATCAACCTTCGTCATTTGCCCAGAGTCGGCGTCATCAGAAAGCGATTGCTTGAACTTTTGAGACACAGGCAACCACCGACGACTCCACCGACTGGCTCACTTCGAAAGAAGAGGGTCTTCGAATTCTTTACCACTCGTTATCGTACTCGCATCCTCCGCTTGGGTTGCCGAATCGCGGAATATTAGCAGACAGGGATTCGTTGGGTTTTCGCAAAGATCCTTTCCATCTATCGCTCTGGCTACTGTAGCATCCGTCAAATCAAGCTACAGGCCAGAACAATGCAAAGAATGCTGAAGGAATCCATCAAAAGTACAGGAGCTGGGCGAAACAGCTGCATTGAGGAATATAAGAAGGGCTGTAAGAATCTATCGTCTTGTCCGCGCAAGCATTGCGTTGTGCTAACCAAACCTGTCCCTCTGCTGTGTTACCAGGAGCGACCTGTCCATAACGCCAGACCTTCACCAACGCGGGAGTTGAATACGGAGATTGCTGATTCTTGGGAACCATCACCCTTCATGTATGTGTCCGAGCTCAACGACTCCTATCGCTTGACTGACATGTTCGCACAATCAGCATCTCCAGCATGGCCACCGAGACCTCATCGCCAGCTGCTGCAAGCGTTGCGGAAGAGACCGCACCGAAGATCGAATACCATCCCGAGTTCGATGATCCTTCCGGAAATATCATTGTCAAGAGCGAAGATGGTCTTTGTTTCCGGACACATGACTACTACTTGAAGGCAAGCAGGTGAGTTTTGCGGACCCGATACAACGGAGAGATCGTTTCCTGACGTCTGGCTTTCCGCCAGCCCTTTCTTTCGGGACATGTTAAGAATGTCTGCCAACCTTCAAGACGACATGGTCCCTCTGCCCGAATCTTCCGGCGACGTCTATTCGCTTCTGAAGATTCTCACTGGCACCGCTGGGAACGTTGACACCTTCCGCGCCGACATCAAGAGTAGTCTGCGATTGTTCGGCCTGGCTTTAAAATACGAGATCGTCGGAGGCAATCTCAAATGGATCACTTCCCTGTTGGAGCAATTCATTAAAGATGACCCGCTGGAGTGTTTTGCCGCTGCCTGCGAACATGTTCCGACGGAGAAACGTATCGCCAAACTGTCAATCAGGCTTTTCCCCTGTCCCACTGCTGTCTCCCATCCGAATGCTGACAACTGTGGACATTGCGGCCGAGATCTTCGTCCTCTTACCTGTCGGTGTCACTATTGCGACCGAACGTCGACCTATAAACTTCTACCACCCTGTCAGCACTTGGTTTTCGACGGCAAGATCAATCCTGCTACTTGGAGTAAACAGTACATCCAACGGCTTGGGATACTCAACTATTTCGCCTACGTGTCCGCTTGGAGCTCATGCTATCTCCTCAAAAGAACGTCCGCAACTGATGGCAGGCAGATACTGGTCGATCTCGCAAACGCCTTTTGCTCAAAGCTGGAATAGAAGTGAGAGGGGAATAAGAGCTGGTGAAAATGTGAGGCAGGCGAGAGGAGTAGCTCTAGAAACGGGACAGAGATGTATGATCTGTCTTCAAGGATCACGCATATCAAATCAAAACTCTCCGTTTCTCAGCTATAAAATCGTCTGCGTTCGCTAAACGAATGGAGTAAAGAGACGGTAGCGACGAAAGAAAGGACAACCCGAAGATGCGAGGCGACCGGAGGGAACAGCGAACGGAGGTAATGGGCGTCCTGAGACAGTGTCGACGCGTACCGAGCTTACCGAGAGGCATGAGGGCTGGCATGAGACAACGAAGCTCATTCCTGGCTGATCACACCACCGAGTTCCGGCCTATCGAGGCTTCAGGAAAAAGGGGCTGCTAAGTTCTTCGATTCAGCTTGGCGTCTTTTTCCTATCGGGCGAATTCGCAATGTTCGATAGGAGAAGTACGCGTCGATTGCCAGTACGGAACAGTTCATGACCGCATATATAGGAGAGCGATGATACCGGATCAGGGAATAACTTGATCTCTCCTCCCCCATCAAGCCACACTTACTTGTCTCGGTGATCCCAGCTGTATCTTGCAGCGACGTCGATTCGAATTTAAGATTTCCTGAGCCGCGAAACCGGTGAGCGGAGTCTCAAGGTCAGAATTTGTCTGTGCACTGACTCATATCGTTCACGAAGGATGGCGGAAGAAACTCCGACTAACGAATTTCATCCGGAAAGCGAACATTGTTATCAAAAGCAACGATGGGCAGCAATTCCGCGTTCACAACTTCTTCTTGAAAGCAAGCAGGTATGTTTGCGAAGCACCCGAGGCGATCACCAGTCGATACTTCAGTCAATATAGTCCGGCATTCCGGGACATGCTCTCGATGTCGACCGGGCTGAATGACGGTACTGTGCCACTTCACGAGACCGGCGCTGATGTCGCTCTGTTTCCAAAAGCGATTTCTGGCGACAGCGGCAACGCCGGTGAAGGCTGTCCCACGATTTCCAAGACCGCCTTGAGGCTTTTCAAGCTCGCGAGAAAGTATGACATTTGTGGACCCAGTCAACGGTGGATCATGTGATAACAATTATTTGCCGAGCCGAGTCATGAAAAACTCAAGAATACGATTCTTTCCCTCCGTCACAACTCCCTCGACTTACGAGCTTTTCGTTGACGCCAACCCAAACTTCTCCTCAAACGCATACTGCTCCTCCGGTCCGGCACTTCCATAGGCGTAGAGCGTCGGAGCAGGTCCATTGGGTGCTTCGATGTGATGAAGCAATCTTCCGCATGGGCGAAGGTCAGTATCGGCTGTTTGAACCACATCACCAGACTCACGGGGTAAAGATCTCCCATGCGGCAATGACCTCGTCCTCGCGCACGAAAGAAGACTGTTCCCCTTTGAAGATATTGGCCAAGACGACTGCCACAGCATCAGCCACCGCTCGAGCAGCCAGACACCTCGACTCACCTTCATAAGCCAACTTATCCCCAGCTACCTTGCGCCCCGGTACCGTCCACGTGATCTCCTCGTGCACCGTCTCTTCCCCTCGACATCCGGGTTTCAGCAGGTTGGCCTTGAAAAATACCGCCGGCTCCGGGTTCATCCGTATCACGAGCGAGTTCGAGTGACCGGGCACGTCGTAGACGTTGTTCTCCGGTTGACGGAGGTGGAACGTCATTTCCATCAATCCCTTGTCCAGCGCTGTCCCCAACGTCAGCCAAGGCCTTGACAGTGGCTCGACACTCACCTTTGCCGCACTTGACCACAACCGGAACGCCCTTCCACCGCTCGTTATCCACCCGCATAGCCCACTGGGCAAACGTCGCCGTCTTTGACCCATCCGGCACCGTTTCATCATCGACATACGCCTTGCCCGTCCCGTCCTCCCTTGGTCCATCCTTGGCAGCTGCATACTGGCCCAAGACGACGTCTTTCGGATCGACGGGTGGCATCGCTTGCAAGAGGCGTACTTTATTGGCGCGCAGGGAGTCGTCTGTGAGGGATGTGGGCGCATCCATCATCATGATGGCAATAGATTGCAACAAATCTATCCCTGCGTCAGCACTCCTGGACGCGAATACCTCGACGGACTTACGATTTTGTCCGACATCCCGGATCATTCCAAACTCGTCAAAGTATCCTCCCCTGCCCTCTGCGCCAAACGTCTCCTTCATCACAACCGATACGGCTTCGACGTACTTGTTACTGAGGAGAGGCTCCACAAAGGAGTTTGCAAAGCGAAGGTGATAGATCTCGCGGACCATTTCTTCACCTGGAACGACACCGTCAGTCAGGACCCAAAGCGAAAAAGCGAATGACAAACCAAGATAATGATCGATTCTCCACACCTCTTCTTCCTTCCAATCCTTCCCGATACTGTCTATCATCCCTCGACAATCATCCGTATCCTTGCCAAACGGCTTCTCAATCACGAGCCGATTGATTTGTCCCGACGCGTAGTTGTGTTTCTTGATCATCGCGGATACTTGCGCAAACGATGAGGGCGGAAGGGCGAGGTAAAAGATTCTGTTCGAGGTTGCGCCGCTGAAGACGTCTTTCTCAATGATCTTGAGTTGCCTAGCGGGGTTCAAGGACGTTAGCACAAGAGTCAACAGGAGGAAGCAAGACGTGGACTTACTGCTCCAACGCTTTGAACGCGTCATCCTTATCATACGCTCCCTTGACATATCGAACTATCCCCTTAAACTCCTTCATTTTCCCCTCATCCGCCTTGCGATGTCCCTCCTTGACATCGTCCCTCACCTTCCAGAACAATTGCTCGTCCAGTCGTTCCTCGGACAAATCCGATCGTGCGTAACCAATGATCTGCGTTTCTTTGCTGGCCTGTCAGTGCGTGTTCGCTCCGGCAATATGAGAGCTTACTGGGAGGCAAGAGTCCCTCCTCCCACAGCGTATACAACGCCGGAAACGTTGATTTTTTGGCGAGATCGCCGGAAGCGCCGAATACTATCTCTACGGGTCAGTCCGGACTCGTTGTAAGACGAATGAAACATACCGATCACGACAGCGTTCTCTTCGATAGGCCCTGGAGTCGTCATTGTGTATGCACGTAGTGCGGAAGAGTCGAGTAGTGTGAGAGGAAAGGCAGTGGTTTTGCCTTCATCGTTGCTGAATTATAGCTGTTGAATTGGTTCTTTCGCAGCCGTTGGAAGATGACGTATATCGATCGCCCCTTTGTTGTCTCAGGAATAGGCCCGAGCGCGGATTATCAAATTCAATCTCTCCATCTTGCTGCCTAATGGGGGCGCCCAGCAAAGCAGTAGTGGTTCAAGGCGACGTGCACGCGACTTCCCAGTCTCTGCGTTCTTCTGATATTTGACATCACGATGGAACTCGAGTATGACATCTCGTTGCAACCTATCCTGTATACAACCTTTCCATGACCCTCAGCTCAATGCAAGAACCCCCGAATCGCTCCGCCCACGCCTTGCACATCCAACAAGAACGTGTCATGACCCCACACCCCGCCCAACTCGTAATACGTCACCTGCTGATTCCCGGCAAGCTTCAGCGCGTCCGAAAGCTCCCGCTGCTGCTCGACGGGGAAGAGCACATCGCTCTGAACGCCGAGGACGAGCGCCGGGATATTCCGGAGTCGTGCGAGACCGCGCGAGAGAGTTTCCAAATGCGGGGATTTTGACGTCGGGATGAACGTCGATGAGTGCTTCTTGCCCGAGGTCTTGACCTCTTCACGCGTGACGCCCTCCGAGGGATACGGAAACGGCCTCTCCTCGTCCGGATACGCCTCGCGGAATTTGTCCGCAAGCGCCACCAACGCATCCTCGGTCATATCGAACAGATCCATCGCCTTGGACAGATAGATCATCGAGTTGGCATCGTACGTCAGGCAGAACCGTTCGCCTTGATGGTCGAGGTAAGTCTCAATCAGGAAATCGGGCGACAGCGAGGGCACGCCGATGGTTTTCTTGCCCGACTCGTCGGTGGCTTCGGAGAGCATCTTTCGGCCGAATCGGGTTTCCCATTCGGGACCGGAGCGGTAGGTGATGGTGGCGATTTCTGCGAGGGGTTAGCGTGCACTTAGACTCGGCGGCAGAATCTTACGTCGTGCGAGCTTCATCCCCGCGTGGGGTGGCACCCCATCATAGTAGAAGCCCCTATTCCAGTTCGGATCCGCCATCAACACTATCGAACCGTTAGCCAGGCCCCAACGATAGTCGCGACAACTCACCACTCCGCTGCGCAAACCTCATGCCGACGCCGTTCAAACCGCTCCTCCCCGTCGCGCTGATACTTGCCACGCGACCGACCCGTTCCGGCTCGAGGTACGCCAACGCGAGGGACTGCATGCCGCCCATCGATGAGCCGATCGAAGCGTACAGTTTGTGGATGCCTAGCGAGTCGAGGAGATCTAGTTGTGCGCGGACCTGGTAAAGAAAGGGTGAGTTTAGAGACTGAGGAGACGGAGAAGAGCGAACGTACCATGTCGAACAGACCGACCATGGGGAACCTTGTTGCCCATCGTTCCCCGTCCTCACCGTGCGGCCACTGCGACGACGGTCCCGTCGATCCACTACCCGAAAATGAGCCGGAGATCCGATTCGTCTCCGCAGGTACTCACAAACAACCCCCAACGACGTTCGTGCAGATCACGAAAAACTTGTCCGTATCAACGCTCTTTCCCGGCCCGACGAAATCCTCCCACCAGCCCTTTTTTCCGCCCGTCTCCTGCGCGACGCCGTTGCCCCCGCTAGCAACGTGGGACGAAGCGGATAATCCAGTATGCAAGAGAATGGCATTACTTGCGTCGGCGTTGAGTTTGCCCCATGTTTCGTAGGCTATCGAGTAGTAGGGAAGTGGATGAGGGGAGTAGACGAGTGGGAGGGGGTTGGGATGGTGGTAATGCAGGGTTGCGGGCGGTGGCTGCGGGACCGTGAGCTTGAGCAGCAGTCGGACGGGAGACACATACGACATAGCACGCCTCTGCTTCGTTCGACTCTGCTTTGCCGCCCTGCAATCCATCCACCTGATCCTCACCCTCCACCGGCACCGCAGCAACCGGCACGCCCAAGGTCTTGCCCTTCCCCCCTTTCCCCTTGCCTACATCATGAGACCCGCCCAGCCCAAAACCGGCCGCGGCAAACTGCGGACGTCTCCGAGGCGGCAGCTGCGGTGGCGTCGGTTCTCTTGCGACAGAGGATGAAGGCGCCGGAGGCGCATGGGGGACCGTCGTCGTGCTCAGGCCTGCAGCCGCTGGCAGCCGCGTAGCGTGAGGTTTTGCGAATTTGCTTGTTGGATGCGCATGGGTAGCGGTGTTGAGCGAGCGGATCCCAAGACGGGGGAACATTTTGGTGGATGGGGGAGGTAACGTCCCGTCCGAACGACCTTACCGTCGCTGATATCATCCATACACTCGGTACGCTGCCTCCACTTTTCTGGGATTCGGAGTGCAGCAATCGATGAGGTGATCAAGTGGCCCCGCATTACCTAATCACTGTTCACTACAAGTCCATCCATCTTGTCCAATCTTCCACCTGGAGTCCTGTTCTACCGTTACCTCTCCTCCCATCCATCATGAAGCTCTCCACCATCCTCGCAGCCTCCCTCGGCCTCCTCGTCGCCTCCGTCTCTGCTGCCGCCGACGGACTCGTCGTCGAGACCCTCTTCAAGCCCGAGGAATGTCTCCTCAAGAGCCAAAAGGGCGACAAGTTGTCGATGCAGTACGTTCCCGCGCGTTGATCCACTTTTCCCAAGCTGATCATGCCTGGTCTAGCTACACAGGTAGCCTCGCATCCAACGGCGAGAAATTCGACTCCTCGCGCGACCGAAACAGGCCATTCGAATTCACCAGTGCGTCCCCGTTCACACCATTCTCGGGACCTCTCACTAATTTCTTCCTCCCTTCCATAGTCGGGAAGGGCCAGGTCATCCAAGGATGGGAACAAGGCCTCCTCGACATGTGCGTCTCCGAGCGCCGAAAACTGACGATTCCGCCCGAGCTGGGATACGGTGGGTTTCCGCTTCTCCGAATCGCGATTTCCCTCTTCTGAAATCTCTTTCTTGGGTGTATTGTCTAGGTTCGCGAGGCGCAGGTGGAGTTATTCCCGGTGGAGCGACGCTCGTGTTCGATGTTGAGCTTCTCGGAATCAAGAATAGAGAGGCTCCCAAGGTCGAGTTGTAAGAAGAATACCGTCCAAGTCCAATTCTGAATTCAGATAACGATCTTCACGGCTTCGAGGTCACGAAGAACACCCACCTCGCCCTGGCTCGTGTATACGTGACAATATTTCAATACAAATCTACTCCATGATACACAACAGATACAGCAAGTGATCGTCGACAACCTCTCAGGATCGAAAGCCCGCGAGTAACGTTTGCCCCGAGCTTGGAGCGGCAACCTCTATACAACGTTCGCGATACACTTCAAGATTGTTCCGCTCTTCAACATCGTTCCTGTCGACAGCGTCAATGGTCTTCGAGCATTCTCACATCCCCACATTCCCAAATTCAAGCTCTCGCGCGAAATCAGCGCCATGCTTCTTTGGCAGATGCCAGCCAGTACCTGCCGCCGAATGGCCAACAACCTGGACAGGCTCTGGCATGGTAAACGTCTGCGGCGGCGCTGCATTGCCCAGTCGGAAACCCAAAGAAAAGGCTGTTGTCGTGTCGTCGTCCGCGCTATGGGTCACAGTCGGTTCTTGCAATCGGATCGGATTCGTCGCAGCCAGGCCGCCGAGCCCATGCGCCGCCTGATACGCGCTCTCTGAGGCGTAGTACCGATACGCCTGGCCATGCTCATCGAACACGATGCTCCCGTTGACGAGCTCGGTCTCATCCTGATGCAGCTGAATATTCATCAAGCTGGGCTCATCCTCGGGCTCTTCCTTGACCTGGACGTCCTCTTCCGGTGCAAAGTGGTGCGCCTCGGCGAGTTCGCGCGAGGTGAGTTGGGCGACGAGCTTTTGTTCTCGGAGTTCGTGCGTCTGCAAGGGCTTAGCGTGGGTGCAGGAGGTATCCATGGCCATACCTTCATGTGTCTGCGCAAGTTTGAGCTGACTGAGAACTTTCTGCCGCAATCGCGTTTCGGGCATTGGTACGCTGCAGCGGAGGTCAGCAAAGAAAAGAGTAAACTTCTGGACTCACGTTTGGCGCCAGTGTGTACGGACATGTGGGTGTTGAGCGATGAAGGCCGATTGAAGGCTTTCCCGCAATGTTGACTGTAATTACCTGTGGTTAGAAACGCTCGAATCCAGCACGAGTTACACACCAAATATGCTTCTTCGGCGATTTCGGGGACTGGGATTGATTGTATTCTCCTCCAGACAATGGCAAAGCAGACGGTCGTCTTGACATCCCGAACCCATCATCTGGATCCTCGCTTTCAGACTGGAAGCTCCTGGCTTCTGGCGAGATTGGCGACTCCAATACTGAACGACTTGGGAGACTCGCCGAATGAATCGGAAGAGGTTGACTGGACGGAGCCATGGGTGTGCACGGTATGGCGAATTGCAGTGATCCTGTGTGCTGATGTCTTGTACTGCCGTTGGAATGAAACACGTCCTGTCTTACGTCGGCGTCATGACGGGGAGCGTGAAAGGCAAAGACCGAAGACTGCCCGATATCCGGCGGTGCGAATCTATTCATCGGCTCCGAATGAGGCGTTCGATACGGGTGGTACTGTCTGGCCAAGTAGGACGAGCCAACCGACGAAGGAGCGTGGAACTGCACGTTGGACTGAGGGGTAGCTGGATACTGATGGCCATCCGCGACATCTTTGCCAGTTTCCTCGCCTGTATTTGCACACGTATTGAACCGCATTCCTGGCGTTGCCGGAAATCCGACAGTCGACGAACTGGAAAAGACGGAACCATCGGTAGAGGCAGAGCTTGCAAAAGCGGTTGGAGACGGGAAGTGGATCTCACGAGGCGAGGTCATAATTATTCTCCGGCCATCCAAGGAAGAAGATAACTGCAAGGGCGGGCCGGGCGAAAAGTTCACCGCGGGTTGAGAAAAGAGAACAGGTCGCGCTTCCGAGATGCTGTTGGCCGGAAAGGAGGTCTGAACCGTGGAAGGCGTCATAGGTATCCCCATCATGTGAAAAGCAGAAGGTTGCATCGAATTCAAAGCCAAAGGAGACGATTTGGACGGATTTGACAGGAGTGGCGTGGACATGGTCATTCGCCTCGTTCGTTCATCGATGTTTTGCATGGGAGAATTCGTGTTGTGCTGGCTCGAAATACAGTTGACTGGCGGGCGCTGGTTGAGACATGAGAAACCGGTGGCGTAGTATGGCGTTTGGGGAAAGTCCATGCGGGAATCATTCGTGTGGTGAGCGATTGGTCGGGATTCATCTTGATCGGTACTGTTAACTCCTTCAAACGCGCCGCCGGGAATGATGTTAATCTCATCACTGCTTCCACTGTTTCCGGTGCCCTGTCTCGAGTGCGTTTCGTCTGATGTGAGTCGTAAGTGGCCACTCGGCTCGAGGGGGCTTTCGAAAGGACTGGCCATGATGATGGATGGGTGGAGATAGGCGTAATTCGAAATGAAGTTTGCGTTGATGTCTGAGATATCGGCCAGGATTAGCATATTGTTGACAAACCAACCGCAGATCCAAGGACCAGCAGATCCGTCGTCGGAATAGAATACCCCATGGGCGCGGTGGCGATCTCCCTTTCTCCCCTCGACCTTATATCGCCTTTCAACCCTCGCCCGCCATCCCGTAGGCCGTCGATCAAGCACAGCTTCGCCACGAAGCGAACGTCGCCTTTGAAGGAACTCTTCCATTGTCTGGATGCTGCCTTCTAGCCACCGTAAAAGGTGCAGGATCAACGGCCTTTCCGCAACTTCTCGGTGTTGCTGTTCCTTCCTCGTAAACTTTGACGGATCGCGACGATTCTCTCACTGCTTCATCACTCACCAGGCGGTCCCTTCCGCGTCCTTTCTCTCTTCACAAAAGTAGATCCTTTCCCACAAAGTGTCCGTCGATATCCCAGACTGCCTTTCCGTGTGGTGAAGGTGACCTCGGTCGTTTTCGAATCTACGTTGCAGGAATACTCACGGTCAGTCGTGAGTCATCGAATGCCATCGAGACGGGACCTACGCCGGTTTCCCCTGACTGTTTATCCTGACAATACGGTTCCTTTACGGTGGGGAGGCGAACCTCAGAGACGATCGGACCGAACACCTGGACCGATACATGGGCAATGTCTTTAGCACTGAGCGAAGGCAAGCGAAAGTGTACCAAGCATACTCGAACGATTTATCCTGTGATTGCAGTCAACGGAGAGCGAGTCCAAGACCTCTCGAGGTAAACGGGATTAGATGTAGACAGAAGGCTCTAGAGGAGATACAGAGCTCACCTCTTTCCGAGAGCTTCAATACACTCGAAGCAGCTAGTCATACGTTTGTAGTGGAATATTCCTCTCGAGGAAGAACGACGCCTTGCACGAACCGAGTTCCTTTTCAGACGGTGTAGCCCCGTTTGGCGTGGCGGGCTGTATATCGCTATATCGTTGAAGTCGCTGTCTAGGCTTGGATCCTCTCGCTGTGTCGTCTACTACTTCTTCAGTTCCACTGATGCCGGGTCCCCTTGAGTACGGCTGTCCCTCGGTACGGACAAGAATCGTATTGACTCGTTGCCCCTCTACGGCTGACCTTTTGATTCCGTTTTGTTGCCCGATGCGATTTGGAAGAATAACGTCCAGTACGTAACCCTTCTGCATCGGGTACTCCAACAGCACAGCGCAGAGTGTTGAACAATGGCAGTACCGGCGGCTGTTGAGGATCGGCGGTCGATCCTTTTGAATGGCGGTTTCGCTCGAGTTGAAACTTGAGGCAGTCTGTCCCAGCGATGTTATCGTCGAGTGCGCACTATAGGCAGGGGGTGCGAAGTCAGAGAGCGCAGGTCGTACCCACGGTCCAGAATCCCAATAGTGGTCTGTCGCCAGGCGAAGACGCAAGAATGATGGTTGGCATCTGTGCGATCGGGCAAGAGTCAAGACCTCATCATGCGATTGATGCACCCTACCGTTTTAGCTTTCCAGCTAGCGTTCCCAGGCAGCGGATGTCAAGTCTTCCATGGCAAGGCTTCCATGGGTTGCTCTGAAGGAAAGGTGCGATGCCTAGGCTTGAACGACAGAACGGCGATTGATGGCCATCAAAAATCAAAGGAGGATCAGCTACTTCGAAATGCTTCCGTCATTGATGGAAGCTTTTGGATCTGAAACGCGAACGCAGGTTGAGTCTACCAGCTCAGGCAGTAAGCTGGCGGCTGCAATTCCCGATGTTGGGGTACTGAAACCATATTGGGTGGTGAAGATGTAAGGTGACCGTCCGGCAATAAGCTGGAACTCTATCAGGCAAGGCGTTGCCACGATGGTGGGCGAAATCCACCTCTTCGCTAAAGAAAACTCCTGTCGGTAGCCTACCCTTGGGCACAGGTCAAGCTCACTCGTCTGAGCCTATAACTTATACAGACCCAAAGTTAGGCATCCCGTCAAGACTCAAGACGAAAAAAGCCATTCGAACCCAAAATGACGTCCATAGCCCGCCACACGAGGAGAAAGGGCAGCCAGACTGAGGAGTCTCCTTATGTCATCAAGCACCAGCGAAAACGCAATCTCTCACTCTGTCGCAGCTATAAGCTCCGGAGATGCAGCCTTTCCGCCTGACCAAGCACTTGAAAGCTGCAAAGCCGGATAACAGGGTCGGCCATCCTGACCGTCTTTGCGATTCAATTGGATTCATTCTTGTATTCACATCTACGTATTGTACAATTTTTTGCGCTGGCTTTTGCGCGGATTTGACAGAGTCTTGTCTTCTTACGTTGTTTATCCGACCCACTGACCGCTGTTGATGTTAATGATGGAACCGGTCATCAGATTGCTATCGGGCGAAGCGAGGAAGACCTGCATTTCACTGTCAGCACCGAGTCAACACTGACGCGCCGTCGACCTACGTAAGAAGGCGCCAACTCGCTCGGCATGCCGGCACGGCCCCAGAGCGGCAACTTGTTGACCTCCCAGTCGTCCATTTGTTCAGAGGGGCGCGATGCTGGCTGAAGCGGGGTAAAGACGGGTCCCGGAGCGACAGCGTTGACTCGGATGCCTATGGAGAGGTCAGCTAGGTCTCGGAATGCAAGTCGGGGTAGGACGTACCTTTGGGAGCGAGCTGCATTCCTAATGAACGGGTGAATGTTGCAATAGCACCTTTTGTTGACGAGTAATCGAGCATGGCGGGGCTCCCTGTAGAGTTTGTGAGCACACTGAAAGTGTAGGGCGACCGGACGTAGACGTACCCTTAAAGGCGGTCACACTGGTCGAGTTGACAATGGTCGAGCCTCGCTTCATGTGCGGGACGGCGTACTTGGCCATGGCAATCATGGCGATAATGTTGCTCTGGAAAGTAGATTCGACGTCCTTGAGGTCCATGTCCTCGACGTGCTCGACCATGATTTGCTTGCTTGCCTATCGTAAGCGTCAGCGGGGAAACTGCGCCGCGGAAGAACCCTTACATTGTTGACGAGCACACTCAGCTTGCCAAACTTCTCCATATGCTCCTTGACGGTGCGCTCGCAGTCTTCGTGCTTCATGAGGTCGACTTCGACGATGTGGCACTTGCCGCCTTGTTGTTTTTCGATAACATCCTTGACTTTTTCGGCGCTGAGGAAGTCGTTTCAGCATTACAACAGCGAACAGGCGTACGAGAGTCGACCTTCCTGCTCTACGCTCACACGCCGTCGAGAATTCAAAGGTACTCACTCTTCCTTCTCCTGCTTCAAGTACGTGATCGTCACCGCCGCTCCCTCTCGAACAAACGCGAGAGCAACCGCTCGCCCGATTCCTGAGTCACCACCCGTGATGATTGCGGCCTTGCCTTCCAATTTGCCGCTTCCCTTGTACTCCTGGAGGTACGGCTTGCCCTCGTCGTCCCATCGCTCGAGCGCTGTGTGATGGGCGATCGGGTCCATGTTACCCTCGAGTCCCGGCAGGTTTTGCTTCTGCTCAGGGATGTCGACGAGTTCCTATAGATGAGGTGCAATGTCAGCTGAGAGGCCACGGCATGTCAATTGAGGGCTGATGGCCCGCGACATACCTTGAACGCGGTGATGGGTTTCTTGTCGTCGGACATGATGCGTGCTGTTGCTGAGAATTGGCGAGTAATCAATGGGATACGGCGGGCGAATCTAGCGATGGACATTTGGCAGGCATTGCCAAAGGTACTACATGACGGTGGATGAGTTTATATACAGGGACAGCCGTCGTCCAGCCTGCCTGACGTCCTGCCTGCGCGGGAGTAACTCATAATCCGAGCTCATGTTTCAGGATGACGTATCACCGGATCACGTGCCACGCGGATTCCCATGCATATTCGCCGAGGCTATCGCAATCGCAAATACACATCATATTCTCGTTCATATCACCGCACCGCCACACCTTCCCGCTTCATCCACGCCTCGACAGACTCCTTGTCCCCCTCGACGACCCCGCGATCTACAGCCTCGAGCGCCCGCTTCAGTGCGATCGTGGCGAGCGGACTGGCACCGTTGATCCATAAGCGGCCGTTCATACCGATGGCGGTCTCGTACGGGGCGTTCAGGGTTCCGATCACAGTCGCCAGGAGCGGAGTTGTCATGATTCTGCGAAGAAGATTGGGACGGGATGCGCTTTAGGAGGAGTGGACATACCTTCTGCACAACTGCAACGAGCAGTCCATCACGTATCCACCCTTGAGCTGTCCATATCCACCGGCCTTGGCATCCTTCGGATCTACGCATTCGATTTCCGGATCCATATCGCGTGTTGCACTCGTCACACGAGCAAACACCACTGTTCCCGTCTACCATTCTTATCAGCCAAAATTCGAGCGCGGACACGCAAAACTCACCTCGAGACGCGGCTTCATCTGCTTTGTTGCACCCTCGAACGCATACTGACTGAGCTGCGCAACCTGCGCCGTTCCGATATCCACCTTGAACGCCTCTCCTTGCCGGCCCGTTACGATCCCGACAACATTCTCCCCTACAGCCGGGACATACTTCAGGATGCCACTATCAGCTACTTGCAAGGCAAAGGGCAGACGAAAACTCACTCGTTTCGCCTCGACATTCACCCACACGCGCGTCTGCACCTCGCTTCCGCCCTCTCGCACCTTGCGCCGCTTGTTACTCTTCTGCAGCGCACCCATTTTGCGCGCAACGTAGAGCATCCTCGAGCCATCATCCTCGTCGGCCCCGTCATCATGTGTCCGTGGTGCGGATTGCGCAGTGCCTGGACCAAGATGCAGGTGTAGCTCTGTTGATGGTGCGGATGTTGAAACAGGAAGAGCGTCTCCTGGAAGTACGAGTGTTGTCATGGTTGCTGTGGGTATGGAATGTCGTTGTCGAGATAGCATGATCGACCTGAACGTTCACCGTTTCTGAAACTGTCGCAACGGGCGCGATCGAGAGGCGGAAGCAGAATCGCAAAACGGCACGACGTTTCATGAATTCAACTGAACTCAGGTCGTCGTTCTTCGTTTTCCGGAAGACACCATCAACCACTATGTCCGTTCTCACAGCGCCATCACTCTGGCGGAGATGCATCCCTGCTGTAAGGGTAGGCCGCCGAGCTCCGTACTGCGAATCGCCGTCGCTCATCGTTTCCATTCGCAGGCTGTCCGAAATTTCAGCTCTTCCATAATTTCACAGGCGTCCAAGAAGCACAAAGTGGTCGTCAACCCCAATGCAATGCCGTTAAAAGAAGCAGCACATGTTCTCAAGGTGAGCTCGTTGCCTCTCCGCCAAATTCTCATCCTCAGACGACCCTTTTCCAGGCACTCGCCGTCAATTCGCCCTTCTCCGCATACGAGATTGAAATCGTCACGAAGTTCGACAAATCTGCGCTTCCGTTGCGTGGACGCATGTCGCTGCCGCGAGATCCGAGAAAGCAGGAGGAAGTCGTGTTGGTGTTTGCCGAGGGGGAGAAGGCGGTTGAGGCGCGGGAGGCCGGAGCGACGTTTGTAGGAGGGGAGGAGTTGATTCCGAAGGTGAGTCGAGTCTCGGCGGACGATAAGAACACGCCAGCGGAAATGTGCGACCGGGTCATATGGGAAAAGTCCGAGCGCTGGTAAGGAGGGCGGCGGGTATGGGAGTCGCGGTACGAGCCCATGGAGAATCCCCAATGCCGTTGGACGGCACCGTTGCTTTCATGCCGATAGGCAGGACGCAACGGAATGAGAAAGACAGCATCGGCCTCTTCACGCAAGCCACTTGGACCGCGTCCGCTATCCGAGCATAGAGCTAACCCTTGTTCAGGTTCTCTCCGGTGAAATCAGCCCAACAAAAGTCCTCTCAACGCCCGCCATGCTGCCAACCATCGCCCCTAAGCTCGCCCGTTTCCTTGGTCCCAAGGGCCTCATGCCGGTCGCCAAGCGTGGTACTGTGAGAGAAGATGTCGCCGAGGCGATCGCCGAAGCTCGTGGTCTGCTGGACTGGAAGGGCGACAAGCAAGGGCATGTTCGTGCAGGTAAGTTCAGTAAGGTCGCCGGCATTGTCCAAGCCCTGATGCACATCCAGCCGTCGCGCGCACGACATTCCCCGTAACCGATGTCGAGGCAAACGTCAGGCATTTTGTTAAGGCAGTCAAGGCCGGACAGGCAGCGTTGGCGTCCGATAACACGTCCGTCAAGCGAGGTAAGTTGGTGTCTAGAGAGCCTCGGAAAGCTCAAGCTGATGCCTTATAGGCTCGCCGATTTTGCGCGTCAACCTCGCCACCACGCATGGGCCCAGTATCGAGCTCAACGATTTGTAATAAGTACAACCTAGTTTCGATACAATTTGCCATAAATCATTAAGAACGCGATCACATGTACACCCAGAAACACGTAGAATACCCTTCCTTCGCCCTGCATGGCCCCTTGATCGTCCTTGTACGCCAGCGCGTCCCGCAGCGGCAGGAACGTCAATGCGACGACAAAGTTTGATAACCACGAACAGCTGAGCGCCAGGGACGAGACGGCGGGTACAGCATGCGACGGAACGAGTTCGCTGATGAGCAGGAACGGGACTGGTCCCAGAGCGAGCGCAAACGCGGCAATGAAAGTGACAATGCTGATGCTCGAGAGTATTTGGTGGTGTCCGTCCAGCCCCACCGCGAGGAGGATTGCGGAGACTGCCATGCCCGTCAAAGACATGAGCAGCAATGGTTTCCTGCCGATTTTCTGCCAAATTGTCAGTCTAGATTGTACGGGCTTTCGAGTGGACCCACATCGATGAGGACGAGCGACGGGAACGTCATTGCTACATTGATCAAGCTCACAAAGATTCCTATCAAGCCGCTTTGATTCGGGAGGAGTCCCTTGAGCACGGGCTGCGAATAGAAGAGAACAGCATTGATACCGGAGAATTGCTGTGTCACGAGAATAAAGGCGACGAGCAGTACCGCAGGGCGCAACGTGGGCGACGAGATCAAGGATCGTAGGCTTTCCGGTTGTTTGGATGTCATTGAATCACTGTCGTGCAAGAGCGGTGAGGCTGCGATGGGTTAGCACAAGACTATAATCGAAGACTAGACTCGCCTTCGCTGTCTTCAAGATCTGCCCTGCTTCGTTCCACGGTCTGTCCTTCATCTGATTCATCATTCTCCCAAACTTTTCTCTCCTTTTCTCGCTCCTCCATCAATCCGCCGCCGATTCTGGCTTGACCGGCCACGAGCTGCAACACGGCAACAACTCCGCTGACCGAGACAACATATCGCCAACCACCTAGCCGATCTCCTTTCATTCCCGTTGCTGCCAGTCCTGCTACTTGCGCTGAGAAGATGCCAAGAACAATGGCGAGTTGATTGAGGATACCGATGGAGCCGCTGTGCAACGCGACGACCTTGTTGATTGAAGTCTTGGAGATCTGGCTGAGCAGCGGCGGAACAGTGGTGATGGCCAAGCCTGAAGCCATGCCCGCCACGATCCTAGAAAGTTTTCAAGCATGATGGCTGACCGACATCCATGCTACTCACCTTCCGGCGAGAACGACCAGCCAATGCGGGGCAGCAAACATCATCAGGCTGCCTACAACGTTCAGGAGCCCCGTCACCTTGATACTACCAATCGCTTGTACCCTTTCTCCAATTTTGGAACTCAATAAGGATCCCGCCAGCCCTCCGAGAGTGAAGATCGCCGTGACAGCAGAGTACCGCCCAGAGTCGATGTCGAGACATGGCGGCAACCCGCTCGTCGTGAGCAAATTAGAGGCAGTCGAACTGCATGTGATGGATGCTTCGGGAAAATTGAGCTCAGAAATGTGATAGCCGTCTTGAGAACCGCATTAGCTTTGGTATTCAAGGGGAACCCGGACGTACAATACCACGAGGATCTATAAGAAGTGGACGTGAGCTGCAATCGGGGTGGACTCTCGAGACGTACAAGCAACACCATAAGATGAGTTCGACGTCTTGTAACAGTGTGTAACGGGCCATACTGACGGGAATCGACGGTGTAGCTTCACAAGGTATGGCTACAACAGCGGTGGAGCTTGATGTACAACTGCCGTTTGGCTCTTTATATGTTGAACCAATTCATGCTGGCGATTCGGGATTTCAGATCGCTAGACCCCGTCGGACATCCCCGAGATGGCCCGCCGTATACCACCTTGACTACTGTATCCCTTCCGCCTTTTGTGAACGCGCCATGACGAGGAAGCAGCTTGCGAGGATTGATATGCAGCTATCTACCAGTCTTGTTGCCCAGGACCGTCATCATCCGGTATCGCAGAGACGAAGATGAGCGAGTCTTGGGCCATCACATGAAGCGACCGTACATATTCCCGGATCTGAGCGGGAGAGGGTGAGTCCTTTTCGATTCTTGACGTAAACCAGCCTTGCCATGAACCTACCCTTGTTTCGTCTTCAGATCGCACTCTAGCTCCTCAAGGCGAGTCCTCTGCTCCTGAGACTCGTCTACGAGGTAATTACAGTCAAATCGGCCGTAAGGCGTACTCTTTGGACTTACTCTCGAGATGCTCAATGTACGTTATCGCTTCAAGTGACGCCCGTCAGCAGACCGCCCGTGATTTATCAATAATTCAGGGCCCACCTTCATCGAGAATGTTGATCTTGCTGCCTTTTCGCCCCGCCATTGGCAACAAATCTTTTAGTTTTGAAAAACGGTCCCGAAGTTCGTCCCTTCGGCCTCGCTCTGCTTCGACTCGAGCCTTCCTTGGACTGTGCTCGGCAGCGGTCGATGATGAGATCGTTTCGGACGATGCCATGGCTTTGAGCGATGTGGAGCAGTAGGTTCCGTACGTCGACTTCGAGGCAAGATCTTCCACTTCTGCCAGTACACTTGCTTGCCGGGGACAAGGCGTCGATTCCCCATGGGAAACTATCTCAAGCACATCTGGTACCGCCCAAGTGTCGGTCTTTGTAAAGACACCAGTCAGCTTCGGCTTTCCAGAGGTACCGATGGGTCGAGGCGAATTCAAGAGCGCGTCGAGGCCGCCAGACGATGAGGGAAGAGAAACAGCTGCGTCGTGGTGTGCGAGATATTCGTGGCTGTCTCCATGGAGGGATTCGAAATTCGGCGGCGGAGCCGAAGAGACGAAAGAGAAGGGTGAGTCTTGATAGTGAGCGGGTTGCTGTGGGTAGACCGGTGGTTGCTCGGATGTTGGGATGACTGATATCATCAGCATCAAGCAGAACCTGAGAGCCAAGGAGTCTCACCTTGTACAGGATATCCCTCAACCGGCAAAGGAAGCGACGGTAAAGGACGGGGAAATGTAAGAGGTTTGGCGTCGTTGCATGTACGATGATCCTGTTGTTGCGTGAAAGACGGCAGAACTCTGTGCACACAGGATCCGCCGTGTTCAGCGTCCTGACCACCTCCTATTCCCAGGTAGGAATCAGTATCGGTCCCGGGCGAAATCTGCGCTACTCGCCTCCGCTCACAACGCTGGGTACATTGCCTGTCGGGTTCGGGTTGGGAGCGTAGGACAGCAGATTGGATCCACGCTGGAAACTCATCTGGCCGTACAGGTATTGATGCGCCTGACTTGCTGTCCATCGAGGTGGAACATAGGCCGCATCTTGATTGCCGAGCACGATAGGCGGAATCAGGGGTGCTTCATAGTATTCTGCTAGCAGTGTAGACGGTTAGTCGTGTAAGCATACAGACTTGCATACATACCTATGCGAGGAAGCGATTGCGGGTTCACTGTAGGCATAATAAAGTCGCCGTTCGAAATGTCGTAGTAGTGGCCGGGCTGCATCTTGGTCAGGAGTCGGAGTCGAACATGAGTTGATGTGGGGACTAGCGCTCCATCTGAAGGGGTGGATGATGGTGTTTCGCGGTTGGATGCACCGTTGTGGAATGACTGCTTGCAAAAGCCCAGTATTTTGTGCAGCAAAGTCTAGATGTAGACAGGAGTCAATCTGGCTAGGAAGAAGACGGATCGCCCTCTGCTCACGCTGTCTTGCAAGAAGATCCAATTTGAAAAGTCCTTGAGCTTGCCAATGAGATCGCAGGAAGTATAGCTGTCGCAGTGTGATTCAGTATGGTGGGCAGAGTGAGACGATGAAGGCGCTTTGGAGCACGCTTGATAAATCTCGTCGCGACAGGGCAGCGATGTTTATTACCATTTCGAAGCAATGCAAGTCCATTACAGTAGATACCCTGCACACCTAGACCGCAGGAGACGCCCGAGCGGCTCTCAGCGAAACCATGCTGAACACATATTACCCCGGGGATCAGCCCGAAGCTATCATACATCATAAAGGCATTTTCGACGGAAGCTGACCCAGACTTGCCACCCTATTTTGTGCGTCATGGAATGAGTAGGCGCATCATTCAGGGGCATGAACAGAATGGGTCCATTCTACGGGATCCGCAGAAATCGGGTCATTATTTATCGATAGGAGATGCATGGAAGACGCTGAAGATGCTTTGTTTCAGGTTGAGACTTTTTCCCTGCTTTCTTTCGCTAGCAGACAGGGCGAGGAGCACGGGAAAAACTCCGGATCTGCGTATCGAGCACAGGATGATTTGCAGAGATGCGATCCGACTGGGATACGAGTCAGTTTGCAATGCTATCTGACAGGGCGATAATGATAACAACATGACACAACACGCAACCCAGACCCGACTTCAAGGAGAGCCCCAGGACAAGCCTTTTACAATGCAAAGACACTACCGACTATTCTTCAGTGTTGATGAGCTCGGACACCTTCCAATCCTCGAAGCTTCCGTCTGCAGAAAGGGCTTTTAGCATGCTGATATGTGGATTGGATGTGGATATAGACTCACCAGGCAGATACCGTCTCACGACCAACGGGATCTTCTTGGCCTTGAGCTCTTTCGTAGCAATTTCCAGCGGATCCGTTTCACCCTCCAGCGGTACCAAAACCGGTGCATTCATACTGCGTGATTGGACCAATTAGCAGATGTCTTGCAGGAAACGTGTCGCCTTACCTGATTTGCAGAGCTCTTGTGCCCAATATACGTGCTCGCTCGTATTTCGTCAAATACGGCGTTGTCACACGCAACTCGTTGGCCTTGGGAACCTTGCCTGTTCGCACTTCCGCCTAACGAATAGTCTTGATTAGCGTTGTTTCATAGCTTTGATGCTTAACGATGTCGGACATTCGCGGCCAAAGGACCAGCGGTGTCTCGATGGACAGTCACCCCATAACCCCAACTGCCAATCTTTACCCAGAAACGTGAACTCACCCCACCGCCCGCTGCTCCGTTGACCCCACCAGCTGTATCTCCCATCTCCTCCGCCTGATCTGCCGCTCCCGATGCGCCTACATCCCCTTCGTCGATAAACTGATCGGGCTACAGGGTGAAACAACGCGTTTAAACTCCTAAGCAACGGGATCGTGCGAACGGCTCTCACGTCTGCATCTTCAAAATCCATGTGGGTATCGGGGCTGAAGTGTCCTGGGTCAGCTATGGTGCCCAAGCAGAGGCGCATGCTTCGGCTCTGACTTACTTTGCATCATCTCCGTAATCTGACATTGTGAACTGGGGCTACTGTTGCTGTCTAGATGGGTGGAACTGCCGTCGGATTTGCGAGCGGAGGAGGGGCAATTATTGTCTTCCGGTGAGTTTGCTAGAGAGGACGGAATATGTATCCAGTGTTACAGGGAGGACAAGAGGTCATTCGTATGTTGCAGTATCAAGAGAACATGTTGGTCAATCATGCAGCAGCTAGCTAGCTGGCCAGAAATTCGGAACTCGGCCGCCGGCCGAAGAACCTGAGCATTGCTTTGTCAGCTTTCAAAATCTTTAGGGGTAGCTTGCATCCTTTTAGGGGTTGTTAGCGGGTAGTCTCACTTGAAGCTTCGGCTTCCCGACATGGCCACTAATGTTGTCCCTTATCGGGCCCGCTGTAGAGATCGGCGAGGAATTCAACTCCTGCTGATATGCAACACGTGAAGTGTAGATTCTGGTTCAACATCAAGGTCTGGAGTGTTCCGAGAGCTTTCCAGCCCCAAATGCGATCTCAAGCGTTCACTTTGAGCGGAGAGGCTGCGCTTGTCGAAATTCGAAGCTATTCGACAGGGAGTTTGCTCAAGATCCAGGAAGACGCACGTTCCCTGCTGTCAAAAGTCACCCCTTTGAAGGGAATGACTGAGAGTTTCCCGATGGGAAAGATGGCAAGTGAATGAACTGCATCTATGACTTTGTGATCTTGGTCTAGTACACAAGGTAAGCAATTGCTCTGCGGGAAGGCAGAAAGACCCGATTGAGCATGAGAGTATCGCAGCAACGCCTGGAATGCTTACAGTAATGGGAATCCAGACAACAGGCCCAACCAGAAGACTATGTTTCCGATGAGCTTGTTACGCCTGACAACAGGCAGTCGCCCAAGCCAGATCATTGGAAGCTGCGCCATCTGAAAAGCCAAAAGCAAACCGGTCAGGCGCATTCATGAAACTGAAAATTGAACTCACCTGCATCGCGAACAGGTATAATCTAAAGTTGGCGGGAGCGCGTTAGTGTACCCATCTCAACCTGTTTTCGCGGACTTGCCTGATCTTTTTCGTCACAACGGCCATAACCATCTCATGACAAAGCGCAGAGAGCAAAAACGTCAGAAACGTAGCCGATGTCTTGGACAATTGGTATGTTGACATTGTCGAAGCATATACATGACGCAGGAGGAAGGTCTGCACGAGAATGTCAAATCTCCGGACATCATTTGTCGGGAAACTCACGTGGACCGGCTTGTTCCATTTTCTCGCAAATTCGTCCCAGGTCGTGGAATTCCACCTGGAACCGTTGTCAGATGCTGACTGGCAAGGCGCGTCTGTCTTCTCACCAGTCTTGGTAAAACTCCCTATCCGCAAAGCTGTCGGACGTCAAAAACAAGCGCAAAGGGCACATAAGGCAAACCTACTATGTGAGCTCGGCAAAGCCATTGCAGACGCATTCGAATATCTGTGTAGGTAGAACAAAAGATGAGCACGATTGGGCAGCTGGACGAGCCTTGAGGAATTCACGATACTAGGAAGAGATATAAGCGTTTCAGCGAGAGAGGCGCCCATTCTTATTAGCGAACTTACTAGAAGATCCTGCAAGGCCGCGCGGTCGGGTCAGCGAAGATCAACGCACTCATATTTGTGCTTACAGAAGATAATTCACGATCATCGGCACCGCCAACTCCATATACGCCTTCAACAGCGACTCGCCAGGCTTTGGCATATAGGGAAGGATATAATACTCCGTGATGGTGTAAATCAACGAAAAGACACCAAACGTCGCAAAAACCTTTTCGACCACATAGATGGGTCGCATCCTGTACGACCGTCAGTTGGCCGCTACTGACGCGCACGAGTACTCACGTTGTGGTTCGCGGATACCAAAGTTGGTAGCACAGCGTCGGCATGCACATGAATTCCCAATACGACTTGTACCCGATATTCGCCGGCCACACGATCCCATCCGAGCCATGACTCGTCAATTCGTCCCGCATCGTATCGATGTTTTTCGCAAGTGTCGCCACACGCTCATCGGTGGCGAAGGTAAGAAAACTGGGCTGTCTCTGTAGTCGCGTCTGGCCCATGTGTGCTGGTTCGAGAGATGTGCCAAGAGGCACCTGGCTCGTCTTCGGATCGACGTTGTTTGTCCTCAGAATCGGATTTGGGGTCGGGCTGTCACTCCTCTGGTTTGCTGCATGCCGTGCGCGAGCACCAGAAGACACATCCCCGGCCAGTCCGGACAAGACTTCCGGCGCGAGCTTTAGTTTGAGCAGATCTCCTTGCGAGAGATAACCAGTGGTGAATGATGAGGTTCCTGTCGGAACGTTCGGCGTCCCGACGGATATATCGCTCCTCGAGCCTGAAGGACTGCTTTCGCGGCTGGTCGATGGGCTGCCATTGCTAGAGACTCGGGTGGTGTCGCGCTCGGCTTCCTTTTGCCGACGGACATCGTCTTGGGCTTTTCGCGCGGCTTCTTTGCGGATGGCCTCACCGCCATCGGAAAACGTCTTCAGGAGGGCCGACAGTCGTTTTTCCTCGTCTTTCATGTTGAAATAAATGCTGGACAGCATACCGTTATGGGCGCAGTACGAGTGCATCTTCATCATACTAGAGAGAGCATCTGGAAGAGGCATCAGAAAATGATCCGGAGGTCCTGTATCCTGCACTCACGCAGCACTAAGAACCCTGCCTGTACCCAATACCACTGACGATACCAGCCCCACCAAACTGCCATCGCGAGGAACATTGCCTGCCAGGTATGCTGAATGATAACGCCAGTCCAATAGTATCGATACGTCTCATTCTTGAGCCCCTTGACGAATGGCACGCATACGAACATGGATGCCACCATAACAAAGTCCGAGAGGGCTAGAACCCATGCATCGCGCGTGATCAGACGTCCAAAGGTGAAACTTAGGAGGGTGCGTGAGGTCTCCCATGAATGAACCACAGCCCGGCATAGAGTCAGGAAGAGGCCTGAAAGGGTATCAACGATTGTTCAAGTCGACAACGTGCAACTTACCGATCCAGAATAAGCTGTAGAACCCCCAGAACGGATCCGCCGTCGTCTTTTCATTGAATCTATCCAAACCGCTCGCCCTCGGTGTGTACGTGATCATTGCCTTGAGTTGGCTGGTGGATGTCGAGCGATATGGGCGAACCCTGATCTCCCCATTGGGCGTCGGAATGATGGCTCCAGACTTGCCTGGAACAGGGGCGGTGATGGAGATGGATTCGTCTGGATTTGCAGTCATCGTGACGGGCCCCAAGGGTGCGCCTGATCCTGAACGGGCTCGGGCTGCGGGAAGGTTTGACGACATCGTATAGGTCTCTCGGCGTCGGGATAGAGGCTATGATGGTGGCTAAGTCTGACCAAGAGCATTCCTCGTAAATGCCGAGTCGCTTGAAGCAGACAATTGATCCATTACGCAAGCTGACTTCTGGATCCGCAGGCTCGGTGAGATACTCCGTCGGCCGCGTCGGGCTCGGCTTTCAGCGATATGCATGGCTTGGGCTGACGGCGGACGGATTGAACGAAGCATATAGATAGGTAATCATTGTCACACGTCGTGGAATAAGCAGGTCGTGAAATATGGGAAGCCACGATGAAGCATCCAAAGGGAACGCCGTGCCCTCCGAGCCGCCTCCGCCTTACAGTCCCTCCGCTGACCCTGTCAACCAATCTCCCGCATGGGGTCAACCTCAGGCCGGACCCTCAACCGCGGCACGACCTAATCTCGCTGCGCGTCCTTCCGTAACGTCTCCGAGTGACCAGCTTACGCCGACAGAGTTGCCAACACCTGGGAGGCCCTTGTTGCGGGATGGCAAGTTTCTCGTGTATAAAGCTGGCGTGTTCTGTCATAAATGTGAGCTATGACACTCAGCCCACGGTCACAGGCACTGAGATCCATTACTCCTAGGTGGAAACACCGGATACAAGAATGATGATCCATACCATCCTTGCAAAAATGTCAGTGGAACATCGCATTCCACCCTCGCTTCTAACCTGTCTCATTCAGTGTTGGCGCAAATATTCCCGTCCGTACACCTCTGCCATCGCTCATTCATGGCCAACAGTCGATCAGCAGCACAACGCCGCCACCACATCTCAAGCGCAAAACTACCAGCGACCACTGGTGTTGACGCATTTCCGACCATCGCCAGCCGCAATGTACACCTCGCCTCCGCCTGTGACCCTCAATCAGTCGAGTACGAGACCGGGACTCATTGAGCGTGGAGGACAGCAGAATCGGGTTCCCCGGCAGAACTGGGCGGCGAATGCGGCACCACTGCTGAGTCCGCCACCAGGACAATACATTCCCCCACCACCACCGCCTCCCCCGCCTCCTCCTCCGATGATGTCACCGAATTTGTATCAGAATGGGTATCAGATGCAGCAAGGGCCTTTGCACGTTCTGCCAGGAGATCCTCGGATAGGTGGATTGTACGTCTTGAGCGTACTCAACGGTGAACCGTCTTCTAACCTCGCCTCGATGACCTCAAAGACCGTGTCATTACTGTCGAAGTGTCGGCACGATACCCGTCATGTTTGGACTCGATACAGACATCTGTCCAGTCTGCAAAGGCGTCGGCCGGGTATTCCCATAGCTCCAAGGTGCACAGTGATTTCGGTGGCGCTAGAGGTCGAAACACAGGCGCGACATACAATAATCGTTCCTTCGAATAACTCCCGGTTCCCACTCCATTTAGCGGCTCTTGGCCCGTCCATCCGACTTCTCTTGCGCAACAAGCGCACGCGAGACTCGCCGACACATATCAACCGTGATCACAAACGGAAACAAAAAGAACGGAATATACGAGCCCAAGAGGATGAGAAGCTGGAGGTTGGACAATTCCCCGTCGCGGGTGGGGATACTATTGAACAGTGATGCAAGGCTATATGGTTTTGATGAGCCCGGGAGAGGCGCCGGCGAGGGGACTTGCGGACTGAGCAGGTGGTAGATGCATGGCAGCAGGGTGGTACTTGTGGAAGCGCCGTAGACGATGAGTAGGGCTGTTGGAAGTCCAGTATGAGTTGTGGACAAGGGGGATCGCAGTTGTACTTACGGTATACCCATCGCTTATCTGCAGTGGAGGATAACGATCAGAAACGCAGTGTCGAATGTACAAAAAAACTTACTGTGGTACAAGCAGTATGCAGCGATAGCAAAAACTGGCAATTGGAAAAAGACCTCGAGGAAAATACTGACAATCGGGAGCGGATTAGCGAATTCCAAAGCTGCTCATTGAACACGACTTACAATGACCGGAACCAATAGAGATCCCGTGCACCACTGGCAAGTCCGCCGATGAGCGGATCGCCGCTAAAGCTGATGTACCAGGAGATGAAATCCTTGAGGAATTGCGGTACGAGACGCGGCGGATAGATGGCGACGCCGTCAACGAGGAGAGTTGTTGGCTGTGGGCTCGGGAGATGAAGAAGGGGATCTCGGTGACTCGTGCGGGATACGTACAATGTGAGACTAGCGATGATTAGCATTCGTTCAGGAATGTTGTGAGGAAGGACTCACGACAAAGAAGCCGAAGTAAATCCTGTCCAGTGTCCGCTGCGAAAGCGGAACTCGGGCAATAGACATAGTGCGAAACTTTGGAGCGATATGTGAGTGACAAGGGCAACGCAATGTCCACGGTTGTCGGGCCACTGTGTTTATTCACCCCCGGCCGGCCTGCCTATGCAACTAGTTCGACTCGCACAAGCAAGTCCATACGTCCATTGACTTGCATCCGAGACCCCCCACGTCTCGACGCGACTTCGGTTCCTGACTGTTCGCAGGCATAGTTGACAGCTGGATTGAGGGCACGGGGACCACACATCGTATGGTTTCGCTTGAGCATCTGTCGCTGTGGACCTACACCTCGTACTTGGTTCGACCACGATGGAGAGACGCACTACAGCAAAACGACGCCATGTTCACGCCGACTTGAACAATCCAGACGCAACCTCGACATTGGCTGCCGCCCCAACCTCATCCTTCATCCCTACTCCCTCGGCCGTACATCGCCCGCGTCAAGCCCATGACTTTTCAAGACCGTCCACGCTCGCCATACCGCCGGCGTATCAGCAACCGTTCAACCGACAACTCAATCTAGACAATGCAGGTGACGTCACTCCACAGGAGAGAGGGCCTATGGGGTTGACGATACGGAATGGCCGCAAATGGTCTCGTCAATTCGCGTCGGGACTCGGAGATGCGTTGAGACTACAGTCGAGTGTGAATATCATCTCGAGGTGAGCAACCGAAACGGAACTGTGACCAATGCTCATGTTAGCGCAGTGATGCCGAGTTGCGGGCGCAAGGTGAGTCTAGCTCTGTATGTGGGAGGACTCGCTGACCGCGGGATGTGCCGATAGTGATCAAAAGCTCGTAAGCAGCCCGCCTTACTGCAAGATCGCCTCACTCATTCCTCCTAGCCTCGTCAATCTGATATGCCTGAGCGCAATTTTCGTCTTCGACAACCTGGTGTACCCCGCCATCAAGCCAGCGAATCTTTCTGAAGCAGCATCCAGCAAAGCCCACCATGTCAAGACTTTCTTTGACCTGTTCTGCAAGTTTCCAATCTTTGCTTTTTGCTTCTGGATCAATGTGAGCTGAGCTCGGGTCGTGAGGTCAAGCCAATTGACATTATGATTACAGGCTTCTTGGTCGGCATCGATCTCGAAGCGTGCGCTGGTCGTGCAGTATCCCACCTCTAGACAAGCCCAAACCGAGCCGAATACGGGGAATCCAAAGTCCGCATTCTTGTGTAGAGTAAGACAATCACTAACAACCACCATCACAGCGTGTTCCGAAAAGTATTGGCATCGTTGCCACGTTTCCTCCTGATCCTGGACTATCAAGTGACGGCCCTCTTCCTCTCGTACATTCCCATCATCGGAAAGGTGTTAATGTTCAGCTACGCTTGTCTGCTCAACGCCTACTACTGCTTCGAGTAGGTCCGGGCTTTCCTCCGATCCAGCTGTTTTACTGAGGCTATCTTGACAGCTTCAGCTTCTCGACACGCGGGTGGAATCTACGTGCTGTCGCGAAGCATATGAGGCAAAAGGCTCCTTATTTCCTCGGCTTCGGTATGTGTACCCGCGGGATCACTGCTGTGGTACTGACGATGGGTCTGAATCCATTAGGTTTGGTGCCAAGCTTGCTATGTGGCTTCGGACCCTTGCTGCTCAACATGGCAATCTTTGCATTGATCTATCCTCTTGTATGTTTTGTATGACGCTCAAGGATGCTCGCTGAACAGCCTCCAGCTCGTTTTGCAAGCCCTTCAGGCTCGAGCAGTCCCCGCCCTCTCGCTGGAAGACGCAACAACGTCCTTGCCTCTGAGCCCCTTCCCGTCGGGCGTACCTGGAACCCCATTCCTTTCTCATCCTGGATCTCCGATCGGGACGCCTATTACCACAGGTAACGGATTGCCACCGTTGTCTCCGAATGGATATAGCCCAGCCGATGACGCCTTCGGCTTCCCAAACGTCACGTCGGACCAGATCTCGGCGCGGGTCCAAGCTATGGGCGACGGTCTCCTAGAGGGCGATGACGATGAAGGCAGCAGTCGCGGAGGCTACAAACCTGATCAGTGGAAGCGGGATCATTTTCGTTCTCGGGATCCGTGGGAAAAGGCTCGACGTTACGCGATACGAGCAACAAGACTCGCACGTCAAGTCCCGCTGTTCTGGATCGCAACGAGTACGCAGGAGACGATGCGTTGGTTTGTGCTTGGACTCGAGAGGCGTTGGGGTCGCAGCGGCAGTAGCATGTTCATTCCAGAGAGTCGAAGGAGCTCTGGATTGGGGTCAACGGGTAGTGCGACCGGCGGGGGCTGGGTAGCGGCCAAAAGGAGGAAGAGTAGTTATCGATAGATGGTACAATGGATGTGTGATGAACTGTTCAAACCACTGCCCCGCTTTCGGCTGCCTTCAATCTGATTAGATAAGGGCATGTGGATCATTACGATCGGCCGGAAGTCGAGATTGAGTCTTCCTGAATTCCTGAACACCCGACACTCCCAAAGGTGTTTTGAAACCGGCACCAAAAAGGTCAGACTCTCGGAGAATTTCTTCGCTCTGGCCCTTTTCCAAGATCGAGCTTCCGGATTCTCCGCAAACTTTCATTTTTCATATAGTGTGCTATATAGCACAAGGGATCTTTACAGAGTTTGAGGCTGACAACGAGTGGATCGTGGTCGACGAAGATCCACTTCACTTAGGTCTTTTCGATAACAATTCTCCCTCTCGACGAGTTGGCGTGATGTGACTACCCAATTTGTCGCCTTCGACCCCTCGATCTTCTAAGGAGGTCTCCACAGTTCAGCTGTATCCCTGCCTCAAGGCCACGTCCGGAGAATCCGGGAATTGGTGCAAGGTATTATCAGTATTGCGGAAACCTCGATCTGACTTTGGCTCAGCCGCAATCTCACGGGAGTGTGTCGGAGCTGTGACCCGGACTTAGTGAATATTGCGAAGGCCTGCGTATGAAGCGACTGCGCAATCCGCCACCTGAGCTCGGCAAACTCTGGTGAGATACTGGCGCAGATGCAAGAATCAGCACACCTTCTAATGCATCTGCATTGTAGATAGGTCCGCCTTCAGCAAAGGCTTCACCTCAGCCATGAGCGCAACTCAACGTCCCGAGCGGATCAACTCTGTTCTGGGAAAACGTTCACGAACAGACGCTCAAGACGGCGGGGATAGCGGAGAAGCTAGCGAATCAAGCAGCCCATGTCAAACGGATTCGCCTACCACGAACGGGATCACCGACAAAGGCGCTGAGTCGGCCGGAGGAAATACCTCGATACCGACTCCATTCTCCTGCACGTACGAGGGATGCCCAAAAGCCTTTGCAACAGCAGCACACCGGAAGCGACACGAGCGGTCCCGTGAGTTACATTCCGAAATGAGGAGTTTCTGAGGACTAAGCGTTCCTTTTAGATACGGGTATACTGTCGTATGGCTGTCCTTTATGCGGCAAGCGATTTGCGAGGAGTGATGTACGAGGCCGCCATATAACAGGTATTCACGACAGGGATCCCGGTGAAGTGCTTAAGGGCTTGGCGTCAAAACAAAGCGCACAACTTGCTATACAACAACCGTAAGTACTTTAAACGACCTTTAGGCAAGCTGTTAGCTGAATCCTCCCAGTGCTGCAGCATCGCCGAATCCAGACCCGCGAACAGTCCAGCACGGCGGCGTTTCATCCTGCATTCACCAACGACCTCCCGTTTCCTCAGGGTCAGTCGAGCCGTATCTCACCAACAATCGGATTATTTCGCAGATCCTTCATCCAGCGAGCTTGCCTTCATCTGAAGCAGGAAGTAAGAGCTTTGACCCGCTACCGGAACCACTCGTATCCAACCACGACACCTTTGCGCCTACCGGTATCAATCCTGGCTTTGGAGGCCACTTTGCTCAACCCGTCATCTCACATCTGGCCGGACCTGGGTCTTTGCAGCATCCGAATATGGAAGTGCTGCTGCAAGCGGTTTCCACAAGCCATTGGACAGATGCCCTGCAGAGCAGGAACAATTTTCCGAGTCCGCCGCCTCAGGCCACATCTTCGCATACACCGGCACATCCCTCACAATTGCCGACCGGCTTCATCAATCTTGAACTACCGGATATCGCATCGGCTTCGAATGACCTCGTTGGAGGAGAATTGGCAGATGTTTTTGGATGGGGCGTCAATGCAGATTGGATGAAGCTTTATAATCCAGTTGGCATAGATACCAATCTTCTGTCCTCGGAGGTTCCTTACGGCCTTGTCAGTCATGCCTCTATCGCAGGCAATAATCTGGTATATGACAGTCCGACTGGGATGATAACTCCGCAACCGCCAAGTTTTCCTTCCTCGGAAGGCAACCAGCCGCTGCCTACCGATAGGCTGTATCCAAACTCCGAACAACACATGGCTTTCTCGACAAACTCTTGCGGCTATAGCATCCCAATGGAACGGTCCGACCGCCAGGAAGCATATCCGTCGAGGACATCGATGATCAACCGGGACATGACGTACGTCGCCGCCGAGAACTACAACTGGAGGACGGTAGATGCGCCGATCAGTCCCGCCATGCCACTGAGCTACACGGCAGATCCTCGACCACTCCAAGGTGTACCCTCGGTGAGCCAACAAACGTAGAATAGATTCGAAGTCTGACGAGGATGTGCTAAACAGCCCAAACCAGCTCCGATACCTGTAAAAAAGGCACTCGCCTTGCCGAATCCGGTCAATCAGGACCTGTCTCCCAACGAATATCCAGCATTCGTAGGGACCAAGCATCATACAGCTTTGCTCCGTCTAATCAGTCTCACCCATGAGTCAACGTTTCCTCCACCCGACCTCACCAATTTTCCAGAACCCGGGGTAATGAGCACTTGCGTTGGGCTCTACTTTGAACACTTCCATCCGATTTTACCTGTACTGCGTCCGGCGGCATTTCAAGACCTGAAGAGATATGAGCAAGGAAACGCAGGTACCGAAAGCCTCGATGGTCCGGAATCAACGCCCGCTTCCAATATTGTCGAATACCAAAACCACCCGTATTATCCTTTTCTGCTCCTCACAATGTGCGCTATTGGGGCGACCTATGGCAAACGAGAGTGGAAGCCGGTTGCCATTTACATGAACGAGCTGGCCCGTAGAGCTGGAAAACACTTGGTATGTCCGCGAGTAATGAGGCTTTTCGTTCTAACAATCTCCACGTAGCGGGATCGAGATTCGCGAGCGGTCTTTTCCAAGCAATACATGCAAGCCCGTCTACTCCAGGCGGTTGCTGGTCTGGCAATAGGATCACGCGACCTCTACCTCGAGTCCGAGATGACACGAAGCGTTCTCGTTGCGGCGGCACGGCGGGCGAATCTTTTACGATCAATGAAGGCATCTAGTCAGAACTCGCCGCCGCATGCATATTCTCCATTACAATCCGGGGTAGGGTTGGAGTCCAGTCACGTCATGCCCGCACCAAGCGGGAGCGAATCCGAAGCCGAGCTAGAAGCGCGATGGTATCTCTGGCTGGAAGAAGAGGAGAGACGCCGACTCGGGTGGGGAATCTATGTAAGCGAATTCGACGGCAAAGAGAACATTGACCGAACCCTTGCAAAGATTGTGGATTCCCAAGGAGCCTCCGTCCTGAACGTCCCAGCTTCCTTCGCTCTGGATGAAATTCATGCGGCGATGCCGTCCACCAAGGAGCTCTGGGTTGCTCCCACGGCAGCAGCATGGGATGCAGCCGTCAAACGAGCACACAGATCAGACCCCGAGTCCACCGAAGCTCAGCCGTTTGATCGCGTCTTGCGTGACGCGTTACAGGAGGGCTTGCTGCCTCGAACGGTCTCCGACTTTGGCAAGAATATTATCGCACATACGCTACATAGGTAAGTAGCGAATGACATCCGCGCTCAAACGAGGCTAATTATGCAACAGAATCTGCAATGAAGCTACGGCCTTGAACAAGCTCTTGGTTGCACCCTCTATAAATACGCCCGTTGAGCTCCGTAAAGGCTCTTTCCCACCAAATCTGCAACAGTGAGTGAGACCTCAAGTCAATTTTGCGATCGCTCGCTGATGGGGTGTCAAGTGACCCGTATGCTATCCTGGAAAGACTGGCCATCTCCTGGCACGATTCAGTGGAATACCCGTCATATTTTCTCATTACCAACGATGTACTGCGTCACCATGCATACTTGAAGCTGGTCCATCCGCAATTTCTCGATTATGTCAAGTATGCTGCCGGACAATGGGAATGGGACACCAGCAAAACGACCGCAAGGGAATGGCTAGGACAATGGCTAGTCAACAATCTTGAATCTTCCCGGCGGATCGTCTCGCATTGTGCCCAGATGGCTGCTCTGCTAAGCCGGTTTTCGAAGGATACTTGCTGGGAGCCTTTTTGGGCACTGGATTGCTGTTTGGCTTGGTGGGCGGTTGTGAAGTTCAGCAATCCGTGTCGCGTTGCAACAGGACAGAGCACCTCGAAGCCATCCTTAATTAAGTGTAAGTTGGACGTAGACCAGAACATCGGCCGATTATTTACCGGTGTCAGGGAGCGATAATCCGGCTCGAGTGGAACGGTGGGTCTTGAATGAAGGTCCAGCAACATTCCAGGGGATGCCCTTCGAGGTCACCGCGAAAACCCTTTTGATCGAGTTTATGGGCAAGCTAGAAGCAATGCCTTGGAGCGTCTCGAGGGTAGGTGAACGAAGTGGTCCTCTGTTAAACTTGACTAACTGAGCCTACAGCTATATCACTCGGTTCTAGCGAGACTTTTGGCGGAAGAAACTGACAGTTCGAATACCTGAAGGTGCATCGCCGTCCACCCAGTATCGTACGCAGGAGCTGCAGGAGCGCCAGACGACATGACGGACGGTACAAGTAACTTCTTGTTGTGATCTGCTGGAATACGTCCCTTCCTCGAGTTGTCGCTTATAAAATGGACGAACGCGGACAAAACCAAACAGCTAGGATGACTTGATAGGAAATGAGCGTTCATATGACTCGACGCATGCGTCTCTTGATCTGCCGTCTATCCTGACAGCTATCCTAAGCCACCTGGCTACGATCGCAACGTATCTTCCCGTTCTGCTGGCCACTTCAGCGGCTCTTTCCACCTCGGATCGGGCTCTAGACGCCTGCGGCTCGGAGTTGAGCGGTGGCAAACGCAATTGCCTGCGCCTGCTGCGGCGATCCGGAGTATGCGAGATGAGCAAAGATAGAACCGGTAGAAGTGCAGATGATATCGCCACTGTAATGAAGAAAGGTGGCGGTGTCAGCCATGCCATCGAAGTTTTTATGCCTTCCCGGTACTCACGCGTTGCACTGGCAGAACAGAATCCGGCGAGAATGACATGTCAGCCGTTTCCATGAAAGTCTGGGATGCTCGACTTACGAAGTCCTTGGTGATGGACTGGTAAGAGGCGGGTGTCCTGACACGCAAGGCGGAAGCATCTCCGAAGCCAAAGGTGGCGGTACCCGAGTTTTCAGGTCGACCGGGAACCCAGTAGGGGCTGCGATTCAGGGAAGGAGGGTGGTTTCAGATAGTCGCATCGACGATAAACCTCGTGAATACGTACTTTCCGTAGAGAATGACCGCAACAATAGAGTTTCGAGGCAATTGAGAGTTGTTCTCGGCGGTCACTGTTCCGCATAGCCCAACGATGAGAAAATGCTGTACGTTCAAAAGAGCCCAGCGACTTACCAGTAACCATTGCACCTTGAGAGTATCCAATCAAAACGAACTTGGTATTCGGACAGGTGGCGAGGCGATTGTTGACGTGTCGCACCAAGTCCGCGGCGCCGATGGCGGGACCCGTTGCAAAGTTGGTGTCCGCTGTGTCGACCATGTAAGCAAGGAATTCGAGAGCCCTGCCCAACGAGCTCACCCGCGTAGACAACTTCATATCGAGCAGAATTGCCACCGACCGCATTGATGATACCGTTGACGGTGGCGGTGTTACCGTAAGGGGCAAACTGCGACTCGGTCGTGCCCCTGGCAGATATCACCTCGTACGAAGGGCATCCTCCGCTGGATACAGCGGATCCAGTGCTCGAACCGACACCCTTGGTCCAGTCGTACCCGCTCCAAGAGAACTGTCTCTCTTCAACAATGGGAACGGCCAAAGTAGTCGACGTGAATGCAAGGGCGACAGTCAAGAGGGAAGCCAAGGTATGACCGAACATTTTTAGAAGATAGGTTTGGGAGTAGGTAGCATGCTCTTTTCGCAATGGTTCTCCCCGGGACAGTGACTCTTCTATATGTACCGTGTTGGAATACCTCGCTTCCTCCTCTCAGTGCTAAGCCAAAACTTCGTCGCCGTCTCCGGCGCCACAGTTTCAATCCCTGCGGTCATGTCTCCAGGATGAAGATGGCATACGGCTATGGCGGCGTTCATGTTCACCCGGATCGTGTGTTAGCCTGAGTCTTAGCCAGGTACCTAGCTAGGGACCCGCTGATTCCACCTGATCAAGCCAGGAGCAGCTCAAGGAGCTATGTCAGGGAGCTATTACAGACAGCCTCACAGAGGTATTCAGGGCCGGGAATCGACCGGGAAGTACCAGCTGAGGTACGTAGAATGCCAGAGTACAAGAGCTAGTACAAGCCGACAGCGAAGCAGACGAAGCGATTGAGGCCTCCCGCTAAGTTCAAGATTTCCTGTTTGCTATACCCAGTGAAGCTTCAGGTCTTTCGGTTATGGAACACGGTAGGCGACGGACGTGACAGCCGCTGGTAGTGAGCTGGGTAGTGCCCCTGAAATCCGTGACTGCGTAACAAGGTCCATAGCAAAGCTAGAGCCTTAAGATAGCTCAACTGGCAAGCTAATTGCCAAACTGCCTTGGGGAGCTCTGGAGGCTGCGCCCAGCTAAATTGAAGCGAGACCTGACATGTGAATGAGAGAGCTACTTGTGAGCTAGACTAGTTTAGCTGGCTAGAAATTAGCTGTTACATTTTGGAGGTTAGAAGCTGGGCGGGCTGGCGAAGGGTCACCGTTGAGCTCTACCATGGTCCATGATACGTACAGCTATACGTACCATGGTGCGGTTCGTACATGTTGTTTCAGCATGAGCCCTGATAGCTCCCGTAAGACGTTCGGTAACGAGGCAGAGGTACAATGAGATGATAGCCAGCTTGATGGCCGTGATGAGCGGGCTACTAGCTTGCGCTTCATCATTACACACCTGTACACTTGTCGAGAAAAAGAGATCAAAGGGCTGGTAGTATGCTAAGTACTAAAGTAGACCGCTGGTTCGACAGGGAAAACTGAATGAGAAGCTTACTAGAGAGCAGGTTGAGTACGTGGTTGAGTACTCGCACGAAGGCATACGTGGTCTGAACTGTCAGGGACCACGGGCCGTTCGCACATCCGACAGCTTGCCTATATAGCCGTTGCGCCAGAATTCTTAGTCTCAAGTCTCAACAGCTGTTTCAAGCTAGGCAACTTTCTGTCGGCCAAGATTTGGCGAAGAGCGAGAAGACGAGTCGATGAGCTAGTCGTTGCCAAAAGGTGTCGAGCCCGAAGCTAGCTCTCACAATTTCAGAAACGTCAGTAGATTCGGTTCGCGGTTAAGGGTCGTTTCAGGATTCCAGATAGATGTTCATTGAACATCGCCTATCGCCGTTGCAGCTGCCGTTGCTCTCCAATCCGTTATCTGAGCTAGCTTCCGAGCTGATCCAATTGCTGATCCAGGTCTGCCAATTAACTACAAAATAGCAGCACTGGGTTATTAACCTGTTGGACATGCAGCGAAGCATCGTCGCCTCGCGGGCGGATAGATACGAGAGCTGATATGAGCGCGGATAGCTCAGATATGACAGCTGATCTCCTTCCAGGAGTTTTGCGAGTGCGGCTTGCTTTCACACGAGGCAGAACTGCTTTCGCCGGCCCGTATCAGCACTTCAGTCCTGCATATTGTTCACGATAGTGTCGAGTGGTTGATCGATTAGGGTGGGTTGCCGAGATCAGCTGACGCCTGGGCCGCTTTCGAATCGGTTGCGCAAAGAGAATTGGGTTGACTTGCGCTTCGATCTCAAATGCTCTATTTGCAAGGTCAGGCCATTCGGCGAACTCGACGGTCACTGTGTCTGGTAGCTGGTAGCACCACGAAAGAGGAAATGCGACAAGTAGCGACATAGATCCCGCTCGCCAAGAACTGAATATGAGTGATCGATTGTACCGTTGAATGCCTATCTTTGCATATCTCCGCGCGCTACGTCGGCTTCAGCGGCTAATCCGACATTCCGCGTTCATGGCATGCCGACAACTGTAGTCAGGCGATGTAACTGGAGAAATTCATGTGAGATTTTTGACGGTCATGCGGCGAACTGATAGAGCGACTGATAGATGATAGATAGCCAGCCAACTAGCCTCTCCAGTAGCCAATCGAGCAAAATTATTGGGGAGGATCGCTTCGTATCTCCAATCCCGAATGAATTCCGACGACAACGAGAAAAGAGCAGATGCCCCGGACTTCAGCGAATACCCCAGCTACAAGTCAATCCAGCCATCTCAGAGGTTCCTAGCAGCAGGAACAGCTGCGGGAACGCTGCACCTGACAATTTGATCCTCCCGGCCTGGCATCGTATGCCTCAGTCAACGCAGCAATCCGAAATGCTATATAAACGCGGCGCTGGATCCTCCCTCGTCCCGCAGCAAGATGATATGCCCACATCGCTCCTGTACAAACCTCAGGCTTCCCCTAAAAGATGCGATTTTCTGCCTTGGCTACCCTCTGCAGTACCCTGCTGGGTGCAGCAACCGCCCTGCCCGTGATCGAAAAGCGTGACAACAACACGTCGTCGGAAACCCTCGGGCTGTCTTCGATATCCGGCCTCAACGTCACATACTCGTCCCCGTCCAATGCGTGAGTACTGCAAAAGTCCCGCACAAGCCGTGTCTGACACTTCTTTAACCGCAGATCCCTGCCCAATGTCGTCATTTTTGCCACTGGGGGAACCATTGCCGGTTCATCGTCGTCCAACACGGATACGACGGGTTACCAGGCAGGTGTCGTCGGTGTCGCCGCCTTGGTCCAGGGTGAGCCGCCACGGAACGCCGCGCTTGAAAGGGACGAGCTGAAGCCTCTGATATCTGCAGCGGTTCCCGAATTGCTCGGCATCGCCAATGTTGTTGGTAGCCAAATCAGCAACATTGGAAGTCAGGACAGTGAGTCAGTTTGCCACCATTCCTAAATCAAGCTGACTTTGACCTGCCACAGTGAACGCGACTATTGTATTGCGCATGGCAAAGCTGGCAAACGAGATTCTGTGCAGCGAAGATTCCGAAGTCGATGGATTGGTCATCACCCACGGCACGGATACCCTGGAGGAGACGGCCTACTTCAGTGCGTGGTCTCGCTCCTCTTCTGGATACGCACTTATCAGCCCTTACAGTGGACGCCACCGTGAACTGCCAGAAACCGGTGGTACTCGTCGGCGCAATGAGGCCTTCTACCGCCATCTCAGCTGGTAAGTACTGTGCAGTTCGGGTAGATGTTCCGGTCTAAAATCAGGTTTCAGATGGTCCTGCCAACCTGCTGCAAGCTGTCACGCTTGCCGCTGATCCCGCTGCACGAGACCGAGGAGCCATGGTCGTCCTGAACGACAGGATATCTGCTGCAGCCTATGTTGTCAAGTCCAACGCAAACACGTTGGAGACCTTCCGTGCCGCCGAACAGGGATACCTGGGCATGTTCCTCAGCAGCAAGCCTGTATTCTACTACCCTCCGGTGCAGCCAACATTCAAGAGGACCTTCGATGTCTCCAATATCACCGAGTTGCCTTTGGTAGACGTTCTTTACGGGTATGTCCGAATCTGACATGCGGTATAATTCGACTCACACACCTTGTCACAGACATCAAGACTTTGATTACTTGTTGATCCGCGCAGCTGTCGCTGATGGTGCTAAGGGCATCGTTATCGCCGGTAAGTGCATCGTGCTGCGAAATCGAGGCGAGTCTAATCTTCCATCTGATAGGCACCGGAGCCGGTTCGCAAACCACCCCGTCCATGCCCGACATTGATGCCTTGATCGCCAAGGGCTTCCCTGTCGTTGCCTCTTCCAAGGTCAACGTAGGTGCCGTCGTTCCCGACAACGATAGGTCCTCGTTCATCCGAGCAGGATTCCAGAACCCCGTCAAGTCCAGGATGCAGCTACAGCTGGCGCTTGCCAGTGGATACAGCCTTGACGAAATCAGGACGTCCTTTGAAGGTATTCTCTACGACTACCTCTACTAAGGCGGCACCGTACCGGCCTCGAAAACGCGAGAATCTTCGCACCATGGGCGGCCTGTTCTGAGCGCTGTGAGCGCTTCTACAGATCTGTCTTCATAATCAGAAATCATAAACTATGTACTGAGGGATAATCTTATTTGATTGACTATATGTCTATATTTATCACCACTGGGCAGGTCGATATTCGATCATCACTGGGAAACCCGATTTGCGCCAGAGATCCTTGGAAGAATGCAGAGTGTCGCCCGGACCAAGATATTATCAGAGGTTGAGACGCTGGCGCTGGATCACTCATTTATACGACATATCTACTTGTGCTACACATAAGAAACTCTGGCTTAAAGCTTTTGCATGTCAACGACACACCGAATGCAGTCGCCACCCTGAGAATAAGATTGTTTAGTCCCCGAACAGGCCTCGCTCTAGCTGTCTCTACTTACATGCATGTCGTCGAAGCCCTGGTTGATTCCCTCCAGAGTCCTGGTGTGGGTGATGAACTCATCTACCCAAAGGGTTCCGTTCATGTAGTCTGGAAAGGACACGTAAGATCTTGCGAACATCACATCCAGACTGCCGGAAAACTCACCCTCAACGATACCGGGCAACTCTGTTCGACCCTTGACACCGCCGAATGCCGAACCCTTCCACACTCGACCAGTGACAAGCTGGAATCTGCAAACAAGGGATCAGTCATCTTCTCGACGACTCGCATGCAAGGTACTTACGGCCTCGTGCTGATTTCAGCTCCAGCAGGAGCGACACCGATAATGGTGGAAACACCCCAGCCCTTGTGACAGGCTTCCAAGGCTTGTCGCATGACCTGGACATTTCCTGTGGCGTCAAAGGTGAAGTCGCAACCACCGTCCGTCATCTCGATCAACTTGTCAACAATGGTTTGTCCCTCAGGCAGCTCCTTGGGGTTAATAAAGTCGGCTACGCCGTGTCAGTGCGTTGTTTCGATCAGGACGACATGTAGGCTTACTGGCTCCGAACTTCAAGGCGGTCTCCTTCTTGCCATTGTTCACGTCGATAGCGATGACCTTGGCGCACTTCTTGGCCCGAGCTCCCTGCAGAATGGAGAGACCGACGCATCCAACACCGAAAACGGCAACGTTCGAGTTTTCTGGAGGTCAAGGAATATCAGCAGCTTGCGCATCTTGCACTGGAGGGCGACTGACCGATTCCGGGAGTCTTGGTGATCGCTCCGAACCCGGTAGTAATACCGCAACCCAGCAGACAGGCCTTGTCGAGAGGCGCTTTGGGGTTGACAGCTACGATCGACACGTCAGATACGACAGTGTATTGCGAGAAGGTCGAGGTGCCCATCTATAGAGCGAGGGAGTTAGCCAATCACCGCATTCCGCGTGAATTTTCAAGGGTCTGATACTCACAAAGTGGTAGATATCCTGTCCCTTGCATCGGAATCGAACCGTTCCGTCGGGCATGACACCTTTGCCCTGAGTGGCTCGGACGGCTCCGCACAAGTTGGTCTTTCCAGACTTGCAGAACTTGCATTCCCGGCACTCTGTAACACGAGAGTTGAGCGCGATTCTTCGTGGTAACGCGAGTTCACTCTCGTGCCTACCAGCGGTATACAGCGGAATAACGTGGTCTCCGACCTTGACGTTCGTAACGCCCTCCCCAACCGACTCGACGACACCACCACCTACGAGAATATGGTTCAGCCTGCGCCTTGAATGAATCCTCTCATACCCACCTTCATGTCCAAGAATGGAAGGGAAGACGCCCTCGGCATCTTGGCCGGACAGCGTGTATGCGTCCGTGTGACAGATACCGGTGCTGTAATGACGAAAAAGACGGTAAGACGGGGTCAATTGCGGAATCCGGGTCTCAACCTACTAGAGAATCTTGACTCGGACTTCATGAGCCTTCGGGGGCAGGACCTCGACATCTTCGATGCTGAGGGGCTTCTTGGCCTCCCAGGCGATAGCCGCCTTACAGTTGATGATCTGGGCAGACGGCGGAGACGTCAGTGAAAGGAGCGTCAACTTTGGCTGTCCAACGAACCTTTCCTGCAGTTTCGCTTGACATGATGTTTACAATTGTGATTGATGGTGTCAGTCTGGTGATGATATGGAGCGATTGGGATCTATATACCGGGACGTCTATCGTGCTGTTGTCACCATTCCACCCTCACCACTGCCTTCCAGAATGCACGGCACGAATCCCTGGAAAGTGGAGGCGCGGCCGAGAATCGGATTGACGCGCTGATGAGGTCAGATTTCCCGGCTACGTGCCGGTGGACGCTGGAGCCGAAGAGCCCGTGACCGAACTGGGCGGGGCAGTTTGGTGTTCAGTTTGGTGAGATAGCTGGTGAGATGTTGATAGGAGAGCGTTCGGTTGGTGCTGCAGGGTATACTGATACTGCGGATCGATGCCGTTGCCGTTGCCGTTGCTGTGGCCGTGGCCTCCTTCCCAGAACTCCTTATGGAAGAGGTAAATTTCAACAAGTACACGAAATCTTGCACTGCCAAGTGTCCGGGAGCCGCGGGAGATCTCTCAAGAGCGGACATTGCGAACGAATGACAAGGATCGTATAAAGGCAGTTACAAAGGAGAGTCCATACAAGAATACAACCAGAAGAAACGGAGTCAAATTCAGTTCGCCAATGCGACCTCAAAGCGCAACAGCCAATCCAAATCCAAAGACACCAAAGAGTACGCTCGTCACCATCAGAGCGGCCGTCCTGCCCTCCGGCGATCCCGGTTGCTTTGCTCTCGCGAGGACTTGCGGGGCTTTGAAGGAGAAAGGAGCAGAGAGACGTGTCCCGGCGGCCGAGGACGCCTGTGTTGTCGACGCCGATGCAGCCTGGGTTGTGGAGGTTGTAGAGGAGGAACGCGGTGATGTCTGATTACCGCAGGATTCCAGAACGAGGGAAACGGTCAGAATTGTACTCAACCAAGCGACATATCACCTACACTTGTTGCAGCGCTTCTGGCATTTCCACCGACGATGCTTGTCCCTGTCGAGGCTGCTGTCGTGGTTGTTGCTGATGCGTCCACATTTTCACTGGTCACTCCGTTTGTGATAGCCGTGGTGAGGCTGTTGCCTATTCCCGCACTTTGACTTTGCGATGCGATGCTGACCGAACTCGCCAAGGTCGCATTCGCTGTCGGTGTTGACGGTGTTGACGACGATGTTGCTGCCAGTTGTTGCCAGACAGATGTATTGAAGTCGCCATTCATGTTGTTGAGCCTGTAAATGACTTCCGTCAGTGAACCCATGATCAACCCAACGCATCCTCACTCACGTGAATCTTGCCGAGTACGACTGATACGGATACTGCGGGTGTGTAGTATCTTTGAGACTGTTGGAGGTGATCCGTATAAAGTAGTACTCGCCTGAAAGGCGGCAATCAGTCTCAAACCGAAATGAGGTCGGGCATCGGTCTGGCATGAAAAGCTCACCATTCGGCCCAACGTTTGTATCTATCCACGCATCCACGCTATTTGCTGTGCTCACGTCGATATTGGCTGCTAGTTGCTGAAGGAGCGTTTGTTGAGTCGCGGAACCGGTATACAGAGCGATCTGCGATGGACCGATACTGGCGAGATGGGGCGTCGTGCCATCGTCCACTATAGAACACCATTAGCGATCCGTTCCGCCGCTTTCCAGAGACACGTACCCCAGCGTATCGTCAAGAGTTCCCCTGGCCTTGCCGTCGTGTTCGCTACCGGATTTGTGATGTACACGCCGGCGAGGGCAGATGAAGCGAGCGTCAATGACGCCAGCATGAGCGCATGCACGCCGTTGAAGGTGGAAGCGGTCATGAATTGAGAGTACAGGGCGTCCGTTGGTACAAAAGTGAGCTGGTATCGTGTCCTTGGTCTTCCTTTAATGATCTTGGTTCTCGTCGAATTATAGGAGAAGCGGGAAGCCCGTCGTCGAGTTCGAAGCGAAAGTGAGCGTGTTTCAAGGGAGCGTCGTTGTGTGTGCGGGAATAGGTCCTCGGTCTGCCCGAGACGATCCGTGCTGGTTCGTCAAGAAACGGTTTCAGACGAAGCTCGTCAGCGATGATTGATTCGAGAACGTGCCACCAAGAAATATGGGGAAGCTGTGCTGAAGTGGGTGTTTACAATTCGTCATTTTGAAAGGTAGAAGATTGATCAACGCTTTACGTAAGCGTAGTTTCTCTCTGCATCACATGAAGCACATCAAGGTTACGCGCCGATCGGATCCTGGGTGACGCGAATATCCAGTCTGCATCATCAGGCTCGAACGAAGTATTCGTGTGGCCTTCTTGCAGTCGCCGCCGTTGTCGGCATACCAAGCGATGGTCAAGGAATCACCGCACGGCCATTAGTCATAATCTTCTACACCTCTTGATACTGCGAAGCTCCCGCGGAGCCTCCTCGACGCACATCGCCTCCGCGGAATCGCGGTTCAGCCCTCACGATGGCGGATCGCCAACCCATCAGCGTTTTCGGTCTACAGGCTTCCAACAGCGCCAAGAAACGCCAAGTAACCACGGCTCAAAGGAGGCCCGAATCATCTCCCAAGGCGGCCCACGGTATATTGCGCTTCAGGCAGCCTTCGGCCACCACTTCAAATTCCGCCACTAGTCCGATATCGATTCACGATGACGAGGATCTCGAACCCGTTCGAGAGACTGCTGGAAGCTGGGAGCAAGAGACGCACACGCTGGCTGAGTACGAACCGTCGGGGCCGTATGACGAGACATTCAAGCCTCCGGAGCGGGACTCGCAGGATGAAACGATGCCCACGGTCTTTCGAAAGACGCGACAACAACCTGCGCGACATGCGGTCTCCAAGCGGGGTCCGGAAGCTTTTCATGTCGAAGTCAACGGACAGTATACTCCTCCCGCTACGAACAGTAGGCAAATACGAGGTGATCGAGCGCGGACGACAGACATAAAGACGCAACATGAGGTATGTATGCTGTCTGTGGATACCGTCTTCATTGCTCATCTTCCGATTTACAGGTGGACATGTTCCATTCATTGAATCCAGGAGAAACACCTGTGGCGGGACCGTCACGACCTCGATCGACCTCGAAGACCCCGCTCGCAGCACGGAGGATCGCAAACGCGGACACCGCTCGAATCTCGGCCAAACCATCCGGATCCAAAGTTCCGCCAGCAACAGGATTAGCAGTGCCATCTACCGCGAAAGATGGAGAGGGGGGTGCAATCCGTCAGAAGAACTGGCTATGCAAGCGGAGTGGAAACGATAGTACTTCTTCCAGAAGCAACGCTTTCCAGACAAAATTGACGGCTTATACCATGGACAAGACTTTGGAATCGAACAAGCGTCCAGGCGACCGCGAGCGCAATCGTGTCGAGTTTGATCTGTCTTCGCTGTCGGCGATCAATGGCAATAATCAAGATGATGATGAATTTGACGAAAGCATCCGTTTCGTTTCAATGCAAAACAAGGTGGTCCGCGGCCCGTTGGCAACATCCGCAAAAGATGCTCCGCGACCGCCAGTGACGAACCACAACCCGTCACGCGTGATCGCATCGACTCGCCCTCAGCCGCGCAGGAAGAAGCGCAAGTCTGATGAGATCACGGGCGAGGATCTAGAGAACAATAGTGATGAACCTGTCGCCACCATCGCAGCAGATCCTCGCGACGCCCTATCGCCGCGACTCAACTCTCACAAGCGATTCAAGAAGCAACAGGAGCGACGGGCAGGAGGGCACGAGGACCCAATAGCAAGTGATGCCGACGAGACCTCGTCACTCACCAGCCTCTCCAAAGGCCTTTCGTCGGAAGCCGCGGAGGAGGAAGCGCTTGTTATGGGAGCAGTCCGAGTTGTTCGCGGCCGAGCTGGGAGAGCGATGAAGGTGGTTTGCAGTTCGGATGCCGAAGAGATGGCCGAGGACGACAGGCTGGCGTCGGAAGCCGAGAACCAGAAACAGCTCTCGAAACCGGCGCCTTCTTCGACTTCCTCAATCGTCCCGGATTCTCAACCTTGGCATATGTTGAATGATAGCCTTGTCAAGCGTGCCCGAGTCGATTCGGCCATACCAATTGCCACCCACTTGAATTCGGAAACAAACGACCGCGATGGCGGATCACCGACGAAATGTGAGGCCATCACGCATGGAACAAGACTAAAAGTCAAAGATGGACCTGACGTGGACATGGAAACATACACTGGAACGCAACTCGGAGAAGAGACGGGATTTTCATCGGAAGTGCCGTTTCGAATTGTCGGGAGAGAAGCTCGCCCGTTCCCGTTTCCGTTGGAAGGCCCGCAGGCTTATCAAGGGTTCAGAGTGCCACTTCAAAGGGGCCAGAGCAGTATCACAATCTCCAGTCTGCGACATTCTGAGCCAAGTCAAGGGGTTACTGCGATTTCGAATCTGGCTGCAAAGACGAGACAGGCAATCCTTTCGTTGACCGAGGACGATTCCGCGACGGCTGGTATACATGCATCATCCGTCCATCCTCCTTCGCAGCAAGCAACCGATCATCAGGAAATTGGGTCGTCACAGGAATCCGAGTCACTGGATTTCTTCCGCCATATGCGCAAGATCCTCCCTCCTCCTACAGGTCAAGCTTTGCGTTCAATGCGCTCCACCGCCATTGAACCACGACCAATCGAACGTGATGATCTCTTCAGTCAACCTCAGCGCGTCCAAGGGCGCGCAATTGTTGCGGCCCGACCACTTCTCGATGATGCCGCGACGGATGCGAAGGAATCCGAAAGCCTCTCAGGAAATCGAGAACTGCAGGGAGTTTCTGCGATGGCTGCACACACGGAACACAAGGCGCCAGGTGATGAAGATCCAGCCGCTTCTTTGGAAGAGACCATGCTACCGTTGACGCTGGATACTCAGCTTCATCGCCCGGGCATTTTGTCTCCCAACTTTCAGCTCCGCCGCAGAATGACAGCCATCAAGAACACCTCTACAGCCCAGCCCGAAGCACCCGGCGCGCCAGCAAATCAGCCAACGCCTCAAGCCAACCAAGTTGTGGTATCACCAGAGGCAGTCGGCTCTCATCATCCCGTGGCGCCTTCAAACACGCCTTCTCGAAGCGATGCTAATAAATCAATGCATCATTCACCAGAAAGCATGGTCGAGAATGTGCAGACTCTGGCAACATGGTCGCCCGTGAGACCTGCGATATACAATCCCTCTGCCGTTGGTGGTCCCGTCGGGGTTTCAGGGACAGAGCAGGACAAGGAAAATCTACCTGTAATGGAGAATGCAGCGCGAGGTGAAGAGAAACGAATGCCAGATTCCTCAGATGAATTTGTAGGTTTCTTTCCCCTATCGTGGATCTCGCTGATTTTAATCGTTGTTGCTAGATCGAGGGTACATATGGCCCGATCGAAAGCCTACACCTCTTGGAAACGTATCATCGCGGCTATACCCCAAGAAAGGAGTCGGTGAGTGCTACTTATGTCTCGCCTCTAGTATCCTTCTCATCGAGTTTAACAGGTTGTCTCAGAACGAGAGAAGGCGATGCGTCGCGTGCCACTACGATCGCGTCGCGCGCCAACGACAACGACAGCTTTCCAGGAAGTGGATCAAGCGTGGAAAGGCGCGCAAAATGATGATGTGACAGCACGTTCAGCAAACTCTCAGAGAGCAACGCGTAGCAAGGAAGATGCGAAAGCTCAGAGCAAACTGGCGTCGTATGGGTTTCTAAAGAATGAAAACGTCAAGACAGTTTGTCCTATGGGCTTCGGCAAAGAATTTGAGGACGAAGATGATCTTGAAGATGAGGAGCAAGCGGGTATCTCAAAGACTTTCGACCGGCGCAGCTTGTCACCTACGCCCCGCAAGTTTTTCGCTGCTGGCAAGGCTCTGCGTGCCGTTCCATCCCCGCCTATCGATCCGAGAATGCGTCCGGCGGGAATCAGAGAACTTCAGCGGAGGGACGCGGCTGCTTCGAAGTCGGGATCATCATCGACAGATCCTCAGTCTCGAAACACAGACCGATTGGACTGGGTCGCTATCAAGCATGTCGATGCGGTCTCGCATGATACTGTTCCCAGCTCGCAGCCATCCGAGAACCAGCAAGATATTCTTAATAGTGATTCAAGCACTGACGTTCGATGGGCGACGGGAATGGCCGAGTATGCCGCTATTAAGGAAATGAATGCATAGTTACTGAATCACTGTCTGACAATCTGGTTGTATGAAGAGTTATGTACGAATAGACTACAGAATCTTAACATAGCAGTCCATGGCCTACGGGTATACCGGCATCATGATTGGCATCACATACTAGCTACGTTACTAGCTGCGCAACGTTTCACCCAGTCAGCTGACCGACAAGTCGGCAAACGATCGGGTATATCCGAGACCTACGTCGATACTTATATCAACGTGAGCTCTCGATCACTTTATCCTCCTTTCCTTTGGGTATGCATTTGACAAAGGCGGTGAAAGCAGTTCATGAATACTCTGCCTGAGCTCACCTCACCGGAATTGATACCTTGCTTGGGAACGCTGCGGCCGGACGACAGGCGGAAATGACTGGCAAAACCGCCAACTCGTCGCTCGCACAGCATCCTTTCGAGAGCAGCCCGTTACTCGGCACCCGTCAACAAACGCAAAGCTGGGGCCACCTCGTTCGTGAATTGGAGCAAGAGAGACGTGTGGACCTGGATGGCGGACGTGACATGGACAGTCTGTCAGACGCCGCGGAGGATGCGTCGGCAGAACCTTCCCTTCCCTTGCCGAAAAACCGTGAGTCTACTCGTACTTGATAGATCGTTGATAGCATTCTGATGTCGCCTTGACAGGCCAACCTCACATGAACAGGTCTTTAAGTGCAGTTGTAAAGCAAAGGTCACGGTATTACGTTCCGGTATGTAACTTGGCTTGTCAGGGAGCGCTTTTCAAGTCAGCTAATGCTCGGTATATTCAGGTCTTGGATTGGCTCCCAAACTATCGCTGGTCCAAGTAGGTTGATGAGATCATTCAGCAGCGCAGATACTGACCCTTGCGTTGGTAGCGTTGGCGGTGATCTAGTCGGCGGCATAACCGTGCGCATTCGATTCAGATTCACCGCGAAACGTTAGCTGATTCTCCGCCCCGCATACTCGGCTCGATAGGTTGCATGCTTGATCATTCCTCAGGTAAGCATAGATGTACCGGTATCACCAATCCACGTTAATGTGTCTGCTAGTCAATGTCCTATGCGTCTGGATTGGCACAGCTACCGCCAATAGCGGGGCTATATAGCGTAGTCATTCCAGGCTTGATCTATAGCTTGTTAGGGACGTGCCGGTGAGCAATATGGTTCAAGATACCTTGCGACCCTGGCTGACAATCTGACCTACAGGCAACTCTCCGTTGGACCGGAAGCAGCGCTGTCCCTGCTCGTTGGCCAAGTGATCACTCAGTTGACATTGAGCGATCCGCACACGATACCCGCCAACCCGGAGAAAGTCGCTATCGCGATTGCAATAGTCATTACACTTCAGGTATGTGGTCCACTTGTGCGGCGGGTCGGTAGTCGTCTGAAGATATTTCTACAGGTCGGATTGATTACGTTCTTGCTTGGTATTTGCCGTCTTGGTTTCTTGGATGTCGTGCTATCTCGGCCGCTTCTGCGCGGATTCATCACCGCCGTCGGTATTATCATCTTGATTGAGCAGGTAAGGAAGACATTCAGTCTGGGTACAATATCTGATCAGTCATTCATAGCTTGTACCTATGCTTGGACTCAACCATCTCCTCCACAATGCGCATACCCAGACCCCGATCAACAAGCTCGTCTTTCTGATCAAGCATATATCGTTCACGAATCCGTATACCGCCATTATGAGTGCCGTATCTCTGACCTGCCTCATTGGGGCGAAAATCACCAAGCGCGCATTCGGCGCCAAGGTCAAGGCTTTGAAGTATGTTCCCGAAATCTTCATCATCGTTGTTTTGGCAACCTGTACGTTACGTGGATCAAAGTCACTCCCTCATCGGGCTGATCATAAATTGTCCGAAGTCATCACCGCCAAGTTCCGCCTAGACGAGAAAGGCGTGTTGATCCTGGGCAAGCTGGAAGGCGGTAGAGGGATTCCTTTTGATAATCCGTTCAGGCCGAGGCATCTGAAGTACTTCAAAGCGACTGTACGTACACCTTTCTAGATTGCGACACAGCACATGCTGACTCGAGTCTTGTTGCCCTACAGTTTCCCACGGCTGTCGTCATCGCGGTTGTGTAAGCTTGTCTGCGGATAGTTGCCACTGTCGTCTCATCCCATTTCGGTTCAGCGGTTATGTTGATTCGATCGTCGCTGCAAAAGAAAACTCTGCCAGATTCGGTTACGCAATCAGTCCAAACAGAGAATTGGTAGCGCTCGGTAATTGAAACCGCTATATCGCGTTTACTCTTACTAATCCCTTGCCTTTAGGTACTGCCAACTTCTTTTCCAGTTTTTTGGGAGTCACAGGCGCCGTACCAGCCTTTGGCGCGATCACGAGAAGTCGACTCAACGCCACCGTTGGCGGAAGAAGCCAGATGGCATCGCTGTTTACATCTGTCATCGTGATCACTACCGCACTCTTCCTCCTGCCATACTTTCACTTTCTCCCAAAGGTGCGCACAATTTTTCGCAATGATCTTGTCGAGGCGCTGAACACGATGGACAGGCTGTGCTCGCAAGTATCATCACCCTCGTAAGTGAGGCTGCCATTGTCTCGACTGTGACCCTGATGTTTTCGCTTTCAAGGTGGTATACGCAATACTCGCGGAGGTTCGTAGCCCGATGTATAGGCTGTCTCACATGATTGATAATCCTTCTTAGGCGCCGCATGACTTGAAGTTCTATTGGAAAGTTAGAGCTTGGACGGATTTCCTGCAAGCATGTATGACATTCATTCTCACACTCTTCCTCAGTGTGGAGGTGAGTCTGGCGTTCCTGATGGCAATCTCTACCTCATACCTTCACATCGGTCAGATCGGGCTGGTAGCCTCCGTCTGTTTCTCCTTGATCTTGGTCATCCGCAAATCTACCCAAGCTCGCATAAAGATTCTCGGAAGACTGAAAGATTCCGATCACTGGATACCTGTTGATGAACATCCCGACGAGGACGTTGAGGAGGACATCCCCGGCGTGGTAAGTTGGTTAATGAAGGCCCTGGCACCAGTCTCATCCTCCCTCAGCTCGTTGTCAGAATTCGAGAGAATCTGAACTTTGCAAATACCGGTCAACTCAAAGAGCGTCTTCGAAGGGTAGGTCAAGGATTTAGTACCACTGCTGGGTGTGAACTGATCATTCTCAGCTGGAAATCTACGGAGCCGGCAAATTCCACCCCTCTGATGCTCCCAAACGCGATGGCGCGACCGCAGTCGTGTTTCACATGAACGACGTAGAAGATATTGATGCATCGTGAGTGTCTTTCGCCGGTGCCGCATGGACGACACCCAAAACTGACCTAATGTCGCCAGAGCTCTGCAAATCTTTTTAGAATTGGCGCAGAGCTATAAAGATCGCGGAGTCGGACTCTATTTCGTTCATATGCGAAAGAGCCAGCTCGATGCTTTCATGAATATTGGCATACACGACATTGTGAGTTTTTCAGCGGCCAAAAAGACGGGAATCTAAACAAGGAGAATTCAGATTGGCCTCAATCACTTCCTGCCAGACCTGAAAAGCGCTATAACAGCCATAGGAAGGGAGAACAGCGGTTTGAACGAGCAACGACCTCCAAATTCCCTTCCGGGGTCTGTGGGACGAGCATCGATCAAGCCCTCATCTGCTCGTTTGAGTCGCTTACGCTCTCAGCTTCCCAGGGACCTACAAGCTGGTGACTCGAGTGAAGTTTCCAGTCTGAGTGATGGAAAGAATGCGAATGGACAGAGAGGATATGATTCGGTATGATGTGAAACAAGGACATTATAGAGGATGTCGACAAGCGAATTGCTCGGCGCCCACAACATTGTATCGATTATTATTGATCAAATTTACAAATATTAGATACACTAGGACATGGCTACATATTTCTGTCAAAACTTTACAGTTCATGAAGCCGCCACTATTTGGAAGTGAAGGTTGCATGATCGAGCAAGCAAGCCTATTGTTGCCCGCGTCTCCTCTTGGCATTGGCATCCTCTTTTCTGAAGAATTCGTGACGATTCGCGCCGCCGGACTTCTTGGACTGTCGATCTTCTCGATTGATCTGCTTGCTACAGTCAAGACTCAGACCACGGCTCCACAGACACACAAAGCTGACTTACTTCACCAATCGGTTCTGCTCCACATAAGCCATATGCGATCCACCCGCCAGAGCCTGCATGCTACCCGTCATTCTCTGAGCGGGCCCTGCTCCTCTGCTTCCCGAAACAGGAGTGCCCGTACCGGACCTTCCAACCAGTTTCGGATTATACTCGTCGTCGACTTCGCCCATTCGTTCCAAATCGAAGGCTTCAGTTCCTTGGTTCAATACGGTTTCTAGCAGCTCGAGCTGTGCTTGACGTGTCGGGAATGCCAGATCGGGCATGTTCTCGATTCCGTGAAGCTCGGTGATAATTTTGAATGCGTAACCCTGGCGGGCGATGTATCAGTATTGCCGATATCGCTACGGCAAGAGCCTCTTACTTGATCCACCAAGAATCCCTGACGTTTCGTAGAATAGTACATTTCCGACGTGTCTTTTGACACCAAGGAATAGAAGAATGCGTTGAATCCCTCATCATTTCGTCTTTTCGCTCGAAGGATACGGCCTGTTTAGCCGCGAATGTTAAGAGTAATCCCGGCAAAGGGGATGAAGGGTACTTGCCGAGACGCTGGGCCTCTTGTCGTCGGGACCCATAATGAGACGAGATCTGAATGAGACATGTAGCCTCAGGCAGATCGATCGACGTGTCGCCGACCTGGAAGAGTTCAGTTTGCGAAGCTGGGCTGTGCAGGGTTCTGCCTACCTTGGACAAAAAGATTGTATTCATGTTGGGATCATGTTGGAATCGCGAGAGAATTCGCATTCGCTCAATCTCGGGTGTTCCGCCGTGGATAGCTGCCTTTCCGAGCTTTTTCGCATATTCCTGCAGACACAACGCATCAGCCGTCGTCTCTGTCCCCAGATTCGAGACGGGGCATACCATGAGCGAATACACATTGTCGGAAAACACGATAATCTTGTCACCTCTCCGTTCGTGGTAATCAATCAGGAACTGGCAAGCCTGGAACTTGTTCGGATTCATGACGTGCAGCAAGATGCGCTTGCGACTGGCTTCACGGAGGTATTCCCGGTAAAATTCGGGAGTCATGGGACACCAAACCTCGGCACACTAGACGGCTCGATCAGCCCTGTGCACGTATAGACGGGCGGGGCCAGCTTACCTGCACGTTGGCGATGTGTCCTTGTTTGGACAGGTCCATCCAGTTGGCTTCGTACAGCTTTGGCCCAATGATGTAATTCAGGTCCTCGATTCGATCATCTTCCCGCACAAGGGTCGCTGGGGATAGGGCGAATCAGCAGATGCGCCTCTGCCAGACGACCGGGACTGACCTGTAAGACCGAGTTTGGCGTGCGTCCGCAGATTCTCGACGCACTTTCTGAATGCATTCGCCGGCGCGACGTGGACTTCATCGAGCAGCAGGAACCCCCACTCCCTGCTCTGCAAAAAGTCCATAAACTGCTTCGAGGAGTGCGATCGCGTACCGGTGTACGCGACCATGCTGTATACCGATATGACGATTCCCGCGGCGCCTTCTCGTGCGCCGGCAAACTTGGTGGTTCGATCAGCGACAGCACTGGGATATACAGCGGACAACCTACCGGCTCGGCCGACTGCGAAGTGAAGATTGATATCTGCTTGTCACTGATGTTGGTGAATTGGATAAACTGCTGCTTCCACTGCTGGGCAGAGACACTGGGGGGGGGGAGGGAGGGGGGTTGGCATGCCATTAGAGAACGGTCACGACAGATCCCAACTACGTACGACGAGGTACAGAGCACGAGCACGCTCTTCTTGATTGTACACGCCGCCGTGATTCCGACAAGAGTCTTGCCGGCGCCACAGGGCAGCACGATGATTCCGGATCGCGCACGACTGGAAGCGCGTCAGTGACTGGGGCCCCCGTCCGGCATTTTCGACCTACCCGTTACCAAACATCTTACTCAGCGACGTCTCCTGATACGGCCGAATGACGGTCATCGGTTTCAAATCGATTTCCAGGTTGGAATTGATGGTATCGGCGCGGAAATCGTATTCCTCGAGCACGGGAAGACCGATGATCTGGCATTGCCTTTTTACCCGCTGTCGGCCAAAAAGTTGATAAGCGCGATTTCGAACGCTCCGATACGGCGGCCACGTACCTCCATCTTTGTACCGTCAATCTCGAATGACTGAATCCGGTCTTCCTCGTCCATCTCGTCCGCTATGACCAAGATGAGCCTCGTCAACCCCGAAAACGGCCCCGAGCGACCCACCCCGATCCAGCCCAATCACGGCCCCCAAGATATCATCATCCGCTCCATCCCTTTCGGCACCGGCATTCCCCGCCGCCTCGCCCTCGTCCTCCTCCTCGTCCGGATCCAACCCCTTGGCCAACCTCGCTGCCCTGCGCGCCTCTTTCGTCCCCGGGATAATCAACCCATCCCGCGACGGCTTCGGTCCGGATTCGACCCCTCCGCCCCCGCCGCCGGCAGCTTGTACGTCCCCGCGAGCGACCGCCAATGCTCGTTCGGCGGCGTTCTCGTCACCGGGTACACGCACAGCCCGACAACTCGCGATCACTTCGTCTGCCAAGAGTTTCTGGATGATGGACGGCACGGCGGATTCGAGGTAGTATCGCGATCGTTTGAGCACGAGTTTTAGTTTCCCGTAGGAAGCGGTCCAGCGTTGAATGTCGCGGATGAGGGATTGCGGCAGGGGCGTCTTGCTGAGTCGGCCGAGCACTTCGATAATGTCTTGTGTTTCGAGGCCGACGGACATGGCGGCGTATAACGAGTATTCGCTGAGTCGGTATTCGTGGATGAATGTCGGACTGCGGGGAGTAGTCTAGCGAGTGAGAGGAGTCGAAGGGAGAGTGACGACGGGCTTACCGAGAGATCGGCTCGGCAATGGCCACCAAGAAATCCTGCGCCTGCTCCGCGATCGGCGAAAACCTCTCCATCGTGCTACCCGGACGCATCAGCTCTTGCCCTCGATCCCGGCCCGTCCACGACGTGCGTCACTCACATCTTGCCCCGATTATCAATCCACAGCGGCCGACTCGCATGATCCGGCTTCAACGCCAACGCTCCCAGATCCTTGACGGGCCGCTCCCGTTCCCTATTACTTCCAAGCAGCTTGGCGAGGAATCCACTGGCCGAGGCGAACCCCCCGCCAAACTCGTCTTCCGTGTCCGAGGTATCGACATCTTGTCGTCGTTCAATGGCCGCTTCGTCCTCTGATGAGGAATTCACGACGGCGGCTTTCCGTTTCCTTGGGGTTGCGTTCCTTGTCGCTGGAAGGGGCGATGCCGAACCCAAAGGCTCGGCTCTCGTGCGCGCCGTCGCCGTCACCGTCGTCGTCGCCTTTTTGCCGCCCTTGGACGGCGGGTTGCGCCGTCGTTTACCCGTCACAATGTTGGCGGCGTAGTCGGACAAGTTGTCCTCTTCGCTCACGGCTGCGACTCCGGCAAACTCGTCTTCGCTGGACATGGCGTGGGGGATGATGCGATGCGATGCGATGCGATGCAAGGTGTCGACGATGAATAGAATAGAATGGCAGCGATATGAGGCGACAGAGAGAGAGAGAGAGAGAGAGAGAGAGAGGGGCGATCGAGCGAGACCGTCCACCTGGCCTCGTTTGCTTCCGCCGACCTGCGTGACTCATCCCGTTCATCTATCCCTGCTAGCTGCACATTCAACCAAGTCCCCCGCCCTCCTCAAGCATCCTCCCCTCGGAGCCGCACTCAGCCATGGACATCGTCAAAGCCGTACAGACCTACCTCGCCCGCCTCGTGACAGAGGTATCCGGCATGAAGGTCCTCCTCCTCGATGCACATACCGTACGTCATCCCCGCGAGACCGCGCGCGCACTCACCCTCCCCGTCATGACAGACGCCCATCGTATCGCTCGCCATGACCCAGACTGAGCTACTCGCGCACGAAATATACCTCACGGACCGTATAGAAAAGTACGCCTCTTCCTTCCTCCTTGCCCTTACGCTCTTCCCGTTGACAACGCCTTAACGATCGGATCCCACAGCCAGACACGCCAGCAACTGAACCACCTCCACTGTATCGCCTTTGTGCGTCCGACGCGGCAAAACATTGCGCACATAAGGTCAGAGCTCGCCCAGCCGCGGTACGGCTCGTACTGGCTATGTGAGCGCTCCTTGTTGCCGAAACACCGCGCGCGCGTGCGGGGGAACCGCTGATACGGCTGCTCTCCGTGCGAGATAGATTTCTGTAATGTGCTTTCCAAACAGCAGATCGAGGAGATGGCGACGGCGGACGAATACGAGGTTGTCAAGGAAGTACAAGTGCGTCCTCCGGCTCCAGTCTCATAGTCAAACGACGCTTTGGTTCTGACGTTCCTTCCGCCACGGCACACAGGAATACTTTGCAGACTACCTCCCGCACTATCCGAGTCTCTTTTCCCTCACGAACGCAGCCGTCACCGACGGCGGCGACGACCCACCCAACGTACGCACCCCGATTATTCAACCCCCTTTCCCCACCCCAGGCTCACCCTCCTCCGCAAGCCCCCCATCTACCTTCCCCCGCCGCTCGCCATCCCACCACCAACGCTCTCCACGCACGCGCACACGCTCCTTTCCCTTCTGCTCAGCATCAAGAAACGCCCCGTCATCCGTTGGGAAAAGATGAGCGCCGGCGGGCGCGCGTTGGCGCATGAAGTGCGCGGCGCCATGGGCGCGATGCCGTTCCGCGACTTGTTCGGGTTCAAGCCGACGAGCGGGAGTGCGCCCTTGTTGTTGATTCTTGGTGAGTCGCCCGGGGAGATGCTTGCTTGAGCTGGAGTAAATTGTCGGGCTGAAACGCCGAGGTAGATCGGAGGAATGATCCCGTGACGCCGTTGTTGTCGCAGTGGACGTATCAGGCAATGGTGCATGAGCTCGTCGGAATCAATAACGGTCGGGTCACGGTCGAATCCGAAAACAGGCAGGACTTGAGGGTGAGTGGCGACGCGAATGCACGAGGGTTTCAATTCACGTGGGTAACCCCCCCGCAGGACCTCGTCCTCAACCCGGCCTCCGACTCATTCTACGCCGCTCAACTCTTCTCCAATTTCGGCGATCTCGGCGCCGCCCTATCCGCCTACGTCCAGTCCTATCAGGCGCGCACGCAATCCATCAACCATCCGAAATCCATGGAGACGCTCGCGGATATGAAGCGCTTCGTGGAAGAATACCCAGAGTTTAAAAAGCTAGGGGGCAACGTGGCCAAGCATGTCAGCCTGGTCGGCGAGCTGAGTAGGATCATCGAGCGGGACGAGTTGTTGAGCGTCAGTGAGCTCGAACAGAGCTTGGCGGCGAATGAGAGTCATGCCGCCGACTTCAAGGTGCGTTCTTTCCGTATAGCGCGGGCTCCCATCGGTGCGCTGACGTCTGGTGCAGAACGTCATGACGATGATCCAGTCGCCGCGCATACCCGCCAGCAACAAGCTTCGACTCGCGATCCTCTACGCGTTGCGGTATCAAAAGCTCGCGGGAAATGCCATCACGAGCGTCGTCGATGCCTTGATCGAGAACGGTGTCTCGGCGGACCGCGCGAGGGTGAGTGAGTCCAAGGGTGGGTTGGTACAGCAAGCTGACGGGGCTGCCAGCTGGTGTATGTGACGCTGAATCTCGCGGGCGCGGATCAGCGGCAGGACGACTTGTTCATGAACGAGAGCATCTTTTCCAGGGGCAAGAGTGCGCTCAAGGGGTTAAAGGTGGGTGGGTGCGCCTCTGCGCCCGAGAACCCGCTGGCTGACACGCGCGGACCGATCCCAAGGGCGTCGAGAACGTCTACACGCAGCATACGCCGCATCTCGCGCAGACGCTAGATCTGCTGCTCAAGGGTCGCCTGCGCGAGACGTCCTACCCCTTTGTCGAGGGCGACGAGTACGCGCGTACACAGCGTCCGCAGGATATCATCGTCTTTATGCTCGGCGGCACGACGTACGAAGAGTCGCGTACCGTCGCGCTCCTGAATCAGCAGTTGGCGGGCCAGACACGGATCATCATTGGCGGATCGTACGTGCATAATTCCAAGTCGTTCTTGGACATGCTCAGCAACGCCGCCGAACACTATCCGCCGTCGGTGTACGGACCGCCGCTCTCGCTCGGCGCGTCGTCAGGCGCAAACACATCGGTATCGTCCTTGGCGAACGCGACATCTGCAACGATGCCGACGGCCAATGCGCCCGCGATCAACCTCCGCGCGGGGGGCTACGAGCTGTCTGTCGGAGGCGCAGCGGGATCAGGGCTGTATCGCGCCAGTGGGCCGACGGGCGGGATCGCGGCGAGTGTACAGCTGGACGGCTTGAGGGACGGCGCCAAGAGCTTTTTCGGCAACCTGCGGGATCGTGTCGAGACGACGGTGCAGCGCGTGGGGACGCCCCGCAATGGGGATAATGCTTGAGCTCGGAGCTGGAAAAGGACAGTTGTATCACATGCTATCGATATCGTATATGGGGTCTAGAAATACATGTACCGGACGCCGAGCAAATCACAACACGACGGATTATAATGTCACTTCTCATGCGTTTCCCTTTCGCTTCTGTCGGGGCAGCTCCTTTTGCTTGTACACGTTGGTGGCCAATCTGCAGAGCTAGTCAGCGACGAATCATCCGCCCAGCACGCACGCGACTTACCCCTCGGCGGCTGACAGACTGATCAAACCACACGTAATGGCCGACACGAGCTTCTTATCCCACACGGGCTTGTTCCAGTTTTGGTACCCAAAGTATCCGACTGAAACGCTCAGGTTAGCCCAACGTCGACGACCGCTTCCGGGATGCGCGACACTCACGAACACCCAACACGGCCACGTTCAACACGCCCAACGCGCCGCCCGCCACCTGCGGACGCAAGATGATCTCCCTCGCCTGGATATACGCCCTGCTGCCTTCCTGCTTGGCCCGCGCAAGCTCGGCCTTGCCCTCGGGCGTGGTCGAGTACCGCTCAGCGACGACACCCTCGGTCGCGAACAACGAAAGCGTACCGGCGGCGGCGGCGGCCACGTAATTTCGGTTCCAGGGCACGTTGCGCCGCGTGTAGGCGTAGTACCCGAGCGTGCCGAGCAAGCCGACGTTGGCGATGCCCATCAAGCCGCCGAGTGTACCGGGACGAAGCAGGATATCCATCGCCTGGGAGATATACTTCTCCGCCACCGTCTCGGCGCGGTCGAGCTGTTCCCCGGCCTGCTTCTTGATCTCCTTGGCCTTTTTCTCGGCGTCACGGGAAAGCTCGGCCGCCTTGTCCGAGGCATTGGCGGCGGCGGCCTTGACGTCGGCGGCGATCTCCTCGGCGGCAGCTTCCGCCTTGGCTCCGGCCTTTTTCGCTTTTTGCTCCGCACGGGCGCCGAGGTCCTTGGCCTTTTCGACGCCCTCATCGACGGCGCGTCCGGCACGCGCACCCGCCTCTTCGGCATTGTCGGGCATGTTCTCCTTGACACTCTGCGCGGCATCCTTGACGTCCCGCTTGACGTCCTTGGCAGACTGCTTGATATCCTCCTTGGTCTCCCTCACGGCCTCCTTGGTCTCCTCCTTCTTCTCGGCAGCCCGCTTGTCAAGTTCCTCCTCGGACGGAAACTTGGCGCCAGCCTCGTGTCGACTCGGCGTCGGCAAGGGGTTGGGCGCCACCTCGGACACGTGCGGTCCGTCGGCGGGTGGGGCCTGGTTGACGGCGTTGAGAAGCTTGGTCGGGTCGTCGTGGTCGGTCTTGACCCCCGTCGAGGTTTCGGTTTCCGGATGGGCGGCCCATTCGCGGTCGACGACGGCCATCTGTGGAGGAATGAGGGCGGTGAGCGGCGTGTTCGATCGGCACGAGTCTGGACATTGGGTGGAATCTTCAAGGTTGCCGTCGAGAGACGTTTGAACACTCATGACGCTCGGCCGTCCAACGATGGCCTCGAGAACCTTTTTGCCTGAGGCGCTCATCATCTCGCTCCCACGCTCTTCCGCATCTCACACACTTATGCCCCAAATCCTGCCCTCCTCTGCCCGAAGCCTCGCACGGCGCGATCCCTTTCCGCGTCAAAACTCACCTTGTGATTCACATCCGGCAACCCGGCCAGCTCTGTCTCGCCCTTGAAATGACCCTCCAACAAGTCCTGCGAAGGATGCGGCTGGTCCTCCTCGGGCGGTGCTGCATGCATCCGCGTCAGCGTTGGCGCCCTGCTGTCCATGAGGAAACCAGGGAGACTCACCGTTCTTTGCGGCGACGGCGGCGTATGACATTGTGTGCGGTAGTATTGGATATCTGTGGTAGTGACAAACGGTCGAGCAAGCAAACAAGCCAGCGGTATTATGTGTGATGTGTGCGTATATACCCTCTCACGCCGAGGAAGGGAAGCCTCCGTCTCTCTCGGTCCAATGACGTCAATCACCCGACAGCCAGCCAAGCGCGAGCCCACTTTGCGCCTTTCAGATTGCAGCTAGTTTGGGGGTCTCTCGTCCGCAGATGTTGAGGGTCCACATCGCGTCACGTCTCGATCGCGTCCTAGAGTTCAAGTAATTACTTCTCTACAAGACCACCATCCAGCCTCCAGCGACCATCCTCGGTACATTGCTCGAAATCACCCACAATGCCCTCGAAACGCCCCACCACCGACGATCCCACCGCGCATCCCGCCCCTGCCGCCGCCGCCGCTGCGGAACCAACGACGTCCGCGATAGGAGACTATGACCTGCCCAAGACGACCGTCACCAAGATTGCCAAATCCGCCGTGAGTTCGCGCGCGCCCGCGCATTGGGTTGGGGATTTCGTCGCTTCGGGGGCTGATCCCGGATGGCGGGACTAGTTTGACGATCCGAGCGTCAAGGTGCAGCAGGATGTATTGTTGGCGTTGCAGAAAGCCGCAACGGTGTATATAAATTACATCGGTACGTTCCCACACCCGGAAAGAACACACGTTCCATTTTTTCGCTAATCGATATGCATCCGTAGCATCAGCGTAAGCACTCCCTCTTTGCGTTCCATCCCTTTCCAAGAGCTCACCAGCCACAGCGCACAAGAAATCGCCAACGCCGCGAACCGAAAGACGATCAACAACGCCGACATTATCACCGCGACGACGGAACACCTCGGAGGCATCGGCGGGGACGTCAATGCCGCGGACGAGCTGCGGCGCGTGCTTGATGAGGAACTGGCCGGTACGTCTTCCCCCTCCCCCCACCTGCGGTGCGCGCCGAGGGCTGATAAAGACGGGTGTGTAGCGTTCCGCGTGAATCAGGAGAATATCAAGGCCGCCAAGGCGGCGGGCGTTACCACCGCAGGAGGCTCGAAACGTGGCTTTCCCGGACGGAAGAAGGATGGTGAGGGGGTATCAAACGCGATGGGGAATGAGGCATCCGCTGGGGTGGATAAGGGGTCGCTTGGGGATGCGGTTGCTGCCGAGGGCGGTGATGTGCCGCTTGGCGGGGAAGATGACGAGGAGATTGATGATGGGTACGACGACGACGACGACGACGACGACGACGGCGAGGCGGGAGGAGAGGGAGACGACGTCGAGGCCGAGGAGATGATTGAAGAGCTGGCGGCTGGCGGCGCCGAAGGGAGCGACGAAGAGATGAGCTGAGATGAGACGAGTCACACCCATAATGTAGCATAGACGATTCTCCCCGTTGTACAAGGACATTTTTCGCGCAGACGAGGAAGCATGGATTCGGATGGCAGTCGGATTCTGCGGTGGCGGCTGGAAAGTCCGTCCGATAGGAGCGATCGCGAGACTTTGTCGCGGATTGAGCCTCATATAGACAAGTCATCACGAAACGTGCTCTTGATGAATGATTGATCGTCCGTACCACAAACGCAACGTCGGTCATGTCACTCGCCAACGCCACCCCTCATGGCTACCACCCCACCTCTCACTCGGACCCCGCATCGTCCATCCTCCTCATACACAAACGCATCACCGCCAAGCCGACTCCTTTTACGCCCCCTTGGCCTCCGAGGCATCAACCGTCCGACGCCGCACGCGAGCCATTCATCGTTCGACTGGCCCTGAAAACGAGCTACAGCGTCACCGTTCCGGCTTATATGACCGCCGAACGCGACGCCACGAGGGTTTCCGCCGCCGAGGCGAGGGGCCGGGGGAAGCAGTTGATCAAGCATGCCGAGGTGCTGTGCTCGCAGATGGGGGGAATGAGGTTGAGGGTTGGGTGTGTCGTTGATGGGGACGAGGTGGAGGGCACGGTCGTACAGGAGGCGTTTGTCGCCGGTATCAGACGGGTGAGTTCGCGGCTCGGTAATGCTAGACAATTAGCTTGGTCTCGCTAATGACTGCGTAGAACCTCGCCGCTATCGGATTGAGTTCGTTGTCAGAGATCAGCAATACCGACGAATCTTCGGTCAAGGAATGTGCGTACCCAATGGATTCGACATACCACATATCAGTTCAATCGTCTTGCCTTGCACCACAGACGAACTATCCCCGCTCCATCCCTTCCTGCCCAAGCACGCAAAAGACGCCACCAAGCCAACCTGTTTCCTCGAACGCATCGACGTGACGCTGGTATGGCGGACAGAATCCGCGGCGGTGGCGAAAAAGCGAAAGAGGAATCCGAGGAAAGGGGTGTGTGCGACCGACGAGGGCAAGGACGTTGCGAATTCATCGTCGCAGCAGATCGCACAAGCCGGTGAAATAGGTGAGTTTGCGCACATGAGGAGGCCGCCCATCGCTAACTGGTGGGATGGAAAGTTGATCGTGAGGCAATGACTGCATACCTCCTTTCGGCTTTGCGCCCAAGTATTCCAACAGAACTGATCAAGATGGTAGACAACGTTCGGGACCGCTTCTTGATACATGGATTGGCGACGTAAGTGCTTGGAGACTGCAGAGTCGAGCGCGACTGAACTGGTGTCTCGTTGGCTTTTCTCGAAGTATGTTTCCGTTGATCTTCAAGCCGAGAATGCTCCAGGTGGGCTAGAGGAGACGGATTGCAGTAGAGTCAAGATCTGAATGCCCGACTTTTCTTGTCTCTAGCACATGCAAAACGACGTCGTCGGCCTTGATAGCATCGCCGAATCGTGCCGCAAAATGTTTGAGCAAACGCAGAACAAGGCGTTCAAAAGGGAGGGCAGGCGAATCTACACAGCAGGTATCAGTATTTGTAGCGTCCAAGGCATCGATAAGCTCACGGTCACACCTTGTAGGCAATGACGTCCGCGCTTTCACACTTGACTGCTACCCGACGTCGAATTCTCGGCAACAACGACGACGACCTGGACGGCTCGGAAGGCGCGACTGGAGCTGTTGCCAGCGAGTTCGAGGGCGTGATTGCTTCTGCGCTGATGCAGCTTACCAAGTCGCTGGAAAGCGGGTTGCGTATCAAGGAAAGTCTCGAAGCGTTGCAGGGAATGCCGTGCTGAGCCACCCTTCCAACATAGATCCAGTCTGCTTCTTCCCCGATTGATGTCAGCGCCGTCCCGCCAAGTCGGATCCTAGCGAATAGCAAGACACAGTATGTACCCGGAGAGGCTCTGCAAATGACGCACCGTTCTGTTCAACAGGACGAGAACGGGCAGGACGGTATACTGGACGCCGCAGCGTGTCGAAAGGAAGCTTTTTCTCAGCAAGACTTGCCAGGAAACTATATCGACAAGTGGAATCCAAAGAAGATCCAGCGATTGCGAGAAGCCTTGTACGGGCGCGAAAGACGAGCGAGCATCATCGACTCTGACGGGCCGGATATCTCGGCAGAGGAGGAAGCACAGCCGGATCGGGACGACCTATCATTGAGCAAGACAGCGATGCGTTTCAGGAGATCTGCTACTGCAGATAGCATCGTCTCTGAAGCACAGGGTCCGCAGCAGACCCATCCGCTGGATTTTCAGAAAGGTCAAGGCTCGCCAACAGGCATAACTAGTCATCTCTATTCGCAGCAACACAAGATCTCCTCTTTCCAGAGCCGGTGGAGCACCAGCAGCCTCATTTCAGACGGGCAAAGCGAGTCTGACACCGCATCCGAGAATCGCCAGCTGGAGCCATTGATTTCCGAAGATGAGGACAACTTTTACACAGCATGTCGCGGCAGGATTGTAGATGTCGGAGGCAGTCCGAATGTCGCTTGGCAATCCAGGAGAATGACAGCTATACTCGAGCGCGAAGGTATCGTTGATGAAGAGCAGGATCGGGATCCGTGGGGCGAGCAGACTCTTCACGGCTTCGTGTCTACATCGGTCATCGACATCCACAGGATTCCTCATTCACGATGTCACTCACACGCTAGCCGGATTCCCCAAACATTCAGTATCATTGACGCCTCGGACGAAGAGAGTGCTCGCTTTGGGCGTGAAAATGAAATCCAGCGATTCCAGACGAGGCAAGAGGGCAGGTCTGGAGGCCCGGCCGCAGAACCCCGGTCTTTCATTGCGGACGCGCGGACAGCCTTCAACAGACAGGACCGCTCAGAAACCCATCTCGACTCGACGACAGACGTCACAAAGGGTGGCGACAGCTACGAAGACATCATCAGCGACTAGCCGCTAGAGTTGCATTCTACAGGCATGTGTACGTTCGGCTGGCGCGCGACCACCGAGGGAAAGGGACTGCTACTGCCGGGGATCCGGTAGATCACCATGTATATGCACTAGCTTTTACAATCATGGCTTGCCCAGGTGCACGAGCAACGTTCCATTCTTTGCGCCGTCCTTGACCTTGATCCACCTGCCTAAGCGCGGTTCCCGACCGATCGCCGCCACCAGCAAGACGTCCGCCGGAATCCGCGCCCGCTTGGACGGCTTCTCCGCCGCGCCGTTCTCCTCGACGTCCATCCCCTCTGACTCGGGACCGACTTTTTGCCAGTCATCCGTTTTCAGCTTGCCGTGCGGCACGGCGAGCAGCTGGAGGCTGTTGACGACTCCCGCTGCCGGGATGGATGCCACAAAGGAGAAGGACTTGAGCGTGGGCGACAGTGCCCACAATTTGATTTCGCCGTCCCATGAGCCTGAAGGGAAGCCATTAGAAATGAGGCAAGCGCCATAGACGTTCGTGTACGTACCCGACACGAAAAGATTCGTTCCCCTGAGTCCCGCCAATGCCGTGATCCATCTCGGCTCGACGATCGCACCCTCGGTCTCGGAATCATGCTGTACCGTCCCATGCGCGAGATGCTCCGAAAAGACGGGCTTCTTCTTGCCGGTATGCCACAGGCAGATGGCGCTGCACGAGACGTCAGTAAAAGAGGGGGCGAGAGGACAATGACATCGACGTACCCGCTGTCACCGCCCGAAACGAAATGCTGGTCATCCAGCATTGCGACAACGTCCACACTGCCCTCGACAAACTCCCTGCCCTTGCCCTTGCCCGCCTTGCCCGCGCCTCCATTCTGCGCCTCGGTCCGCTTACCCTCGCTACTCTTGATACCCGCCCGGAAAACAAGCTGCACCTCCTCTTCCACCTTCCACCACCGACACGTCCGGTCGCGTGCGCCCGAGGTGACGGCGATGGTCGGTTTGATGGACGCGACGGCGTTGATGGCGTCTTGGTGGCCGAAAAAGGTGTCGATGAGGGAGAGGGTCGAGATGGAGTGGAGGCAGAGGGAACGGGCGGCCGAGGCCGAGACGAATTGGTGCGAGGGGTTGTTGAGCGCGGGCAGCGCGATGGCCTGAGGAGAATCCTTAGCGCTGTTTCATTCGCTCGAGACGGGGTGCTTACGGTGACGGCGTCCTTGTGGCCTCCCAGCCCTCGGAGCCAGTTGACACCGGCGTCCTCCGCGCCCTCCTCGCCCGATACCGGCGCTTCCACCTGCCACACGCCAATCACCTTGTCCTTGCCGCCCGTCAACAGGTACTTGCCATCCTCACTCGCGGCAAGACAGAGCACGGCGCCGGCGTGACCCTGGGGCGCGCCCACTTTGCCATTCTTGACCACCGCTCCCTTGCTCTTCCCTGCCTTCCCCGCCTTCCGGCCCTGCTTCCCCTGCCCCGTCAGACTCTGCCCAAACGGCTTCCCGACCATCTTCAGATCCCCGAGCGTATATCGCGCGAGCGCGCCCTCCTTGTTGGCCATGAACAGATCCGTACACGACGCCTGAGCCGCCGTCGGGACTTGGCCGCCGAGCGAGGGCAGGAATTTGCGGGAAAAGTGGGCGAGCCGAAGGGCGTCGGCGAAGAATGTGTGTATGCGGCCGGCTGCTTCGTCCTGGAGGTGATCGCTCAGTAAGCGAGCGAGCGAGCCTGACGATGGAAAGAGACTTACGACGTCCTGTTGTAGTCTTGCTGTTACGTTGGCATTATCGATATCTTGCGCGTCCCAGCTTCCATCGTCGACTACAAGCCGTTCCGACCGACATCAGTCACGCCACGCACGCACTAAAAGCCGCAACGCAAACCCACCTTGCACCTCGCTCCGAACCTTTTCCAAATACCCCTTGGCCAACCTCAACCTCTTGGCCGCGGCCGTCTCATTCCGATTCCGGTCCTCCTCCTCGGCGCTATCGTACTCTGCCTGCATCCCGAACCGATCCGTCATGAAATCCATATCATCGACGTCCCCCGTCCCTCGCGCCACACCACGATCCTCGTCATCCGACGCGAGATCTTCATCCCGCGTCGTACGCTGGCGTCGTTTCCCGTCGACGTTGGCGCCGGGCTTGGAGCCTTTCCCGTATACGGCCGGGCGGAAGGGTTTTTCGTAGGCCTTTGAGGCGGGGCCTTTTGCCGTGCGTTTACGCTTGTTGTCCTTGGCGAAAAAGGGGTCGGACATGGTGGGCGACAGATACGACGGGCCAAGTGTACGAGAAAGAGCAAGGTCGACGCTGAAACATGAACACGGTCGAGCGAGGTGAGGTGACTTTGAGACTTTTGAAGGCGGCGATCGACGCGGAGATGAATCCGCCAATCTCCGTGCGCGGAACATCCCCGTGGTTCATCCATCGTCTACCGACTGACCACACCTTCCCTCCCCCTCTCAGCCCACACAGCAGCCCACCACCCATGACACCCCCCACCCCCACCGCCCCGGGCACCGGCAGACTCTTCCTCTCGGCCACAACCCCCTCGACCCCGGCCCAATTCACCCACTTAGCCGGCTGCTACCCGCTCAAACTCCTCGCTCCGACGCCCCTCCCGTCCCAGCCCGCCGCCCTGCGCGCAGCCTACATGCTCGCGTACGGCGGCGGGCTCGTCGCGGGGGATACCATCAGCTTGCACGTCCGCATAGGGGAAGGCTCGCGGCTGGTCTTGTTGACGCAGGGAAGTACGAAAGTGTTCAAGACGCGGGTCGGGTTGCGGCCGTTGGCGCATGGGAGTGCCGCCGAGGCGTCGTCGCGCGGACAAGGAGGGGATGTCGTAACGCGGCAGAGGCTCTTGGTCGAGCTATCACCGGGCGCGCTCCTCCTCCTCTTGCCTGATCCCATCCAGCCATTCAAATCATCATCCTACATCCAATCCCAACGTTTCGTCCTTCCACCACCCACGCCCGGTTCCCTACCCGCCAACATCCTCCTCCTCGACTGGTACACATCCGGCCGCAACGCCGGCGGCCACACGTTCCAAGAAGAATGGGAATTCGCCCTCTACGCGAGCCTCAACGAAATCACGCACGCCACCTCCTCCATACCCCTCATGCGGGAAAAGACCACGCTCCGCCCTGCCGGAGGCCTCCAAGCGCGCATGCGCCCGTACCAGACCTACGCAACGCTCCTCATCCACGGCCCGCTCTTCGCGCCTCTCATCGCCCACCTCGCCGCGCGCACGGTCGACCCGGCCGAGACGCAGTTCCAGGCGTCGCGTCCGGCCCCGTTGGTGTGGAGTTTTAGCAACCTTGAGCGAACGGCCGAGGTGGCGCGCGCAGGCCGGGAGGTGGTGGGGCCCGGTGGCATTGTGAGGGTTGCGGGGATGGAGACGGAGGCGGTCAAGCGGTGGATCGAGGGTGTGCTTGTCAAGGGGCAAGTAAGGGATCTCGTCGGGGATGCGCTGTGGTCGAGGATATTCTAGGACGCGGGGATCGTGCGGTTGTATTGGGTTATCGGGTGACGTTGTATTGGGTGGTGCATGCATGCTACATAGATGCCAACGAATCCGACACGGCCATCATGCTCGGTAAAGCTTCTCCTTGATCGGCTCGCCAACACGCTCAAACTCGCAGTTGCCCTCGATGACACGCACTTTGTTTCATTGGTCATCCCTTTATAGTTGTTCTAAGCGTACAACAAGCTCCGTCCGCGTATTCACCTTTCCACTATCACATTTTCTCCAGCCTCTATGCCCTCACCACCGCGCGCCTAGGCGTACAAGTCATCATCGTCCGCATCATTCTGGAAACCCGTCGCCGGCGCACCCTCGCCACCGGGCTGACCATCAGGGAACTTGAACTGATTGCCGCTGCCCTTGTTGGCCTGCAACTGCGCCGCAAACTGCTCGTACCGTCGCAACTCGGCATCCGTGACGGATCGTCGAGCGTATCGGAACGCTTCTTCAAAGTGCGCCTTGGTAATAGCCGGAACGGTATCCTCCGCTTCCTCCTCCTCGACGGCCATCTCCTGATCGGCTCCGGCCTCGGCTTGCTTGGCGGCGCGCTCCCTTTCGGCACGAATATCGGCCGCTATGCTATCCTTGATCGCAAGCTTGACGGCACGCTGCGCGATACCCGCCAAATCGGCACCGGAAAAGCCGGCCGTAGACTTGGCGAGGAAACCGAGATCGACGTCGGGCGCAACGGGCGACTTGCGCAGGGACGCCTGCAGGATGGACAATCGCGCGGGCTCGTCGGGCAAGGGAATGTAGATCAACTGGTCGAGTCGTCCCGGTCGCATCAACGCCGGATCAAGCTGGTCCGGTCGGTTGGTCGCACCGATCACAAACACGTTCTTCTTGGCGCCCATACCGTCCATCTCCGTCAGCAGCTGATTCAGCACACGGTCCCCGGCACCGCCCGCATCACCGCCGCCTCCGCTACGCCGGGTCGCGATCGAGTCCAATTCATCAAAGAACAAGACGGTCGGCGCCGCGGCACGTGCCTTGTCAAAGACATCTCGAACGTTGGCCTCAGATTCACCAAACCACATGGTAAGCAGCTCGGGGCCCTTGACCGAGATAAAGTTGGCCTGGCATTCGTTGGCAATCGCCTTGGCGAGCAAGGTTTTACCGGTACCGGGCGGACCGTAGAAGAGCACACCCTTGGAGGGCGACATTCCGTACTTGAGGAACTTTTCGGGATGCTCGACGGGGTACTGAACCGTCTCCTGCAGCTCTTCCTTGACTTTCTCCAAGCCACCGATATCCTCCCACTTGACCGTCGGCACTTCAATGACCGTCTCACGCAAGGCCGACGGATTGGAGATCCCGAGCGCGTATCGGAAGTTGTCCATGGTGACGCCCAGCGAATCCAGCACTTCGGCATCAATCGTATCCTCGTCCAAATCAATCAAGTCCATCTTTTCCCGAATCTGCTGCATGGCGGCTTCCGAGCACAGCGAGGCCATATCGGCACCGACGTAGCCGTGGGTGTCCGCCGCGATCTGCTCCAAATCGACATCATCGCCGAGCTTCATGTTCTTGGTGTGGATCCTCAGGATCTCGAGTCGGCCGGTCGGGTCGGGGATACCGATATCAACTTCTCGATCGAATCGACCGAATCGTCGAAGCGCCGGATCAATCGAGTTGGGCCTGTTGGTGGCGGCCATGACGACGACGTTGGAACGCGCCTTGAGACCGTCCATGAGCGTCAACAGCTGCGAGACGACTCGTCGCTCGACCTCGCCGTTGGTCTTGTCACGCTTGGGCGCGATCGAGTCAATCTCGTCGATGAAAATGATGGAAGGACTGTTCTTCTCGGCCTCTTCGAACGCTTTACGCAAGTTGCTCTCGGATTCACCGGCCATCTTGGACATGATTTCAGGACCGTTGATGAGGAAGAAGAAAGCGCCCGTCTCGTTGGCGACGGCTCGTGCCATTAGTGTCTTTCCCGTACCGGGCGGTCCAAACATGAGGACACCTCGGGGCGGCTTGATACCGATGGCCTTGAACAGTTGCGGATGCCTCAATGGCAGTTCGACCATTTCACGGATCTGCGGGGGGGTTATTAGGTGATGCGCGAAACGGCCACTCGAAGGAGGACTTGCCTGAGCCATCTGCTTCCTGCATCCGCCAATGTCATCGTATCCGACATCAGCCAAGTTGTTCTCCTCTTCCTCTCGCTTGACGGGATCTCCCTCGACGTGGATGACCTAATATAAGGTTAGCAAAGTCTTGATTCAGATCCGACGCCAGACTCACGGTATCTTGCGCGACAATACAGTACTCGGCAGGATCGGTCTCCATGACCTTGAACTCGACGGTTCGCATACCACCTCGGACGAGGAACGTGTCGCCCTTTCGTACAGGTCGGTAGGCTCTGCAGGACGGCACTCGTCAGCCATTCGTTTCATCGGATTATCGATCGACTATCGATGCAAGGCGACGTACTCTAGAAAGTACGGCTTCAAGTAGACCTCGAACAAGTTTCCGGTCAAGCCCTCGACGGAATCATCAAAGGGCAGGATGTGCACCCGTTTGCCGTACTTGATGTCGTGGCATGCGTGGACGTTGCAGAGATCACCCAACCTTACCCGAAGGTTGTTTCGAGCGACTAGAGGTACGTCAGCATCAGACGTGAGAAAGAGAGAGAGAGCGTAGAATAGACGACGCACCCTTGTTCAACGCAATCTTGCCCTCCTCGATATCATCCGAACTCAGGCAAATCAACACGGTATCTTTTCTCTTCTTTCCCCTGACAATGATGGTGTCACCGCGGAACAAACCCAAGGTATCCATCGTTGCCGGGTTGAGTGTCGCCACCGAATTGTCATCCGCGGTCGCTTCATCGACGATGAGCCTGTTGGGACTCTTCTTGGGCCGCAAGATGGCGGTCGCCGTATCCTCGGACTGGTGGCCCGCGACATCGGGGTCCGGCTTGGGGATTATCGGCTGGTCGTTTGGGTTGGACATGGTGGGATGATGTCGTGTGTGTGTGGTGGGATCGACGGTGGAGTACGGGGATCGCAATAGGGAGAAGCTTATAATCACGATCACGATCACGATCGCCACTGTCGCGTCGCGGGTGATGGATGGATTGGAAGGTTCGAGGGGACAATGAGTCATCCACGACAGCCAAGCGTCATCAGGGTGCTCCCGGGGGAATTTGGCGGGGAGAATGGCGTGTCATTTCCAGAACGAATAGAGTAAACAAGCCCCCGGTTGAATTAATTATGTAATTTACTTCCATTCCTCCCGCGACTCACTCACCTCGCTCCTTCTTATCGGGCGAGTTTATAGCTAGCGATGGTGTATTCACGTCCTTTCCATCACACCGGCGTTGCCAACCCCTCTCCCGCCTTGGCCCGTACCGCTGTCTGACGGCCCAAAAAGCAGGCGATGCGCCGGTGACATCTTGCATCCCGGAATCCCAAGCTCAAGCCTCACAGGCACCTCCTCAGCCCCCACATCCCGCATCAACGTCAATCAGCATACCATAAAAAATGGACGTCCAAGACGTCGTACATGATGCCTTGGCAGCCGCAGACGGTCCCTCGAACGCCCTGAAGGATATCACCTTTGGTAGCGTAAGTCTGCTTCCCATCCAAGCGCCCCAACCCTATCTCACGCCCGAACCGTGTGCGCGTGTGCCAGATCGCAGGAATGGCTTCCAAGCTCTTTGAACACCCCTTTGATCTCGGTGAGCCCTGAAAGACTTTTGAATCGACCCGCAAAAATAAAGAACCATGCTCATCCGGGTGTTAATCGCCGCAGTCAAGGTCCGGCTGCAATCCCAGCCGACGGACCGTCCGCCGACGTTTACGGGTCCGCTCGACTGTTTTCGGCAGACGTGGGGCCGCGAAGGATGGAAGGGCCTCTACCGGGTACGCGCGACCCGAGTCGAATCCGGGAAACCAGAGGGCGTCACTCATCTCTTGTCTCTGGCAGGGCGTCTCCGCGCCACTCGTCGGCGCTGCGTGCGAGAACGCATGCTTGTTCCTCACGTATAATAAATTCCAAGATATCATTCTTACGATCCGGCCGACGGTTGGCGAGTCCGATGATAGCGCTGCAGGTCAAAAGGGTCGGCGGCAGCTGACGTTGGGTGAATTGGCAATGGCAGCTGGCGCGGCGGGCGCCGCTGCGAGTTTCCTCCTGTACGTTGCCGGTTCCCAGCATACCAAGCACGGGAAATGCTGACCGCTCGCTCGGTCGATGAATTCAGGACGCCCATCGAACTCGTCAAGTGTCGAATGCAGGTACAACGTCTCGCCCAAGAAGGCATCTTTGCCTCGGCACCCTCCTCGACACCCCTCAGCGCCACGAACACCCGCGCCTACTCTACCGCCGCCTCCGCCGCAGCCGCCAAGCCCAAACTCCAAGGCCCGCTCGACATCATCCGCTCGACCATCGCCGCGCACGGCATCCGCGGCCTCTGGCTCGGCCAAACGGGGACCCTCTTCCGCGAAACGGGAGGCAGCGCCGCCTGGTTCGGCGCGTACGAGGCCGTCTCGCGTGCGTTCATCTCGGTTCGACAGGCGCAAACGCACGACGCAACCATCACGAAGAAGGATCTCAGCACGTGGCAGCTCATGGCGGCCGGGGCGTGCGCCGGGATGAGCTACAACATTGTCCTCTTCCCCGCCGACTGCGTCAAATCCGCCATGCAGACCGAGGAGGAACTTCGGCCCCGCGTGCGCGGCCCGGATGGGAAATTCATCGGCGAGGGACCCAAGTTTTGGAGCGTCGCGCGGCGGATCTATGCGAGCCGCGGCGTGGCAGGGTTGTATGCCGGGTGCGGGGTCACGGTCGCGCGCGCGGCGCCGAGTTCCGCCATGATTTTCTTGATTTACGAGACGCTCGAGACGCGTTTCGGGGGTTACTTTGCATAGGATGGGAAGGAGGCTTGAATGGGTGAGTATTGTTGTGCCGCTACGTAAGATGACGGGAGGGCCTGATGAATGTCATCTTTCAGCTCTGAAAACGGTGTCACGCGCATTTTCGATAGTCTTGTCGAGCACTTGAACAGAGTTGTATGGCTTAGAATCATAGAGGATAGAGGATGGCATTCACGCATGGATCGAACGACCAGCGTCACCGAGGTGAAGCGAGGATGGCGGCATCACAGTCCTGTTATCACGTTGGTGCACTAGGTGGAAACCGACATGTTTCCATAATACATGTACATAATACACAGTGTAAAAGAGACCCGTAATCCCGTCGTCTAAGCCTTCATCGATGCATCCTCAGCGCCATTCGGCTTGCTCTGCAACAAGACCCGTATGAGTAGAGCCCTCCGGACTGCCATCGACCGCACAACTCACAAATCCCTCATAGACATAATCAATGCCAAGATCCTTGATCTTTTGCTGCCGCGCCTGATCCTTCTTGAACAACTTGGCTCGCACCTTTGCCTGTTCCTCCTCTGTGCGTTCCTTGCCGTACGACGACCGCTCCACGCGCGCCGCGGGCACGCGTCGCCATTTCTTGTTGGCGCCGACCCAGAGGTCCGGGTGGATCTTTTCTTGCGGGATCACCTGGGGGGGGAACGCGCCCGGGTGAGAAAAGGGGCGTGTGCGGGAAAGAAGGGCGGGGGACGTACGTGGCATTGCAGAATATGGCCCATCAAAAGGTAGTTGTTCATCGTTTCCGCTGTAATCTCTGCGACGGCCTTGGACGACATTTCAATGTACGCGAAATGCTTGGACGCGCCGGTCTGTCGGTGAATGGTTCGTGCGCGCGATCAGCGGTCACGGGAAGGAGCGACGCACACGGGGAATGCCTACCTTTCGGTTTCGCGCCAGTCGTAGCCGAGTGACATCCCCAAACTGCGAAAAGTACGCCTTCATTTCGTCTTCGTAGAAACCGTGCGGTATTCTGCCGAGGTACAAGACGCCGCGTTCGTTGTCCTGTCCCAACGAAAACATCAGTGTACTGATCAAGCGGAAAGAAGAGCCAAGGTGGCATACCTGCTTCTTCTTGGCCTTGGTCAATTTCCTCTGCACGCTCTTGTCGTCCTTGGCAATCGTCGGCAGCGTCTTGACATCCACCGCGGCGCTCTTGCCCTTGCCCACATCCATATCGACATCCGAATCATCGTCGTCCGATTCTTCGCCCTCGGACGAGGAGAAGCCATGCACGAACCCGTCGTCATCCTGCTGTGCGGCCTTCTTCGCGGGAGCCTTCTTCGCCGGTGCAGCCTTCTTGGATACCTTGTCCTCGGCAGCGGGCTTCTTGAGCGCGCTCTTGAGACCGTCTGCAGGCTTCTCGACCGACGGCTGAACCGCGCCCTTCTCCGCTTCGACCGCCTTCTTTCCCGCTACCTTTTTACCCTTGCTCACAGCCGCCTTCTTGGTCGTCGGCAGGGGCACCTCATCCGTCGTCGTACTAGCGGTAACCGCCGGCTTGGCAATTACCACCTTCTTCTCCTCCTTGGTCTCCCTTGCGGCGGGGGCAGCCTTCTTCGCGGGCAAAGCCCGGACCTTCTTCACGCCCTCGTCTCCACCTTCGAGGAAATCCTCGGCCGTCTTTCGCTTCTTGGATGCCGATGTCGGTTTGGCAGCCGCAGCTGCGGGTAATGGCGTTGCCGTCGCCGTCGCTAAACGCGTCGAGCGTTTTTCCGGAGTTTGGACGTCCTTGGTGGACTTGCCGGCCTTGGTGGCTGCTGCGGGTGCTGCTTTCTTGGCCATTGTAAACGTTGAGCGAGATACCGCAGACCGGGATCCTGCGAAACGCACCTGACAACTATCAAGACACTGCAGGGAAATAATCCTGGCGTGTCACGTGCGCGCCGCCCTGCCTGCTTAGTCAGCCAGCCGGCCCGATCACAAAGTAAACACCGGACGGGATCGCCACCAAAGTTTCCCTCAGTTCGGCGTCGGTCGCCGTACGTGGGTCGGGTCATACGATCGTGCGCATTCAAACGAGACGACGTTTTTGTTATCGATCAGTCACCCGCCATCATCATCTCCCTTTGTATTCCACTCGTTCCATCCTCACCAACCCCACAACCATGTCGAGCGCAACCGTCGAGAGTCAGCAGGACTCGTGGAGAATTTTTGCCGCAGCGGATGTCGCAAAACGTACGTCATCTGGTCCTTCCTGACATCACGTCCGCGAGCCTTGCTGACCCGCATCGTATCTTCACAGACAACACCCCCGATTCATTCTGGGTCTCCTTTGCCGGAAGCGTCTACGACATTACGCCCTTCCTCGCCGATCACCCAGGAGGCGACGACATTCTCCATCCCTTTGCCGGGAAAGACATGGGCAACGCCATGGCCGATGAAACGGAACACGTCCACTCGCAATCCGCATACGACATGCTGCGCGAATACAAGATTGGCCAGCTGGGCGGTGCCGAAAAGATTGTATCAGAGGACTGGGTCGCCGACGTGGATTTCCACCCGGAGGATACGGATACCCTCGCCGACTACAGCCGCAACAAGTTCCTCGACCTCGGCAAGCCGCTGCTGATGCAAGTCTGGCGTGCAAACTTCACAAAGGAGTTTTACCTCGAGCAAGTACACCAGCCGAGGCACGTCAAGGATAGCGCGAGGCTGTTTGGGCCCGATGTGCTCGAGATGTTTACGCGGACGTCGTGGTATGTCGTGCCGATGGTCTGGGGACCCATCACCATGTTCCTCGCCATCCTCTCGATTATGCAATTCTCCGATAGGTGAGCTTTAGCGTCGTTTACCGTCAAACCACCGCTGACAACCCCTGTCCCAGCTCAATCCGCGCGCAAACACTCTTCAATGCATTCTCATCCCCCTCAACAATCCTCACCGCCCTCTCCACCACGTCGTTCGCCAAATTCATCCCGTGCTTCATCGCCGGAAACATCATCTGGACGCTCCTCGAATACGGCCTCCATCGATTCCTCTTCCATATCGATGACCTCTTGCCGGACGCCAACTGGGCCTTGGTCCTGCATTTCTTGCTGCACGGCATTCACCACTACCTCCCGATGGACCGGTAAGCCCCTTGTCTTACCTCCAGCATCGGCCCCGACTGATCCTCACCCTCCGCCCGCAGACTCCGCCTCGTCATGCCCCCGCTCCTCTTCCTCGTCCTCTCCTACCCCTTCACACGCCTCGCACACCTCCTCTTCCCGGCGCCCATCGCAAACGGCATCATCGCGGGCGCCTACACCTTTTACATCCTGTACGACTGCATGCACTATGCGCTGCACCATACGCGCTTGCCGCAGTACATGGCCGAGATGAAGAAGTACCATTTGGCGCATCACTACAAGAGTACGTTTCCCTTGGCTTCCCTATCCTGCGTATTTTCTTATGCTGATGATGTTTTTTTACCGTAGATTTTGAGCTCGGATTCGGCGTTACTTCCAAAGTCTGGGACTACGTGTTCGGGACCGTCTTGCCCGTGACCGCCAAGTAAGGCAGTCGAAACGCTGTGAATCGCTTGATGCCAGAAATAGGCTTTGTTGCGGGATACTCGGTCATCAGTTGCCTGTCCACTCGTTTATTGTATCTTCATACCCTCCCTGCTCATGTGTGCATCCAGCCAAGCGCAGCCAGGCAAGGAGTTTCATTCGTCCAGTGCTAGCCTCGGTTATAGATGGAAAGTCATGTATCAATCTACCCGTACTTGATGTACAGCCATATCGTATAATGTTGTTGTTTCGCCTACTCTCTTCCTGCCTGCTCCAGCTCATGTCGCAAACGTCAATTTCATCTTTCCAATCTCCAAGCATGCATTGCGCTCGCCCGGCCAACTGATCTTGATATGCGGCAACCCGGTCGCCGGGTCCTTCTCCGTGCCTGCATCAACCAACTCAGCCCAAATGCCCACAGTCAAACGGCACCGGCGACTCACTATCCTCACCGGCGACGAAGAAGTCATACGTTTTGAACGGCTCACCGGGTCCCGTGCCCTGTCGAGGCGGCCCGCCGACGACGAACATGCTGCCAAAGCTTGAGCCGACCTTCCATACCGTCAACTTTCGGTCGTCCAAAGCCGCCGTGACGAGTCTGCGGCCATCGGGGGAGAAGGAAATGGCAGAAACTTGGCTGTGGTGTGTCTCGAGGACGTAGAGTCTTGTCGCGGTCTTGAGGTCGTACCTGATAACCATACGCAAAATCAGTCGTGTAGGTCAAATGGCGGATGACGCAGAATGATACAGACATGATGACGGCGCCTTCATGGGTGCCGACGGCTAGCTTTTGAGTCTTGCCTGCGAAATCGATTGCAGGATAACTGCTCCAGGAAGGATCAGTCAATGTTGAACCAGATGCGAGTTAGGTGATGGGACGTACGTCGATACAAGCTCGTTGAGGATGACGGTGGCAGTTTGTTGGATAGACTCCCGCATGTGAACTCTTGTCGGGTCGAGTGATTTGACGACGGCTTCCGCCAGCCGGGGAAGACTTGGAAGAAGGACGGAAGGCTTCTTCCTGGCGACAAAGACACAGAGCTTCATGATTGCATTCCTCTGAGCGATAGTCTTTGCGTCCAGAATATCCATCGTGATGGTGGTGATAAAGATGGCGCCGGAAGTCGACGCTAATTGGATTACCGCTGCTCTAGCGTGCGCGATGGGACTATGATGTCGGCCATCTTCATCCTTGCGGACGGCTATCGAGAAGAGAGCCCGAAGCATATCCGACGGATCGCAGAAATTTTGCCAAATATCAAATCCCCGTCCGGCCAGATCGATGGCAAGTTGCTGCAAATGTGGCTTATCATCTTGCTGCAAGTATAATTGGATAGAGTTGGCTATGTCTTTGAGTGCGCTGTATGAGATCATCTGTGGTGAGCCAACTCGATCCTTTCGCCAGCGATTGACTTACGTCGAGCTGAGTACGGAGAATCGTCTCAAGGCGATGGCGGCCATTAGAATAAGCGCATTGACCGAAATGCTATCGGTTCTTGTCGTCGCCGACATATTGACCGGTACTGCATCACATGTCTCAGCATCCCCAGTGCCAAAACATTTATGATAACTCACAATGTCTAATCTCCTTATCCAATAAGCCAAGTATGTTCGCATCCGCCATGGCGCCCATGTGGGCATCTAGGAGAAGTCGGGCCGCCTGGTGCACGTGAACTATGTACAGGTACATCTAAGCTCGTGTCACTAATTTTCCTGAAAGACTCACGACTGGAATGGTTGTAATATTCGATATATGTAGCGATTTCTCCCGCGCAGAAAGCCGGGCCAACGACATCTTGCAGGATGGAGGCGTAAAAGGTGATTACCTTTGTGGCTGCAATTTCGGCCTCTGGCTCCCCGACGAAGCGATGGGCGAGTGCGACGAGCAGGAGCTGTTTCCATGCAGTATGTCGCCCAGAGACTTGCCAAGACGCCAGGTCACCTTGCGTCGCAGTATGTCCGGTGAGCAGTCGTATCGATAGTCTTGTACCCGGCGCTACTTCCGTAAGTGAATAGATGGCGTTGTCGATATCGCCTTGCAGATCCCATGTATGTAAGCTGTGCAGAAGAATACCAACATCTTTCAGATTGAGCGAATCAAGTTTCAGTTGAAGTATCGTTGCTTCCGGTTTGTCAAGATTGCCTCCAATGCTGCTGGGAGATTGACGGAAGAGGGCAACCCACGTCCGGTTGACGAGCGATTCTTCCGCAGCTTCTATACCCGTCGACCTTCGAAATTGCAAGGTGTCCAAATCCCAAACCCGAGTTTTCCCGCTGGAGTAAGCTATGACGAGATCCTTGCCGCTTGACAGCACCGCCTCCACTGCATGACGGGAGCCAGGTATCAAATATGCTAGAGCCATATTCTCCAAGTCGTACACTGCGATGGTTCCATCTTCGGAGAGGGCGTATAGTTCAGACATATTCCCCTTTTCGGTGAATGGCGAAGGTTCGATGGCTTGAACAGCACAGTTGAAGAGACACTCTGCGCCGAGCAAGTCGGTGTTTTCTCTTGACCAGACTTTCAACCAACCATCCTCGTCGCCCGTGACTACCAGCTGCTGACCCGTCGGCTGAAGCATCACAGGAGTAAAGCATGTGGTCCTGCTGTCAAGCGATGAGTGAGAATGTTTGGAGTGGCCAGACGAGAGGAGATCTTGCAATTGAAGTTGCTGCATGTTCCCGCTGTCATTCATCGCTAAAATTGGCGATCCCCCATTGACACTGAAAGGGAAAACGACTTGCGGGAGAAGCTGATCGCTGTATATCGACTTTCGCATGAGGATCGTTGTATCCTCCGGCATCCTCGGCAAGAGACGCCCGTTCAGGATCCCTTCGTCAAGGTGAAGAGCATCTAATACTGAGGAGTCGAGTCGCAAGACATGCTGATTCAAGACAGCCATGTGCCCTTTGCAGTGTTTGAATAGTTCGGGCGTGAAGAGGTCGGGCGGGTGGAGTGGCAAATGTAGGGTGACGCACCCTCGGCCCGGACCAAGGGATGTCGTGTCGCATTCTGAGAAAGCTGCGTCGAGTGTGAAGCACCAGGTGGTCTCGGTGTTCCATGCTACCCCACTCCTCGCGCGAATGTTCATGCCGGTCCAACGCGCGTTCCGGTAGGTTCCAAGCGTTGCCGCCTCTCCGAGCGTTACCATACGTGGGAAGAACTCTGAAAGATGCAAAGCAGCGGTTTCGTCCTTTCGCTTTCGGCCGAGAAATCTTCCAAGGGCTTGAGCCACCTCAGAATCTTCCCCGCCTGACTTTGACGAGCTTTCTCGAACCGAGGCTGCCCTCGATGCTGGCCGAGATGGCAATGGACTGAGAAGCGACCCTATCTGGGCGTATGATTTGGATTTGGGCAAGTCGCTTCCCCGCTTTTCCTCCTCGAATTGAAGAGGATAACGATAGAGTTGGTCGGCAGTTGCATGTAAAAGGAATAGCTCATCTAAATACGCGACCAATCAGAACAGAAGAATCTCGTACCGTTAACGAACTGCTCACCTCTTGAGCTAGACGTAATCGACACGGGACCGCATCCTCGAACAGCAGATCTTCCTAGCAATTTCAATTCTGTTGTCTTGCTGAGTTGGAAAACAAAGATGGTCGTGTGGGCAGCCGATGGATCAGTCGCGAAGTCGTCCGGAAGGTGTGCGTATGTAGCCAAGATATCCGTCTGTCGATATGCAAACGAACCTTAGTCATTGCACCGAAATGAAGGGGAAGTCCCTACCTCGCCCTGCGATACGATGGATAAGCCTTTCCACTTGAGATGCGGAGACAAATTGGGTTTCGTGCTTGGAGCCTCTCGTTGACGCGAAATATGATCGAGGTCGACTGTGGCAGTGATGACGTGCTGGTATTCGTCGATTATGGCCAGAGTGCTATTCACCATATTTCCTTTAGTAAAGCGCTTCAATGCTGAGGAAGCGACTCACCCTCTAGCCGTGAGGGCTGCAATCCTTCCCGGTGAGCTGCAATCTTGTAATGCAACCACAGGAGAACCGTGCAACTCTGGAAACAGCAGCCTGCTTCGCAAAAGATGCCCTTTGTTATGGCGGTCGCAACGCACAGCCTTCTGAGCTCCCGTCTGCTCGTCCATATGTTCCTCTAGCCGGATCAACTCTTGCTCTGCCTTGAGCTCCTCCTTGACATCATCGTCCATGGCCTTCTCTCTCTCTGGTATTCGCGGAGAGTCACGAAAGAACTCTCCCACTTCAACATTCATGTCGTCGGTGATTTCCGGTTTCCGCCGTTTGTTGCCCGCGTCCTCATCACTCTTGCTGTAAACTTCCGTAAGACCGCTCCGAACTTGAGCAGCTAGTTTGGTGACACTGCTGACATGTTCTGGTGTACTTCTTCCCTGCGATTTGAGTCCCCTCTGCATGATTTTCTCGTCATTCGCGCTGATGCTCGCCAGACGAGCGGTCGCGGTGGTCTGCGAGACGGCTGCCAGATTTTTCGCCCTGGTCGGTTGGGGAGAAGGGAGAAGTCCAGAGTTTGCATACCGACTCGAGGTAGAGTGTGTCGTCGTGACAGATTCGGATCTTGAGCGAGGTCTTTCGTCGCCGGGGCTAACGATGACATCGATATTCTGAAATACGGCAGTGCTTTCGACTGGAGGCGAGATTGCGACTGTAGGCAGAGCGACACTCGAAGATTTCCTCGAGAGCAGTGGTAAAGCAGGGCCTCCTAGCCTTGGGGACCGAGGAGAGCGGAATCCTTCGAAAAGCCGGGAGCGAGAGCTGTGAACGGAGCTGTCATCACGAATTACGGCTTCCGGTTGTTCGCTCCTAACGTCAACTTGATCTTTCGGATGCGTGACAGGAATGCCGGTGTCCAGTAGCCATACTGACCCGTCCTGGCACCCGACGGCTCCGATCCATTGCTTCTCCCGTTGTTGGACTATACAAGGGTCTGTCGTTGATATCTCCGGTCGTTCTGGGCTTGGCGCAAAGGCACAGAATGCAGTGTGCGGTGTGTTCCAGAAGATCTCTTCCAGTGGGCGATTGTCGAGGCTGAGGGATACCACAAAGTCATCTGCGGCCGACGGCATCTTGCCACCGCTCTCCTACAGTAGCAGGCCACTCTTCCAAGGGGCGCCAAAGCTCAAGGCCACAAGATGCGTTGCTGGGCAGCGTTGCGAGGTTGTCTCACCTGCCGAAGACCGATCGTGAACCCGGTTTCTGACGTAATACTGGAAGTGCATGAAGGGTATACATGTAACGTGCGTGCATGCCTTCTCTACAAGTGTCCCCCGCTACTTCTCGCTACGGAACCCTTTCGGTATGGAACGAGCCAAGCAGCCTCCAAGATTTCTCTTTGGATGCTTTTGGGTGGTGAATGATAACGAGAGACTCTCCACGTCCCTTGGACGACGCCTATACGGAGTGGCTTAACTTTCTCGTGACCTAGAGCTTGAACGCTCTCTTCAAGAAAGCTTCCGTCCTCGCAAGGCTGTCCTTCAAATTTTCGAGCTAGCAGAGTAGACGTAGTCTCAAACTGATGTAATGATGCGGCTTCTTATAGACTTACCTTCCTGAAACCGTGACCTTCACCTGTAGACAGGATAGTCAGATACACTATCCAACCCATACTAGTATCTGTACTGACCTTCGTAGAACACGGCTTCTACGTGACCTCCGGCGCCTTCTATCTTCCTGACGAGAGTTCGTGCTAAGGCGAACGAGAGTCATCAGCGTTCGATGTCATCTTCAGGGTCCAGCCATAATCACCTTGTTCAGGGGGAACAACCTGTAGCAGGGAACTCAGCGGGCGGCATTCATCTTGGTCGATACGTACCTTGTCATCTAGTCCCTGCAGCATCAACAGTTCAGCCGTGATGTTTTCCGCCTTCGTAATTGGAGATCTTTTTTCGTAAACATCTGGAATCTGAAGTCACAGAATATGTCAACGATGGCTGATGCGGTGCAACATATAGCCGGCTTACTTCCTCCAAGGTTCCACCCATGAGCTGCTCGCAAGAAGTCAGCAATCACTTCAATGATGATTTCCGATTCACCTACTTTGACCATGTATTGCGACTTCAAGTGCAGGGTGCCTCAGTCAAGTCTCAGACAAATGCGAAAGAGCAATCAGTGGCTCACCTCAAACTATTTGAACGCGAGGTGAAAGATCCGGTAAGCGAAGATGCCAATCGAGAGAAGTTTGTTCGCCGTACCTTGTGTGTGTCGTCGACAAGCAATTTCATATCCGAGATACCATACAAAGATACTCCGGCAGAGAACACTTTGCTGTCCGTCAGACATGCAAGAGTAGTGTAGCCACCTTCAAAGGGTACATTAGGTGTCAAATCCGCAAAAGAATGAAGGGAAGCTTGGTCATACCTGCAGATCCGCCTCGAATCGCGACCCGTTTCGGGTCGATCTTTCCCATCTTACCCAGCTCGACAACCGCTTGTATGGTGTCGTACACGTCGACCTCTCCCCATCGACCTGTCAATCGATCTTGATACTCCCGGCCGTATCCGGATGATCCTCCGTAATCGACATCCAGAACGGCAAAGCCTCGAGTGGTAAAGTACTGATAGAAGATATTGAAGATGGGAGGACTTCGACTCGTTGGACCGCCATGGACTTGAACGACAGTAGGCGGTAATTCACCATCAGACGCCTTGTATTCTGGATTGGTAGGCGGATACAGCGTGACGTGCAGGTCTACCTTCTTGCTGCGAGCTTGATCCGACGGCGGCGGGAAATCGACAGTCAGGTTGATGCATTCTCCCTTGGAGATATACGCCTTGTCCAGCTTCGCACCTCCTCCAGTGGTGGACGGCTCGATCTCCTGGAAGGTGGCATCTCCGCCGCGTGCACCAAGGGTGACCAGCACGATCTTGCTCGGTTCGTCATACTTGCTGCCAAGGAAGACTGCCTGCTTGTCGTTGATTCGAAGAATGTCTGAAACATCCCTGTAATCGCTGCTGATGGGTGTAACACGCCGTTTCCTCAAGTCCAGGTGACAGAGTGTCCGTTCTCCATCCATGTTTGGCGCAATCAAGGCATCGTTAGCCGAGATGATGGCGTACCACGACGGCCCAAGTCGCCACAATGGTTCTCCGAGGTCATGTGCCAAGGGATACATGGCGATGTCGGGTTGGCCGTCGGAATCTGACAAGTCGATCGACCACAAGTTGACATATCCCGTCTTGTCCGAGAGATAGTAGAGTTTTTCAGGATTGGTGAGATCCCACTTGACGTCGTTAATGGATACATGGAGATGTTCACCAGCAATCTTGATGGGCTCCAGGGCTACGTTGGGGGCCGAGAAGGCAGAATACCATAACGTTGTACCTTCCCAGGGCATATCCGGGTGTTCCCACTGAGCGCCGAGATCAGCGAGAGACGCGAGACACGATTTGGAGCGGCACTCACTTCGATCCAGGCAATTTTACTACCTTCCTTGCCTCCGAATCGGGGAAAGGCGTAGAAGCCTTCGGCGCGCGCAGGACGGATCTCCTGGACCGTCTTGGACTTCATGTCGACCAGAACAAGTCCGTTCTTCACCTTCGAGGGCTCCGGTTTGGTATGATCTTCCCGGACGCAGACCAGGAGATGGGAATATGTGGGATGTATATCGAAGTCGGCGTAACGATAGACGTCGGATTCTGGATTGGCGGAATGAGCTTGAGTGACGCATAAGTCCAAATTCTAGGATATCAACTTACCGGGCGTCAAAGCTTCCACGTTTTCCAAATCCTCGTCACCTAGTCGACGTCGGTAGATCCTTCCGTCCTTGAACTCACTCCAGAACGCATATCCATCGTGCACTTGGGCGGCGAGTCCACCATATTCGTGAACTCTGGTTCGAACGTTGCTCGACGAAGACACCACTGGGATCGGCTCGGTCTTGATGACGTTGTCCGTGCTTCCCAGAGTCAATGTAGTGTCCAATAGCACCGAGCGACCAGCTTCGGATGGCCGGGACTGTCAAGCGGATGTTACTACGGCTTTCAGCGACTGCTGGAAATGCGGACTTGCCTCGACATGGAAGACCTTGCCAGTCTTGACGTCCACCAGCAGATCTGAGATCGATGCGCTCTTCTGATAGATTGTCTCGCTCTCCAACGGGCTTTTCCAGGTGCCGAACGGCGCGGTGATAGGGTCTGCGGTGGGCATCGTGCTGTAACTTTCGCAATTCAGAAGGATATTGTCCGGCAGGAAAGAATTGACGAGTCGGGGAAGATTGTAGGGTTGATTGCAGATTTTTGTCAGAGCGAGTACACGAAGGGTCGTCCGAACAGAGACCATGCCGGAACGAGGGAGCTTAAGGCTTACCGAGGTCAGCTGTTGCTGTGCTTCGACTTCTCTCCTTGTGGGGCATCCGACGAGACACCTGAACGAGTATGGCTCGATAGGCTCGATCGCTGCTATTTCGGTCTTCGCCGTCACTGCATGAGAACACCCTATGAGAGTCATGAGGGTCAGGATGTACTCCCGACATTGTTCCTATGGCCATGCGCGGCATCGTATGCTCCGGGATAGTACAACTCGTGTTTTGATACTTTGACAACTCGATACCCGTATTCCAATCCTACCACTTGATTTTGAACAATCCCTTCTTCTTCCCATCCCCGCCGCTCATGTGGCCATTGCTGTTTCCATTGCCCGCTGCTGCTGCTACCGCCGCCTCCATAGCCTTCCTCTCCTCCTTCTCCTTCTTCTTGTCATCCTTGCCTCGCCCGAGACCGAAAGAAGACATCTTGGACCCCGTCGATGGCGCCGGCGACGCATCTCGGGGAACAGCCCGAGAGGAACCAAAGCGGCTTGGTTGCGGGGCTGGCGGAGTCGCCACCGGGGGTAGCGGTGGTGGTCCAACAGGCTCAGACCACACACGAGAGTCAAGGATCCTGCAAAACAAAGAGGTGAGCGCGGGCGGCTTAATGGAATGCACAGCGACGTACATCTGATAGGTGGGCTGTCTGCCATTCTCTGTTCTGGACGCCGGCGGCGCGTATGGGCTCGGCGGCTTGGCGTTCGGAGGGTTGCCGCCGACGCCGGCTCTACCCAGCGTTCGCATATCATTGATGAACGTATCTGGAGTAATTTGATGAGTCGAACCTGAAAGGTTGTGGATGCAGGGTGAGGAAGCTGTCTAACAGGGTACTTAGGCGCGACATACCGATGATGACTTCCTTATTCAACGAGTCACCGATGAGATATGCCAACCTCTGCTCCGAGTACGTCATGCCTCCAGCCACAAACAAGATGATTCGCTGACGAGATTCCGAAGTGGCTTGTACACGTGCAGCGGGTGCCTTGTGCCATGTGGGTCTTGCGCTGCGGAGCGATCCACCGTGATTCAAGCTCGACGACGTGACAGCGGCTGGACGCGAATGCGCCGGCAACGCCACTTGTGCCGGGGCATCCCGCAAGTACGGGAAATCGTTCTGATTGAGACGACCGCTGACTTGTTCCTGTCGATAGCTATCACGTTGAGCGCATTCATAGCGGGAACAGATTGGCTGACTTACTTCGATGATCTGGCGCACAATAGGCTTATACCTTGAGAGTTCATAATCGTCGTCGCTCGCGCCATATTTCTGCTTTAGCCTCGTCCTCGTATTCCTGTCATTCGCCACCTGCATTCAATTGATAAGTCATGAAGACACACCAATAATAGGCAGTCGGGCTCACCTTGACAACCTTTGAGCCGAGGTGCGTAAGATTGTTAACGGCATCCTGCTCCCCAAGCGACAACCGTGCGTGTTGAAATAGTCGTTTCCGATCTTCATCGGGAACACCATCTCTGTGTAGAATCCAAAGCGCGATAATCCGGACTTTGTCCTTGTTACTGTACGTTGCATAGATAAGTCCGACGTCAGGCCCTTAGGAGTAACCACACATACGACAAGGTCTTGTCGGAAAGGAGCGGAATCATATCTTCCACCAATGATTTGGGATTTTTGCCGTCTGGGGTGACGCCCGTCGCGCAACACTGGTCACGCGGGCTGCGTGAGCAATCTATGTAGCGCCTTCCGGCTGATCGTGTGACTCACCTGCTCAACGTTGGCCGCTTGGGACAGCTTTGACTGACTGAAGGTATTCATGCACGTCTGCGACATCTCCAAGTGAGCCGAAAACTATTTCAGATGAGGGCGTCAGCGCAAGAAATCCTATAGGCCAAGAACCCTCGCACTTTGTCCCGGGTCTCGGTGAAAGACGGTAGACTAGCTAGCATATCCTTCATGTCATCGAGACTCGACGCATTATCCCTAGAGACAGCGATGAGTCAGTCATCGACCTGTTACTCACATCCTGCAGCCTCCCGCACTCACGTATTCCTGAATCCAGCATGCTCCGTCGTGAAGCGGTTGAAATCCACCATGAGCTTATCGATGGCCTCCTTCATATGCATATGCCGAATCTCGACCCATATTGGATCTTCCTCATTCAGCAGTGCTTCTTTCTGCTCGATAGCGCCCAGGGCTGTCTTCACTTTGTACCTGTTCAAGACTGTCAGCTGGATAGAAACGAGCTGCTTGACAGAGGCGCACCTGTACGTGGGACCAGCATCGAGAGGAAGGAGATCATGGATCATTGCTTGATAGGTGAACTCGTGCAGGAACGGTGCCACAGGATCCATCGAGCGGTCCACAACGAAAAGAACGGACTTTGGCCGATGATTCGATGATGGCTGTCCATGACCGCGGTTTGGCTTTCAGCTTCGCTGCGATCAAGCAGATGCGTGCCGGCCAACTCACAGGAAAATCCGGGTTGACCGCCTGGTAATCGTCCAAATCCGCCTGTAACTGTAAGGCTATCCTCCGGGAAATCTGATCGCCCGAATATTCTTGTGCGCTACCCTTGCCTCCAACAGCGTTCAATGCGGATTTCCAGCGTGTCTCTGGTGGTGCCTGTGGCGCCGGATTGGCAGAAGGCGGACGGGCGGAGCCGTAGACGCTGCCAGGGGTTGCAGTGATGGCGAGGGGCCCTAGAGGAGGGTGATGATGCGGTGCATAGTATCGGATGTATGGGTTCTCTCCCAGCGTTGCAAGAAGGTTGAGTACCTGCAGGATTTGAACGATGCGTCAATAATAGTCAAACAAGGCTATTGGACATGGCCTACGGATTTGGACATCAGTTTGACGTCTTCCTCGAAACGATCCTGCGCAAGCTCCGCCGCAACGATACCTCCAGGATTGCCGAACAGAGTGAAAAATGTCGAAGGCATGTTGGTTGTAAACACCTGGGACTCTAGCGCTGCATAAGGCGGATGAGAAAACCAGGAACGGCCGCAGAGTTCGACACACGTACGCCAGAAGTTGCAGTAAAGCTCCACGAAGGATTGCAGCACATCCTCGGGGAGTCCGTTCGTGAGCTGCTCCGCCAGTTTATCGGAAATGCCTATTGGCCGATTGTCACATCAGCGACACATGGCGCACGCCACAACGACCTGACGTACCGTCAATGAAGTATAGATGTACATGCCGGTACGTTCTTCGACCCTCTTGGAAATCCGCTAGCACCCGCTTGACATTCTGCGTTGTCGGGGTGAGGAGGTAGACGGCGTCGAGCGTTGGTTGTGGCGCACGCGGTGACATCAAAGGGTCGATGGCTGTACGAGCAGGTGTCAGCGGCGTCGGTCGAATGCAGGAGGCATAAGCGGTAAGAGGGAACAGCGAGTTTCTGCGAGCAGAGAGTTGGGCCGACGTTTCGGCGGTGAGGCTCGTGCGAGGCAATACAGGGTGACAGCAAACGTCCCTGGCGAGTCGTATGAATTGGCGGTTGCCAGAGCTGTAATGCTCGCCCCGATGCATAGGCTTCTAGCAGTTCCAATGCATCTCTCCATGACTTCTAGGCCTCAAGAGATTCTCAGAGGCGATAGATCCAGTTCTCTCGGCCCTTGAGAATGTGGTTCCTTTTCCCTTTCTCCCGCCCACATTGCATGGCCATCATCCCACTCATCACAACCGCCTTTCACGTTCCCCTGATTCGCATGCGACTCACCCGTAATGTTCATATGCAGCACATCGAATGTCTTGTAGACGCTCTCCAGCAGCCGCTTCGAGTACTCATCGACGACGAGGACTTTCCATGTATTCGGTGGACCGCATGTGAGTGCCGTGCCGAGACCTATTAAGATGGCAGATCAGCGCTGGGCTTTGCAGGCGGTCATATTCACTTGCGTTGCTTGAGGAGCGTTTGCAGAGACGGCATCTTGGCCGGTGGACAATGACAAGGAGCCCTAGACAGTTGGCGGGGACGCAGATCTACCGGGATGCGTTGATAACTGATATGACTGATGTGACTGATGAACCAGGTAGGCGTCATATTTGATCGCTCAAACTAAATCTTTTGGATTTTTGTCTATATACGTCCCAATATCGACCCTCGCGGAGGCACCTTTGCGTCAGTCACCAGTCGATCATTCCGCAACATGAAAGATTTTGATTCTTAACCCGAGTTCGCCTTGTTCTCCTGCCTTCCGCTGCCCACAATCATCCAATGGCCACAGTCTCCACGGCGACCGCAACATCCCCTGATGGAGTCGCTACGGCCACTGCCGCCTACAGTGGACCTCCGAGAGGGACCGAGCCGGACGCTGGCGTGAAGCGCAAAGTGGCGGGATGGAGACATTTCGTGGCAGGAGGAGTCGGCGGTATGACGGGGGCGATCGTTACGAGTCCATTTGATGTTGTCAAGGTGAGCTAGAGTACAGTCCAGCTTGAAGTGATCTGATCATCTCTTCAGACCCGTCTGCAATCAGATCTTTTTAAGGAAGCGTCCCAACCAGCCATCAAATCCCTGCATTCGTCATACTTTAAAAAAGCTCAATCGCATACATCTCAAGAGACTGCAGCTCTCCTAGCTCAGGCGCGCAGACAGGCAAGCCATGCTCGTCCGACAGGTGCAGGAGGCCTTTTGTGGAACTTCGTCGAAACCGCGCAGATGATACGGTGAGCAGGATTATTCCCCCTTTGTGCTTTGCCGCCTCTGACCGAGGTTTACAGGAATATCTACGTTCACGAGGGTCCGCGTGCGTTGTTCAAGGGTCTGGGACCAACCCTTGTTGGCGTCGTCCCTGCTCGAGCTATCAACTTCTCGACTTACGCCCAATCGAAACAATTCCTCGCATCCTCCCTGCCAATAAGCATCACGCACTCCACTGCCACTTCGGTCGGTGCCGCAGAGACCAGTCCTATCGTACATCTCGTTGCTGCGGCATTCGCCGGTATTGTCACAGCGACTGCGACAAATCCGATATGGGTCGTCAAGACGCGGTTGCAGCTCGAAGCAAAACATCGGGAGCGGGTACTTGCGAATGACAAGACGGCGGGAGCGGCTACGCGTGCTGCTGCTCCGGCAGTAGCAGCGGGCAAGTCAGCAGGCAAGGTTTTGCCGGCCTTCATTATGACGAAAGATATTCTGGCTAGCGAGGGAATCAAAGGGTTGTACAAGGGTCTGAGCGCGAGTTACCTCGGCGTGACGGAGGGTGTCATCCAATGGGTGCTTTATGAGGTGAGCATTACTTCTCGGGTCTTTCGCTCGAGTCTTCGCTTATCATCTGTCTCCTTTTTATGCTAGCGTCTGAAAAAAATCAGCACACAGACCTATCCCGGCGAACCGACAAAGTCCCGTCTCGCAGAATGGCTAGGCATCGTCGGATCCTCGGGAGGTGCCAAGATGGTTGCATCCCTCATCACGTACCCGCACGAAGTGCTTCGTACCCGGTTACGACAGCCGACAGAGCCCGGAGCGCGACCGAAGTATACCGGGTTGATGCAGACCTTGAAGCTGGTCATCAAGGAGGAAGGGTGAGTAACCTGTCCAGCCATTCAGGCGAATGACATGCTTATATTTGTTGTTCAGTGCCGCATCTCTGTACGGCGGTTTGTCCGCTCATCTGATGCGTGTCGTCCCGAATGCTGCATGCATGTTCACGATCTACGAAATCGCTGTCAGACTATAGCATTGACCAACGATAGATATAGACGGAGACTTGACAGTTTGCGCGTCGCATGCCCGGTCCCGATGGATCGCGACGTTTGGCTGCTTTCAACATGGGCGGGAGGCCTCAGCGCGGTTGTATGTAGCGATTATAATCTCCTTGATGCGGGAGACCGCCCACCGATCCGGTTGTTTTTTTCCCGTTGTAGCATATTCACTGCTCGAGATACAAGTACTGCCTTTGCCTGTGTCGAACTGAACGAGGATGTCTGACTCCTCATCCCAGCCAAACCCTCGGCGTGCTGAGGGCCACACGCGTTCCAACGATGACTCATCGGCTCCCTCTGGGCGGGCACGTCGGACCGACGTTTCAAGGTGAGACATCGACCCAGCTTCCGACACGTCCGACGCGGTGCTCACGTTCGCATTACTCCGTCGTTGCCAGATGAACGGTATACTTGTATGTCGGAATTTGGTCAACAAGCACGCCCCTGCAGTCACGGAGCACAACTTGATCATCACTCGTCCGGTCATCCCGCGAAGCATTCGGAGACGATGTGTTTTCGGGTTCCTTCTCTCGTCCTTCCATCGCTGAAGAGACGACCACGGAACAAAGAGCTGCTGCTGAATATCCGATCACCACGCTACGTCGAGGCTAGAAGGCGGAAGCAGCATACTTTGCTCCGCCGCATACGAGAGGTGCTTGTCCCAAGTTTGGAAAAATGGGGAATGCAGAACAACGATAATGTCCTCAATGGATGCGCGGTCTGAAGTTGGCGTAGTTGACGAATACGCTTTGCCCACCTCATCATTCGTGGGCTTCGACACTGGAATATAGCTCAGCAAATCCAACACTACGAGTCCACATCACTGACCGGTATCGAGAGCCCAATTCAAGAAAGGAGCCAGTTAACGTTTGAAAAGCGATTCGGCCTCCTATCATCAGAAAACGCCATCTCGGGCATTAGCAACAAGTGTCAAGATGAGGGAACACTCCAAGGAGGTAAGATATCATGCCGCTTCTCGGTAACCTGAATTTGACCATGAAACCTTGTGCATCATTAGCCGTATGGCTACTTCGACCTCCATCAACCCAATGTCTGGAAGGCTATGTTGAAAGCGTTCCTGGCGACAGCCTTATTTAGAATGTAAGCACTCAGACACCTCCATGCAAGACGTTGCACTTGACTAACCCTTCTTCACCCACTCTTTCGATCACAGCTGGCCGACACTGCTTCTCCTCGGAGTCTGGAGCACGACCATATTTTGCATCAACGAGTTCACACCAGCAACGCTGGCTTGCGAGCCCACGTTGCTCACAGTCGTCGGTAAGTGATTTTGATAAGGATTCTTTCCTTGTTTGTGACTGCTTATTGTGAAAACTCCTATGCCCCGGGTTGAACAGGAACCATTCTCGGTCTCGTTCTTAGTTACCGGTGAGCTACATTGCTGATCGCCTGCGAGCGCGTTCAACCGAACTTATCAATTCATCCCGCGTATAGTACTACGTCCGCCTACGAGAGATACTGGGAAGGCCGACGCCTCTGGAGTCAGATCATCATCAATGCACGGACCATGGCGCGTATCATATGGGTTCACTGCCCGGACACCATGATCGGCGAGGGCGCGTTGCCGGAAACCGGATGGGAAAGCAAGGAAGCAGAGGAGGAGGATAGGAGGAAGGCTATCAGGGAGAAGAGAAGGGCTGTCGAGTTGTGTTTGGCGTTTGCTGTTGCTGTGAAGCACTGTGAGTTTGGCGTGATGTTGACACGATATCTTGGCTAATGTGCCGATATTATGGTAGATCTTCGTGGCGAAGAGGGCATGTAAGTACGCTTAGACCGAAATCGCAACGATACCTGAACACATGTCTGAAACGGCTTTTCAGCTTTTACGATGACTTGTACCCCTTGGTCAAGTTCCTCCCAGGCTACAATATGCCATCCGGCATTCCACCTCCCGAACACGCGTACAACGATAAGAATCACAGTGTCGAGCAATTACAATCCCGATCGTCCAGCCCATTCCTCAGAGACAGACGCGAGCGAGTCGCAGATGCACCTCGCTCAAAGACGCCCTCTCCAGCTTCGACACTTAACAAGCTGGCTTACGAGAACAAGTCGACTAAGTCCGCTATCGGACTTGCGCAGATGCACAGTGTCTTGACAGCCAATGTGGTCAGCAGCTCTCCGCAAACGTTGTTCTATGATCGACCGTTCTCGCAACCCAGGCTCCGTCCCGCACGATGTCCGCCCAAACATCACTGGTCTGAAGCCATGCCGATCCGTTACCTCCCATTTGCGAAAAGCAAGCGACGAGAAAGGAGGATGAAGCAGGCCATGTATGCGAGTTCGTCGTCGATGGGTCAGACCGGATTGGATTCTATCGATGGCAGACCGTTGGCGCAGAACGTTCCGCTGGAGATCACCATGTATATGGTGAGCATGGGTTCCCCGCCGGATCGGATCTCATTCCTGAACTCGCGGTTTGCGATATCACAGTCTTGCTACATCGCAGCTGTTCAACGCCGAAAGACATGTGAAGCTGTCAATGCGAGTGAGTACAATGCTTTCCGGCCTGGCCCATTGCTGATAATGACAAATACCAAGGTGCTCTTCTCGCTTGCGTCCAAGCCTTTACAGATGCCCTCGCTTCACTCGAAAGGATTCTGTTGACCCCAATTCCCTGGAGTTATGCTGCTCATATCTACGAGGTGGCGTGGCTATACTGTATCATTCTGGTCAGTCGAATCGGTTTCTCGTATTCGTTGCAGCCATTCAGCCAATACTGCTTCATAGCCTTTCCAGCTATACAATGCCTTTGGTTGGATCATGATTCCGGCTACCATCGTGAGTGACTCATTATCAAAGAACACAGATGGACACCGAATCCTCAACGTACGGCGACTAGATCACAACCTATATCTTGATCGGTTTGATCGAGTGCGGGCAGGGTCAGTACATCTTTCTTCATCTTCACCCACCCGACCCGTATTGATGCGTGATTGCCCCGTGTGCATTATAGAAATCGAGAATCCCTTCGTGAGTAGCGCGAGAAAGAAGATGAACGGCATGAGACGTGCTCACTCGCCAATTGATTGCCTGCTTTCCAGGGATATGACAAGAATGTAAGGCGATATCTTAACGACCTACGAGTCCACACTGATCGCTGACCATCTCAAACAGGATCTCAATCTTGAGTAAGTGCTTACTCGCAGATTCCCATCTTCACGCTTTGACTTCATGCCTTTCACTCTCCTCAGCTACTTCTGCGAACACATTATTAAGACCGAGTTAATGAGCATCACCGCCCGGCCAGCGCTTGCGCCTGAGTTTTGGGTTCCGGAGGATACGTTTGAAGGCAAACCTATAGAGGTGAGATCATGTTCGCATTCGCTGTGATCAAGACTAGCTCTGACAGTCTTTGATGGGTACGATCTACAGGCGCGCACTGTAGGAATTCCTGTTCAGACGAGTGGCGAGCATCATGGAGGGTCTGTTGCATAAACGCCCGGAACGGGCTCGGAAAGGAGGCGGTGCATGTTTGTATCTTTTGCTTGTTTCGGGCTGGTCCCCTATTGCATCGATCATTCACAGATGGCGATATTGCATCTGTTGTCATTGTTTCCATCAATTTTGACTCTTGGCCTCGCCTACTGCCTTGCTCAAGCGATTCATGCATGAAGAACTGCTAGGATTAATGCTAGGATCAAGATGACGTGGAACGGATAAGAGGCGCGCGCAGGCATTGAGGTGGAAGGTGCGATCGGCGTTGGCGTGTTTCATGTTGCGTGAAGCCTGCTTCTGCAGAAATTGCTAGATCTGTGTTGTCCACCCCTGTGCAAGTTCACTTTCGATAGAGACGATAGGTCAAGGCATCTCCCATCTCCTCGACACAAAATGAGAGGACTGGTTTCTGTGATCCTGCTTCTGGCAGCGACCGCACCGTCGACGCTTGCGGCTCTCCTCGCTGTCGACTACGGTGCAGAATGGACAAAAGCATCGCTTGTCAAGCCGGGGACACCGTTCGATGTTCTCTTAGACAAAGGTAGGTTGTGGACAGCTAGAGTTCCTGTGATTCTTACTCATGGTTTGCGGCTCGATGTTCAGATTCTAAAAGAAAGATGATGAGTACCGTTGGGTGGAAGAAGGATGAGCGGGTCTTTGGCGGCGATGCAGCGAATATCGTAAGTTTCTTTCCATATAGGCTCATAGCGTCAGTCAATTGAGAAGTTCATCTCTACAGGCTGCTCGGTTCCCGCTGGCGAGCTATCCCTACGTAAAGCCGCTTTTGGCAGCCACATCCGTACCCGACAATACGATCTATCCATCTCCGCCATACCTCTCGGAAGACAAAGGCACTCTGGTATTTCGACAACCAAATGCGCCTTCTGCGGCACACAATATCAATGGCAGTTCATCAGAAACGACATGGTCTCCGGAGGAGATCCTCGCGCAACAGCTTGCTTACGTCAAGGGTCTCGCCAGTTCAGCAGCGCATGAGGACGTCAAAGATCTCTTCATGACGGTGCCGTCCTACTTTACGCAAGCTCAGCGACGGGCTCTGAAGGACGCAGCCGAAGTGGCGGGTCTACAGTTGACGGGCATCATTTCTGAAGCGGGAGCTGTGGGACTCAACTACGCCATGACGAGGAGCTTCCCCGTCAAGGAATACCACATGATCTACGATTCGGGCGCAGTCAAGACGACGGCTACCATCCTCTCCTTCGAGACCAAGGAGCTGCCGATCGAGAGTCCGCTTTTGTCTGGCAAATCAAAGAGGGTAATCAAACCCAAAATGGCCAATACGACGATCGTGGAGGTGATCGCATTCGATTCGGAGCAGGATCTTGGGGGCGCGTTCCTTGATGAGCGGCTGAGAGACGTCTTGGTAGATGAATTCCTCGCACAGGACGGTAACAGCGGGGAAAATATCAGGAACGATCCTCGAGCCTTGCGCAAGCTTTGGAGGGAAGCTTCCAAGGTCAAACAGATCTTGAGCGCCAATAACGAGGCATCCGCGTCTGTGAGTGATCGTGCCAACGTGGTTTGCGTCCTCCTGGGGCTTACCGAATACACCCCAGATCGAGTCTCTGATCAACGATATCGACTTCCGCACAAGAGTTTCCAGAACCAAGTTTGAGGACGTCTGTACTAAGGAAGCTGCGCGATTCAGCAACCCGATCGTGAACGCCCTGAAGCTTGCCGGTATGACTCAGGTGAGCTCAAGCTGTGCTGCTCCCAGCTCTGTCCTAAGGTTGACACCTGCTTTTTCGCTTGCAGGATCAACTAGAGTCTGTCATCTTCTTCGGAGGTAACACGCGTGTACCGATGGTTCAGGCAGCAGTGAAGAGTGTAGTGGGAGAGTGAGTACGCTGGGAGGAAGCAGGCGGTGTCCGTTTACGATGACTGATACTTGACGCTAATCAGAGAAAAGATCGCTCAAAATGTCAATACAGATGAAGCAGCTGTTCTCGGTGAGCACTGATCTCTGTTATGGCGAAAAAGCATCGACTGATGGCTTTTTGCGCTTAGGTGCTGCGTTCTACGGCGCCAGTCAAGGGCGGGCTTTCCAGAGCAAGCTCAAAATGAAATTGATCGAAAAGTCTCCGTACGAAATTGGATATTGGAGCGGCAAAGGTAAGCATCAAGATATCAGCGGTGAAGAAGAGAAATCCGACGACATTTCGAACTGCAGATCATGGCGTTGCCTTCCCCGCTTTCGAAGTAACAGAAAGGCGCAGCCTGAACTTCAAGCCGACCGATGACATCTCGATTGATTTTCGCTACATGGGTCCCAATTCGTATGTTTAGGATGTCGATCGACGGCGCTTGGGCTGACTCTCTCCGCCCAGGCCGACCCCGGCTGATATCTCAAGGGTGGAAATTCACGGCATTCACAAGGCCGTCGCCAACCTGACCAAGGACGAAGTTGAGGAATCTAACGTCGACGTGAACGTCAAGATCGATGGCCGAGGCATGCTTCACACTGCCAACGCAGTTTTGACTTATACCACCAAGCCCGAAACTGCGTCTGTAAAAGACAAGCTCAAGGGCCTTTTCGGTGGCAGCAAAGACAAGGTGCAAGACGGTGTCGAAGCAGAGGCCGCAGACGACGCTTCAGAAGAGGACCCAGAGTTGCAGAAGCCAAAGGAAAAGAAAATCGGACTGCGCTTTACTGAGCACGTCACTGGAGTCAAGCCGATGTCTGCCGAGGAGAGGCGCAATGCCAGAAAGCGGTAGGTCAAAATATGTTGCCTCATCCAGACTTCTTAGAACTAAACTGACTTTTGTGCTCAGACTGGCCGCCATTGATGCCGTCGAACGGGCTGCCATCGATCGAGGGAACGCTATCAATCACCTGGAAGGCTATCTATACCGAGTCAAGAACATGCTGAGCCCAGATGCCACTAACACAGCTCTTCAAGACTTTTCGTCCAGTCATGAGAAGACGTCTCTCGCAAAGGCTGTCGAGGAGGCATTTGAGTGGATGGCGGAGCATGTGGAAGCAGCCGAGACTGCCATCCTCCATAAGAAGCGGGAAGCGATTGAGTATGTGCTTTCATTGCCTTCCCTCGAAAGACAGCTCATGTTGGATCTGTGTCTTTAGAGCCCTGGAGAAACCTATCATCAGGCGATTCACGGAATACCAAGGGCGACCCAAGGCAATCGAGGACTTCCAGAAGGCCATCATCGCTGGACGGGCTTGGTTCATGGAAGCGACTCAGAATATGACGGAAGCTCTGACTGCCGGTAACTTGACCCGATGGACCAAGGAAGAGCTCGAAGCGGTCGAGACAATGCTCAAAGACTACGAAATGTGGGCAAAGGAGAAGATGACAGCCCAAAAAGAGGTTGGAGAACAGATGCACATTGACCCCGTCTTGCTGAATGCCGACCTCGAAAGCCGGGGAAAGGCCTTGCAATCAATGGTGAGCTGGCTTCGCTGCGTCCTGTCATGCTGCTACTGACTCGATGTGTCCGGAAGGTGCTCGGTTTACAAAAGAAATCCATGCCTAAACCGTCTAAAGTGAAGGCTTCCAGCACTTCAGCATCCTCTGCACCCAAGCAGACGGAGAGTGAGAACGAAGAAGTTCCTCGTGCGGATCCGGCCAGGACAGCCGAGGATCCTGAACCCACACAGATCGTAGCGCACGAGGAGTTGTAATGCTGCATAACATAGAGATACATAGATTCTAGGGGAAGCACATGTAATCTTTGTGTCCGATCGGATAGAGTACTATCGGATAAAGCGCTTGGCTTCTTGACCATTACAGGGTAAGGCATGATTTGAGGTCCAGACTATACAACCTATCTAAAAGTTACAAAATCAACAAATCCAAGACCGCTGCACATGATACAGTATTGCACGCCAGCCCATGTGATCATGCGGTCACCGGGTCCCCTTCGCGATCAGATTCTTCCCACTCCAGCGGCTCATCGTCGTCTTCCATGGCTGCCGGTTCTTCAGTCGTGACCAGAGGGGTTGCTTCCACTTGTGTTTCCTCTAATTGCGTCTGCTCCGTATCCGATTCCGGTGCAGGCGATTTATTGAAGTCTGCATCGGTTGAAACCACAGCATTCAGTGGGACTACCGGTGCCTCCTTCAGATCGACTTCCTTTGGGAAATCCACTTCGAGAGCGGTCGTCGCTTTGGATGGCGCCCCCTTCAAGCTGAAAAGTGTCGCTTGCTTGCTTGTCGTTTTATCTTTGGCCTGTGCCTTGCCTTTAGCGGATTCTAATTCAGCGGGTGAAATCAGCACATGGACTGGAAGTGCCTAGAACTCGGTACACTTACTGTTCGTGGATTTGCTATTCGCTTGTATGTCGTCAACCCTTTCAAAGAATGACTTGCTCTTGGTCGCCAAAGTAGCTTGTCCCGGGGCTGGCTTCGCAAACGGATTGGAAGCTACCTTGCCACGTGCGAAAGGATTCTTGGACACTGAACAGACAATGACACAATATCAGCGAATTGCCAGCTTGGTACAGGGACTCTGTGACTTACCCGGCTTTGCAGGTGGCGCGGACTCTACTGGTGTCTCTGCGCGATGAGCTCTCTTTGAGGACTGCGTGACAGTGGATTCTTCAAAGCTCAAAAAGTCGTCCTCGGCTTTGCGTTTGCGAGGCGGACTGGCTTGGACCACGGAGCTGTCAAGCGTACTTTCGAAGTCGTAGTTTGCCGGGGTCTCATCCGTCGGTTGTGGCGAATCGTATCGGTTTGTAGCTTCTTTGATCGTCGCCGCAGCCGTCCGGCGGGCAGGACCCTTCCGCGGCTCGAAAGATGTCAGCCCTTTCGACCTCGATCCGTTTCTCAATGCTTCAGTAAAAGTGTCTTCGTCCAAATAGCGATTACTGCCATTTCGCTCGGCTCTGTCTTTGGACCTTTGGCGAGTTTCGAACTCTGTCTTATAGAGCAATATTCGTTCTTTCAAAGCGAAAGAATTGTAAAGTTCCGCGATTTGGGATGCAGCGTTCATGCTGATGGAGTTCTGCAGGAGCCTCACGATATCGAAGGCTTGTTGTTTGCGATCAGCCTTGACAGCTTCCATGATCAGTGTCAGGAGGATTTTATCTTGATCCTTCATTTTCTGTGCGATGTCGCTCGATGAGAAGTGGTAAGCGGAAGAAGCGTTTCGGTTGTCCTTCATAGCCTCCAGTTCCACGTTTAACCGCATGAAGCTATGTGATGCGAGAATTCAGTATCGGTTATGTACCGCCTTTACTGGAACCGGCGACTTACAGCCCTTCGTTTCTCCCCTGTGCTTGATCCTTGTTCAGTACAGGAACTTCCGTCGGTATGTCGAGAATGATGGGACGAGGGTGTCCCGGCTCCACATCAGTTCCCTTCAGAGAAGAAAAGTCAGCCTCGTTCTGCTACATTAATAGGAGGCACCGCATACCCTCAGAATGATGCACATAAGCTTATCTTCGCTGACTCCCACAGGCCAGTATCGCTCTGTCCTGCCATCCCTGCGGCGCGAAAGGGCTAGCGTATCCAATAGTGGTAGCCAGCGGGCTTGCCCCTGCCTTTTCGCCCTGTCCATTACTGATAGTAGTCCGGCAGAGTCTTGCATGACAGGAGACTGGCGGTTATGTGTTTGTGTTAGATAGACAGGATATGACAATTTCGCCGCATGTCACTTACACCGTAAGTCGTGAAGCCTATCCAGGTCAATGTGACTCGTTTCTGAAGCGGAATCCGACCTTCCTGAATTATATCGTAGTTCTCGAAATTTATCAAGGTATATCTGAGATTTTGGCAGCCTGGCAAAAAAACAGTCAGAAAGAGTATGGCCCCCTCCACGAGACTTGTGCCTACCGTCTACACTGGTGCCCCCTTCTCGATGCACGATGAAGAGCATCTCTCGGCTCGCCACCATGGCGACCACTTCCTCCCCCAATCTCCAGATGTATCTCTGGAGCCCAGTACCGGTAAAGAAACGGATGTATCCTTTACTAGTAGCGATAGCGACACAGCCCATGCCATTTCCGTCCAGGTCGTCCGGATCAATGCGACTGCCTCCTCCCGCAACCACTATGGCTTTCTCGCCATCTTCCAAAGACGCCTGCCAAGCCGCAGTCTTTGGGTCTCCGTCGTATGCCCGGTACTCAATGATGGATTGACTCCCTTCCGGATTGGCAGCATACACTATTCCTTGTTCGCCTGGAAGAATTCAGCTGTCAGGCGGGGCGACGTACAATGACACGTTGCACTTACCGACTGAGGCAAGCTGGAAGCGATTGTTATCCTGGAAGTGATATCCGCGCCGAGAGCCCTTGTCGTGGAACTCAACGTTGACGACTTGATGTGTCTCCATATCTGTGACATCGATGACACCGATCATATTGAATGCTGGAGCGCGGTGATATATCAGTAATCGCCCATTCGAGATACAAACTTTCGCGTACCAAGATACCGTCTCTTATTGTGAAACGCGGTAGCTCCCGGTTGGAAAGCGGGCTGAGCCTGCTCGATGCCGACTACGAACGAAGTACATCATCAGCGAGGATGATAACGAGATAACGGGATTTGCGTCTGGTCAAGCTTACCAATTTCTTTCGTTGCCTCAGCGTCGGCGCTTTCACCCCGGACCCTGTATTTTGTTATACCATCGGGACCAACGTCTTCGTCTTCGTCATGTTCAATCCATCCATCGTCGTCCAGATCAAACTCGTGACCGCCATTTGCATCTTCTCCATCGACGTCGTCATCGTCACCGAGCATTTCCAATCCGCTTTTGGGCGCTTTTGCGGGATGGGGATGGTTTGAAGGCACGACATCCTGCCATGCGTAAAAGTTGCCTCCCGTAGTGGTGAACGCGAGCGCATTGTCGGTTGGGGAGAATTCCAGGCCAGTAACAATCTTGCCGTCGGTTTTCGTCCTGGAGACGGGTTTTCTCGTGTCGACATCCCAGATGATGATCTGATTGTCCTTGGCAGACGAGGCTAGATATTTTCCGTTGGGAGACCACGCAAGAAGACCAATTTCGGCGTCGTGTCCATCCGTGGAGAATGTTCCCGACTTCGACCACTTGTCCCGGTCGACGATAGCGATTTCGTGTGTCCGGCTCGGCACGACAAAGTAGTCACCCTTGGGATGCCATGCAACTGCGCAAGGCAGCTCGTCTTCCACTTTGCCCGCACCGGCGACTCCTTCCACTGTCTTGAGGCAGGATGGCGAATCGTCCACGAACTCGTAGACCTGGATTCTGCCGTCGGTCATGACGAGGGTCAACATGTCTTGGACTGGATGCCAGCTTGCGGATCGGACGGGTTTGCTGATTCCGGAGATCGTCAAGATTTGTAGAGGGTCCTGGATATCCACAACTTTGACTAAAAGCTCTTCACTGCAGACGGCTACACGCTGGCCGGAATTATCGACGGATAACCAGTGAATGGGAACGCCCGCGGCTCTAGTGATGGTCCCGGAGAGCTGGTTCGAAGGATACTCAAACCGTCGTACCACTCCATCCGTAGAGCCGGTAACAAGCGAATGTTCCTGGTGACGAGCAGATGAAATCAGATGCATTGTGAGCTTGATCTGACCAATACTCACCGAGGAGACGCAACATGTCACTGCTTCAGGATGGTCGTCAAGGAATTCCGGCTCTCCTGTCTCCAGATCACCGACTGAATGGATTCGAACCATGCTGTCCGTTCCAGCTGTGTAGATGAACCTGAGAGATATGCGAGTCAGTTTTAGATCATGAACGACCCATTGGTACTTACTGCCCATCTTTCGAGTAGCATAATCGGGTGATGCCTTCCAGATGATATTGGTTCACAATCACCGATCCTGTTGTAGCCTTCGTAGGTTCGTTGGTGCTGACCATGGCTTCCGACAGCTAAGGGCCTCCTGATGGTCTTGCTATCGCTCCTAGGAAAGCGTTGTGGTACAACAAATCTACAGATCGAAGATGCTGTTGAATCTGAGAATATGGATCAACTTCTGGCTTGAGAGTCTCGGTTGGTTCAGACGCGTCTTGACCGCTGGACGCGTTTCATGTGATTGCATTTCCCCTGACCAACTAGAAGCGCAGAAGCGCGATCGCTGTAGGTCCGTTACGGCTCAGGCCTAGGGCGTTCAAAAGCAACTCGACGTCCAAGCTTCCATTCCGCACCGGACCCCAAGACCTCAAGTGCGAGAGAACCGCAACACAGCGCCTCTGACCGTGAGTTCCACATTTCTCTTGCCACCCATCCCTTCCTCGCCATCTCAGTGATGATCAAAAAGTAATTTGCGATTGATCATGTCCTTCCCGCAAGGAAGGAGCAATGAAACCAACCTTATGCCTAAAAATGTCTGATACCCTACGCTCATCACGACTGGATCACACGAATAAAGACAGCATTGCTGACCCTCTTTCTCTTGTTCTTGGGGAATAGATAAACTTGGAGAGGAAAGCTGTAGAGCTGGTGACCTGGTTCCCAACGTTGTATCACTATTTGGCAAGATGACAGTATATGGTGTCTGGGTGATCAACAAGGCCGGCGGTCTCATTTTCCAGCGGAACTATGGGGGTAAGCCCTCTCCCCACGAACCTCTTGAGATGTTCGTTGACGAGCTTGCAACCCAGCCGGCGTTGCTCAGCTGTCGTCGAACGAATATCTCGTCATGGCTGGAACGCTACATGGTGTCCACGCCATCACCTCTCGAATCGCGCCAGTGCCCAAGAGTTCCGGAGTCCAGACAATAGAATCAGAATCCTTCAAAATGACAATACACATGACTTTGACGGGTATGTGCAGAATAAGAATTTCTAAAAGATGGCGGAAGCTCCATGGGGCATGCGAATTCTGTGTTTTACCTATCTAGGCGTCAAGTTCGTCCTGATCTCATCGGTTGACATGGCAAATGCAGAATCCGTGCTGCAGAAGATATACGAAGCCTGTAAGACATCCCACTTCCAATCTGTCCGCTCAAATTGCTTACTCCACGCCGCCCCGCTTTCTTTCGTCTCGAAGACGCTGACGCCGTCATGAAGAACCCATTCTACACTCCTGAAATGCCCATCAACGCAACCGGCTTCGATGCTAAAATGAATACGATTGTTGCAGCAGCTGGCCCGTAGTCATTCAAGAGGGACCTCGAGAAGCGTCCGAAGAACAAGAAACTGTTGTACATCATTCACCGATCGCAGCTGTAAAGTAAGGACGGGGTGTCGCTGACGCGCACGTTCTGCCGTCTCAAAAGCGACAAAGAGATCACATCATGTCATAATCGTTGACGATTCTCTACAAGATGATGGCAAAGACTACAATATTAGAGGAGCGGACTGCCGAACGGTGGCGTCGCCTTGATACAACTGATTCGTAGCTCCCGCCGTACTTTTCTGTACTTCTCTACTCTCCCATAACGTGCTCCATCTTCACCTTCTTGTTGCTATTTGGGCAAGCGGCTTGACCGTGCTGCTGTCGAGCCGGGTGTGGTCGTGCAGAGGCGCCGGCACCGGGGCCGAATAGAAGTCTCCTACCTGTTCGAGAATTTCTGAGCAACAGTTCGTCTTCATCGTCATTCCCATCTGTCGCTCCATCCAGAACAGCATCCATCGAGCGTTTCTGCGCACCGTTATGAGGGCGATTCGTCAACTGTGATACGGCGGGTCGTCGCTGAGCTTGTGCCCTTTGAGCCTTTTCGAGAAGAGTAGAACCCTGACGTGCCAATGGCGGAATCTGGGACGAGATTCTGCGCTGGAGCGCGCGCGTCGCCGGGACTGTCGAAGTTTGCGCTGTCGGAGATGATGACATGTGGCCGGGGAGGAGATCCCGCCTGCCCGTGCGCAACATCATCTCTCCATTGCCATCCGACGAGTTGCCTTCTTCAGCCTGTACTTGTGGAAACAACATCCTCGGGGCAGGTACCGGCGCCGGCGAGAACTCGGGATGTTCGGGCGGAAGAAGCGATGTCGCGGGAGGTCGATAGGGGTCGTGCATATAGTACGGGTTGGCAAACGTTGTCTTTTGACCCCGGCTGGTTGGAGTAAGATCTCGGTGAGTCGCGGAACCCTGAACAAGGCAGCACGCCAACGTACAAGAGATAATCAATCGTTGGCTTTTCTCCCTCACTCCTTCGCGTTTTCGCATTATCGGTCCGGAGCCATGATCCAGCTTCAGCGCCCGAGCCTTGGATCTTCGATTTTCCAGTGGTACTTGATGCGAGGAATGGATTGTCCTCAATTTCTCCCACAATTGGCTTGCCCCATGTCCTCCTTTCACGAACTTTCTTCAGGCGACTGAAAGAATTGGCCGGCAAAGAGATATTCTTGTTGAAATCGGCAGGAGAGCCTTTCGACGCAGTGAACGACGCTGTGATTGAAGGCGAACGCTTGACACCATTTCTGATACTGCTCCTGTGGTCATTCGCTGTCGAATCTGCCGTTAGGTGGCCATCTTGCTGTTCATCAACAGCGTGCTCAAATCCGGCATCAGTCTCCACGTCGCTCGTCTCGCTCAAGTCAGACGAATCTTCCAGCTCGTCCGCAGAGTGGTCATTCGCAGTTGCGAATACGTCGTTAACGACGGCTTGAGGAGCGTTGTCCGAAGCGGGAACAGGATCCGAACTCTCAATAAGGTATGGGCTGTCGTCTTCTTCCTCCTCAGCCTCGTCCGCGTCTTGCTCGAATTCCGTCTCCGATCCAGCATCCGAGACCGTGCTGCCGAGTTTGCGCGTAGTAGCTTCTGGCGAGATGACAACTGGATCCAATAGCCGTCCACTTGCGGTTTTTCGGAGTTGGATTGACGTCTTTGCTGATGAACGATCGGTGTCGTCGAGGAAAGGGTTCTCCTCTGTTGACGACGTGTTGGGCACGCTGAGTTTCATCTCTGAGCGCTCGTGCGCGCTGATGCTGCCGGCGTTGAAGTAGAAGCACTTTTCTACCGCTATGTCGGACGTCCGATTGGTAATTCCGGAGGTCTTCCAGTCAGACTGTATGACCTTAGCAGACGATTGACTGTGCTGATCACTGGTACGCGATACCAGTAACCCCATCTGCTGCGCGAAAGTCAATCCCGGACGCCTCGTTCCCCTTCGACCCATCCATCTTTTCTCCGTCACCGCGGGGACCGTTTGTTCCGTCTCGCTCGAAGCGCTCTCCCCCTCCGCCTCAGCCTCGAGATCTACACCATCTGCTCCGAGACGGCGGGACTTGTTGATTGGAGATGCGGAATGGTCATGCGCGTGGTGATTCCCCGTTGTCTTCCGAACGGATGTTGATGGCGTTGGAAGTCCGATAACGGAGTCTTGGTGGGCATGGTGTCGACGTGAACGATTGTTCTTGGTACTAGGGGGAGTTGGTAGGCTGTCAAAACAGGAACATGGGGTAGGTATTAAATTCTATTGGCCGACGCGACGCAAGCGCGATGACTTGCCTATCAATGTAATCTACCATCCTCCCGCGTCGCTTCCTCTCAGCGGTCCTTGGAGCATCCGTTGGAGCATCCATGCCGGTGTTTACTGCAGTCCAGCTTTGGGTATCGTGTCGAGCTGGGTTGTGATGCGCGACAATATGTCGAGATTTGTGATGAGAAACCGGCGGAGAAAGGGGAAATGCGGATGACATTGCTGCAATGTGACAAGGTTGCGTTGACGTCGACCGTGTGAGGTGTGACGAGCCTCGAAGAGATGGGTGTGGGAAAGATCCAGTGGAGGGAGAGGCGCGATCGTGAGACTGTGACTTGTCTCTTCAGATGCTGAAATGGGAGGATATCGAGGAAATACGTGTGGTCGGGGTCGATCAAACGCTGTTGACGTCGTCTGGAGGCGATCAAGATTACTGCTTCTTGATGACCAGCATCAACGACTCTCAGGGAAGAGATGGTCAAAGCGGTGGAACAAACGAGTGATCGAGCGTCAACGGATATCTCATGACGGCAAGGAGACAATAATCCAGACTGCTCGAGGCGACTTCGATCTTTCATTTGCGCCAATGATTCCGCTGAATTACACGCACATGAAGGGAGATGGCTGGCCACTTTACGCTTACGACAGATTTAGGCAGCGGAGCCGCGCAGCCTATCCAGAGTCGGTTAATCGACCCGTAATAGCAGGATTACCGATCAGGATGGCGGAATCAAACACGAGACACGAGTTCATCATGTATGGACACCTCATCCAGCGAGCGCATCACCTTGTTTGAAGTGCAGACGTTTAGGATTGGCTTCACAGCGCTACTTGACTGCTAGAACTAAGGAACATCTTTCGACACACTTCCCCAACCGTGTGCATTATTCGGCAATATCAACCGTAATCTACATAGGATACCCCTCAAGCAAAATCGTGTTCTCGATATGAATGGCAGAGCTCCGCCCCGCAAGGGTAAGCTTCGTTTTGCTCTTCCTCCAGACCGCATGCCGTCGAGCTTACGCTCACCTCCATCCTCACAGGCGAGAATTTTGAGCTTCGAGCGGAGCTCAATTCGGAATATCGTGATCGGAGGGCAGATGCTATCAAGCGGGTCATTGCCAACATGACGGTGGGGAAGGATGTTTCAGGCTTGTTCCCGGACGTTCTCAAGAATATGGTAAATCCGCTGTTCGCCTACTCGTGAAGGAGAACGGTCCTGATGAATGAATGATTTGTAATGACAGCAAACAGAGGATTTGGAACAGAAAAAGGTATCGTTGGCCTCTGGCCTTGTCAAGGGTGATGTGCTGATTTTGAGTCATTTCAGCTTGTGTACCTGTACCTGATGAACTACGCAAAGACACAACCCGAATTGGTGATTCTTGCGGTCAACACATTCGTCAAGGTGAATCAGTACAGACACCCACAGCGATTTGACACGCGCTCACAGCGTTTATACAGGACACCGCCGATCAAAACCCGCTAATTCGAGCACTCGCAATCCGTACCATGTCCACCTTGCGCGCCGAGAAAATCCTCTCCTACCTCGGCGATCCCTTATCCCGTTGTCTTCGCGACGAAAACCCCTACGTGCGGAAGACTGCGGCACTCTGCGTGGCAAAGGTCTACGAGCTCAAGCCCGAACTTTGCGTTGACTACGGCTTCATAGATATTTTGAGAGATCTTGTCGGAGATGGTAACCCGATGGTGGTAGCCAATGCCGTGACTGCCCTGTCAGACATCCACGAGGCGTCCCTGCTTGCGGCCCAGAATGGATCAAACCGCGCTCAAAGCGAGAACGACGACGAGGATGGCGCGCCATCGCCGACGATACCGCCTCAGAAGTTCATTATCGATGGGCCGACGCTTTCTAGAATTCTTCTGGCGCTCAACGAATGCAGCGAATGGGGAAGGATCGCGCTTTTGAATGCGTTGGCCAAGTATCAGGCTTCAGGATCCGAGGAATCGGAACATATCTGTGAAAGAGTCATGCCGCAGTTCCAGCATGCAAACGGAGCAGTCGTTCTAGGAGCCGTAAAGGTATGCCGCAAGTTCAAGGCTGGTGTTGATGCTGCGATTGACAGCCCTTGGTGCTCAACAGGTCATCATGATTCACATGAGAAACGTACAACGACAGGAATTGATAACGCAATTGATCCGCAAAATGGCTCCTCCCCTCGGTCAGTCTAGACCATCATTCAGGCCCCATCTTTGTTCTGACTTCCACCATGCAGTGACTCTGATCTCTTCCGCTCCTGAAATACAATGGGTCGCACTCCGGAACATCAACCTCCTCCTTCAGAAGCGACCAGATATCCTCGCCAATGAAATGCGAGTGTTTTTCTGCAAATACAACGATCCGCCCTATGTCAAGGTCGAGAAATTGGACGTCATGGTCCGTCTGGCCAGTGACAAGAATGTCGACACTCTGCTCGGGGAATTGAAGGAGTATGTGTCTTCTCCGTCTACGCTGCCAGAGCTTGACTGATCTTGTCCCCCAAGATATGCTTCGGAAGTAGACGTCGACTTTGTGCGCAAAGCGGTGAAAGCAATCGGTCAGACCGCCATCAAAATCGAATCGGCGGCTCCTCGTTGCGTGCAAGTGTTACTGGATCTGATCCAGACTCGTGTCAGCTATGTTGTGCAGGAGGCGGTGGTCGTCATCAAGGTAAAATACGGGACGTCTTGTACCTGCCAGCCGGTGACACTGACACCTGTTCGTCTCATTGTTGCCAGGACATATTCAGGAAATACCCTCACAGCTACGAGGCCGTCATTCCGACCTTGTGTGCCAATCTCGACGAGTTGGATGAGCCCGAGGCCAAAGCGTCTCTGATATGGATCATCGGAGAGTATGCCGAAAAGATTGAGAACGCCGATGAACTGCTGGCAATCTTCCTAGACGGCTTCAAGGAGGAAAGCTATGCTGTAAGTCTCATTTGCGTCTCCTCGTAGTGGCTCATCTAAAGCTATTTCTTCCTTCCAGGTACAATTACAGACTGTGACCGCTATCGTCAAGCTTTTCCTCAAGAAGCCGGATCATGCACAAGCAATTGTGCAGCGAGTCTTGCAGACCGCCACCATGGATTCGGACAATCCCGATGTTCGGGACAAAGCCTATGTGTATTGGAGGCTGTTATCGACCGATCCTACAGCCGCAAAGGTATGACCTTTGCTGTTTCCCGTTTGATTTAATGCTAAGCTCACCTTCCGCTTTCGTTAGTCTGTTGTATTGTCTGTCAGGCCGCCAATATCCCTGCCAAACACGACAGTCGCACCTGCAGTGCTGGAAGAGCTATTGGGCGAAATCTCATCACTAGCGAGTGTATATCACAAGCCAGCTGCTACTTTCATCGGAAAAGGAAGATATGGCATGGATGAAATGTCGAAGCGCAGAGTCGAGTGAGTTGGAGGGTGTCTGAAGGTTTGGAGCCATCGAGCTGACTTGTGATCGACCAGCTTCGAGGACGCAGATACTTCGACAAAGAAAGCGCTCGAGACCGTTGTTGCAGGACAAAAGTCGGAGAACTTGCTCGATTTCGACGCGGACGAGCCCTCAATCGCGGACACATCCATCGGGACAAACACCGTGCCCACCAGTTTTGCACCGTCATCAGCCGCGATCGCTTCCGTGGCCGCATCGAAAAACCCGCTGGATGAGCTTATGGACTTATTCTCAAACAGTAATCTTCAAGCTCCTTCGACCGCACCGGTCATGAGTGTCACCTCGCCCACCAGCCAGAGCGTGAATGCTGCTGCGGCTGCCTCCTCTCCATTCGACTTCGACGGATTGGCCGGCTTCGGAGGACCGAATGCTAACGCATCTAGCAACAAGCCAGCAGCTGCGCAGAAAACACAGTCAGATGACCTATTGGGTCTCTTTTAAGCGACTTACGGATTCAACCATTGTATAACTCACTTGCATGCTGAACTCGATAGGCATGTGTTATAGATGAAGGGTTCAATGATTCATGCCACGATCGTTGGCGGAGAATTATACAACGTTGCCATGCTGAGGTGTCAGTCTCTATGCTGACTGATAGATACAAGGGGTCGAAATGACCCATGCTGATGCTGAGGATATGATACAGTGTCATGCTGTGGATATGCCGCAAGTGCGAAGCCCCATGGCCCCGGCTTCTTCGATTCGTTTAGTCGAAACCATGATCCACACATCCACAACCCCATCTCTCCTTTCCACGCTTGTACTTCTGATTCTGCTTCGAAACCGGTGGTTTGCTTTCGTTTCGATGCTTGATGCAGTCGACCTTGCCGTGGACCACCATCTGCCATTCCAAGCACCACTTCCTCAACGTCGTCCCGTCCGCTCTGCGTCTGGCGGGAGGGCGGAACTCCCGCTGCGAAGTGGGTATCTCAATCCAGAGATCTACATCGGATAGCTGAACCCAAGCGTTCGACGCGATGCAGCAGGGGCATTCCCCTTGTACCGTCGAGGTCGATGGTTGGGTGAAGGTCTTGAATGATGGCGATGTAACAAAGGAAAGGTAACTGGTGTAATGGCCAATGCGAGTGGTGTTCCTCGTCGCGACGGAGTCGGACGGAATACGATGGGGAAGAGCCATGCGAGATGAGTCCTTGCGGAACTCGAGCGAGATGACGTTGTCAAGGGCAGACTGGATCTCGATAACCAACGGGTCGTGATCTGCTCTGACCTCAAGTGGAGGTGAGAGCGCATGTGTTCGTGTCTCGCGGACGTTGCGGACATTGCCTGATTTTAATGAGCCATCGTGGCGATTCACCGGTCTCGTCGATCTGGCATCGGCTGACATGAGGAGCACTTGAAGATTCGGACAGAGCCCTCGAACGGGATACTCTTCTTCTCCTACCGGAGAAAATAACGCTGATCGGCAGAATTTCTTCTTGGGCGATGGCGCGGTCTGACTGAGAAGAGATGCGGTACTAGTATTGGTGCTTGAAAAGAACTGCTTGGCCGTCTTGAAGGATGAAGGCACGATGGAAGGAGGACGTGAATCATGTCCATGAGCAGAGTCTGGTGTCACGATGTCGGTGAAGACAGAGTAATCCGACGCTGTTGCTGGGTCCAATGAGGGCAGCGGTGTTGTGCATTCTGCTTCGACAACGGACACGAAGGTTTCGTTCGACTAGAAAGAAACGTTAAGAAGGGAAATCGTCATCATTCAAGCGCGAAGGATTGCTTACAGCATGATACTGCGTTGAAGTATTCATTTCCCTCGACTTCGATGCAACAGCTCCAGGAATATCCCTACTGTGACTTCTCTCGTAATCCCTGCCACTGGACTTCCTGCTTCTGTCTCGCTTTTCCCCTCCCGATTTGCCTGTCCATTTAGGAATCGGACCCAAGACGGACGTGGGAGCGATGCTTGAGGTAGCGAGGAAAGGCGGACGCGGTTGTCTGACGACCATAGACGACTGCCTCTGCTTCTCTTGTTGCTGGCGTTGAAATGTATAGAGCGTGTCGTCGATACAAGCGCAAACTGAACGTGTTGTGGCCCTCCTCGCTCGAATGTGTGGTTCCGGTAGCGGAGGTGCGTCCTGATACTGAGGGTAGTAGAGACGTCCGTGCGCATCGTACGCTGGTAACAACATGTTGACAGGAGGTGTCGTATGGTGACAGCTATGGTGGATATGAATGATTGCCACCTCGTGCCTTAGTCACGCATGACGTTTCGGCTTAGGCCGTCAAAGTGTTCTGCGAGCTGACTGATGTGGAACGACAGTAGTGCCGAAGGGGTGAGAGCGTTATGAGGATAGGACTGTCGAGTGTTATACGTTGGGCGAGAGCGAAGTGATAGGAGTATCGGTGCTAGGGTCGTGAGGATTCTTGCCTGATTGATTGGACAGCGGGTTGATTGCGGCGCACACGAGACCACTATCGGACTAGCTCCCTCCAAGCTTCGCGTCGCCTGCCAATCTCCGCTGATCGTCCGTTTATTTTATTACTCCCGCTCGTGTCGCCTCCGCACTAATATAGTCTGGGGCACTTTGTGGGGAGTAATCTTTGGATTTGGAGATCGCTTGCATCGCTCTCGGAGAGCTTGCTAGCTTGGAGCTCAGAGCAGTTCTTCGAGCACCATCAATTCATCATACGTCCAGCATGAGGAGCGTTCCACCCTTTTCCTTTATCCATGCTTTGAGGAGGTCGAGACGTAGGCCGATGGGATGGCCAAGGAGTTGGTGAGCGCTCCATGCAGTCTTAGGCTGGTAATGCAGCCGTTCGTCAGGTCTGGGTTGCTATCTGGCTGGATTGACAATTGACGAACTGCAATGCAAAGAATAAACTGAAAGAGCGCCTGGGTTCAAGCCCCGCGGTAGCATCATATTGCAACCGTTTCGCGCAAAAATCCTTATCGGCAATCATGCATTTCAAGCATTCAAGGTCAAGTCCTTGACTCTATCCGTCAGTGCATCGCGCACGGCCAGGTGTTCGTCTCCACACTTCCCTCGGGAACGAGTAACGATACGTGTAACGATACACGATTTACAACTATAGCGCCCGCCAAGTGCCGGTATTCGTAAAGGGAGACAGCTATGGAGACCGACTGGAGGTCAAAGACCGGGTGAAACTGATTGTAGATAGCTGTACGTGTGGCCGTACGCTTCAAAAAAGGTAAAAGTGAACCGACTGCGAGATTCGAACTCGCGATCTTCAGCTACTTCCAGCTCTTACCGGAATCTGACGTGTTAACCACTTCACTAAGCCGGCAAACTAGGTAAAACCATCTTTCTGTAATGAATACCCCTGCAAGATAAAAGTGCTCAACGCGGAGATCTTCGATTGCGCTTCTCCTGAATGATCGCGCTTAACGGACGAGAAACCACTCGAGTAAGGGTTCGGAATACTCTACAAAAGCTACGTCTCCGTGACACTTCAGACGTCGGTCCAACACCACCGCCCATATGAATCTATACGTCAAGCGCTGTTCTATCCCCGAGCCAAGATCCTCAACGCTATTTTGTAGACTCAAAAGTTGTTGGCCAGCAACAAATTGGGACATCCCTTGCGAACAGCTATCAGGTGAGTCTCCTTCGCTTTCTTCGCTCTCTTTCCCGCTCCCAAATCGCCTCGCTTTTAAATGAAGATACTTTATGCCAGACATTTGCACGTCAGCAAGAGACCTGGTGGGGAGCATGTCTGGTCAGGATTCGAGTTCTTCCCTTTCGAAACTGCTCAAAGCCCCCGAATGTGCGAACCGCCAGTAGTCAATGCTTTCAATCAATTCGCGCATTCTATTCTGATACTCGTCGATCTCCGTCTACTGGTTTCTTGATTGTAGTATCGCTCGAAGCTGACTCGAATCTTGTGGCAGATTTCGCTCACAACATAGGAATCTTTGACGGCAAAATAGCCTTTCAAATGCAGTCATCTGGTTGGACACCCCCTTTGGCTGTGTATGTCCCAGAGGAGGAACAGCACGCCATCGACCTGGAATGGATGAAGATTGCACTCGACCAGGTGAGTACGCATCTATGCATATCCGGATCGTGTCGTTGTACCCGTCAAGACAGTTGTACCACATTAGAGATGGAACTTATCGCATTGCCTATGCTCATCGGTGCTTCGTTCATTACATGCTTTCGCTGTGGCCTCGTCAGGCGGAAGAAGCTCTCGCTGCCAAGGAGGTGCCCGTAGGGTGTGTATTTGTCAAGGATGGCGAGGCTATCGCGAAAGCCCGAAACCGCACGAATGAGTGGAGGAATGTAAGCTCAGCGATGTGCGTCACTCGGTGTCGGATCATGAACATCTCGATCATTCAGGCGACGCTACATGCCGAATTGGTATCTCTCGACGAAATTCTGAAGACGCACTCGTTGCCACTCCAGGATGTGACGCTTTACGTTACAGTCGAGCCTTGTGTCATGTGTGCGTCTGCTTTGCGCCAGGTCGGCATCGGCAAGGTCTTCTATGGTGCGGGAAACGAGCGATTCGGGGGTTGTGGGAGTGTCCTTGACGTGAATGATACGTAAGTGCTAGCCATGAAAGCCGCGATGCGATCTCACTTACTCCTCCTCAGGCCGCGCATTCAGTCGAGTCTGTCGTATCCAGCTTTAGGTGGCTACTACAGACCAGAGGCAATCATGTTGCTCAGAAGATTTTATCTGATACAGAATTCGAATGGTACGTTGTATCAGATGCTGACTGCTCGAAGGTGTCTGAAGAAAAACACAGCTCCGAAGCCGAAGAACAAGACTACAAGAGTGCTCAAGACAGACATCCTCCCAATCAAATCCAGAACCGCATCACCGATTGCGACTCCAGACGGCTCTCGCACGCCATTGCAGGCGGATTGACTTAGGCTGTAGTCCGTGATATTTCTCTTTACATTTCGTTCATCATCTCGGACCGTTGTGAAGGTGACCGCGATGACTGCTCCTGCACGGATGCGCTAGCTACTCTGGAGCAGGCTCTCTGGCCGTCCTTCTCGACCCATTCAACGACTTGCTTTCTGAGCTGCGGGCGCAAGCGACTTAAGCATATTTTCCAGAGAGGCAATGTCAGACGCACAATCTCTTTTCAATATCCGGCCTATTCGAACGGTGCGGCCCGTCCGTGCGTCTTGGAAAATGGGAAGACGATGATACCCGCAGCTTCGCTCGTCGATCATAGCGAAGGGCTCTCGATATCGAGGGCGAGTCTTCCAGCAAGGGCAGAATCTCTTTCGCAAGCTATACCAAACTCCCTATCAATCTTGGTCGCAAGAATGGTCTCCAGATCTGCTCACCTGTCGCACGAGAACCGCGTCATCTTGTTTGCTCAGCTTGTCCACGGTAGTTCGCAGGTTGGATTGCGTAATATTGATATGTCCATGGTGCTGAGCGCAGCCTTCGCACAGGATTTTGATCAGCCTTAGAAGGTTGAGCTTGGCCATAGCTTTAATCCTGCGTTCGAGTGCTGTCGAGATACGCTCAACCAGTCTAGGCTGCGCACAGGCCCGTGTCAGTTGACTGGAAAGCCGGAATAATCTTGCGAAGCTGTTCACAGAGACATCTTCAGTGAAACCGCAGGAGACTTCACCGCCTGGAGTTGTGGAATTTCAAGACATACGGTTCTAGGATATTGTCGAAGGATGTCCCGGATGCATTGATGAAGGCGTTGAGCAAGGCGTCGACTGCGGAGCTCTGCAGAAGGCGATCTTCAACGCGGGAAGTCTCTTCTACCGCCCTGTGAGCAGGCATTTAGCAACTCTCTAAGAGAGACTGGAAAAGTCTTTTCTTCTGACCATGCGACCATAGCCTCCAGCGCAGCGACCTGAAGTGAAAAATAGCGGTCGGCCTTCCCGTTACAACCCTGAATGTCATAAACTCACCCGCCAATACGAATCGGACAAGAGATTGAGATACACTAAATGCGCGGAGAATTTAGGAAAGTAGAGACGTAGATGCGAGCGTTGAAATACATACGTTGCACGCCGTCTATCTTCCAGAGTTGCCGTCGGGCACTTTTCCCCGAGTTCGCCATATCGCACAGTAACGGCAATGCAAATTCCTTGAGAGGAGAATTGATGCTGATCACCTGTTGTAGAAGAGGTAGGAGACCATTCTGAGCAGCCTCCTCCTGTCTGGAACGGCTTAATCGGCAGAGATTCAACAATGTTTGAAGCAAATGAGAGCAGTTTTCCTGACAAATAGAGTATAAGCAGAGGATGATGGCGTATAGGTGCGATAGGGACTGACATTCATCCCTTGTCGACCCAGCTTGTCTTGAAGCAAGTCGATAAGGGCTCTGATGGCGTCCGCGTTCTGCAACACGTCGAGTAGCGGCTGGCTGGTCGACAAGTGCTTTATCGATTTCAACGCCAAGAGTAGAAGAGGAGGTGAAAGGCGAGGAAGGCTGCGTAGTAGGCCTAAGGGTTTCGTAATCCTGAGTTAGCTTGACCAGATATCGAGCGCAGCCCCACTCACAGATGACAAAGCTCCTTGACCCGAATGCATCCCGTATTCTAGCGTCCCCTTGACCGATCTGGCAGAACAAGAGCAACAGCCCAAGTATCTGTCTTTTAGCCGTCTCTGCCTCTCCGCTAGTATCTTTGACGATGTTCAGCAGCGCCGTCGAAAGAGGCTCGGCCACGCCTTCCCTGACGAACATCCGACAGAACTCATTCTTTGGAGTCGGGCTCTGAAGATTGAACACGCTCTCAACGCCCTCCAGCGCGTTCAATACGAGGCGTTTGTTGACCGAGTAGTCTTCGTCCAAGAGCTCAACCAGCATCCGAATACCGCGACATCTGTAGCTCCTCAAGCTGAACACCCAGATCGGCAAAACTTTTATGGCAACTCACGAGATGAACATTTGCAGCGTCAGCGCTGAGCTTGTCAGGCTTTTCACGAACGACGAAGCTTCTAATCGAGTTTCCAGCGAATACCGCTTCGAAATGAAATTCTGTCAAAGCAAAGTCAATATGAGCTGTGGTGGCAGCAAGGGTGCGATCGACCAACCATCATGACAGGAATGCCACCAGTCAAACAGATATGCTCCATCACGCTCATATCGGCCATAATAGCCTTCCAATGCACAGATCGATGAGATATTAGGAGGAAGTTCATGGACGGTACTCACCATGTTGACGATCTTCAGCAGATTGAGAGTTACATCTCTGCTGGGCTTGGTTTCCAAGACTTCCAGCACCGCCAACATGCCATGAGCAAGGACAAAATGGTCCTGCAGTTCTTCGGATCCGTCCAGAATCAAGAGCTATGTGGTATTTGGTAAGGGATCAGCCTTCAACATATGTCATGATTTGAACTGACCAGCCCCTGGCTCGCCTCTCGTAACGTGTCTTCTGGACAAGACGGTTGGAGATCTTCGATCATTTCGTTGATACTTGCGCAGAGCATGGCATGTTTGTCCCGGATGAGATTCGCTTCGACGTCGAATGCGGTGAAGGAGTCTTCGATCTACGAGCGTGAAGGTGAGCGGAGTAGCGAATTCAGACTGGGTCTTATTGACTGATGCCTTACATCAGCGAATGGGTCATTCCCTTCATCATCGTCTTCTTCTTCATCTGGCAAAGCTCGATCCACTCGCTTCACGTTGAGTCTCAGCGGATCAGAGGAGTTTGAGTTGATCGCTGAAAGACATAATAGGAGTAGGCCAAGATAAATGGATCAGCATGAACAAGCCAAAAGAACTCACATCCGAATCGGACGTCTTCTTCCGCGGCAAAGACGTCGTCGTATCCCTCGTTTTCTGCCTCTGCGTATTTGGATAGCGAGGACAAAGTGTGTCTGGTGGCCTCGTCATTGGTGTCCCCACCTTTGAAGGAGCTGGACCGGGAAGTCGATCGTCTCAAGGGACTGGAGGGGGAGATTAGCCGCGGGCGTCGCAGGACCGAATCACCACCATGCGAAAGCGACGGTGTCAGAGGCCCCGAGGCAGACTCGACGCCCGCTTTCATGTCCCGGGATTTGGCGTTGCTACTGGACGAGCTGCTGATTTGCTGCAACGAGAGATCGCTAGTCAGCATTTCGCCACCTTTTCAAAGCCTTTGCCTTACCCTCATCCTGAGTACCTTTTGGCTGAAGGACATTTCATCAAACTCCAAGTCGGCAGAGAAGTCCTCCCTGTCATCTGGAACAGGCATCTTACTTGAATATCTGGGCACGGAGTCATCGCGAGCCTCAACACTGAAAGAATTGGCAGATGCAAGATTGGGTGACTGTGAAGGGGACTTGACTGGTCGGATGGTTTCTGCGTTGTCAATTTCCTCTTTGCCTCGACTCGCTGCTCGACCTGGGAAGAGCAGCTGGTCAGCCCGGCTCTGTTGGAACATAAATGGGGCTTACCCTGCGCGAATCTAGCCACGTCTGGACTTTCTGCAAAGTCGTCATCCCATACATTTTCGTCACCGTCTTCCCGCAGCTTGGGTGCAGCGGTATTTGGTGGAGTCCTGCCATTTCTCAGGTTCCTCCGCCATATCGCTTGAGGCTGGTCCGCTATAGCTGCGAGGTGTGCCTCTAAAGACCCGGATGACGATTGTACGACAGGCAAAGATGTTTCAACATCGGTGCTTGCTGAAGGAAAAGTTCCCGGTAGATTCGCCTTGCGACGCACTGCATTGAGAGGAGGTTTGGGAGTTGCTATCAATCAATGACGTTAGGGACCTAAAGGCTTTTGCCGCTTGCCATTGGATTCACTGACAGTTGAGTGCAGCGTTCCACTCTCGAACGCGTTGAATGGCTTGATCGTACACTGTGGTGAGTGGTCTGTTTGCAATGCTCTCTAGGGGATGCGATGCCTGACTTTTCAATATCGAGGTAGGCGCAGAAGTCGTAGACGCGGCAGTGTTGGTGTCTGAGATAGTGCTTCCTGTAACAGATCTATTTGTTTGCTGTCTCTTGGGAATATAGATCCTTGGTTTCGGAGCGCTGGAAGTCCCTCTTTCCTGCCCCGGCGTAGTGGTCGGCTTCGCGCGAACTACACCGGACTCGACTTGCCGCTGAACGGCAACCATCCATGGATGTTTCGCTAACTTCTTGGCTCCAATACGCAGATTCGGGTCCTTTTGAAAGCATTGATAGAGAAAGTCTTTGACCACCTAAGGCCCAATTCGTCAAGTAGATCCTGAGAGCATAGCGTGGCGACTCACTGCCGAGGCTCCTTCCGGTATTGGAGGCATATCATCCTGCACAATTCTGAATAACGCCTGCATCGGCTCAAGGCTGTAATAGGGCGGCTTGCCTTCCAGCAGCTCGATGACTACACATCCAACGCTCCTGTATGGGATCCGGGATGTTAGACATGTAAAAGATGTTGAAATGTAACTCACCAGATATCAGATGCTGTCGATGCTCCATTCTGCTCGATGATTTCCGGCGCCACTGTGATGTCGAAACAGTATATCAGACGCTCATCGCCGGTCTGCTCGACAGATTACTTGCTCCAGTACGGGCTTCCAACAACACTGATGTCGGTAGCTACCGGGCTGTGGCCATCGGCCCCAGTTACGCTCCCATCAGCTCCCGGCGCATCCGCGAATGGATAATGCCCAGGCATCATAGTCGAGACCCCGAAATCGGCCAACTTGACGGTGCCATCTTTGTTCGTCAAGATGTTGGCTCCTTTGATGTCGCGATGTATCACACCTTGGGAATGCAGGTAGATCAGGCCTTGCAGGACCTGAAATGGCAGATGGTCAGGGGTGTGTGACGGAACTACTCGCTGCCAAGTTTACCTGGGAGATATATAGCGCAACCAGATCTTCTGGAAACTTGCCATACCGCTTAGAGATGGCCTGTAGGGAGCCGTTCTCGCAATACCTGATTTGGAGTAAAGGATCAATAAGTTTCCGACATCTCCGCAGCCCTCTTGAGGGACCATACCCACTCGAGAATGATGTATAAATGTTGATCGCTCTTGAAAAATCCTTCACAATCCAGTAATATTAGCGAAAACACGGGCGTCTGCGTGTAGATGGGGACTATCTTACCCCGATACTTGACAATGTTCGTGTGCTGTATTCGCACTGTTAGAAAGCTCCTGGCAGGCATTGACGCGGGATACTCACATTCAGGTTCTTAAGAAGCTCAATCTCGCTCTGCCGTATTAGATCTACCGATCAACATTCGTTCAAGCAGCGGCCCAGCTCCCACATACCATGATCTCGCTCAATTCTCCCTCGGGAATGTTCCCTATTGAAATCTGCTTGACCGCTACAGTCTCCCCTGACGTCCAATTAAGGGCCTCTGGAAATGCAGTTAGATGGATCAGATCCTCTGTGTCTGAGTTGAGGACTGGACATACTGTAGACTTGAGCGGAAGCCCCTTTCCCGAGAGCTTCGCCCAATTGCTGTGCAAGAGCAGTCTACGTTAGCCAGCCGCGGGAACTTCGGAAGATGCGCGAAACGTACATAATTGGATAGGGAGAATTCTGAAGACGTCATGATGCCTCTGGCGTTACCTTGTATACTCTTTGCGTCGCACCGACAAGGCTTCAGCGACCGTACACGTATATGGTTGCGATCGATAAAGGCTGATTGTGTTGCATGCAGCGTGTCGAGCGTCGTCGCTTCAGATAATTGTTACTCCTATCACAACAGGTAATTCTCGGCTCTATAGCTTTCTGCAAAGAGCCAATCGAGAAAACCCAAGTTGCTACGTCTTCCTATCCATCGGTGGGATGTATGATCTCCATCTCCTCCCTCTGACGAAGTAAGTGAAGCCTTGTGCAACCGCTTTGATCGAAAAGCCAGAGAAGCAGTGAACCGGGAGACGTTCTTGTTTGCGTGGTAGTGTTTCAGATCCTGTGTTGAGAAAGTGCCTTACTTTCTGAACACGTCATTATTTCAGTTGCTCCGGTGCAATCGAGCGGGTAGGAGGAGGTACTGCATGATGAACCAACTTCTTCGCTCATGTTGCTTGTCTGAGATCAAACTCGCATAGTCACCCGTGCTCGATCTCGAGACAACCCCTTGCCAGCATGGACGTACGCCATTTTCGAAACCGTAGACGGAAAGAAGTAAGGTCAACTCCAATATCAGACGCGCCGTCGTGCTCGCATCAATCGGAACTGAATGCCATGCTCTATCCCATAATCATCTCAACCTGTGCTTGGCCATCGCTGCCGCATCTGATCGCTCCGACAGGAAGATGACGATATTGTGAAGGGGAAGCTGCCTGCAGGTATGCTGTAATGAATCACCTTCTGAGGGACCATTCATGACTTACGCTTTTCCTCTCGCCGTCAAGACTTCGCCTCTGAGGGTAACATTGCCGTCAGTCACGACGAAGCTCTGGCGCTCTTGAGTGTGCGTAAGCAAGCGGTCACTGCCCACGGCGCACCAGAGATTCAGATGGACAGGGAGTGAGTTCAGTGTCACCCTTGCCCCGGGACGCGTTTCTCATGGTGATCTTTCTCGCAGAGTCGTCGGCAAGTGTGTCGAATACTTGAATACATTCAAGACGGCGGACATCTTCTCATCATATCATAAGCGAGGGTATGTCAGCTCGTCCTCCATTTGCTGAGTAAAGGTTAACATACTATCCATAAGAGAAATCAAGAACCAGTATGATCATATGAATCTTACCGATTTCGAAATCTCTCAGCTGTTGAATCTTCGACCGAAAAACATCGATGAAGCCCGTGTTTTGATCACCAGGTGAGCTGCCAGCGAGGTACCTACTGCTTCTCGAAGTTGACGCTTGGATCCCACTAGTTTCGAACGATTCGAGAGCGCATACGACTTGGACGAATTGGCAGCGATCATCGACATCGTCCTCAGGCCGTCGGCGACATAGAGGAGGGCAAAATCTGCCATCGTGCCTCTTTCGACATCGTTGACTTGCATGGAAGCAGTGTCATCTGTATATCAACCTATTCACGTTGTACAAGCGTAAGCAAGCCAAGGCCGCTCAAAAGTGCATATTTCAGTTGAGGGAAATCGTTCTGTTGCGAAAGATCGGTCAGCTTCTTTACATTCATTACAGTCAAAGGACTCTATTCACCAGGGCTATCGTGAGATATCCGACATAAGGAAGGAAGCTAGTGTAAAACACCAACATGTCGTTAGACTCGCTCGCTTCTCCCGCATGATCGAGGATGAAATTGCTCACCCTCTAACCTTGCCCACAACATGTTCCCGCTCAACCCACTGCATTCCCTTGGCATACAGGCCGATGTCATCTGCGTGATTGTTGTCTCCTTTGGTGAGCAGTAATTGAGTTGAGTTGCTATAAGGAACGGAACAGGATGAGCTGGGTAGACTTGTGCATCCTGTCCTCTGAACACCGCCTTACGCTGTATGAGTGTGAGTTTCAATGACGCGGTGTACGATGGGTATCTCTGTTCCTGGCCTATATCGCGATTGGCTATGAACGCTCTGCAGCTTTATACACGAGCCAAACTCACACTTGGTATACGGTAATATCACCAACCACATACTGCTCGCTGACCGGGTTCGTCAGGAAGAGAATGTCTCCTCGGTAAAAGGCGGGTTCCATTGACCCGCTATCACGATAGTAGCTTCAGTAATCGAAGCGCTCCTGCGACACTACGATGTCATTACTCACGAAAGGACAACCACTACCGGAGACGCCGAGTTAGTGATTAGGCAGAGAGCCTTCCATGACATGAGCCCCCCCGCAATCACGGTTGCGATGTTCAGAGCCTGAAGCAGTAGCTGAACCGAAGACACGATAGTAAGCGTCAAGTCACTGAAGTTCGCAGCGAAGATCCTTGGGATGACTGGTACAAAGACTGTGATACTTACGCCTCGCACGCCAAGCCGCTTGAAATGAGCTATCTCGTTTGTAAACATTGCTGGATCACTTGATATTGAGCGCCGCAGAAGAATATCTTTCGCTAATGAGAACTGCTTGGGATCCGGATTCGAGAAGATTCTCCAATGCAAGAGTCGCAGAGCCAGCAAGGATTCTTGAGGAAGCTATTCAAGAAATCTGGTGGCTCACGGTCGGTGTAGACGGGGACTGACGGTCCAGATTCTTCGGGGATCTGTGAGACACAGCTGCGTATGGCGTAGTTGAGCAGCCGAGAGGGCGAGCGGATAAGTCGATAGACGACAGTAGTGGCAGTTGAGCTCCCTTCATTCACTCAACAGAGGTACCACACGTAACATCTGCTACTGCTACATCAACCTCTTGGTATTAGCTTCCGCCGATTGTTCAAGGCGGCGCAGCTGGGGACGCGTCGGCTGAGACAGCTGCTGAGGAGCGAGAGAGTCGAAAGACATGAGGCGGGCATGAGAGACATGGGCACAAAAGGCATGGACACATGCATGGTGATTATACTCTATAGCGCTATTACGACCCCTATATGCTCTCATCTACAATACTGTCAAGGCGGTCAAGACGAAAGCGAGGACGGCGCACATTGAGCCCGACGAGATCGAGGTCAGCGCACCAGAAGTGTTACCAGTCGCGGCGGCGATGGGAGCAGTTGTGCCGGTCCCACTTGCTCGTGAAGAACCAGACGATTGCGCTGCACCGGAGGCGGATTGCGACGCCGACATGGAAGCGGTCATCGTGGACGACGAAGACTGTGTCTGGCCTGCCGCGTGGGCAGCCTGCATGGACGATTCCGCAGCGCCGTATGCCTTCAGGTCGGCCGGAGCGAGTGTTTGTACGATAGACTCGCCCTTGATCTGGGTAGCGTTGTCGGAGGCAGCGTTGGCGTACTCCCACGAGCCGAATGCTTCGGCAACGTTAACGACGTTCCATCCGTTTCGCAGCATGTCACCGTAGACATTCTTGAAAACTGTAACATCCGCTTCAGAAGCTTCGTGTTCGAGCATGACCAGACCGGGGCTCTTGGAGCCGGTGAACCAGCCGCGCATCGTAGCGGTAACACCGTCGACGGTGTATTTAGGGTCATGACCGATGGCCCAGTCTGCTGAATCCTGGTTCCAGACGACCGTAGTCATGCCGAAGACTTCCTTGGCGATCATTCGGACACGGTAGTCGGCCTAAACGGAAATTCAGCAATCGCATACTCAAATCAACGTCTAATACTTACATCGCCGAACGGAGGTCGCTGAAGTGGTGCGTGAGCGATTGCCTCAGTACCTCGGCTTGCTTGAACTCACCCAGTATGCTGGAATGTAACCGCCTGTAAGATCCGATATGATTTGACACGTCCAACCCAATTCACCCAGGATTTGCTCGTCTGTCAAGCTCGTCATATAAGGGTGGCTGTACGTATGAACCGCAATGTGCGCTCCAGCTTCATTCCATGCACGTAGGAACAGATCGGGCGAGTTGAGGATGTTGCCACCGATCATAAAATGAGTCGCGCTAATGTTGTTGGCCTCAATGAAATCGTACAATTCCCCGCTGAATTGCGTCGGTCCGTCGTCGAAGTTGAGCCCAATGACACCGTCTGGAGCATTGTAGATGTCCCCTTCGCCGACGCACTCGTAAGTGAATGAACAGACGGTAGGATCGGTGCCTTGCAGGGAGGTCCCGTTAGACGAGGTATATTGCGGATAACCATTGTTCGGATTGGTGGGACCGTACGTGGGCCATGCAGAGGACTTCTTGACTTCAGCGAGACGATCTGTCCATGCTTTGGGGAGCCTATCGTTGCCGGGGGTAGCGCCGGGAGCGGGGTACGCGTTCCGCCATTCGGTAGAGCCAGGAGCAGCATCCGTGGTGGCTCGCTTGAACAGCTTTGCAGGCTCGGTGTCCGCATCCTGGTACCATCGGTCCATCAGAGAGTTTCGTTTCGTGACCATCGGCTGCCCGTGATTGTGGTGGGCATGAGGCGCGGCGGATGCCCAGGAAACGAGAGTCGCGACAGTGAGCGTGTAAAGGGCGGATGTTTCGAAAAACATGGTGAGTCGGCGGTTACTAGTAACGACAAAAGGGGCCCTATGTCGTTCAGGAAGAGTCGGCGGAGAGAATTATAGGGAAGAATCTAAACACGGTGCAAGGTGAGTCGAAGGTAGAGTGCACCTGTAAGCCGCCATACCGATGAGGGACTGTCAGGGATGGGAAACGAGCGTGGTGGGTTGAAACGAATGTCTGATGGAATGACTCCGGAAGGATCTTATAGAAAGGGCTGACGTGAAGAGCTCACAACAGTTTATAGAGGCTATACCGGGGCGATGCTATACTATACATACCAGAGCGGTAGCGTCAGCCTAGCAGACTCGCGGCTGTGCGCTTCGACTCTGTCAACAACAAACAGCTCATCAACAGCTTCATCAACTGCATGTCGTCAACTTTGGCAAGCAGTTTCATCCGCTTTCGCTTCCTAGCTCGCTTCCTTCCCCTTTCACCCGAGGCGAGCGGTTTGTTACGCCGCGCTGTGCTCAGGGCGTGTGCGGTCAGCTGGGCAGTCACAGCTGAAGTCACCTTAGGCTCATGTTCTTTGGGCGTTTCGAGGCTTGTTACCGGAACTTTGGGCCGGAATGGAATGAGTTTACCTAATCAAGTTGCCGGTCAGCGGCCATGTCAGCAGCACGGGTCTGGTCTGACCGCATGAGTGTACGACTAGTATATCATCAAGAATCAAGAAGGTAAAGATAGGGGAGCTAGCTAAATGCTGTAAACCATGTTGATCCGACAGGTGATCCCAGTCACTGATACTGGTCATCATTCTAACATCGACTGTGACCGACGCGGTATGCGTTTGTCAGCGCGGTGGGCTGTCTGATCTGTCATCCGTAGGGATGAATTGGGATCCCTCTTCCGTTGGCCTTTACTGTTCTATTGAGGCCGTGCAACCTGCCCCCCTCATTGATGGATGATATTGACAGAAAAGTGTATCACACAGAAGACTGGAACTAGATATACAAGATGACCATGATAATCTCGGAATGTCCGTGAGATTTGCTGACAATTTCCGATACGAAGTGGGGCTCGAGCGAGTGGATCGATTCTTTGACTACCGGCGCCAGTTGCGGATGCATCCTCTCATACATCTCTGAAGATCTCGCTGGACGCTGACGGTGTGTGCTGCGTAAAATGAACCCATAACGTTCCTCGCCACCGGATCAGTGAACAGCTTACTTATCACGCTATCTGCGTGCAACGAGAGGCTTGACTGTGAAGCTGCCCCATGCTTGTAGTGTGCATGCATGTCTTACTTGAACGGTATCTAGATGATAGAGCTCGCACAGCGTCGACGCCGGTCCCGAGCTAGCTCACACAAGTCACACTGACCCATGCTCCCAAAGTGTCCTCTATCATGCCCATTACATCCTAGAGTCGAGGAGGCGAGTAAAGATCTTCAAACATTTCCTTGAACGAGCTCTTGAACGCTAATTGGCCGACGAAGCAGCTAACGAAGCCAAGGGATTGGCGTTTAGCACAGCCAAGTTGCCTCCGCCGCTCCATTCGGTACGCGTTTCATAGCAAAACTGACGCGACAGCTGTGTGGTTCATGATCCATGGGAGAGGAATCTAAGTGCATTAGCATCGGACAAGATCATATGGCTGCATCGCTATCCCCCTGCCTAGGAGGCGTATGCAAGGGTTAAATCCCATGCAGCCAGCAGGTCAGCTAGCTGAAACAGCTGAGACGTGGGATGACCCCTGAACGCGCTCGCACGAATTCTGAAACTTGATGACGTCAGCCAACGGCGTTGATCGGACGATAGAACAAAGAACATCGGTACGAGGAAGCGGATTGATGAAAGGTGCGTGTAGCATGATCAGGACGATCATGATCTGCTTAGGTCGCGCAGAACGACATCGCTTCGATACAATTGGCTCTTCATCCGGCTGCGTACAAGAAATTTTCGGCACGCGCTCTCACCGGTGAGTGCCGTTTTTGGATACATGATGATCACCTGCTCATCAATCACTCCATCTATCAGATCCCTTTCACCGATCAGACATGACTGCAATCCCAAAGATCATCCTAGACCACCTTCCTTCTTCCCTCAAGGCGGTAGAACTCAAGGCCCGCTCAGGCTCGGTGCTTTATCATGAGCCCTCGCAAAGCACCCTTTTCACCAAGGTCGCAAAGGGGAAGGATGTGCCTCAGTTGATTGGAGAAGCAGAGGGCCTCCGAGCGATGGGGTCGGCAGCACCAGAGCTGGTTCCCAAGCTCTATTCGTTCGGCTATGACGACCCGAGTTCCCGCAAAGAAGCATACATGATCAGTCAGTGGTTCGAGATGGCCGGCTCGTGGCGGAATCCGGAACACCAAAAGGAGCTCGGACGCAAGCTTGCCGAAATGCATCGGTATCGATCGGATGCCGGTCATGGGGATAGATTTGGTTTTATGGTGCCCACGCATTGTGGCCCAACGGAGCAGGACAACACCTGGGAGGATCGGTGGGATGTCTTTTATCGGGATAGGAGGTTGGGCGACTTGGTGCGAAGGATCGGGGATCCTGCGATCTCGCAGAGCTGGGAAAAGATGAAGGAAAGGTGCGTCCATGACTCTGCTTCTCCTCTCGTTGCTGACTATAGGTCATTCTTGGAAGAGCGATTCCTCTCTTGCTGTCCAGCATCGATCCGTCACCGAAACCCGTGATCCTGCACGGCGATCTATGGTCGGGTAATGTCGGCCTAGATTCTAAGACACGATCGCCTGTCATCTTCGACCCAGCGTGCTACTATGGGCACAACGAAGCGGATCTCGGGATTACCCACATGTTTGGAGGTCAGAGGCTTCGCAGATCTAGATGACGTAGGTAGAAAGCCCTGACCGCCTTCCGTTCACAGGTTTCTCGAGCGACTTTTATAATGCCTATCACGAAATTCATCCCAGATGTGAACCATATTATGCAGAACGACAGCAGCTGTACGAGCTGTACCATCACCTCAACGTAAGCATTGCTACAAGCGGTACGACGGGAATTGACGGGACTCTTCCCACATTTTGTCACAGCACACCTTGATGTTTGGAGGTGGATATCGCTCGGGCGCGGTCAAGCTCATGAAGAGTCTCGAGGCATGGGCGGAAACGCAAGAATAGGGTGGATATCGTTCCTGCACTCTGCCTCCAGGCCGCCCGTATGCAAGTCCCCCATCTAAGGGCATTTGTCATTGCTCATTGATACTTTGGATGCTTACTGGAGACCTCGAGATTGCAGCCGTCGAGAATCCAGTACTCTAGTCGGATGAAGGGGCGGGAAAGGCAGCAATCTTGTCCCTCGGGCTTTGCAACTCTTGTTCTGTAGCGCCGTGTTGTATCTTGAGTGGTCTCCGCTGTTTGATGCTCGGATATGGTTGTGTTCGCCAGCGCGACTGCCTACATTCCGCTTGCCGGACACCTCCTCCGCAATCTTTCCCGTGCTGATGATATTCGAGAGGCACAGTTGCTTCAGCGCGCTCGCGTATGGCTAGTCCTTAGCATTCGACCCTTTGGTAGACGCCGACGAGTATTCTTGGTCGAGTAGGACTTGTATTTTCTGCCACCCCACATGAACATTATTAGGCTCTTGTGATTCTTGGGGCATCGCCGAAATTATCACCGTTAGACGTTTATCAGAGTACTAGTGTACATTCCACGGAAGTCGGATGCAGAAAGTCCTCGGTCCCGTATTCCGAGAATTTTGCATCAGCAATTGTTGTTTATCCCCCGAACGACCCGAGCCAATTGGGGTCTATCCGCCAATGAGGCGAGGAGCTCGGAAGGCGGCCGGTTGTTTTGTTGTCTCCAAAGCATTCTTGAATAGAGGTTTCTATCCATGGCGAACATATTCGATAGGGGAACATCATAACTCACCTGTTCGGATCATCATCGTTTCGGGCAGAATCCGCATCCGGCCTTTGGAGCAAAACGCCCAACGTGATAGGCGAACAGCCGCGTATTCGCTTAGACATTCAAGCCTCGAGGTCCCGTTCGCCCGCTTGTTTGCCCCATAACATTTCCACTGTGCGACACTTGACAGTCCTGGGACAGGTCGTCGCAACTTCTCGTTAACATCATCACACGACTTCTAGTATACCCGTTCGCTCACTCGTTTACGTCGGAATCGACTTAATCTCCATCTCCAAGATCCCGGTATCAGACCCGCAGTGAGGAGAAAGAGCTCCAATCAAGACATCTGGAGGCCCCAAGGGAAATCCTCGGCAGGAAAGCTCGACCCCAGTAACGAACACGTAAGTCCTTCCTATTTCCGTAATTTCATGGAGGAGCCCAGCATTGTCCCATCTATTGGCTCAGCTGGAGAGCTAGCTGGAGCTTCAGAGTTGCCCTTTCGTATTCTACGCTGACTGTCTATGCCTGAATGCTGCAAGGAATGCTGAAAACCCCCTTGTGACTTCTGTCATAGCGTTGAAGATACCTTTCCCGTCACTCCAGCAATGTCGACTACGGAACCGGCAACGTTACCCAATGCGTTTGTGACGCTGCTGAATTCGTCGTCATATCTACCCGGAGCTTTGGTTCTTTGCCATGCGTTGAAGGACCTTCATCCGCAACCCCGGGAAGTCGATTTCCAGACAGTGTGCATTGTAACGCCAGAAACGGTAGATGTTGGCAGCATCAAGCAACTTCGACAGGCTTTCGATGTGGTTATCGGCGTTGAAGTGATCACAAGCGGGGTCGAGGGAGAAGATGGCCTGAATTTGATGGGTACGTGACTGGCGACTTCTCCAATCACCGGTTGAGGCTTATGATGGCTACTCCTTGCAGGCCGACCCGATCTGCATTCTGCCTTGACAAAACTTCACATATTCCGTCTTCAACAATACTTCCGAAAAATTGTCTACCTTGACGCCGATGTCCTGCCCTTGCGACCAATCTCGCACCTCTTCAAGCTCCCTGAGCATTTCTACGCTTCGCCAGACATCGGATGGCCCGATTGCTTCAACTCCGGCGTTATGGTATTTACACCTCGACAAGAGGACTTTGACGGCATGATCGGTCTCATGAAGGCTGCGAGGCACGGCAACGGCTCGGAAGGTTTGGGAATCGGAAGTGGGAACGGCAGCTTCGATGGTGCGGATCAAGGGTTGCTCAACGAATGGTTCTCAGAGGAAGGCGGCGGCGGAGACTGGAATAGACTGAGCTTCACGTGAGTCAGTCGCGTAGTGATCGTGAATCTGAAGCTGATTACTACAAACTTCACGCTGGCAGGTACAACGCTACACCTTCAGCAGCATACACCTATCTTCCAGCGTACCAGCGTTACGGCTCCAAAATCAAGTGCGTGCATTTCATCGGCAACAACAAGCCGTGGAGAAGTATCAGCACGCGTCCCGCAAGGGCGCCGGTCCCGACAGGGGAAGGACAGAACTTTGATTGTAAGTCTGCTCGACCGATCTTCCGCTTGGTTTCGCGTTGACGCACAATTCGTGACCAGACCCGGCTTTGGTGGACAAGTGGTTCGCAGTCTATGACAAGCACATGCGTCCATTGGGAGACTCAGTGCAAACGCAGACATTCAGTGTTCCAGAGAACGTTGCTGTGTGGAACCGACCCGCTCTGGCGTCCGTCGAGGGTCGGGCGGATCTGCAACAGATGCAGAAGAGACAAAAGGTCAAGAAGCGAGTCAGCTTTTTGGGCCATCCAGCCGAGCTCGAACAGGAACATCTCAGCGGATACTTCAGCCTGCCCCTAGATGGCAGAATCGATCTGATGAGGCCACAGCCTGTTCGGGATGTTGGGAAACCAGATGCGGAGCCTCCGGTCGAACCACTTCCTTCGGCTTCAGCTTCCCCGCCAATAAATACCCAAGCTTTGCCTTCTCAACTTCCGAGCAATCCTCCAGAGGACAGAGCCGATTCGCCTCCGGCCGTCTGGGATGCCCGTTACTCCGCTCCACCGCAGCGGTCCGGCTCGGAGTACGGTGAAATGAGAGCTGGCACGTTTGACTTTTACGAAAACGCTTGGGATAAGCCTTTGGGTCAACACGAAGAAAACGAATGGAATCCGGCAAACAGCTATCCGGTCATTCCAGACTCTGTCAAGGAGGACAAGTGGTATGCTGGTGCGGCGGATGTCGCACCCGACAGGAGCAAAGTGAAGGACGTCTTTCCCTGGGAAAAGGAATCCCGTCCAGCACCGGCAAGACGATTTCCGAGAGGAGACACTCCCCCTCCAGCCGAAATGACGATTCCGCTGGTTGCTGTGCAAAGCTCGACGCCTCCTAGTCAGACACCCGCGATAGAACGGGGTTCCCGCCAGTTCTTCGATTCTGTTCCACCGCCAATTCAGCGCCATACCAGTTTTGCGGACGCCATGCGATCAGGATCGTACCGGAATGCGTGGGACGACGTTCCTGCAATCAGTAAATATGTCGCACGTCATGGTGGTCGACCTTCCATGTCCTCGCTCGAGGGTCCCCTGAACCCGGGCGTCAAGAACATCACTCTTACAGGACTTCCGGCCACTGGCAGTGCCGAACCGGGAAGGAAATCAACCAAAGGAAAGGAGACGGATGATCACCATGACAGACGAAGCGAGACTAGCAGAGATGGGGATGACGAGGACACGGAATCTTCAGCCGAGGAGACCTACTTGAAGAGGCCTATCAAGACTAAACATTCGTTGGGGTTGCAACATGAATCCGGTGGACGTCAAGTTCATAGCCGGCAGCACAGTAACTCCTCCGTCGGCACACAAGGCTCTTCTGCTAGTAAACGAGGGCAAGCCAGGCAGCCACAGGTCTTGGCGGCGTCGTCCGGATCACCTGACGCCGCGCCGTCTCCATCAGGGTCTACAGTTCGCGCTCAGAGACCTGCATACGGCCGTGATTCCCAAGGCGAATCCTCTCTGGCCAGCGACGCGACACCCGTCGCTTCCAGGCGTACATCTAGCGAAACCTTGGTCGCGGGAGCGCCTGCGAGCTCCACTCTGTCTCCGACTCTTCCAACCATTGCCTCAGATGTCGACAGTGCGACTTCGACCGTGGGTGGCACCACGCCTACAAACGCTCCTAGGAGAGTTGGTCGTGTCTTCGATCCCTCGACGGATATAGATGTGAGTAGAGCATGTGGCTCGCCTGGCTGCAGTTGACTGACAGCCGAATCTCCAGATGAGACGAAAAGACACTCTTGATGCTCTGGCAAGGGGTATGAAGAGGATGGGTAGTAACGCCACGCCATAACACGGTGATTACTGTCTCATTCAGTTTCTTGCATGTTGTGTGGAGCTTTGCCTTCATTAGTTTCGGGACTGATAGATGGCAGCATTTCTTATAGACAGCGTATCCTGATCTAGTGTTTTTCAGTTTCGTCTTGCATAGTATCTTCGGTGTATTTGTTATCACATGCTCTATAAATCGGCGACGTTGTTGTATTCATGCTGACTTCTTTGCCAAGTCATTCTTGGCTCCTCTCGGGATGCAGATCAGGCCGCGATGAAGCAGTCGAAGCATCAAGACGTAAGTCGGATTGCCCCGTCGTCATCTAAGCTTGCTGGGTGCGCGTCGCCTTGGTCGTCTTGATCCCGGTCTCGATAATTGACGGGATTAACGGAATGGTGCGTTCTTGGCGTATGCTCGTATCGTAAATGGTCTTGATGGCGCGGTGTATGGCATGGATCCGTAACACCTATCCGGTAGGGCACTCTGTGAATCGATTCGGAAACCGTTCTGATTTGCGTTCAGGTCGCATACGGGGCTGCAGGAATTGCCCAAAGATCCTCGGGAGCTTGAATGACCCCTCGGACAAAGATCATCGATGGTCTTCGTCAAGCGGGTGCCTCGCCGACGCGCTTGTCTCTGAATGGCTGCCCCTCGAATGCACTGGTGCAATTGAAGAGCTGACAGAAGCCCGTACGTCTACTGAAGTCTTGCATCACATCCATTACCGCAGGCTCCATCACGTGACGCGCATTCGGGAAGTGATTCGGTCCGGCACGCAGCATCGCCGATCCGATCCGACACACGAGCATCATCGTTTACCATTGGAATCAGTCGTGCAGGAATGATGACATTCAACTCAATACGCCTACAGTACCCTTGCGACGCGCGGGATACATGCGTGGATGAGCAGGGAGCTGGACCTCTAGATCATAATAGTCGAATTCTGGACTGTCCCCTTGGACACCTATATATACCAGTACCGTCTCGGCATGTCCACCAGTCGCACTTTGCGTTGCTCCTCTGCTATTTTAGCTCGACAATACTGCTCGAAAGATTCTACACCAACAAGTCAATTCGCCGCATCACTCTTGCGACGATTCCGACCTCCTGTTCAACTTCCAAACACCCTTTCTATCATCCAATCACGTACAATGTCTAACGGAGCGCACCCCCATCTGCACCGAAATGAGTTGTTCAACATGACCGGCTTCACGGCGGTCGTTACCGGAGGCGGAACCGGTGAGTCGAGGATCCAGGCTTCTGTTGAGTGTTGAAGCTGATTCCCCTCTTTCTTCTAGGCATCGGTCTCATGATTACCCTCGCCCTTGTCGAGAACGGCTGCAAGGTGTTCATCACTAGCCGGGACAAGGCCAAGCTGGAAGACGTCGTTAGACTATACAGCGGCGACGGCAAAGAGCGGGGCGAAATCGTCCCGTAAGTCTGTCTTGCGGAAGAAGGAGGCTTGAAACGCTGATCGAATTGCCACAGTGTCGAAGTCGACATTACCAGTAAAGAGTCTTTGGTTCAAGCGATCAAGGTCATCGAGACACAGACGCCCAAGGGTATTCAGATTTTGTACGTATGGTACGCTTGCCCCCTTCAGCCCGAAGCTGACCAGACTCTCTTGCCGCTATCTTATGCTTAAAGGGTCAACAACGCTGGTATCGCCGGGGAAGGTTCTCGAGAAGGATACGAGTCCATCGACATGAAAGATCCGGACGCGATCGCGGCACAACTGTGGAAGTCTGAGACTTCGGAGTGGGACGCAGTGAGTGGCTTCGACAACAAGCTGATCCTATCGGTGGCTAATTGTAGTGTAAGATCCTGCGAACCAACGTCACATCACAATACTTCACGGCAGCGGCCTTCTTGCCATTGTTGGCTAAGGGTAAGGACCTGTTCAAAGGATACGCTAGTCAGGTACGTTGAGTGGACGTAGACCCAACCGACTTATTGCTTATCTTTGCTTGCAAGATCATTAATATTTCGTCCATCTCCGGTGTTATGAAGAAGGCAAGCACGTCCCGAGTCGCCCAAGAAGCGAAGGCTAATGACCCGGCATCCTTCAGGCTTCTGGCGGGCAATACGCGTACGCCGCGTCAAAGGCTGCCATGTTCCAGGTATGTATGGCCAAGCTGTCTCCTGTTTCTTTATGACTAACGCTGTGGCGTTGATAGTTCACCAAAGTACTCGCCACAGAACTGCAGGTATGCTGGAGAGTCTCCCTATCGGGTTGTCGACTGATATCAGATATGTTCAGGAAACCGGCATCCGAGTCAACCAAATTGGTGAGTAACACGTCCCCGTGCTTGAGCTGCTCACTGAAAGCGAGAATTTCAGCGCCAGGAATTTTCCCTTCCATGATGACTGCTGGTGGCAAGCAGGATGATCATAAGAGCTCCTTGGCCGGAACTGGTAAAGGTGAAAGCAGTCCTGCCGGTCGACCTGGAGACGAGAAGGACATGGCGGGCACCGTCTTGTTCCTGGCTTCTCGAGCTGGTGTCTTGTGAGTCGAGCTTTTTCCGTTGCTGGTCATGGTCGAGAGATGGCACTGACAACGTCCCGCCAGCTTCAACGGTCAAGAATTGCACCCCGACGGTGGCGCGACTATCTCAGGCCCCTCCTCTTTGTAAGGCGACAATCTCGCCTAACGCTTTAAGCAGGCTGTTCCATTCAAAGAGAGCACAGTATATCGTGACAAGTTGTATTCAGTGACAAAGACATTTGAGTCAAAGCAATGATGCTCAAGAATCATCCTCAGACTTGTCCCCACTTCATCTTTTATGGTATCGGTAATTGTGATGGGCTTCTGGCCTCCGCCAACTTTGGGAGTTCTTTCTTGCCTATTCTGTGTCAGGCTTCGAAACGCAAGAGAGTCATCCGCTCAGTACTCATGAAGCGAGATGCAACCTCTGAGAAGAACCACGCACGAGGCCCTACGTCCCTTCAACTTGTGAGAGCAGCCATGAGAGCACACCCCGATCCGGCTGGAATCACAGGCGCTTCAGCCAGGGTGAACAAGCATCTATGGTCGTCCGAATGGGATGCTGACTCAATTCTGACCCAATCGATCTCGAACAGGGCTCCCATGATAGCGATAGGACGTCGGTACAACGGATTTACCAGAGAGTACATTGAGAGATCGGAGAGCGTCACGGCCATCTATTCTAGGCGTCTTTCAAGCCTTTCCTGAGAATCATTTCGACCCCAACTCGGCGAGGACTTGCAAGAACGAGGCCGGAGTCATGATTTCCGTGCTTCCATACGTAACCTTGCGTCCCAACCCGCCGACTCCTGCACCGCTTGCGCCTTCCCTATCTCGCTTCCCAGCGGCCCACTCCATCAGATTGCCGTACTCAACGTATCCGCCTCCGCCAACGACAAAAACGATACTTTCGTTGAACTGCATGCGGTTCTTGCCAGCGGATTGCTGTCCACCCATAGTCCGTGAGCGCGTGGCTTTGGGGTCAAAGTAAAGATAATCGTCGGTATCTTGAAGCGCCTTGGTTGAGGCGGCGGCCGGATCCATCAGTGCTTCCACCAATCGAGTGACAGTAAGTTCTTTGCGCGATGGCAATAGGTTCTTCACGCCCGAGATGAGGTTGTCGAAACCAACACCTGTGATCCCCCCCTCCCGCAATCGCTCCGTGATCTGTAAAGCAAGGCGAATGATGTCAAGCACGGTCGAGAAAAAGAAGTCTGCGGCTACACTCACTCGATTACCGAGTACACCGAAGCCTTTGGTCCACTCGCCTCCGCTCTGTTGCGTCGGCAAAGATGGCGCGGAAGCCAACATCGTCATGCGCATGACTTCCCTTACGCTGCCGAAATCGAAACTGAACGTAAGCACGCAAGTTTAGGCGAAGGCAGCGTATACTGACCGCTTCACATATTCCAATGCGGCGACGTCGGCTCCAGCTTCCCTGAGCATATTCGTCAACTGGGTCATGTCGTCTTTCGAGATAGCATTGTCTGGCACAGATAGGTAATATATGATAACCAAGCGCAGCTGGTCGTCTGGCGTCGGCTTGGGCGGCTGTTCGCCCTCGGGTAATGGTTGGTCGGTGATACCTTTCATGGCATTGATGATCGCTTGTTTTGGCTGCGATAGCGGTATGGCGAGAATCAGCATAAACGCATCGGATCGAGCGGCATCGTCGGCTTACCTGTTTGCTGATACCCTCTTCGGTCTCAAACAGGGTGTCTAGCGACCTTTGCCTGATAGCCTGTAGTAGGGCCGTGGCTATATTCATGTGTGTATCGAGCGTGTGCTTTCGCGCCGTCAACTCTGGCAGAGCAGTGATCGCTGTTTTCAAATGCGCCGCGTTACTCGTGAAATCACTGAAGGCAGAAAGAAGAATCATCCATCAACGGAGGAACAGCGATCGGAGTAGGAATGACTTACATTTGCGAGACATCGTTGACGTCGCTGACTCCGGTACTCCTCGTGATTTCCGCAGCGTCGGCTTTATATCTGTAGATGAGGTATTATTAGGCCTTCCAGCTGCTGGGTAAGACGAAAAATCCCAACTCGCCTTGCAAGTTCGTCGTCAATCGCCTCAGCCACCGTTGGGAAGGGCTGTCCTGCATGTTTCGCCCAGAAGAAGTCCTTGGTGTCAAAGTCGTATGACTTTTTCTGCATTTTGCCGTTCTCCAATGCGGTCTGCATTCGAGGGAGATAAGCATGGTACTTCTCGAGCCAAGCAAAAGGACTCACGTTGACCGAAACTCGGTTCAGTTTCATTTCGAGTACATCGTGAACAAGCGCCTGATAAGTCCAGGAATGACTCAGCATAGGGATCAGATCGATATTCCGGTCCAAGATGACGAGCACTGAGTCGGCAAGGTGGTGATTAAGAAAACACGAACGATCGAGCGGAACTTTTGAGCTTACGAGGTCGGCGCAAACCACCGAGTCCATCTCCTCCGCGAGCGACTCCTGCCCCAGCAGAGCTGGCGATCCAGTCCCGTAACTTGGCATCCACCTTTCTCGCAACCATCTCGGCGGCATTTCCTCTTGGACACCGGATAATAGGGATGCCTCCGATAGCCGACGAAGACGATGGCGAAGGATTGATCGAGGTGATAATGACGCTGAACAATCCTTTCGCGATGCGTTCCGCCTCTTCTTCGATTTCAATCTCGTTGGCACCTGGATTGTTGAGGACCATGTATGATGCTGGACCATCCATCTCTTTATCGGGAATCCAACGTCCCTGCTTCGTCCGTTGAATTGGCGGCCCCATCGTTGAGTCCGAAGGCGCAACCGTGATACGTTTCGGGAGGAGCGAAAAGAGCGATGGAGAGGGCACAAGGAAGTCTAGGTGTTGATCGAGAACGGAAGCGACGGATTCGGCTGACTCCCCTGATGGATCCCCTTGAAGGATAAGCGAAGCGAGTTCCTCCATTAATGGTCTCGGAATCGAAGACGTAAACGACAAGTGGTATGACGAGTAAAGATTGTCATTGATGTCTTCTGCGATGCGCCTGATGTTCGAAAGAGTAGGGGAGACAAAGTAGACTGCTGGCACGTCTGGGAGGGGCGGACGCGTTGCATGGATTTGCCTGAAATTGGCACAGTATCAGTAATGAGGGGGAACATCGTGACGTGGACTCACATGTGAAGCGTCACACCCTGTTCTCGCAGATCCTGCACTCTGAGACACGTCGCAAGAACATCCTTGCTTTGCTCATCCAGGACCAGGACTTTCCACACTAGCGGCCCTTGCTGGCTTTGGTCGAATGGCGATCCATCCGCTGCCGGTTTGCTGCCATCTCTGGCCGAAGTCCCAGGTGCTGTAACGGCCGACGATCCGGGAAGGTTGAGGTGTGTTGGCGGTTCATTCAGATTTAAAAGCGTGAGAAGGGCGTTGATCTGTGCTTCTTGGAGCGATCCCGCCAGCACGGGCGATGCACCGGTAGATATCTGTGGCTGCGCTGTCGATGTAGGTGCCATGTCTGCTGAGAGCAGGATATGAAACTGCAACGATACATGAATACCGCTACGCATGATATCATCCCCGACCTCCAGCAGCGAGAACGGGCATGTTCGCTTCCATCTCCACCCACATTTCGCCCTTTCGCGAATGACATCAAGCAGCTCGTCCAGCGGCCGTTTGGAGTAACGGTCTCTTCAACATCGATACCTTGTCTTCAACGGTCCCTATCCTACCAAACACCATCTCAAGCCTATCCGCTTACAGCCTTGCATGTCTTTCCACTCCAACGCCGGACCATCAGGAGGTGCTCATTCTCCCGCCGTGAGATCAGGCACGCCAGTGCAATCGCAGTCAGCCGCGCCGCAACCTCAGCAGACTCAGCAGCAGGAGCAGAAGCCGTCTTTGACCGGCGTCAGGATCAAGCAGAGGAAGAGACAAGTCCAAGCCAGTGCAAAGTTCGAGCCCGAGAGTAAGTGTTCTGACAGCTGTTTCACACCACGTTGTGCTTATGGCTACACGTCGCTTGCGTCTCGCACGATAGCTTTCAGAGACGCACTCCTCGCCCACCTCAACTCTCTTCCCCCTTCGCCGACTGTTGATCAGATCGTTGCCAAACTCGTCCTCGCAGGATCGACCCTTGAGCTTCTCAAGTACGCCGAACAGTTTTTCGAAATCTACTTTACCGGTGGTCTCCTCCAGCCAGGTGGATCATTCCTTGATACCGCAGAGGAGAAGCGCACAAGGATCTGCATATTCGCATGCAATGGTGCCGGTATCGGTGTGCAGCCAGAAGATGGCGTTTCCGAGGATGAAGTGCCCAAGGGAGATCAGTGGAAGAAGGAGATCAGGGCTCTGGTTGAAGCGTTGAAAAAGACAATTCAACGGTGAGAGGAATTCCATTGAAACGCGTGTTTCTCTACTGAGCAAGGTTATCTCTAGATACAAGTACCTGCAGAAACCTCTCGAAGAGAACGCTCTTCCGGGGCTATTGGCCTAGTATGTCTGGAACCTGGCTCTGAGAGCTTGCGTTGATGGTCCCTTGTAGTTTGCCCCGATGGTCTCCCGCTTACAGAGAGAAGATGGCTTACGCCACCGCTTACTTCATCACCGACGCCCAAGTCACAGGCCGATGCCTTCAGACATTGCTGCGAGACGTCGTCGTTAAGGATGGCAAGTACAATCTATGCTTGGATGCGTCATCGCCCAAACTAACGACTCAACCATCGAATAGACATCTCCATCGACTTCATTACGACCTTTTTCAAGGTCTTCCTCGCGTCGCAAACCATTGAGCAACTCGGCACGCTTCTTCGAAAATCGGGCATTCCGGATCTGCTCGCCTTTTTCCCCAACACTAAGCGAGACAGAGCGCACTTGGAGAAACACTTCAAGTCGCATGGATTGAACAGTGTCGTCGACTACCATACAAAGAAGGTCAATGCCGCGGTCAAGGAAGAGGTTGTTGGTCGATTGAAGGAGATGATCGCTGACGAGGACTCTGTCGAGGATGTGAGTTTCTGCTAGGAGAAATCACTTTAATCTTCGAATGCCTGCTCACCCTATACTCACAGATGCTCGAATACCTCAAAGGCAGGCAATCAGAGACCAAGGTTGGCGATCTCGATATGCTCAACGCCATTTGGCTCGCGATCATGGAAAGCGTTGACTGGACTGCCAAGCCCGAGCTGTTGGATTCGCTTGTGGTGAAGCAGGCTAACGTGAGTTACACCTTCCGACGTATCTGAAGCAGTCAGCGATTAATCACATCCCTCAAGACCTACGCTGGACTGCTCGAACCCTTCTGCAACGGCGCCAAGGCTGAAGTTGGTCTCCTCAACACGGTCCAAGTATACTGTTACGGAGAGACTCGAGTCATGAAGGCGTTCCCTCAGCTGGTCAAGGTATGTACTTCCCACATCGCGGTTGCGGAACAGTGACCGACCGTTTCTCGATTCACCAGATTTTGTACAACGCCGACTGCGTCAGCGATCAAGCGATCCTGTACTGGGCGAGTAAGGGTGCGGCTCCCCAGGGCAAGCAGAACTTCCTCAAGGTTACCGAGCCATTGGTCAAGGTGAGTGTCGGGATCGCCGGGATTGTGACGCATTCTTGTTGTTGCTAAAGGCATTTGTGTCGAACAGTTCTTACAGGAGAATGAAGACGACGACGACGAAGAAGATGACGAATAATTGCATCGCAGGGGCTGCGCCGCCTCTCGTATATGGGAACAACAGACTTGTTACTGTAAATGACAGGTGTAAACCAAAAGCAAAAGAAAGCAACACGTTCCAGGTGTTGATACATAGATACCGCAATACCGTTCTGATTTCAGGACATTGCGTTCCATCGTGTTTCGACACCGCTGACACCGAGAAGTACAGAGGATTCGGAAAGTAACTGTTCCGCTGCTTGAAACGGCGGGGATTGGCAAGGTGGCTCTAACGCTACCTGTACCAAAAGGGCCGACGGTGGCGACAACTCAGCGACGCCTTTGAGCTCGACTTGGAGTTGCTGCGTCCATCTCCGGCCGGTCCGCAACTTGAAATACCTCGGAGCCGAGCTAGCTGTTCGGATGTCACTGCTATTCGGCGCCGAGATGTTGAAGATGAATAATACTGGTCGGGCAGCCTCATTGATCAGCCCAGGCTGACAGAGACTTTACACTTCGGCAGAATGTTGGGCGACCACCTACCACCTCTGCAGCTAGGATCCTGCTCGAAGGGGGTCACGCTTCTCCTCACTAGACGTGCAAATCCGTATACTATGCGCCTTTGTTTCTTATACGACAGCTGATTCTGCAATCACCCTCCGACCGCGACGCAACGATCGAAATAAGGCAAGAGGGCGAACCCGGCCAAGGATCTTCAGCGCGCTCTGTCTAGGTGAATCTAACAGCTGATCTATAACACACCGACGGGTCGCGAAGGACCTCATGTATCATGGTGATGAGGCACTGGGCAACGACGTGATGAGGCACTGGGCAACGATGGCCACTGGACATCTAGCCGCTGGCTGGGTGACTGGAAGCTCGCAGGGGAGAGTTGCTGAGCGGGTCTAGATAGCTGGCTACATATCTATCTAGAGCAGATCTAGATCTCGATTTTAATTAGTAGCCTCAGTAGCCTTTTATTAAAACGGCAAAGCCAAACAGCAAGCTAGCTGCTTACAGTAAGCCCGGCCGGAGTTGTAGATGACGGGCAGTTTCCGGCGGCGGAAGGAAAGGCTAGAAGAGAGGCGTTTTTTGGGAACCGGCTCCAATTGAGATCTGGGCTTTGCGATTGCTTGGGCAGGGCAACAACAAGGTGTCTCCCTCTTCTATTGTCACCATCGCTGTTCAGACCGCTCAACTATTCCATCAACGTCGTTGCGCATCGTGCTAAGTCACACAGACGTTTAGACCTCCTCCGGATTGTGGATTGCACTGCATTGGCCAACACCAGAACGAGCAGGAGCCAGGATCTCTTTCCGATCGCCGGACTTTATCAGGGCGCTCAGCACAAACGGCGAAGCGATTCTTTGCGCCATCAACTCGAACCACCTGCCCTCGCCAAACATCCCTGGTACTCGGACAACTTGCCATTCCTTCACTCGAATCCGGGCGATCATAATGTCGATTTACCAGTGATTGCGGAAAGACGACAATCGATTTCGCGGCCTGCCTTCACTTTTGCGCTTGTTTGACGTATCGAAAACTTCTCGTATTCGACGACAAAACATCATGGCAAGCATGTTGAACATGCGGAATGGCTCCGCCATCGCCAGTTCAATGATGATCAGGGCGGATTTGTATCACAAACTCGCTCTTGGCAACGACACCATGGGGGTGGACCGTAACAGCATAGAAAACGATCTTTGGGTCAACATTGTGGATGTCGTGATATTGGTGAGTATCTGCTCCTCATCCTTCTTTGAAGGCCTGTCACCACTGACGCTCCTCCCCGTTCCCTTTCCTTCGTAGGCATTCACTATCATCGGCGCGGGTTCGATTTTGATCAGCATGTTGTCACGGGAAATTAGGGGCAGAGCTGCTACTGTCAGAACCCGCTTGGTTCAGGGTCTCGTCGTGTCGGATCTCACCTTGGGGTATGTCGAAAGTGATTGGCTCACCAGTACCGCGTGTTGACAGTCTTCGTCTCGGAAACAGCTTCGTCGCCATAATCTCGTCATCGCGAAAACTACAAGGGAAAGGCTTCGAAACTGGCACACAAGCCTGTGACGGTTTCGGGCTTCTACTTGTCGCGACTCTGTGGACAGGTAAGTAGTTTGCGTACTATGCCAGTTCAACTTGCGCTTACGCGTATACAGAGCACTTTTGGACGTTTTCGCTTGCATTCGCCACATACATGATTCTCATCTATGTAAGCGGATCTGGCAATCTGTCGCGAAACAATCACAGGTGCTGATTGCTCGCAACAGCCTCTATCCCGTGTTACCAGAATGCTGGAAAGACGCTGGCCTTTCCTTTATCTGATCATTTGGGCAGCTGCGTTCGGTCTTGCTGTTTTGACGTATGAGCTATACGGCTATTGGGCCTGTAAGTAGAGTTCAGTAGAAGTGTGGTCAGGCTTCTTCTAACTATGGTTTTTCACAATAGCTGGTGGTCTGTGCTACTACGGCAGTAATTCGGGCCTCTACGGAGAACTTATGCAGTTCATGCCCCGAGCACTGGTGTTCATTTCCATCTGCTTTTTTTACGCTCGACTCTACGTCTTCCTGCGACGACCTGACAGAATCAAGGCAAGCTTCTCGAACTCGGGTCGTAGAGACACGGCAGCACAGCGCTCGGATCCCGAATACACGTATCAATCGGCGACGAGCTCGATGCTAGCGGAACGCGCCGCGAGGAGGCATGAGACAACGACGCCCAAGGAGAAGATTGCGAGCCAATTTGCGAAATTCTCGTTCAAAAAACGGAGCGCTGCGGGACTGGGAGACGCTGACGAGAAGAAGTTTGACAAGCAGGATCCTTCCCGACCAGTCAGGGAAAGAGATTATGCAGGACAACCGGGCTCCGCCTCAGAGCAGGGTCCCATCGACCGCCCGGAGAAGGCTGAACCCAAAGTCACAGAGATACCGCCGTGGGAGAAACTCGAGTTGCCCGCCTTCCAGATCGACGGTCAGCGCTACGGCGGTCCAAGTTCGAGTGCAGGCACTCAATCTTCAAGCGCGTGGGGAGATCTGAAACCGTTTGGCAAGAAGAGTGGCGGCGCCAAACGTCCAACGTCGGCCGGCTCGACGAGATCAGCACACAAGTCACTTGTGCAGAAAGCATATCCACGAGATCGAACGAGATCCCCTCAGGTCGCGCCCCTTACCGACCAGACAAGCTCCCATGGTCGAGTCATTGTTGGGAGCGCAACACCTTCCAGACAAAGATCTGGGGATGCTCCTTTCGCTCTGTTGAGCACATATGAAGGAATGGCGCCGAAAACAATCGTAACAGCGCCTTCTCCACAAATAGACATGGACTCCTTCCCTATCCCCAGTCCTATCGTAGAAGAGGACGCAACAACAAGCATGGTCTTCAAGCATCCAAGACCGCATCCAGGCGCTCTGGACATAGCGCCCGACCAGCAAACAACAGATGTGCCCCAGCGAGACGAGCGGATCGGCGATCCACTACGCGCGTCGACGGGAGCCTCTGGTATCGACGTTCTGACGCCTTCGACAACAGCGTCATCGTCCCGCCCGCTCATGGACCGTGCTCGTCAGCCTTCGCTCGAGCACTCGCACCTGGCCAGCATACGCCGCGAATCGATGCAAGGAGGATTCGGGGATAACGAAAGTCGAAGAGGCTCTGGTCCTGTCAGCTTTGTTCTTCCTCCATCGCACCGAGAGGAAGGGAATGATACCGGCTCGGAACGAGCGTTCGGTTCCGTATCTGTGCCCGACTATTCTTCAAGCAGAACGACAGACGGTGATGAAGAAATGACCGGATCAAATTTGAAGGGAAATGATAGTGGCGGGAGCAACGATGACGACGACGCCGACGATATGGACTTTGCCCAGATGCTCGCGGCAAGCTATGCAGAGGACCCCACTGCTGGAAGACAGGGTCGATCTGGCAGCGAAGACACTGAATTCATACAAGAATCGACGGCCAGCTATCTCAACCGGAAGACAGCTATGCTTATGCTGTATTTCCCTCTGGCGTATGTATCAATCGCAACCCCTCCCCTGCTGGTTGATCGCTGACAAGCATACTTCGTACAGATACTGCGTGCTGTTTTCCGTCTCGTTGATCAGGATAATCTTCGACTTTACAAGTGACGGATCACCTAAACCGCTGAGGGTACTCGCTCGTTGGTAAGTATTTGACAGCTCTTCTCTCAAAGTCATCCGTTAACTGATCTCGTTCATAGGTTCGTGTTCTCGCAAGGCGCGGTTGACGCGATCATTTATGGCATCGTCGAAGTCAAGTGAGTAGTTCCCGAATTATCTGCCATGGCTTCTCTGACGTCTACTCGCTGCAGCGTCAAGCGTGGGGTAAGAAAGAAGGTCAAGAAGGGTCTCATAAGCCCCGGTGCTAGTCGAGGAAGTCGTGGCAGTTGGGCGGATGCCGTCACAGGATCAGCGAATGTTCTTAACGGCTTCTTAGGCAAGAAGCGTGGAACCTCGCAAGGGGCTCAGATAGATCCAGTAGATGCGCTGCGCAGTTCCACTTAGCTGGCAATCAAACTATGGAACGATCAGTGTGTTCCTCACGTAGTCAGGATATACCACAACAGCATCGATATCATGCGATCTTGACAACGGATAAAGTTCTGAAGTACACTTGCTCAGCTCTGTGTATGTTCTGCACTAAGCACGGCTCCTCCAGGAACAAGCTTGCGAGCCTTGACCTGCATCCATATCCTGTATGGTAGGCCATTAGCAATGTATCAATAATCTTTGGCATCAATGACTTACCGGTACATGCGAAGCTGCTTCTTCCTGTTTACCAACATACGTCTATCCACGCCCATCTGATCGATCCTGAACAGTGGCTGCGCTGGAATCCCGAGTTCGGCGTGATTGACACCAAAGGGATCAGATGACGGCGTTTTGTGGTTGTTGGCCGCCTCGCCTGATTCTTCCCCCGTGTTTCCGGATAGAGTCGGGGTCTCATGTGCGCGAAACTCGATCCGTGGTTCCGGTACCGTCTCGCCTGGCGGTCTGAATCGCGTGGAAAGCGGTTGCTTCTCGTCAACGGTGCGTTGCGAATTGGCGGATGATCCCAACGCGATCGACGCGAGCTTGTCAGCCATTTCCCCAGCCTGCCTTTCTTGACTGCCCGTCTGGCCGCTCTTTGCCTCGTCATCTTCGCCTGCCGGTGTTTTGGGCATAGGGCTATCTAATGGGGTCTCGCCTTCGGCTTCTACTTCGACGGTCGGCTGATCTACCTCAACAGGCGTAAAAGCCGTTTTTGATCCTGTCAACATCTCGGACAGTTCCGCTGTGTCGCAGGTTGGGTTAGACCAGGCTGGCATCGGCAGACATAGACTTACCAGCTTCGAAAAAGTAGACACGCGTGCCATCACCTCGGATGTAAAAGTTCTCCTCCAGCATTCGGCCTTTCTTGATCCTAAGCTGAGCGAGGTCGTATCGTCCGTAATCACGGATGAAGACCATTCCTCCTGGTTTCAGCATCTGGCCAAGGACCGATATCAGGTGAGTACGGCGAACAAGAACTAGCAAGCCAATTACTCACCTTGTATACATTGGCAATCGCACGTTGCCACTCAAGCGGATGAAGAGCAGACAAGACGAAGATCATGATGGCGATATCGACGCTGTTCGGTTCCACGCCCTCCGGTAGACTACTCTGCTTGACTTCGGTTTCTGATGCCCCGTTGGTTGCGGCTGAATTGCCGTCTGCACTTGATGGCTCTCCAACAGTTGACTGACTGGCCACCGGCGGCTGCGTCACATCCCATACTGAGGAATGCAGAATACCTTTGCCATGCGGTGGAACGGGGTACATCGGATTGGACTAAAACGCAAAAAGGGAGAGACAGACGCAATAGGTAATTAGGTAACGGAACGTTCACAGATTTGACCGCTCTTACCTTTACAACCTCAACTGCTGAGGCAGCGTAATCGCAGGCATGGACCACGAGATGAGGGTTCTCGTTTTTGGCTAATAGGGGGAATACGGTATTGCCCGCACCCTGTCGCAAAAGCATCAAGCTATTGATGAGCAATGGCAAGGTGGCCCCGAAACGAGGACTACTTACACATCCGATCTCCACCACTGTCTTTGGGCCTGCCTATCGTGAGCATTGCATTAGCACAACTTCCGTCGCGTTAATTTGAGAAGGGTTTGACATACGTCTGCTTTCGCGCATTCTAACAGCTCCTGGAACTCGAGCCTGAGCCAATTTCTGTCTTTGAAAAAGCTGGCGGGCACAGATCGTAAGCATCACGGAAGGATCTTGCCAGCGGTCTATTTACTTGGCTTTGTTGATATTATAGAACCGGTGCCAGTACATGGCCGGGTTGGCATTATACGCGTCTGAGAGCTGAATTCAGCCTTTGTGGAAGACACGATCGGGGCCGAAGACTGACATTTCATCTCCTTGCTGACCTGCGCCTGACGCTGCATCTCGAGCGTCTTCTTCGCATCTTCCTCCCATTCCGGAGGGGGCACAACGTGATCCCAAGCGTTATGGCTGAAGACATCGTCCTGTTCCGTAAGAAAGCGTGATCCAAAGGGAACCTTGTAAAGACGTTCGCGACGCTCGGCTGGCGTCTCCTCGGACGGACCGTCGTTCGCGGGTTGATCCGTTTCCTGGCTGTCTGTTTGCGAAATTTCGTTCGATGAAGCAGGAATCACTTCTGATAGCTCGACTGGCGCGCTCTGAGCGTTTGTAAGTTGGTCCGTCATGATGACCCGGTAGCGCTGAAAGCGGACTGAGGAAGGTTTTGTGAAGTACCAGCCTGTTGCTCTTATCAGCATCTACACCGGCCGGCAGAGCGCTCATCCGGAAGTGGCCTGGCTTCTGTGAATCTGAAGAGGAACGCTAGGATCAAGAAAAATAGCAATCGAGGGTGGGGCTCCGCACGCGATTAGCTCTGGGGACCTGGAAGCGCGACTGGGATCGACCAAGCGCGTCTTTGCCGCTTCCAAGTACAAATACTGATATCGCTCGACGTTCACACTCTTCTCTCGACTTCTCCCATCTATCGGAGGAAATACGCAATGAATCGGATACCGGCGATATGACCACGTGTGGACACTAGTCGCCAACTTTGTTCAACCCAACATCGTCCTCCGACTGATGTTCACGCGTGTGTCACGTCATAACGATCATCGTCTCCGCATCACGTGTGTACAGTTCCTCCCGGTATCCCTCTCTGGCCTTCCGATGTTTCCTGGTCTGCCTTGTTCATCTCGCGTTCGGATCACGGGCGGTTAACTTCCTCGAGCAAGCAATCGTTCGGGATTTGGGCAAAGGGTGGGCTTGGTGGACTGGGTTTCTATAGGGGGTCAGATCATGGGGGAGCAATACCTCACGGGAATAACTGAAGGAAAAACGGGTGCAAGAAGGAATCAGCTCTTTCGGGAGTATGTCGATGGGGAACGTGGGAACACGACCTTGTTTGCAATTGCGGGTTTGGGAATATGTTACCTGGATCCGGGGGTGAACAAGGGCATCGAGACATCGAGTACTGTAGACAGTTCTGGTTTTGGATTCCCATAGCTTCATTCATGCATCCATGCTATGAACCTATACCATATTGCCAGACTACTGAAGGCGTTACCTGCCTTGTTTGATATCATACAACTGGCTCATAGTCTTGAATGCCACGAACGACGATCCATGCCTGAATGTCACCTACCGCCGGTCATTCTGTCATAACTCGAAATCGAATCCAGTCTAGCCTGGACCTTGATCAGCGAAGGACTAGACACAATTGCATCCAAGCAATCGGTCGCGACCGCTTATTCGCTTGCGGAGAGATCCTGAGAAGCGGCGTGGTCTGAGAAAGCACTAAGAGGAATGTCATTCATGGTACTCACCGAACCGGGAGCGGCAACCTTCTTGGCGGCTTTCTTTTTGGGCGCAGTTTTGGTCTTCGCAGCGGTCTGGATACAGGACAGTCAGAAAGGAGGTCTCAAAGTGACCATCGCAGTAATGCGCACCTTGCTCTTCTTCGGCTTCTCATCCTCTTCCTCATCCTCCTTGTCGCTCTCCTCTTTCACAGACTTCTTGTTGGCAGTCTGCAAGTCGCTTGTCAGCTATCATTCGATATATCCCGGATTTTGACGTACAGTTCGAGACGATCGCTTCGAGGCAGGCTATAGATTAGAACACATCAGCGAAGACTTCGAGTGGCACAAACGGGTAACTCACCTTGGAGGGTTTCTCGTCTTCCGCGTCGCTCTCCTTCGTGGTCTTCTTGTTCGACTGATGAGACGCCTCAGGGTTTATTTATCTCCTATTTCGAGGTTTAGCGTACCTTTCGCTTCTTGGCAGCAGGTTTCTCGTCCTCAGTCGTCAAAGCTTCCTCCTCTTCTGCACCAGTTGGCTCCCCCTCAGACTCCTCCTTGGGTTTCTTTGCAGCAGACTTTCGCTTTTTAGCAGGTTTCGCAGCAGGTTCCTCGCCATCTTGCTCAGCGGCGGTCTGAGAGTGACTAGTGAGAAACAGACATTGTGTGCGATGCGAGGCGCGCACCTTCTTTCCGTTCTTCGCTGGAGCCTTTTTCTTCTTTGCGCCAGCCCCTTCAGCTCCTTCACCGCCATTCTCGCCCTCGTCTACTTCCTTCTTCTGCAAAGCAATCAATCAGACTGAAGGTGTTCACTGGAGGATACGATTGCCTTACCTTTGCGCTTTCGGGCAAGTCCTCGGCAGGCACCTCCCCACTCTCGAAGTACTCGGAAAACTTCTGTTGGAATGCCTCGCTATGGGTCGAGAGTGAATAGGGGTAGGCGCCGGACTGAAAGGTATGAACCGATACTCACGGGATCTCGTCGTATCCGTCTATCTCATCAGGAGAGCTGAAGTCCACCTTGAGATTCTCAAGCTGCTTCTTGCTAGATTGCGAAAGGAGATTTTCATTACTTCCCCTATCCAAAGCTGCGAATCTTATCATACGTACGTGATGCATCCAAGATGTCGCCACTTGAAGCTGCCCTTGTCCTGGAAGGTAACCCATCTGTGAATCATTGACCATTAGTAAGAAGCCAGATCATGAGCTCGGTACCGCCCACTCACGTTCCAAATCTACATTCTCCTTTGGTGATCTTGGTTCCTTTGCACGGGACAGGTCCTAGCCCGATCGATTTCAGTCAACGCTGTCATCTTGAATAAGCGTCCGCACAATACTCACCGTTGCATGCTGAGCGATTGTTCTGCGAAACCTCAAGTCGATATCCGGCCATTCTTGTCGATGCGATGGACGCTCTTAATTTGGATTTTAAAAAGCTGCGCGGTCCCGACGTTGGTTGCTCCACTTATGACAGTAAAGGCTATCGTACTGAGCCGTACGACTTAGATCAGGGCTCTGCAAGGTGTTAAACTCGAGTTGCAAAACGCGAAGGCCGCAGAATTCGCTGGTCCTACATGCATTCATGTGACGCAATGCCGATCATGACTCATACGCTTCTGAACGAGCATGGAGGCACCAGTAATAATGTAGAATCTGTTTCTACAAGCTGTTCGTCACCAGCTTCATAGGTGAAGACAGTCTATACAGGTTTCACAAAAGTGGTGCAAGCTGAATGCGCTACAGGCACTCCGGTGCTTATAACGTGACAGCTATCATGACAGTGAGGCATGAGGCAAGACTTCGTCTTCGTCTTCTGGATCATTGCATTTACAACTTCATTTTCAAACGTTGAATTCGATTCCATCCGCGGTCGTGATGCGATCCTCACGTTGATCATCGTCACTCTTCTTGACCACTGTCGTAGCTGAATCAGTCGGGTCGCCCTTCTGCGCTATTTGCGCTGCCGTGCCATTGGCGTCGATGCCATTGCCCTGTGGCCGCTCTTTGGGTTGTTGGGAGCTGGACACCTTGGCGTCGACACCCTCCTGCTCGATCGGTGCACTCACGTGCTCGACATGGGTATCGACCTCATCTTCGTCTTCTTCTGCAGGGACATCGACAGCAAACAAGGCCTTTCGAATGCCCTTTCCTCTGCCACGGCCAAGAGTGCCCCGACCATTTCTTTCCGGTCCGCCGAGGACATCCTTGATGCCGTGATCGATCCGGGTTGCGGTGAGCGGCGTGGCGAATCTGTCTCGACGAAACTCGTCATCGTCATCGTTGGTTTTCGTGGAATTGTTCTGACTAGGTTTGGTGGCCATCATGGATATGGTCGTCCCCGTGTCTTTTGATTCATCCTTGCTGGAACTCGAATTTCGATTCGGCAGTGATACCAATGATTTCGATGGATCCTCCGACTTCTCTTCCGAGCTTTCAGAGGTCTCGGTACTGTTTGAATCGTATGCGGTCGAAGGGATGACGAGAAGGCTAAGATTCATCAACTGGTATTGCTTGACGAGAGCCAGGAATCGCTGATATAGCGAGGTCTCCGCCTGTTTGGGCATCGCAAGTCGCTTGAGCTCAGGATCTGCATCGATATCTATCATAACCACTCACCTCGGCCTCTTCGAAGATCTCTCTGTGTGCAAACCAAGCATGACTGAAGATCCTTGATATTCTTCTCGCCTGAGTGCCAAAGTAGCGTTCTGATCCTGGCTTTATGCTGATCCGCGAGGGGAAAGCCTGTGACGAATTCCAGAGGGCCGTGTGCGAATCGAGGCTGAGCGAGAAAAGGCTTCAGTATGAATTGATGGCGTCTGTATTGCGCGACAGAACTCACGTGTGAAGGATATAATCGATAGCGCAACAATGAGACTGAACACACCGATCCGGCAAGGAAGATGATCAGGAAGACTGAGGCTACGCGTATAATCTACCAGATGATCGGACTCACTTCTTGCATCGCTCCCTTTCCGTCTTCTTCAGCCTGCCCCTGATGATTCGCCACACAGATATACTGCCATTCACCGGCTTTCATTTCTGGGCATGATTCTGGTGTACACTCTCTGAGCAAGGATGTTATCAGAGGTGTCAAGTCTATTGGTAGACGGCTGAAGAAGCCAGTCAATCCAGGAGTTAATGTCGAGTGGGTCATCAGGCCTACCGAAGCTGCTCGTATATCCACTGAATTGAGGATATGTGAGTCAAGGCCCGGTTATATTACCCCGCGCAGACTCACCAGATCCTGCTCCTTGCCCTGACTGGAAGCGTTCGTTCCCGATGTAGACGACGACTTTTGCGACTGATATTCTGGAACCTGGACAATCTTGTTGACATCGTGAGGATCATGTTGGACTAGAAGATTGAGGTATTCCGCCATCTGAAAGGCCGAATGGATGCTTTCGATAGGCGGGACTGATGTGATACTCTGTAACGATTCAAGCCATTCGGATGCATTAGCCTGATGGTTGAATGCTGAGAAATAAGACGACGCCTGACTCACGGTGACTTCATGAAAGCTAGCGCCCTTCTGAATTTTGCGCACTGAGCGTTGTGGCTCATCGCAACACTGCGGTATGGACGGTCCTGGCGGGACTATCATGGCGACATGCACGTCTTGTTTTCCGATGATCTGGTGCCTTCCGCCTCGCGTTGATCCGGGCACGACGTGCGAGTCGTATTTGGGTCGAATCAGATGACCGTGCGCCTGGTTACTGAAGAGCCATATCTACGTCAAGGTGTCGGTCGCGACGTGCTGAGGGCGCGACGAGATCAACTCGGGCGGCAAGCACGGGTGCATGAACGTCGTATGAACTGATTCATGCCTACATTGCCTTGGAGCATCCCGGATTGAACCCCAGAAGATGAGATAATCGTGCGCAACACTGGCGCACCGTGCAGTACTTTGGGGGCTTGCTTACTAGCGCGAAACGGAGAAGACCGCAGCAAAACCTGGCCAAGTATATAAGGTAACGAGCCCGATTTCCTCTCGCCACTCTGGACGCGCCCGAATTTGCATCCGTCACCCAAAACTCCAGCTTGTCTCACTTGGGAATCCTTCACTGGACATTCGCAAAGGCTACAACTGGTCTCGCTGCACTTCGTCTCGTCTCACGCGGACACAATCTCACACGTCGTCGTCGCTTCACGATGTCTGCAGTCAACGGAAACGGCGTCGTCTCTGCGGGAAACCTCGGTGTGATTGGCGCCGGTTCTCAAGATGTGGGTCAGAGCAACGTGGTGGCACCCAAGACGAATCCAAACGACCCTCCTGGAAGTGTACCGGAAATCACCGCTGTACAAGGCATTGTTCCTACGCTCCAGTCAGTATAGTTTACCCTCCTCCCCTTTCCCCCTTGCCCGGACAAGTTGTATAGTTGTTGAACGACGTACTGTTCCTTCTCCTGCGTATCGTTCATTCCTCTATGATTCTATTCGAATCCGAACAAAATCCCACATTGCCATCAATCACTGCCCTTTCCAATCGTTCAGGAACATCGTCGCTACCGTCAATCTGGGATGTCGTCTTGATTTGAAGACAATTGCAATGCACGCGCGTAACGCCGAGTACAATCCGAAGGTAATCATCGAATAATCAAACCCCATTCGTCTCTCTTGCTGAACCAGCTGCACACCCTCTTTACAGCGTTTCGCGGCCGTCATCATGCGTATCCGGGATCCGAAAACAACAGCCTTGATTTTTGCCTCTGGAAAGATGGTCGTCACTGGTGCCAAGTCCGAGGATGACTCGCGTCTGGCGTCTCGTAAATACGCACGGATCATCCAGAAGCTCGGATTCGACGCCAAGTTCCAGGAGTTCAAGATTCAAAACATTGTCGGCAGTTGTGATGTCAAGTTCCCCATTCGATTGGAGGGTCTGTCGTTCAGCCACATGCAATTCTCGTCCTATGAACCGGAAGTAAGCCGATCCGTTGCTGCGGAGGTCTCACAGAAGACTGACGGGTGCTGCCTTCGGTATCTCAGCTGTTCCCTGGTTTGATTTACCGAATGATCCAGCCGAAAGTGGTCTTGTTGATCTTTGTGTCTGGCAAGATCGTCTTGACCGGCGCGAAAGTACGGTCAGAGATCTACGAGGCATTCAACAAGATCTACAATGTGTTGGCAGGTGAGTTTGCAATGCGTACTGTCGATTACAGTTTCCTGATCTTCTCCTTTTTCGCCCAGAATTCCGCAAAGCTTGAGATATTCGGCCGCTCATCTCATATCGCCACTCATGTCTCCTTCTAGCATTCACAAACATTCGACGGCGACGTCGAAGTCATCACGCCAGCATCACAGAGTTCCCCACGCAGTCGTCGGGATCTCCTCACATCAGCAGTATTTTACCATAGACGTTCGTCTTCAGTTGTCGGACATTCACCAAGTTGTAGACGTGTCAGTTTGCCGAGTTGTTATATTGTTCATCGCATATGCATGTTATATAAAGAGCCACGTTGCGTTCCCCGGCATGCAAGTCTAGCTATTCGCCCTTTCGAACGAGAGTAAATTTCGACGTCCAGAACAGGCGACAGCGTCCTTCACGATCACGGATCTCAGGTTGTCTCTAGGAAGACGACTGGAGCGACAGCTGTCCGAAAGCTTCAGAGTCTTCAACAGAAATCGGAAGCCTTCTCCACCAAGAGGAGGCTAGACAACGGATTGGCGGGACGGAGCAACAACCAGAGTACCAGAGTAGCCAGAGCTCGATCGGCGGGCTATCGATCGAAGAGTTTCAGAGACAAATCGTCTGCCTGAAACGTTTCAAGTAGAACTGCCTACTCCTGCACAAATCTCAAGCCACCTGTCTACGACATCCTCGATATCTCGGACATCCGAACGAGTGCAAACGCCATCTACTCATTCCAACGCCGTCGATCTCCCGCTATAAGCACCTGATCACCACTTTGCGTATCAGAATGTCCGCAGGCGCATCCTCCATCTACCGTCAATTGCTTCAGACCGTTCACGCCTTGCCTCGTGATCCACTGAGACCGACACTTCAACTCAATGAAATGCTCGAGTCAACAGTGAACCGCGCATTCGGCGTTAGGCAACTCCAAACAGCAACATCGCCAAATGAAGCATTGCCTCTGAAGAATGCGGAACACGTATCGGCGGAAGATGAAGCACTGGCCAGGAAGGCATTACAAATTCTGAATGATTTGAAGGATGACAAGGCCCTGCATGCCGTGAGTACAGTTTGCGGGTCAGCAAGTCGGCGTTCTTGACCGCAGAACTGATTCCGGCTGCAACAGTATCCCTTGAGTGAAAAGACCCTACAGCCGCCAACAGATCCGTATTACTACACCCGTCTCATACAAGGCGTCGGTCTTTCATCCCAAGGAAAGACTCGAAGTTGGTGGAAGACATTTTTCCAAGTCAAGGGAGAAGCATAGTCGGAGACAGAAGTCCGGACCAAATCTTTGTACCACTATCAGCCATGTACGCAAGCTTGTAGGCATCATCCACTGGATAAAGTTTATTGTTAAGCGAGAGGGAGGTTGCAGTCGATCATGCGCCGCCCTGGACCCTGGATCTAGGTTATTCTTATCAAAAGATTCGTGGTCAACTGTGTCGATGTGCGAAGAGAGAATCTCTGTAGGTATGACGATCCCTTCTTTATGAAGTATGTCCCTTCACATTTTGGAAATAATACAGTTCCATACAGTACATCTATAGACGGCCTCTATCATCGTCTAGGAAATTGAAACGGCTCAGCCTTCCCAATCTGGCAAGGTAGTCCGCGATAACGTTGCCCGCTGTCATTCGCGGCAGCCAAATGAAGTCGATTCCCTCGATGTGCTTGTTGGCTTTGAGGATCTGATAGGCTTCGATCCGACAAAGTGCGGCCATACGGGTCATCTTGGGGTAGCTCTTGGAGTGCAAAGACCACACTTTGAATCCCGCCATCGCTTCCAGGCAATTGAGGGAGTCGGTAGCAAAGACGACTCTCCGATAAGGCGCGTCTCCTACTGACTTGCTTCCTTCCTCGAGCGTGTCCCGGACGATCTGCAATCCCCGATATAGGGCGCCGATTTCAGCCTCCGACGAGTTGAGCATCATCGAGCCCATCTGACAGCTTTCCCGGATTGGCGGATTGGTTTTGATGGCGATACCTCCTCCACTTCCTGAAGCCGCTTTACCTTCGACGAGATATGAAGCGTCTGTATGGACTTCCATAACGCCGCCTAGGCTCAGCAATCGCTTGTAAATTCTCTGCGCCTCTGAGCGCTGTTTATCCTGCGGGTCCTCCGTACCGTCAGCTTTGCCGGATCGCCTGGATAGAATCTTTTCGAGATGAAAACGAATACGCTTGTCGCCAACCTCATCCGCAAATCGAGCATGGTCGATATCCATCGACTGGATGTATGTCCACCACCAATCACGGGAGTCCCTTTCTCCGAAGACAGACCTTCTCGGGGCAGACAGCAGATGATTGATATACGCTGCTTCGCGGCTTGAGATCGGTCTGTCCAGCCGGTTTGCGACTTTAAGAATATGACCGGTCAGCCTCAAGGCACTTGCTCGATACTACCACCAGGCTAGCTATACGTACGCCATTCTCCATAGTTTGCGAATCCAAAAGCTTGCCAGTCGGTCGATTCGACTCGAGCTTTTGCCTGCGCGGCCACACGATCTCTTCGAGAACGCATGAGTTGCATCAAGTTCTCGCCCGCGGCTTTGGCGCGACCCGTCCAGCCTATCGGATCCTCAGGGGTTTGACTGAAGGGTTCCGACGGCATTGCGTCCGAAATAGAGCGGGGCTCTGAAACAATTTAGAAGGTACGGGTAAGTTCACGACTGAGGGGGTTGACAGAGATGCCGTATCGCACTAACCCGTTGAAGTGTTTTCAGGCACAATTCTTTGCTGCAATGCTGGGCCAGCTTTCCACGATGCTGATCGGGAACATCTGTTAGGCGCCCGCTTTCCCGGAAGAGAAAACCAGACAAGGGCTCACTAGGTAATACGGCTCCCAAACTGCCGAACACTAGGATGCGGATAGCCTGGCATTAGAGAACAGAGCTCCCTTCAGAGGATATGTCGAGACGTACTGTTGTAGAAGGATGCAAGCCATCCTTTTCGAAGTGGGTTGACTCGCAACTTGGTAGTAGCTAATGAAGGCAAGATGGGTCAGTCTGCAGGAGGGCTGCATGCTGAAGGAGGCTTACAGGGCCTCTCCACAGATGTGGGCGGGTCAACTTCGATCTCGACCTGTTCGGATTGCTGCTCTGCCGGGACATGGCCCTCCTGATTCGGCGTGAGCTTTGCCACAGCGTTGTCGATCGTTTCTTTCTGCAATGTTGACTCCGGCGCAATGAAGGTCTCGACTTCGAGCTGAGGCGGTGGTATCGGTCGTCTCTGAATCATGACGGGAGCCGCCTTCATGGGCTTATGTCTAATGATGACCTTGTCTTCTTTCTCCGACTCAGAAGCCAATCGCTGATGTCGATTCACCTCAAGCTCATATTCAGTCTTTGCGGCTTGCAATTCGGAGGGAGACATGTCTTCTGATTGACGGGATTTGCGTAACTGGAATTCTTTCACTATTGACGATCAGGGTCCAGCTCGAGGATTTTCTGGCAGACTACTACGTACATTTTGTTTGCGCTTCCAACTCTGCTTTCACTTCTGCTTTTTTTCGTTGTTGCGTCCGTAGCCACTCTCTGGTTGTCTCTGGCACAAAGCGTTCGGGATGCCCCGATGAACCAAAGGGCGCCGTGGTTGTTATAGATGTCCCTGTAGCATCGGAATCGATTGCTATGTTGATATCCGTCTGATCTGCGGCGGTCGGCTGCTCCTGCATCGATTGAGGAGGGGGTTGGAAGCCTGCATCCGGGTCCCGCTGATCACTCCGATACATCTTAGAATCAGCTCCTAGGAGTTCGTCTGGAGTGTCTTCGACGTCATTCAGGCTAACCGTCATGGCGGGATGTTCACTTTCAAAATTATGTGATAAGGCTTGATCGTTCAAAATCGAGGTATCGAGTTGCCGTAGAACTTCGAATACCTCCTTCCGCAGATCGCTGTCGGATACCGATAGTGCCTTTTCGTTGTTTTCTTGCAATGTTGCTCTAAATCTTTCTTCTGAGCGGTACCAGATCTCCTTGAAGTCCCGAATGAGATCCAGCTCTGCGCGAAGGCGCTGTTCGTTGTTCGGCATTTTGTCAACGGGAGGTAGAACCCTGGTGTATCGCTCCAGGCTGGCTTGGAGCTTAGTTGCGTCACTTTCGGTGACACCGTTGACGACATCAATCACCTTGAGACCCCAGCCGCATAGCCTCACCTGCGGCGGAATTGATGCGTCGAAATCCCATGATAACCAGTCTGGCTGTTTGAGGTTGCTATCGTTGTTACCGACGCCGTTCAATCGATGTTCGGTTGGGGCGGTCGTCGATGTAAATGTCATAGACTTGGCCGCTGCAGGCTTCTCTGTAGGTCCAAGTTCACCCTTCGAACGCCGATTATTTGTCGCCGACTTGTCTTTCGAAGACAAGTCCCGAGTGCGGAACTCTGACTGCGTTGCATATTGCGACGAAAGCTGAAACGGAGTGACTCGTAGAGATCTCGCAGAAGCCCATGGGATTTCCGGGAGATGTCGGAACGATATCCCTGCTGATGTTGATCCCCGATCTATGGCATACGGTCGTACACCTAATCGGAATCCCATTGCCATTCACCGGTAGTTGTGAGCCATCCAGCAAGAAGCTTGAGCGGATGTCTTGGTGTCGTGAGACTGTCTATGAAGCGCGATAGCAGTAATTCGGAACCGAGTACAGTGCGGTGGCTCGTGATGTGTCGAGCTGGGAGTGATGTTCACTGAGTCGCCAGTGGCCAGACTGCTGGACAAGATCAACAGGAATATGGAGTCATCGTAGACGGTCTTGTCTTCATGTTTCACATTCATGAAACGATCGAAACCAGCCATTGGAAGGCGGGAGTATTCTGAACCGGTGCCTCTATGACAACGACATGGGCCGGTGTACGGTGAGAGCACGAGGGAGTTTGAATCGGAGAATATACAACTACGCAATACAACTTATGCACATCTATCCTGATCCTGAACGATACAATGGGCACATTTCTTCACGACTTCCGCATCACGCTGGCATTTGGTGGCAACCAGATGAAATGCACGCTGTCTATGTTCTGCTGTCTTTTCAATATTTCTGCGGCTTGCATTCGACACAAAGCCGCAATCCGTGTGGTCCTTTTGAGCTCTTGTTCGTGTTGACCATGAGCTCCGGCACCGGACACCGCACGAAGCCCCATGATCGATCCCGTTGCAAAGATAAGACGCCGGTATTGCCGAAATTCCCGAGAATCTCCACGCTCTTCAAACATATCACGGACCATTTGCAGACCGCGGAGGAGCGCAGCGAGGTCCACCTCGCTGGATGACCCGACATGCGGTCCCATTTCACAGAGATCCCGTATCGGACGAACGCTTCCAACAAGGATCTCACCAGTGCCGTGTAGACGACCTTGGGCATTGATTCCAAACGATCCCATCGTGCTGATTTCCAGGACAGACGTATTTTGCTTCAGTCTCTTCTGTAGACGACGAGCTTCCAGTATTTGCCATTTGCCGATACTGCTGATACTGATTTCGTCGTCGTTGGGGGTGACTTCGTCCAAGTGGACTTTGATGCGCTTGTCGTTGACTTCAGCACTATACGAAGACAGATTCTTGAAGTTCTTCCTGATTTCGTCTCGCCATTGGCCGAGGATTCCTTGTCGACCGAGAACGATTTGATTGCTTGACGGCAGCAGGCGAAGTACGTGCGCTGCCTCCCTCTCCGTGAGACTTTCCATTCTCCCCGCCACTGATCGAAGGAACGTCTCATCAGTGTCGAACGGTTATACGCCTGCAGCGTTGGACTCACGCCAATGGCCAAAATTGAGATAACCGATGGAATCCCAATCTGTAGTAGATGCTGAAGGCTGCGCTTCATCTACTAAGCCATTGTGACTCGCGTCAGTTCGGGCAGGTCGCTCCTGCTGAGGATCTGATCCCCCAAACCAAGTGGTCAACCTTCGAGAAAGTGTTCCGATCATCGTCCCCTCGGTGATGGAGGTTGTGACATGAAACGTCTCGGAAGGTATCTGTTCGGACTTAGGGACATGCCCCTTACCAACTCCTGGCAATGCATTTCAGCACAAGTTCTGGGGAAAGACATGAAGGACACGACTCACTAGCGATTTCCGAAGTTTTGCAGAATACTATAACTGGCAAGTTAGCTCATCGTAGTTCACGGAAGACCAGGATGGCTTACTCTGACGGACTCTGGAGACAGCCGTGTTCAGTATCGACGAATTCCGCTGCACTAATGGATGACGGAATGAGCTCCTTCTGCCTTGAGGCTGTCTTTCCGTCAGCGACGCCTCACCTGTGTCTAGACCGCCGCGCTGTGGTGACTCTAAGCGGCCGACATGTGATGATCCCGCCTGAGATACTGTTGACGATGCTCCTTCTTCCGCAAAGGCTCTCCCTGAAGCAGAAGCTTTCGCTTGCGTAACGCTTGGAGCCGAATTGCCAAAAGACTGCGGCTGAGTAGGGGGACTGATCACGATTGGTGCAGGCTGCTGGGGCTTGTGCTTCTGTATAAATGGCTGGAGCACTTTGACGTGGGAACTCCGCGCGGTCAAGAAGGAATCATCGCTGGGCTGCAACCCATCCTTGATGGCAGATTCGATCGATGCCGCTAACCTTATTTGAACGTTTTGAACTGAACAGTACAGATCAGAGACGTCTAGGATGAGCGTTCCTGGACTCACTCTTAGACTCAACAGGTTTCTGTTGGCGCGGCGAGTCTCCTGCCGAGTTTCGCGCATTGGACCAGTCTTCATTTGGTCCGGCAAAGGATGGATGGTTCGGCTTCATCTCGGTATCCGACTGTGGCCGGATAACGAGACCTTGCTGAATCTCGGCGTTGCTCAGATGACTGGAATTGGTGGCAAACTGACCAACTCCTGCGAGGTCATCACTAAACGATATCGAATCCACCGGAGCATCGCTTGTTGAAGCCATATATCTCGAGCGGAGGCGAGTGGTAAGAGAAACAGCATTGTGCAAGCAGGATATCCGCTTGCGCAATGACGACATCTCCTTTTTGCCCTGGGCTCGCCTGCGTAGCGCCTGTACATTAGACAACTCCTTTCGCAGAACAGATTTTTTTTCTTCTGTGAATTGGATGGCCGCCGCGACTAGTTCCCGCATCTTGGCATCCTTCCCGTCTTTCGTTTTGACATTCTGATACTCCCACAAGATGCGAGATGCAGTGCTGTAATTTTCGGAATCCATGATACCGATTGCCAGATAGGCGAGATAGACAGGAATCACCCTAGCCATCTCTTTCGACTGGTCTGCCGACATTGTCAACGTTTTCCATAAGGCTAGATTGACTGTATTGGAGACTCTCAATGAAGACCTGACGAGTGCCACCAGGAAACACTCACTGCGCTTTGTCTCCGTGTTGACCACTGAATTTCTCCGGCGGGTCGATCTGGGTATCTGTTGATCGTTGTTTTGAGCCACTTCTTTCAGTTCTTGGATGGCTGCTGCCTCCGTGAGAGGCGTGACTTCACTGGGCGTCCCTGCGGTCAACGATTTTGCGTAGGCATCGAGGCGCTCGCTTAATGTCTTGAAAGCTTGAATCGACATTTCATCGGGATTCCGCTCCTTCGGGGTTCCCGTGCCCTCGCTGATGTCGCCAGTTTGCTGACCAAGGGAAGAGTATCTGCGCGATGATTCGGTGTGCTTCTCGATAAGATCTTGGTTGTATCGCACAAGCTCTCGTAGCATCGTCGCGATTACTATCGGATCCCCCGGGCCTTGTAAATGTCCGATTATTTCAAGCTGCTTCGCGTATCCTTCTTGGGATCCCAGCCCGCGATTGCGGAACTCTTCCATTTGATTGAGTACACGTCGAATTTTCCTTCTCGGCTTTGCTCTCACGCCTAGTATTTGCCGGTCTCCCAATGTCACTATGGATCAGACAAGCAACTTTAATTACCTCGTCGGATGTGCGCGAAGAGGCGCACTTACAGATCGTAGTGCCATCGTGGGCCATGCCTTCTGTTCCCCTGGGCGGTAACTCCTTACCATTGTCGATGGTGCTATTCGAGGTGACACTGGAAGTGGCGGGGAGAGAGTCGGGGTCAGGCGGATATATAGCGTCCTTCACATCTTGAGCTTCCCCCGAGATGCAACTCCAAGTGTCTTGCCATATACGAGTTTCTCCAGTAGCTTGAGAGAACGCCAGGAAGAACTGGCGTATTCTGCACATCGCCGTGCGATGCGTCGTCATCCTCGCAATTGCCGTCTGCTTGGCCTCAGCTGACGATGAAGATGTGATCTCACGTCCAATTGCCACCGTGCGTGATTCCAGAGCTGCAGCGTTATTGAGCACGAAATCAAAGGTCTTGTGCCACACGTCCTTGACCTTCATCGCACGAAGAGCGGGATTCGACGTTTTAGCTATATCGGACAGATCGTCCAGAATCTGGCGGTATCGTGTCCAATCCGTCTTTGTCCCAGCTCCGACACACGCGAGTACCGCTCGAATCGGTGGCTCAACGGGCACGCATAGGGCGCGCTCAGGAAAGAATTGCTGCCATTGCTGAATGTGGGCTAGATGCAACAGAATAGGGATCAGCCTGGCAGTCCTTTCCTCTCAGATCCAGAGTGGGTTGAGGCGTCTGACTGACCAAATTTAATCTCCTTTGCATCGCGCCTCGCAGTCGCATTCTCCAACTCAGCTGCCGGAACAGGCGCATCTGACACTGTGCGCATCAGTGAACAGTCCGCATCGCTCCAGGTCGAAATCGTCGGCGTCTCCGTTGATGGATGGATGTCTGTACTAGCGATTCTCTCATTGTCGTCTCGTGACAGCGTTGAGGGTAACGGAGCGATAGCAGCAGGAGCCACTGGAATATCTCCCGCTTTTGCACTCGCCGGTTTTGGGAGCTTGCGATTCTTCGATGTCTTCAACGTCTTTCTCGTCACTGCGACTGAAGGGTAGTCTTTTGACGAAGGTGAGGGAGTGTCTCTGGAATGGTCTTCTGAAACGCCCGCCTATCAGAAGTACTTCCTCCAAGGCAAAGCAAGAGCGAGAAATACCTGGTCTCGATGCCTCCCGCTTGTTGAGCTGTCTTATCTCGCCCCTTGGTTCGGCATTGCTCCCAAGCGACGGCGTGAAACGCTTGAGTTTGGCGGAAGCAGGCCTTGGACTGGCCTCTTCATGGCTGCATACTGAGGGAAACGGAGCAAAGATGTTTTGGTCTTAGTATGCTACCCTCCCGATCCACTCGGCAACTGCTTACAGGGTATTGTCGAAGAGGTTTTCGTCGTATTCGCTGCTAAGCTCTGCCACCGACGAGCAGTCCTTGCGCAAAGCCATGAAGCTTGTCCCGGTCCTGTTGGATAGACTCGATTCCTGTGGGCATAAATGCGATGAAGGCTGTAAGTCCGCGCCGACACGCTCATCTGTTCCGGCTTTCTCCCCCGATGAAGATCCTCTCTTCGGGCATCTGATCACGATGGCGACGGCGGGATGATGATGATGATGTTGCTGTTGTTCATGTGGATCTTGGAATATCGGCGTTCATGAATGCAAGCTTCATGAAAGTTAACAAGCAATTGCAAGCGATCGACAAGATCAACATACTCGTAAGCGGGGGCACCAGTATCCTCATCGTTCGTGTTTCAGTCCAGCTGTGCCAGCAATCACCGTCCGACTGAACATCGTCACTCAACTTCTCTGCAAGTCTCTGGCTTCTATACATCAACAATTCAAGATCTCGCTGCTCTCCAGCTGCTCTTGCGACTCAGCAAAGCCCGATCGTGGAGAAATTGCCGGTCGATTGGCCAACTATCTTTGTGAAGCAACATGGCTTCTGTCGGTGAGTTACATGCTTGCTCATTCGGTGTTGACGACTACTGATGCATCTGATATGCTAAGTTGCGGTGCTTGACCTCAAGGGCAAAGTACGTTCAATAGTCAGCCCTGGTTTTGCCAGTTTGTTGACTCCTTCGCGATAGTCCTTGATTCAGAGGTCCTACAGGGATGACGTACCTGCGACGTATATCGAACGGTTCATGCCTTTGATTTTGGACATGGAGGAGGAGAATGTGCCCATCACGCCTTGCTTCTCCAGTGAGGGGATCAATTACATGCACATTCGGCACAACAACCTCTACCGTGAGTTAGACAGACCGCACATCTATAGAACCCACACTGATATGGATTGATCGGCAGTGGTCGCGCTCTCGAAAAGAAACTCGAACGCTGTCGAAATTATTCTCTTCTTGCACCGACTTTGCGCCGTGAGCTCAGCGTAGATCAATTCTTGCGCTTCTCGTTCTGACCAGCGTCTGTGTTTCAGGTGTTGACCGAATACTTCAAAGAGGTAGAGGAGGAGTCCATCAGGGATAACTTTGTTATCATCTACGAGCTGTTGGACGAGATGATGGACTTTGGATACCCGCAGACTACGGAAAGCAAAATTCTGCAAGAGTGAGTCGCCTATTTCGAAAAGCGAGATCTATCACTGATGCCTTGTGAACAGGTACATCACACAGGAATCGCATAAATTGGAAGTCGTCAGGCCGCCTGTCGCCGTAACGAATGCAGTATCATGGAGATCGGAGGGTATCAGATATAGGAAGAATGAGGTCTTCTTGGATGTTGTCGAGAGCGTCAACCTCCTTGCAAGTCAACCCTGTCAACGCCTTGATAGCTCAGCTCACCCTACCCTACCCTTAGGTCAATGCGTCTGGTAACGTCATTCGGAGCGAGATTCTGGGCGCTGTGAAGATGAAGTGCTACCTATCGGGCATGCCAGAGTTACGTCTGGGTCTGAACGATAAGGCCATGTTTGAGAGCACGGGCAGGGGTGAGTACTGTGCCGCCTGATCCGCATGGCGTACTGACGAAGTCGGTCGTCTCGACTAGCGAATCGTGGAAAGTCGATCGAGATGGAAGACGTCAAGTTCCACCAATGTGTCCGTCTAGCGAGATTCGAAAACGACCGCACGATATCCTTCATTCCTCCCGATGGAGAATTCGAATTGATGTCGTACCGGTTATCGACTCCTGTCAAGCCCTTGATATGGGTGGAAGCAGCTGTGGAAAATCATCGTGGCAGTCGAGTGGAGTACATGGTCAAGATCAAGGGTCAATTCAAGCGGAGGAGTACGGCAAACAATGTCGAGATCTACGTTCCCGTTCCGGATGACGCAGACAGTCCAAAGTTCAGGGTACGTGCCCTTGTCGGGCTCACGAAAGCAACGGACCTAACGTTCTTCATTCTCTCCAGGCATCAGTCGGTACTGTGGTCTATGCTCCGGAAAAATCTGCCTTTGTCTGGAAGATCAAGCAGTTGGGTGGCGCAAAGGAATATTTGATGCGGGCTCACTTTGGTTTGCCATCGGTGCGAAGCGGTGAGTGACCTCTAACCTTCTGAGAGTATTCGGTATTGATATCACACGCGGCACCCCTCAGAGGAGATCGACAAACGGGCACCGATTTCCGTCAAATTCGAGATCCCGTACTTTACCGTGTCTGGTATCCAGGTTAGATACCTTAAAATTGTGGAGAAGAGCGGATATCAGGCATTGCCATGGGTTAGGGTGAGTAGAAGCGCAACGCTTATGAGTGTTGGCAATCGCTGACTCGATATCGCCCAGTATATCACGCAGAACGGGGACGACTACATCCTCCGAACGGTGAGCAAGACTTGCGCCGATTCAGGTCTTCAGCTCATATTCCCTCTTGCAGATTTCCGATGCCAAGCAGAGCTCCATGACCACGCCCATGTAATGAAAGCATGAACGATGTACTTGTATTCACGACATTGTCGTGTGCTAAACTTGCGCTGTATAGAATACCTGAATCATGAGCGACATCGCCGCTCGTCGCTGGCACGCAAAGATTCCGAAAGCCACTTCCAGCCGGGTCGAGTCTTCACTGTGGCCCGTAACGAAGATGGCTGTGGCGAATATCTGCGAAACAGCGCTCTACCTAGGCCCTCCGCCTCCTCTGCGACGCTCTCAGCAGACGATCCAGGTGATGGTTTTCGCAGATGCACAGTTCAAGTGATCAACTCCGAGCTCCGACATCTACCTCACGCTCAGTATAGCTTCTCACGATCGCGAGTGTTTTGAACAAATGCTTTTACAGTGTGTTACATATTACGACTTGGTTCACGAGAACCCTTTGAAATGCTACAATAGTGTTGTCAGTCATGCTACGCCTGGATTCCATATTTTGAGTGTCCATTTCTCTCTTATGCCAGCAGCCACGTGGACTCTTGTTGCGCCATCCTATAACCCTTCACCACGCCCTTCCACCACTCATCGCTCTCCTCTTGCGTCTGCCTGTACTTTGTCTGGTATTCGATGCAGTCGACGACGGCTGCTTTTTCCTCCTTGACGATGCGCTCGAGCGTTTGCCGTGATGCTTCGTCGAGGCACGCGGCGATGCGTTGCGAGCCATGCAGGTGATCCGAAAAGCCGAGGGTGAGGCCGAGAAGCTGCGCCTGCGCTGCGTACGGTCGTGAGCGGAGCTCGAGCAGTTCCACGCAGAATGTCTTGATGCGCTCGTCTTGCAAGTCCTTGACGACCTCGACGATATCGCTGGGCACGGCGGCGCCCTGCCGCCGGCAAGCCTCCTCGGCGACTTCCCACAAGCCGATAATGTCTTCCGGGGTATCGAGGTCATGACCGACGTCATCCATGCCGGCGCAGATATCCTCGATGGTGTGCAGTGCGCCGAAACCGAGTTGCGTGCGCAAGAGTCGGAGAATGGATGAGCCGAGTGGTGTGGCAAACTTTGTGGGCGAAAAGGGGAAGAGCTCGAGCAGTGATGTCGAGACCAACCAGACGGGTAGGACCTTGCGCAGGTCGACAGCGGCAGTGGATTCCGAGGGCGACTGCACAAGGTCATCGATAGTCGCAGGGATGTCGGTCAAAGGGAACCGGCAGAGAATGTCGGAAAGCGGCTTAGGCGTCGCGCGAAGCGGATCGACGACCAGCTTGACAAGCGGATCCGAATCCCCCGCCTCAACCTTGCTCGGCACCTCGCCCACGAATCCCTCATACGTCCCCGCAAGCTTATCCACCTTGGCAGCATCCCGGGCCTCGCCTCCCAAGCTCCGCACCCACACTCTCACCAACTCGGTCTCGGCCCTTGAAAACGCGCCAAACATGCGTCCGCCCCATTCCAGCTCCTTGACGAGCCGGCTCTTGGCCGGATCGCCGTGGTACACCCAGGGCTTCTTCTCCCCCAAGGCGCGCACAAACTCGAGGCCCCGTTCGGCCGTCCACGTGTGCGGCTCGAGCCATTCCTCGATGGTTTTGCCCTGGATGGTCATCCGTGACGGGCAATGCATCTTTTCCGCCGCAAAAGTCTTGCGTCCGAGGAGCGCCACGAGGCGTTCCTCGACGTCGGTCGCTTCGGGCGTCGTTGTCGCGGGAACGTGCAGCTTCCACGTCGACAGTCCGTCCTTGCCGACGGCCGGCTCGAATTGCTTGGGCGAACACGGTGTCGTTGGTAATCCCTCGGCAAGCTGATACCCGGCCTGCACCCTACGCCACATCCGCTCCATCGCTTCCTCCCCGTCCCGTCTCCTGACGCCCTCGAGGTACCGCTCCACCGCCACGCGTGCAATCGCCGCATGCCCGGAATCGGCATTATCGATCGTCACGTGCAACGCAAAGTAGTAGTCGTCGATCCCGAGTTCCCGCAGCTCGCGCGTCGTGACGAGCAAATGATACGGCAGCGCTTCGTACGCCATGTTGAATCCTATCGCCTCGGGGAAAAACTCCCGCGTCGAGGCCAAGAGCCCGATACATTGCTGGGCGATCGCAGCCTGCCAGCACCGCGGCGCGCCCTGGTCATCGGGTAAACCATCGAATCCGCGCTCGTACCCCGGTACCGCACGTCCCGCGGCGTCAACGGAACCGGCGCCGAGCGACTCGAGTAAGCGCTCGTACACATACACGTGGTTCTTGGTCAAATCCCCATCACCGAATTCCTCGCTGATGACCTGCCATGCCATCTTGCCGACTTGGCGCTCGAGGGACCCGGATCCGGATCCGGATCCCTCGGCGGAGGAGGAGGGGAGTCCCGCGGCGCGGCCCGACGCGATATCGAGGACGCCACTAAGCCATCCGCCATCGACGTACTTGACGACCCCCGCAAGCCTCAGCCACTCGCGGGCGTATTCCCTCGTCGGAAACATTTCCCGTGGGCCGCCTTGCTTTCGGCGCGCGAGGTATGCCTCGTAGCGCGATGTCGAGGACATGTGGGCCTTGGTGAGGAATGATTGAAGGGCGGTGGATGTGTACGTTGGGATGGAGAGGATGGTGGGAGATGGATCGGCCGTGGCGGACGCAAGGACGTGGTCGAATAGTCCCATGAGGCGTTCGCGTGCTTCGTCGATTGCATCTGTGAGGGGGGGGGGAAGGTTAGCATCTGCGATGAATGGCAAAGGCGACAAACTGACCAGGATGATCCTCCAAGTTCTGCAACTTGTGATACAACACCTTGTCGCGCTTCATCCGCTCGACCTCTTGCTCGCTCGACTCGCGCGCGACTTTGCTCAGATCCGGGAAACACGCCACATACGCCGCATCGTTTTCCCAAATCTTCTTGCCGCTGGCGGTGTGCGAGGGGCCGGCCGCCACGACGGGATTGCCCTGCGAGGCCGCGACGCTCCGCAGCTCGGACAGCTGGCTCTTGAGCGCTTGCTTTTCCGCTTCCGGTGATTTTTCCGACTCGTCCTCCGAGTCGTCGTATCGAAGGGATAGCGATGACTGGCGTTTCCGCTGGTGGTTGGCGAGGGAACGTGTGATAAAGGCGATGATACAGAGGGGAATGACGAGGCCGAGGAGGTACGGCGATGGGTGGGTGGTGGGACTGAAGATGTCGGACATGCTGAATGGGAGGACGGTGGCGGTGGGAGGCGGGGCGGTGAAGTTCATCGTGGCGCCGTTCGACCTGCAAAAGCTGTGACAAAGGGTATCGCAATGCTATCGACTGATATAGGCGCCAAGCAAAGGTGAAAAACCTGCGCGCTGGCCGATGCGATGCGATGCGATCCTGCAAGTTGCGATCCGATTGATTGTCTCCTTCCCTTGTTGACATGCATCCTGCCAGATCAGGCGAGTCACCCTGCCCTGCCCTGTCCTTTCCTGCCCCGCCCCGCCCTGGATGACCACAAACGGCACGTTTCTCGATGCCATGATTCCCATCGGCGCGCCCACGTCATGCCGAGCGGATTCCAGCAGATGGGTCCGCCCGGTGCGCGCCACGCCCAACTGCCCGAGGCCCGAGGTCGCTCGGACGTCGATCGCTGCCACGTCATCATCATGGCTGCTAACTGCTACTTGCCAATCCGGGGCATCATTCCTCGGTCGTACAGTCAGTCGCCCGCTACATGGACCGCTGAGAGCACCCGCGTTCGCTTCGGCGGAATCAGCCCCTTCCGTCTACCTCTCCCTCACACTGAGCCGCGCGGCGTTCCCCATCCTCCAGATGGTACGCTTGAAAGACGGGATACCCCATGCCCTACCCCTGTACGTGCGTTGCGTCAGCAACATATCCAATGATCATGTCCCCCGGGGAGACATATAAAATGGTCGTCCACCGGGAATCGACTCAAAACAGAGACCCTGCGGAGGTGTTAAGACGCACAAAAATGCGTAAAGGCATTCAGTCGATGAAACGGTCAAGAAATCAACAACAAACTCGAATCCATCTGCATACATGTATTCGCGACTCTAAGGGCAATTCGCCACGGGAGAGGCTCGTACTCGAGCCGTTTCCATACTCCACGTCCCTCGTACCCCTGAACGCCTAGCCATGAAAGCCATTCCGCCTCAAGAAAGAAGAAAATAACACAAGGTCGTGGCCCTGCACACCGTTCTGACGCCCTCCCAAGGGCGGCCCCGTACGCTTTTTCGATGATACGCCGCCGGGCAGCCCGAAGAACCCCCCATGATTCGAACACGCGCGCGAGGAGCCCTCGTCGGGGACGGGGCAAAGGTGTCTGCACGTCCGCGCATTCCCGACCAGATTCGGGACGCGAACATCGCCGCGCCTCACGTAGAGTGGAGTGATTCTCACTGGCCTCCCAGCGGGGAGCCTGAGCCCTTTTGAGCAGTCTCTGAGATTCATGGAATCTGTGAGCGTGGGACGTCGCTGCGAAAGGCATTTCCCGTGGTGAGAGCTGTTCTCGGATTGTGGGGTGTACCGAGGCCAGCCGATGTTTGCGATTAGCGAGGCGACCGAATGTTGTCGCGTGTCCCGTAACGTTGTATCTCGCCGTTCGCCACATCACCACATCCAACAACTCGACCAACAACAACCAGAAACGTCACGATAATCATACACCCGACCCGAAAAGAAACGCAATACAACCTAAAAAACCCCCCGAACCACACCCCCGACACCCGCGCAGACCACAAAACGTGGGCGTCTCACGAACTCGATATGCGCCCGAGGATAATCACCGCCAGCGCCGCGAGCACCCACCGCCACCGCGCGAACCAGCTCTGTCCCCCGCCGACCGGCTGCGGCGGGCGCTGCTGTACCGTACTTATCGTTGATAGTTTCCCGCTCCGTGGTGTATCTGCGGCGTCGGGCGGTGGTGAGGAAGGATTCACGACGTCTGCCGATGCGCGTGCGTGAGGCGAATCAGTATCGGATTCTGAGGCTGGTGGTGGAGCCGTCGTGGGGCCCGTCTGCGACCGTTTCCGAGAAAAGGGTGGTCAGCAGACGGGAAGGGGATGTCTGGGATGGGGAAGGCAGGGTGAGATGGTGGGCTTACGGATTTGGGGAGGCCCATGTCGGGAAGGTCTTTCATTTCCGGTCCGGCGTATTCGGGGAAGATATCCTGCGTGGGGAAAGTCCGTGGCGTCAAGCGGCGCTCATGATGGCATGGATGAGGGGGAGAGACGTACCCGGAACTTTCGATTGGCGATATTGAACGCATGACTGGCCGCGGCGAACCGCTTCTTCTCCTCGTCCGAGGTCTTGACCGCGCCCGTCGTGATCCTGCGGCGGCACCGCGGGCATCAGCACCGCACTCCCTCCCGTTGCGCAAAGGGGACTCACTCATCGCCGAGCATAAAGCTCAATAAGCCCGTCAAGATTGTCGCCACGCTCCATGCGGCATTCCACGAGGAAGGGTGGTACGAGGTCATGCTCATGCAGATCTTGGTGTTTGTTTCGAAGCGGCCAGAGGGGGTGAAGAGTTTGATGTCTGGCGGTTTGAAGCTGTGCACGGATGGTCAAATGGGGGATGTGGAGGAGAGGCGAAGGGACGTACGGGTATTCGGAGGGGAACATGATGAGGCCGTGGTATTCGCCGCCAGCGTAGGGGCTATCCGGGGGGCCGCGCTGTACGTGGGGGAAGGGTAAGATGATGCGCCCGTGGAATGTTGTTGCAAGTTCTCACGATGATAAAGTGCCCTGTGAAAGATTCCCACGTTAGAGCCTGATGCACAACGATGCGAGTGGACAGGAGCGCAAAAGTACGCACAATCCAGGATATTCTTCTCTTCGAATCGCGCGACGCAGAACGGCGGCGGTGATTTCTGCATCGCTTGAAACTCCTTCTGGAGCTATCAGGGACGAGACGTGAGCAGACCCAGGCAGAGAAAGACAGGGAATCGCCGAAAGGGCCTCAATGCGGCTTACACGTTTCGTCGCGATCTTGGTCGTCATCTTTGCCTCTTTCTCCGCTTCTTTCTTAATGAGTGTTTACCGTCGTGCGATCGCTTGATCCGATAAGTATACCTGGTGTGGCCTGACAGTAGCGACTGTTGGATGGCTTCCGACGACAGCGGGTCGACGTAGCTGATCGCATGCGCATCACCCTTTGAAGTCACTCGACCTCCGACGCCGATCAAGGGAGACGGCGAGCGGGTGCTGACTAATGACCTCGGAGCCGAAGGAAGGAGGACAGGGGCGATCGGGAAATGTCTCAGCTGCCAGGCTTCCCTGCTTCCACCGTTGCGCTTTCCGCAGTGTCTGGGACAAGAAATGGACGGAGAGGGCATCCAGAGCGGGATCCTGCTCATCAACAAGAGCTTGCATCGGTCGCAAACTACATCCGAAAAAAGTCCGGCACAAGGAGAGCCCCAGAACACTTCCGCTGCTCGCGATACCCAACGCACGTCATCAAATGCTCCCCCACTCCCTCCACCAATACATCCCTTCCTTCATCCTCCGCCTCCCCTCATCCCTCCTCACACGCATCTCACAATCCTTTGAGTCCCTCATCCTGCGGATTCTGCGGGCCGGACCGGTCCCGCGGCATGTGGCGTTCGTGATGGATGGGAACCGCCGGTGGGCGCGCGAGCGCGGGTGGATCGTCAGAAGGGGACATGAAGAGGGGTTTGAGAGCTTGAAAGGAGTGAGCCCAGTTTACCCGCTGCCCTGTTTTCGCTCATGATTGCGCTCTTTTGGTTGAATTGGAAGACACTCTCGCTCTGTCTTGATCTGCGGATACGCTACATCACCGTCTACGCCTTCTCCATCGATAACTTTGCACGTCCAAAAGACGAAGTCGAGGGACTACTAGAGTTGACGCGGGGCAGACTAAGGAGACTCTGTGAAGCCGGGTGAGTCACCCCCGTAGGATCTGCTCTGGACTGGAAAGCCTGACTGCCGCGCCAGCGATTACATGCAGACGAACGATATCAAGGTGAATTTCCTTGGACGGAGGGAGATGTTGCCGCCGGACGTACGGGAAGCCGTTGAGTCAATGGAAAGGGATACGGCCGGCTACCAGACGTGTGTTCTTCATTCGGATGCCTCCCATCGCGGTTTGACGTTTCCTGAATGTTATTCGCTTGCCAGGGCCGTCTTGAATGTTTGTTGTCCCTATACATCAAGGGACGAAGTAACAACAGCCGTCAAGGACACGATCCACGACGTTGAAAAAGGCATAATACCCCCTTCGTACGTCCTCATCGAGACCCTCACTTCTTCCCGCTGACAATCCCTCAGCGCAATCTCACCCTCCCTCATCGAGCGCCACCTGTCCACCAACGCGCCGCGCGTCCTCCTCCCGTGCGACTTGCCGTCGCCGGAGGCTGCCGAGCCAGCCATGCCCGTGGATATTCTGGTGCGGACGAGCGATGTCAGGCGGTTGAGCGATTTCTTGATGTGGCAGGTACGTTTTTCCTCCCTTCTCTCCTCTTTCCTGCGGCCGTCTCCCCTCGCGCGCCGGCGAGGACAGGTGAACAGGAGTGTTGATTTCTGGCGCGTTCTGTTCTAGACGTCTTCCCGCACGCAACTCCACTTTGTGAAAGCCCTCTGGCCGCAGTTTGGGCTCAAAGAGATGATCCGGATCTTGTTGGCGTACCAGCGCAGTGTGTACTCGGGCGCGAAAGGGTTGACGTGATAAGAAGGCGATGTTTGCCGGATGCGGTTGGTTCGCGGTCAGATGGCCGTGCGTGGAAAAACCCGCATGCGTCTCCGCATTCGCGATGATGGACCGCCGTGCATGGCTCAACCCTACTTTTGCCGCGGGCCCTTTCCGCTATCGTCATCGTCACGCCGCCGCGCAAACGGTGCGATGTACGTTGATCAATCGGGGCAGGGTGTTCACCGTGGCAATCAACATCGTCCGAACGCCGCCAGACCTAGGACGCGCGACGGCGGCTTTTGCGGAACGCAATCACTAGTAACGCATCGAGACAGTACTCGCCATACACGTCTACAACAGTCCTATCGCTTCAACACATCCCGGATGACCTGATCATTACACACTTCCGGCTCGGCATCTACCGTCGCCCCGTGCCTCGCGTCACCCCGCCTCGCCTCGGCCTCCGCCACCCGTCGTTCAAACTCCCTCTCCACCTCGCGACTTCGGACGAGCCGGCGGATCCTTTCGCGTCGTTCACGGCCGTACAGCGCGGCCTCGTGTTTTGCCTCTGCGAGCGCCTGGGAGGCGCTGCCGTGCCGAGGTGTGGGTCAGCTCCTATGTGGGAAATAGTGGCAGAGGCGGGAACGTACCCCATGTGTTTTGCGTCGAGGAGTTCTTGTGTCCATAGGGAGGCGTTCAGAGCGCGGTTGTACTGGATCATGCTAAACAGGACGCTCTGCATAGTCATTATCAGCAATTCGCATTTTCCTCGATTTTCATGGAGAGGGCCCACTCACAACGATAAGCAACGACCCGATAAACCGCGTATTCGTCGTATAATTCCCATTCGGATTCGGTCCCTCTGCGCCATCCCGTCCGCCCCACCGCGCATGATCGTACGCCTGCCCACCACGTCCGCCCCCATCGCTCGCATACGCACCGCCGCCGCTCGAATACGCATAGCTATACGCCCGCGCGCGCGCTTGTCTTCTCAACTCTTCGTCGCTCGCGCGATTGAACCCCGGCGCCGCGGCTGCGCCCGTTCGGCCGGCCGCCATGTCGTGGGCCGTGCCCCAGCCGTGCCCTGTGCGGTGATACGTTGCCCTCGCATGTGGCGAGGAGAGGAGCTTGTAGGCGCGGTTGAGGAGAGCGAATGCGTGCGGCGAGGAGGAAGGGTGGGTTGAGTCCGGGTGGTACAGGAGGGCGAGGCGGTAGTCTGGGAGCCCCACGTGGGGAGGGGAATCAGATCGCGGTTGACGGGGAATGAAGGATGGACACGTACAGCGTTGTTTGATATCCTTTGGATCGGCCGTCGTCGGGAGATGCATCACCTCGTACGGACTCGGATTCTTCTTGCTCGGGAACGGATACTGCGCGCCATCGGGATTATTCCGGCGGCGAGGGGTGAGAGGTTCGTCGGTGGTTGATTCCGGCGTGGGAGCTGTTGCTGCTTGAGCGTATTGACGAAGTTGCGTGACGCTTCTTCTGGGATATGAAATGAGGGGTGACGGTGTCGTGGATGTGAAGCGGAGCGTCGATGCCCGTAACGTCGTCGCTGGGCAGTAGCGGCAAGCATAGCCACTCGACGCGAGCAATCTCTGTGCGGTATCCCGTGGGCGAGGCATAATGCGGTATCGTTCCTGGTGTATGTCGGTGAATGGCCAGTATCCCGGGAAAAGTGAGCCGCTTTGCATATCCTCTGAAAGCACGACGAGCAGGAAAGCGACGATCGATCGTCCAGAGGCGAAAGACACTCGGGCTCCGGCCATCTCCGTCACCGCGCGCATCAGGGGCGTCATTAGGTAAGCAGGCGGAGGCAAAGTTGTCGGGGGCGCGTTTCATGCGAATGAGGAGACGCTGAGAATACTCCAAGTTGGCTTTCGTTCCCTCGTTCCATCCTCCTCACTACAGCCCTTCCACATCATTCAGGTAGGCACTCACGCCATACTCCGCTCTATCCAGAACCTCATTCCCGATCAGACCACCATGCCCTTCCTAAACGCCAACGGCATCCCGCACCTATTCGACCCGCTCCTCATCCCCTCCTCGGCAGACGAAGGCATCAAAGAAGACACCCTCGACCGGATCATCGTGCGTAACCCCTCGCCCCTCCATCTCTCGAATACTGACGATCGACCAACGCTGTGTGGGTGGATGGGGGGGGATGGCGTAGTAGGCTCGACCGCTCGCGAGGGATGATCACTCAACAGGCCACCTTGCCGTCCTCGCCGGGCTCACGCGCGCGCCCGACCTCTCACCCGCCACGTACGAATCCCGCTTCGACGAAATGCTCGCGCGTCCGGAAACGTACTATGTACTCGTCTTTGAGCACGTTCCGTCCGGGAGGATCATCGCCACGGCCACGCTCTTTGTGGAGCGCAAGTTTCTGCGGAATGCAGGCTTGGTCGGGCATATCGAGGATGTCAGCGTCGATGCGTCGCGCCGGGGCAAGAATCTCGGGCGGCGCGTGATTGTGGCGTTGACGGAGATTGCGGAAAAGGTCGGGTGTTACAAGACAATCTTGGATTGCAACGAGGGGAATATCCGTGAGTGCGTGTCAGGTCAGACTGGATCAGATGCTCATTCAATTGCCGCGCAGCGTTCTACGAAAAGTGCGGCTTCACGCACAAGGAATTCGAAATGGTGAAATACGCTCAATAATTGAAATCAACGTGGTCCGACATGTATCGTCTAGAATGCAATGGGGTATATGCTACATCCATCCTTGTGATGGCTAACGAATGTGATTGATAAAACAATGCGAAAAGACGAGGCGGCAATCTAATACTTGTCCAAACGGGGAGACTCCTGAACAGGCTTCCAGCGCCTTGGGAGGCTGATCGTAAACTCCCAAAGCTCCCTCATTCCATCTATGCCAGAACGGCGAGAGCGCCGAGCGCGAGTGCAGCGGCCGCGACGATTCCGCCTCGCGAGACGGAAGCGACGGATGCACCGCTGGCGGGGGTCGTAGCGGCGGCTGCGGCGGCAGCTCCAGTGCCCGATGCAGCGGAAGTGCTGCTGGCCGATGAGGATCGGGTGCTCGTGGCGTTGTTGCTGTTGGCAGCGGCGATGGGGACGGCCATGTGTTCCTGGAACAAAGAGGTCAGACGAAATATCACCAAGGGACCATTTATCGACGCACCTGCTTGATGATATCCGCGCCCTTCTCGGCCAGACCGTACGTGATCGACATCAAGTGCGCCGCAAACTCAATCGGGAAGACCGAGGAATCAATGACGCGCAAGTTGGACGTGCCGTGCACCTTCAAGTCGGCCCCGACGACACCGCCCTGTTCGCGCGGCAACATAGAGCACGCGCCCGAAGGGTGGTACTCAGTCGTGACGACCGTCTTGAGCCATGCGTCCCATTCGGCGTCGGTGTTGACGGTGTTGCCGGGGAAGACCTCGCTCGTGAGCGTGGCGGCGAACGGCTCGGTGGTGGCGATCTTTCGCGCGAGCTTGAGCCCCTCACGAAGCAAGAAGACGTCCGCCGGGTGGGCAAGGTAGTTGGGATCGATGACGGGGTACTCCCACGGGTTCGAGTTGTTGAGGTACATTCGGCCACGGGAGAAGGATCGTTGCAAGGCGGCCTGAACGGCGACCGAGTCGTCGCCGCCCTGGGCGGTACCTGTCAGGCCGAGCAGCAATTCAACTTGGCCGATCGGGGAGAGGATCAATTGTTCGGCTTGGACGGCGTACGTGGCGGCGTATCCGGCACGAACGGTCGAGTCCGTCGTCGGGGACAAGGTCTCGACGGCCCACGTCGCGTTATCGGTGACCGTCTTTTTGAACTCGGGCGCATAGTCGCCGAACAAGTCGGTAATGTTGCTGTACGCGATGGCAGAGTTGACAAACGACAAAAAGGTCGAGGATCCGTTGACGAGCGTCTGGTTGACGGCTTCCTGTGCGGCCGTCTGTCCCGACGTCTTGTAAATCACCTGCGACGCCAAGTGATCCTGCAAGTGTTCACCGACACCGGGCAAGTCGACGACCGAGGGAATGTTGAACTGCTCGAGCTGCGCCTTGGGTCCGATACCGCTCAGCAAGAGCATGTGAGGGGAACCGACGGCACCACCGGCAAGAATGACTTCCTGGTTGGCGGTGACGTTTTGCCACGCGGCGTCGGGCGTCGTCGCGTACGAGATTCCGGTCGCCTTGACGGTTCCATCCGCGTTGGCCTGCGTGTTGACCTTCATCACGCGCGTGTTGGCGAGAATGTGCAAGTTGGCTCGAGGCGGCAAGGGGTCAATGTACGCGGATCGTGCGTACGATCGGGTCCAGTTGGTCGGGTTGATGGAACTGGTCGCGACAAAGGCGCCCCAGCCTTGACCGCCGTTCGGGTCTGGGCTGCCGAGGATACCAATGTTCTCGAGCACTGTCGTCCAGTCGGCGACGATCGGCAGCAGGTAACCCGGGTACGAGTAGTCAAGGGGTCCCGAGGTCCCGTGGGATTCAATGTTGTACTGAATATCGAATTCTTGGGCAATGGCGTCGGTCGGGGGAGTGAATCGCTCAGACTTTTTCATGGCGGCGAACAAGCTGTCCCAGCCCCAGTATTCGGTACCGTTGGGACCGGCGAGACCGGCCCAAGCGTTAACTTCGAGCGAGGAAGGTCGAACGAGGTAGAGACCGTTGACGGCCGTCGATCCACCGAGCACTCGACCACGCGGCCAATCGAGGATCCGGTTTCCGAGCTGCGCCTGCGGAGCCGTCTTGTACTGCCAGTCATAGTCGGTGTTGAGCAATGACGAATAGTAGGCGTTACCGGGAACGTCAATCTTGTTTTGGACTTCGTAGCCCGTGTTGCCGGCTTCGATGACGAGGACGGTCTTGTTGGCGTCTTCCGTCAGACGCGAGGCGAGGACGAGACCGGCGAGACCACCGCCGGCGATGACATAGTCTGCAAAAAGGGTTTCATTAGCAAGCGGTCAGCGTTCGGCTCGTGGGCGGACAAGGCTCACCATAGCTTGAGTTTAGCTGGTTGACCTGAACGATCCCTCGCTTGTAGAGATCGCTGTTCTTGACCATGCCATCGATGATGGCCCGTTCCTGCAACTGACCATCCCTTGGTCCGGGAATATGGAACGCCGATGCCGACGACGCGACGAGCGTTGCAGCGACGACGGCGACGGACGTGCGCTTCATGGTGATGCGATGTGTTGTGTAAGAGAGAGACTTGATGCTGGTGGGGCGGGCCAGCAGAATGAGTGGTATGCGGAAACGAGACGATGAAGCGATGCGATATAACCAACCCACGAACGACTCGCTGATGACAACAGCTGCCCTGCACTGCCCTTTGTAATCGCCACCCGTCGCGCAAACAAACAAAATCCCCGCCCATCAGACGCGACACAGCTCTGGCTTGGCAGTCCCTCCTTTCCTTCACCCTAGCGTGCTTTCATTCCGGGCGCGACCGGCTCGGAAAAGCTAGGCTTTCTCTCTTTCCTCTCCTTGCGTAATCCGCGCGTGATGCCGAGCTGCTTCCCGTCCCCTTTGTCGTCACGTAACGCTCCCAGCTCCCAGCTCCTGCGCGTCCGACATGAAACGCGACATCTGACGACGAGGGACGAACAATGATGGGCCCACCAGCGCGCACGCGCGATAGAGCATGAGCGCGATGCCGACCGAACAAGAGGACGGTGGGGGCATGAAAATAGATCAGCGTGCTGATCCAACAGGGGTAGGTCCAACAACGTCGTTCCGGAACGCGTCGCACATGCATAATCCCTACGCGGGGGGCATGTCACCCTCGAATCGGCGCTGACTACACGGCTGACCGGGCTGAGCACAATGGGCGGAACATTCTCGATATGCCAATAGATGCTCAGGAATATCTCCTGTTCCCCGTGACTCTGTTTCGAGCGGCCTGGCTGACCCGGATCCACGAACAACCCTCGCTGGCCAAGATTCGTCATCTTGCGTCGACGTCTTCTGAAGCATTCGAATTGGCCCAAGCCTGACGTAGGCGGTGCATATGGCCAAGAATTTTTTGCCAGTGACAAGTGACAAGTGACAAGTGACAAGTGACAAGTGACAAGACCTTTTGCGCACAGCTCTTGTAGCTGCTGGGCAGATACGCTCATAAGGGTATATAACAGCATGGCAGACTTGCAGTGCGTGTGTCTGACGGCTGCTCGTCGGCAAGGTGGTCACTCTGCTCAGTGATCTATATGAACCTCTGCCATCTCAGTATACTCTGAGAGAATTTCCGGATCCTTCCAGTGTTGAGACACGAGTGCAGGGCCGGCCTCGTGCACAACTTTGTTGCTCCTGCTCCAGAAAAGACGAACGTCTCGATAGGATACCTTGTCCTTGCTACTTACGCGATACAACGGAGGGCGGGGTCATGATAACGGGCAGATATCGCTTGGCTATCATGATATTGCAAAGGTGTCCAGGGATCGATGGAAAGAGAATGCTATCTGCGCAGCGCCGCCGAGTTGACCAGCTCTACGTGATTGGCACTGTCGATACAAGAAAAAGGTTAAAACGGCACGCAGGACCCGTTCGTGAAAGCACTCACGGGAAAATACCCCTCGCGCCCGTCTTTGCGTTTTTTCCTGTCCACCTATCGAGCAGTATATGGTCAGTCGAACGACTCCGTCTTTCATCCACAACCAAACACACCAATCATCCCGACTCTTGCTTCGCTCCGTGATCACAATCACATCACCCTGTCGTAACGACAGATCCCCCTCCTCCTGTCCCTCGTAGTCATGCAACGCGATCGCGCGCTCCAAGCCATCCTTCATCGCGTCTGCCAATTCCCGTTTGACCGCAAAGCTCAGCTGATCGGGGGACGGTTTGACACCGTACGCTGGGTCCAAGTCGGGCGGCGTGTCGTCGTATTCTGCACGGCCGGAAGAAGAATCCGCGAGCGCCGTCCGACGGTCGGCGTGGTGGATGGCCGGATCGACGAGAAAGTCCCCGCCCTTTTGGGAAGACGTGGTGTTGCTGCGTTTCCGGTTAACAAAGCCGAGGAGTTTGCTCGAGTGGGAGCGAGGGAGGGGCGGGGCGGGTGCCGGTGGCGGGCGCAAGTCCCTGTCCGAGTTGTACGTCTCATAATCCGCGTCGCCATGTGCGTAGCCATATCCCTTGTTACCGAATGACCTATCATTCGAGGTCGATCCCGCACGCAGACGTGCCATCTGGGAGGCAAGGCTATCCGTGCGCGCTTCCTCTTCTTCATGTAGTTCGTGGCGATACTTTGTCAATGGGGACGATACCCGCATCGCGTTCGACCCCGAACGCGTTCGAGCGCCGGGCAAATCGCTATTCTGCAACGTCGACGCCCGACTGCGATTCGGCGACCGGTACTCTGGCTTGAATTCCAGTCCACTTGGCGGCGCGTTCGTCGCCGGCAGATCATCGTACCGCGGTTGCGGTGAGGGCAAGCCCTTTTCGTTATTCCACGGCGAGATAACCTCGCGCGAGAGATCCATGTCGTCGTCGAGTCCGCCGCCACGACCCGCCAAGCTATCGTCAAACGGATTATGCTCATTCTGCCGGGAATACGGCCGCGCGTCGTCGTCAAAGGGGGATTTCGGCTCGCTTGCGTACTGGCTCGTACGGCGGGACATGGAGGGCGAGCCGGGCGTCGAGGTTCGCTTCCGTGGGAAACCGACGCCGGCGCCGAGGCCCGGGATTTGGTTGCCCATGAGGTCCATCTTGAATACGCTCGAGAGCGTGCTGGCGCGTGATCGCGGTTTCGGACGCTGCGGCTGTTGCTGCTGCGGTGATTGACTCGAACTGAAAGACGAGCCGGTCTGTTCCCCAAACGCATAGCTCGACGAACTCTTGGACATTGTCGTTCGCCTAGGCGCATCGTAGTCGTCGTCGCGCAATTCGTCATCGTCGCTATACCGGCCTAGCTCGTCCGGATGATCATCAATCCACGCGCGACCCCCGGGCATCCCGATGTGCGCCTTGAGAACCTCGATGAGCTCGTCTGCCCAATGCGGGGGATCAATCGCCCCACTCAGGATCTGCTTGGCCGTCAAGTCGGCTCCGTACGCCTGACGATTCGCGTCCTGACGCTCGACAATGACGGATCCCTCGATCGAGACACCGCCGAATAGGCCCTTCGTTTTTGAATAGCTGTACAGTGCCGCCGTTTTGCCCTTGGAACTGAGCGTCCCGGAACCCTCGGCATTCCGTCCGAGCGGACCCACGGCGACGGACAAGTTGCCGCCGAGCGTCATTGATCCGGCAGCCATAAACGTCTTGACGGCCGTCCTCGAATTCAAGACCACCAGGAAATCCGTCACCTCGGCGCCCATCTGTCCGCCAAAGCCAAACCCTGCCGTCCCAATCGCCGAGGGCGCAGACCACGAGCCATCCTCCAGTTTTGCAATGACGATGCCCGATCCGCCGCGCGCCGAGAAGAGGAAGCCGGCCTTGACGACGGTGAAGACGGCAAAGCCTTGGGCGCGCTCGAGTACTTGTCGCGGGATGACCTTGTCGAGACCATTGTTGCCCGAGTCGACGAAGGACCGGATAATCTTGCTGGCTTTTCTGCATTCATCTTGCAGCCTGACGGGGATGGGGCTGTTGAGACCCATGTCGGCGGGAGCTTTTTACGAGTCAGGGTATGTGGTGAGATGAAGGTATGTTGGGTAGTGTAGACCACATGCACGTCGAGATGCATGGCATCGTCAGCCAGGACGACTCAGGGCCGCGTTGAGTCTTCCTACGTCACTCGGACACTCAGCCTCGCTCTGCACCGACGGAAGCCAACTCTGGACAGAATCTGCCATGGCGCCCGGCTGCAGGATCGTGCCGTATTCAGGAATGTCAGCGAGATTGCAGTCCTCGTCCTATCGATAATCTCGCTCTATGTATCCATCGTCTTTCGATGTGACTTGCCCACACCGATGCCTGTTTCCACCAGCTCTGTATCAACATGAATACTGATGATGGCCGCGTCCGTATTGCCTCACGGCCGTCGTCAACCGCGGCACCGAGATCTCGGCACGCAAAGCCAATGCAACATGCCGAGCCTCGCGGTCCTTTTACCCGCACGCGGGGTCCCTACGCTTCCACGAGGTGAGACACGAGCAATCGTCGTTTATTCGTTTCGCGATATCCGTAGTGTAGAGAGTCTATCAGCCCTCTTCAGCGCTCCTCTTCAGCCAATCCGTGGCCCAGAACTTTGGATCGGGCGAGACGCTGAGACGAGCGGATACCTGACATAGCTCGTGGATTCCGTTGCGGATCTGAGTAGACTTACCCGTTCCGCAATCTGATAAACGGATAGACAAACCGAACGACGGAAGATATAAGACAGGGGCGCATTCTTCCATCACGACCTCTACAACCGCAACAGCACCATTTCTTACCATCTCAGCCATGCCCGAATCCAAAACAGACATCCTCATTGTCGGTGCCGGCCCCGCCGGTCTCTTCCTCGCCGCTCAATTGGCCAAAATCAACGCATTCCACGCCAGCAGGGCTCGAGCTGGGCAACCCGCCAAGCGGATCGATTATAGGATTGTCGACAAGGCGGAACACAAGGTTCTCGTTGGACATGCAGATGGTTAGTCGTTCCTTGGCCCGTCAAGTCGGCGGGAGCGTTGTGCTGACGAGGGAATCTAGGTTTCCAGTGCCGAACGGTCGAAGTCTTCCAGTCACTTGGGATTGCGCATCGCGTCGTTCACGAGGGGTGTGAAGTAGCCGAAGTCGTATTCTACAACCCTGACCCGGAAGAAAACGGAGGCAAGGGTGGACTGAAGGAGACGCAGAGGGTGGTTGATGTGAGTTTGGATGACGAACTTGATACGTGGTGACGAGCTTGCTGATCCTTCCACGCAAGACCGCTCCCGGTACATCCTTCTTCCGACACTACTTGCTCGGCCAAGCAAGAGTAGAGCAGTTCTTGATTGACCTCGTACGAGATGAAGGTGAGTACCTCTCTACCCTGACCCGTGCACAGCCTTGACACTCCATCCACAACCCGCAAGACGGCGTCCACGTCGAACAGCTCACAGAACCCACATCCTTCGAATTGGCCGGAGACACCACCTCGTCAGATTACCCCATCACCGTCACCCTCCGTCACCTGCCGCCGACGCTCACCAACGGCACAGAAGACCCCAAATCCGGACTGTACCGTTCCAACCTCTTTGCGGCCGCGAACGAGGAGCCCAGGGCGAGCATGAACGGCAGCGACGCGTCGGAGGAGACTGTGAGGGCGCGGTACATGGTTGGTTGCGATGGAGCGAGGAGTTGGGTGCGCAAGTGAGTCTCTCACGGATCCGAGTGCACTATGGCTGTGCGGCGTCGTTGACCTTTGCCCTCGATGCGTGATAGGCAGATCGGGCTGGAACTCAAAGGCGACAGTGCAAACACCTACGTGAGTTTGGATGATTCGACCAGATATCCGAGTTCTGAAGGCTCATTGTGCGAACTCAGTGGGGCGTCGTCGACGCTATCCCTATCACAGACGTAAGTTTCGCTGAATCTGCTTTGGAAACGCCTAGCCATCGCTCACGGCCGCCCAACCCCCGATTCAGCTCCCGACCATCCGCTTGAAAAACGTCATTCATTCGGCGGACTCTGGTTCGATCTTGACAGTGCCCCGAGAGCGTGGCTACGTCCGGTATGTTTTCACGAGGCGCTTTGGTGTTACGGCAAGCGCTCATGTTTCGTGATTCCGCCTAGATTCTATGTCCAGCTTGGTCGTCTCGAGCCCGGTCAGCGAGTTGTGAGTTCCTTCATACCAGCTTGTGCGGACTTGGTCCACTGAATGTGCTTGCTGCAACCAAGAACCGTGCCGAAGTGACCATTGAAAAGATTATCGAAAAGGCACAAAAGATCGTGCAACCTTACAAGCTCGAATGCGCCGATGTGGAATGGTACACATGCTAGTATGTTACTTCAGAAGAGGGTCTTTACTCCGATTTCGTGCTTATACCAATGAACAGTGAAATCGGTCAAAGGCTCTGTGACACGTTCGAGAAGCAAGAACGAGTCTTCATTGCGGGGTAAGTCAACACCTTCTTTTTGAGAGCAATGACTGACGGAAAACTCCAATCGCCAGTGATGCCTGCCACACCCATTCTCCCAAGGCTGGTCAGGGGATGAACACGAGTATGATGGACACTTATAACCTCGGCTGGAAATTGGCGTCCGTAATCCATGGAACGGCTAACCCGTCCGTTCTCTCCACATGTACGAATCACAGAGCTACAAGCGACAAGTCTTGACTGACGGTTTATTACAGACAACCCAGAACGACACGCAGTAGCCAACGATCTCATTGAATTCGACCGCAAGATCGCAGGTCTCTTTTCAGGCAAACCGGCAACGCGAGAAGAGGTGAGGTTTGTAACTTGAGAATCGCAGGCCGGGCGCTCATCTCGAGATAATCAGGCTGGTGTCTCCCTCGACGAGTTCCATGCCCTTTGGAAAAAGATGGGGAAATGGACCACGGGAACGGTAAATATCAAGCTCCTGACGAACGACTGTGGGCTCATTGGCTATATGTTCCCAGGCTATCGAGTATTCCAACTCTTCTATCGTCGCCGATATCAAGCAACAACCATACGACATCAGGCCCGAACTTGCTTCGGGCATTCTCATCGGATCGGTATGTAGCCCAGCGGACATGGAACGTAACGCTAAACCGCTTGTCCCTCAGCATTTTGAAAACCATCCCGCGATTTGCTGCGGAACGGCGCAAGATATACAGTTGCAGCATCAACTCATCAGTGACGGCCGATGGCGTATCATTCGTGAGTAGTCTCGCTGACCTGCAGGTCCGCTTTGGATCAAACCATCTCGTCTGTCTAGTCTTCCCAGGCGATATACGTCAGTCCCGGGTACAAGAACGTCTGCAAACACTTGGCGATAAGCTGGACCGAGTTGTTCGCCGATACACACCCGCGGGAGAGGACGCCGACAGCGTCATTCAAGTTTTGACAGTCTTTGCGACACCGCGACTTGATGTGGAGAAGCAAAAGCTTCCTGCGATCCTGAAGCCCAAGAAGTCGCCGTATGGCGTGACAGGTGCGAAGTCGGCAATAGATGTGGATATGAAAACTGACATAAAATATGTTGTCATAGCGTGGGACACCGTGTTCGCCGATGACAAGTCGCACCATACAGGAGACAGCAAGACATATATTGGTTACGGTATTGATGCCGGCGCAGATGTCGGTTGTGCGGTTCTCGTCAGACCGGACCAGTACGTGGCTGGAGTCTGGGCAGATGCCGACATCGACAGATTGGGTAAGCGCTTTGTTGATGGCGGTGTGGAAGTATGCTGATTGTCCGTATCATGGTAGGCGATTTATTGGATCACGTGTTGGTAGAAGCTTTAAGATCATAGTAGGCTTGTAGTGTAAAATGTAGAGCCAACTTGCAATGTAGTTGTCGGTTCGTTTATCAAGATTTGTAGTGTCGACGCAGCGCGCTTCCCACTTCTAGTCGCCTCGCACCCTCGATATAGGCCATTGCTTCTCGGTAGGTCTTGGGCACCACGAGCTTGGGCAAGGGCTCTCGATTCTCGCTAGCGAATGAGAAGAAGAAACTGTTTGTCGTTTCTCGGGACTGATGACGGACAGTTGTTAGCGACGCTTCATCCCGCTCTCGGCTGACTTACGCCTTTGGCGACGTCTTGGATCTGAGCCGTGACGACGACGTGCACTTTGGCATTGCCGGCACTGGTAGTGCGCAGTCCATCGGCCAACTCTTCGTCCGTCTTGGGTCTCGTCGAGGTCACGGTGACAGCCTTCATCCTAACGACAGCACCGATGGGTACGGGTCGACTGAAGATGATCTGGTCCAGTGCGAGGAATCGAAGAGGTTTTCCTGCAAAGATGGCCGCGTTCACGAAAGCGAGTTCACTATGGAAGATCAGTATTCTGCGGTGCGCTTGCCGTTCATAGTGTCCTCACAATGCCTACGAGACGTGAGTATAAGTGAGCTTCGATACACTCAGTCTGCACCAAAACTTACCAAGCGCATCAAATGGCCTCCAAACACTTTCCCGTGAAGGTTTCTGTCTTGAGGTTGCACCAGAGTCACACTGCCCAGCTGTGATGAATCTTCAGCGAGGACCGAGGAAGCTGATGACACGACCACGCACCTCGGTTGCGCGCGTGCAAACGATCTCTTCCTTGAGACTAGTCCGCAGCGGCTGAACACCTAACCTTCCTGAATCTTCCAACTCCTTCTCCCGCTCGGCAACCTTGAGCATCATCTCGTGCAGCATGTTGATCTCTCCCTGGCTAGGCGGGATCTTGTCGAGTGCAATCTTCGAGGCAATCTTTTTCCTGTTCTTGTGGTCCTCGCCGATCGCGAACATTGCCTTTTCTTCCCGGGTGTTGAGAACGAGCTGGGGACACTTTTTCGCGCGGTGGGTTTCGGCGTCTCGACACACGATGGAGAATCGGCCTGGAAAAAAAGAATGGGGATGAGTTACGCATAGGAGGCTTCAAGCTTTCGACTTGCCTAGCATGATGGTCTTGGGCTCATCGCCTGGGCGCGTACCTAGGCCCTCCATCCTGACGAAAACCTCCATCGATGATGATCCAGTGTATGTGACAAATCCAGAGAATTGAATGTCCCTGCAGAGCAAGACGTCAACGATGTTCCGACGCATGCGAGCTGAAGGTCGCCGCATACTGTATCTCGTTCGGATGCGACAGATTCTCGAACATGTCGATCCTATCGGCTGCAGCGGTCGCAATATACAATCCAGCCTCATGAGATGCTTTAATGATACTGGCTGTCGTGATGCCGGTCATCCCATCCTCGGTCGAAGTGGCAAACGCGCTGGGAGGAAGACAGTGACGGTACCCGATCGTGCCTGCCAGAGAATCCAGGTCTGAGAGGGCAGGAGGGTGGCAATCAGCGGATAACCTGGGGGTTTTGTCTGAAAGTAACGTACTCTCGAGCAATTTACCGATACCTGTATCCGAGAGAGAACCCAATCAACAATCAGCAATCATCCCAGACGATGCCGCGCATCTTTCTTTCGACTCACGCAGGCCACCATTCGGATTCTTAAACTTCTCAAGCAGCTCCCTATCAGTCGAGAAAGGCAAGACCGCCATCGTAAAGCTATCCGCCATCGTCCTCGTCCCGGCCTCCACTCTCTGCTGTCGCGTTTCCGGCGTCGTTGATGCGACACCGTTGGTCGTCTCTGCGGCGGCCCTCGCGTCTAGCCAGGGACCTGATCGACGGCCAAGCATGACGAGCGGATGAGTGGTGGAGCTTTTCTGGCATGCTTTCTCTGGAGGGTGGCAAGGTTGGGGTCAGTATATGCGCCGCCCATGACGATTGACCGCTACGTACTGGAAATGATGGTGAACAGTCTATCGATCTCTCTCAACGTGTTGGACTCTTCGCTAGGGGTTTGCTCGCCAACATGTCCCGTCATGGGGGACATGACCTGTTTCATGTAATCCGCAAAGTCGCCGCTTGAATGGAAGGCTCGAATCGGTGGTTGGTATTGGCATGGCGTGAAAGGTGTCGCACGATTACGTCCAGAATACAGTGAATGCTGTGCTGAAGATAGTATCGTGGCGACTCCTCGCAGCGCACTGGCAGGGGCTACTGGGCCGTGACGTTTGGCAAGATTGACGATGGATGAACGTTGCATGTTGTAACGAATGTGGATATTTTCGGAGCAAGGGTGATTGTGAGGTTGATCGAGACGAGCTGGAAGATTGCGGGCCTCCGTTCGAGGCAGGTATGATGGACAGTGGTCGAGTCCAACGAGGATGAATGGTATGCTATGCCAACCACGGTCGACTGATATCTATGTCGCTGGAATGGCTGCTCCTATCCACCCAGCACCCAACGTCCGGCTATCATCCGTAATGCACGCTGCAAAAGAAACAGCTTTCATGGCAAAAGTCGCCCAAGCGAAAGACCCTGTGTCTCAGATCATTTGAATCCGCACATGAGTCATGGGCCGACATCTGGAATGGCCTGCGAAGTCTGCAGAGGTTGAGCCGGCGGTATCACTAGCGGTGTCGCTCATCCGCTGCCTCAGCGTCAATCATGGTCGACTCAGCACTATATCGCGAGGCCAACACGTTCGTCTTCCCGAGATGTCACAGTGAAGACCTCGGGATCTTTCAAGCTAATTCCGAAAGCCGTTGGCGTTGACTAGCGTGGTCAGGAATCTGACTCTCTTCCATGCATGAACAGTACACTGCCTCATTTAGTCCACACACAAATACGTCCATGGGTCATGAAGAGTGCGCGATTGCACCAGCAGCCTTGCTCGACTCGTGCTCGAATTCTGCCGATAATGCTCAAGTATGCTGAGGGCCGAGAATAGTATACAAGATGGCAGGCCGTCTCCCAAACATACAACTCCCTACAGTCCCGTCTTCTTGCCACGGCCCGTATCATCGCTTCGCTTGGATTCCTGGGAGCGTGTCTGCTGAGCATCCTGCTGACTCCCATAACTCCACAGAGCGCCCAACAGATCTTTGGCCGTATTCGCAATGTTGACCGCGCGTCCAACGATCGTGCCGCCCTGCTCGTCGCCTTCTTGACGGAGAGTCTGAGACGCTGTACGTCTCGCAAAGATGTTTTCTGCCAGCCCATGAGCAGGCAGGGAAGGTGTTCGGGTATGGCCGCGTTTGGCGGAGGAGGATGTCGAGGTTGACGCCAGAGGTGAAGAGGTGAGAGGTTCCGAGCTATGGCTTGCTGATGTTGATGATGATGATGATGGTACGTGTGTGCTAGGAGGTGGACCCGATTCATGTGGAAGCGAAGCCGGCGATGTGTCTACCATCCGTCGCATTGCTATCTACAAGAGGAAAAGACAGCGAGTCAGTTCCGATCGTTTCAGACAACTGGATACGTTGCATTGGCCCAACGCGCATATACCTAGGCGTTGGTGGTATCGCCGAAAGGATATCTCACCTGAGGAGAAGAATGCGGCGTGGGCGTGTTGCTTTTCTCGGCTACGTACGATTCAGCAGGGTTGTCCACTTCCATCTGATTGGCGTGATCTTCGCTCGCCCGGCCCGTGGCCCTTGCTCCGATACCGCGACCAGTCTTATCCATCTCAGCGTATGATGCTGTCGACACAGGGAATCCCGGCGAAGTCATACCATCGGTCGACAAGTCCGGGGTAAAGACGGTCTTGCCGCCTAGATTACCGGTATCGATGTGCGTCGGCCGGTTGCCCGAAGGGATCTGCAGCGGCTGACGAACGGCATTCGGGCTGACTGACGCCGAGTTGGTGGTTCCTCGGCTGAGGGAACGATCGACCAATGACGGAGTGCGTACGGCGGATCGCCCCCGTTCGTTCTGTTCGCTGCCCATAGCAGGCGAGGTAGGAACACTTTGCGGTCCAGCCGGAGGCGACTGGTGCAAGGGGCTTGCGGCGTCGTACAGCGGCAACGAGCCCGACGGTGTTTCCTTGATGACACGCTGTACCCCCTGAACAAATCCGCCGAATCCGGTTGCCGGGGACGGGTTGAAGTTGAAATAAGAGGATGTGGGGCTGGAGTCCTCGATGTGCGCGGTTACTGGATTGTTGTTAGGTGGGCGCACCTTGAGAATACCTCGACCAGGTTGAGGACTCATGGGTGACCCAGGGATATCGGAATGAGGCGTTTTCGGCGACAGAGTCGACTTGGTGTTTCCGGCGGACGATCCCGACGAAGACGACGGCGAAGAGCCCTGACGCCACTTTGCACTGTTAGGAGGATTGCCGACTTGAGGTGGGCTCGTAGTCGTGGCCGGGCCGTAATGGACGTATTTTCCGAGGTTGGACTGCACCGCTCGAGGGGTTTCCGAGTCCGAGCCCATGTGCCGTCTCGTGTCGTATTCATCGCCGACTCCGAGATCGGGACCGTTAAAGTAGTCGACACCGACATCGTATTCATCCTCCTCGTCCCACTGAGCGGACGAACTTCCGGACGAAGTGTAGTCGGTAGGGTCCGACTTGGGCTGATGTCTGTACACTACTTCACGATCGTCGTCTCCATGTTCCGCAGCATATGCCTCGGGGGGAGCATGTACCAGAGGAGTGCCTTCGACGCCGCCCAGTGTCTTCAGAGTTGTCGGGGCGATTTTGGCGATCGTCATATGGTCCGAAGCGGTCGAACTGTGCCGACTCAAATTTGGTCGAGAAGATCGTGATGACGAGGTTCTGCCGGAGCTGCTCGCAGAGCGGATCTCGAGCATACCATCCGAATCGTCGTCATCCTCGTCTTCTTCCTCGATAGCCTGGGCCTCGATAGCCGATATTTCGGCGGGATCGTCAACAGCAATGCACTGCTCGACGAAGGTGTTGAAACTGATATGCCGCTTGCCGCCAGTAGAAACGGGCTCGGCTGGCGAACCCGGGCTGGCCCTGCCAGTCTCAGCGGGTGTTCGACCGCCAGAGCCGATAGGACCGCGAGGCGGTGAGGCCTTCCGGGCGGTGTTTCGCCTGACAATGTTTGTATCTGATTTGGTTTGCAGCAGGTGAGGTCGCGGGGTAACGTCTCCAGTCTCGTCAACGTCACTGTCATCCCCATTATAGGTGCTCTCAAGCACGGGCGAAGACGGCATCGGGATTGTTAACATTTCGGATATCGTTCGATGTTTCAAAATGGGTTTCGTCTGTGAATCGGCACGGACAATGCCCAAACGCTCGTCCACGCTGGCAACTTTTGCTGGAGGAACGGGTTCAACGGCGGTATGAAGGGGGCCGTACAGCCAGGTGACGTCCGAGTCCTTCAACCTGCAGGGTCGAGGAAAAGACATGCGACATTAGCGGCAGCAATTACCGTTACGGATTTCCCATTCACGCCGGACATTCCCGTTTCAGCGAACAGTCCAGCGGTCTGATGCATTCTCGCACGCTACGCGCCATGCCTGCAGAGCCACAAACCCAGCGTCCATCGCCACGCAACGCCGACACTCACCAATTGAGAGTTTCCGGGCTAATGGTCTTGAGCTTGTTCCTCTGCTTCCACCAAGTTCGCCAACTTGCATTTTCCAGACGAACACCATTGGCGATCTCGTTCTTGTGTCGAGTCATGGACCTCCAGCTTGCCCAAACGTCCTCCTCTTGCCAATCGTGGGAAAGATAGTCTACACATATCGACGGTAGACGGTTCTGGATATCTTCTGCCGAAGGTGCTGCTGTCGAATCAATCGGCAATTGGGTGATAGATGGCACGACTTGAGCCATCTTGTCTTGAAACAATACCTATCTTGGAACTTAACGATTAAGGAGGAAGAGCGATATCGACGCCTGTTGGAGCGGTGTCGACGGCGAGACTATGCGACAACTTGAAACGTTCGTGGCCAAAGGGTTGTCGAAAGTGCGATACTAGAATGATTGAGCCGACCGAGATTACCTGATGGATCGACAATGTACCTGTTATCTCGACGGCGGCGAAGCGTTCAGAGTCAGAGATACCGATAGAGGTCGTCGGCTGGTCTGGTATTGGCGACTGGTTGGGGCCGCGTGCTGACAAATGGATCCGAACTGCGCGAAGTGGCGCTTGAGGAAGGCAATTTGGTGACGATGATGCTGTGGTCGCGATGCCAATGGCAAAGTCTGATGCTAGGTATGGTGTCGAGGTTGTTTGGACAGATGTCGATGAAGATCTTTGCTGTCGAAAACGATTACAGCGTCGACATCACTGCCTCGACAATTGCAAAAGAGGCCAGTACCCAGGCAGCTTAGGCAGGGCTCGAAAGATTGCATCGCCGGCTAACACCCACTCCACGGCAGCTGTGAGGGAGCTGCGCTGGTCCAGGCTGGTCCGCTGGCGCGCGGGCGGCATTCAAGATTGGGACCTTTTTTACGACGATCGGTAAAATTGCTTTCACTGTAACCCAGCCTTTAGGCCGCGCCTGGCTCGTACTCGCCAGCTCACTCGCCTCAGCTCTCGCGACACTCTCGCCTCATCGCTCATCAACGGCCGTCTTTGCGGGGTCGAAGATTAGGATGGGTAAATGGATAGGTTTGGAGAGGTGCTTCGAGCACGAATCACAAGCTGTGTGACATGATTGGTTCGGCAACAGCTCCAGGACGCCGCGTCGCAGTGACGATCTGATCAATATGGCATCTTCCTCGTGACCAATTTGCAAATCTCATAGCGTTTGCAACAATTAAGATCTGGCAGAGCGGCGCGGCAGCGCGACTGATGATATTCTGATGATATTGGAAGTCGGAAGGTCTGTTCTCGAAAGCTTGGGTCGGCGAGCTGGTCGGCGATTCAAATTACATACGAAGTTTATCGGTCCATCAGAGATCAGTATAGCTTTTATCACCACGGAGTACGTCCGACAGCTACGTCGACATGGGCTGCCATGCAAACGGCGCCGGCGGTATGACGAGAGCGGATTTCCTGAGCTGTTTCCAGCTTCTGTGTCCTACATGTTGTGTAGCTAGCCTGTCACATGTCCTGATTCTCGTAATTCAGCGTCCTCCTTGATCGATATTGAGAAGACAATTGAGCGTCGCAAGGCAAGGGATACGCCGACATGGGCACCATCAAGAAGCCGGCGTGCGGGAGGCAGGAATCGGAAGGCAGCGTTGTCCTGACATCGTCCACTTATCTGTCCGCCTGTTGTGATTACGTGCAGTATTCGGGCAGTTGGGTCTGTGGCTGCAGCGATTGTTAGAGCTCGAATTGACTAGATGTTTGATCCTACATCAGCCCTTACTCCAGCATTTTCCTACGGAATTCCCGTGAATTGTAAGTAGACGCTTTGATTACCCCGCCTTCTACATATATACATACGTCCTATCGTCCCAGAAGCCCGGATTGATCCCAGATTGCTCTTGAGTCCTGGCGATCATCCTGGCTCGCATCTCTACGGTACAGCACGAGCTGTCATCTGTCATTTGAACTGTTCAAACCGCAACGCTGCCTTGGATTGATGCTTGCCCTCGAACGCTCTGAACATCTCTCAACCTGCAACCATTCCCCAACCCTTCCTTGATATCTCCTTGAGCGCTGTATACCGATTACTTTCCGCGGATCGCAGTCCTGCGACATGGTCTTCGATCCGATCCCTCATGGTCTCCCTGATGCGCTGAGCGATCTTCGGACCCTTCGTCTGACCCTTGGTGCATTTGTATTGCACACGCATCGCTATCGTTGTGCAGCGACGCGACTCATCAGCAATTGACTCAGCTCGCGACTCTCATCGCCTCCTCGTCATCGCAGGAGCTACTGCAAGTCACATGTCAGACTGTACACTATACGTTCTAATTGAACGAAAATGCAGAAAGGGTGGAGAGCTGGGTGCACTGGGTGATGTCAAGGAGCTGCGCAAGGGCTCCACGCTAAATCGGCAAGTGCCGCTTAGCCAAGCATGGGCCTGATAGCTGGCCTGATCACCTGTCTTACCGCTCTATAGGCAAGGCGGAAACAGCTGCGCAAACTCTAGGACTTTCGGAAGTGCTTTTGCCTGCTTTTGCCTTTGATCGACATGTCGGCGTCGGTAATCGCAGAACAGGACGGAACTCCGAGCTGAATTGCGGAGAGCCTGTCGGGCGGTATCGGACTCTGGCAAATTTCTGGGAAACTGCTACAGTTAGAATTTCTTTTGTTTATTTACGGGAATTTGGTCCCGACATTTATCGGCTAATCCGGTCTCATGATCGAGAGAGCTGTCGAGAGCGGGCGCCGATTGCGTCATCCTGGTCGTCTCGGTGCGGCGGTATTCGATGTAAGACCTACTCATACAGTACGTGCTTGCTCCTCACTAAGTTGTCGTTGTCTTGTCGCACGCAGATTTCGTCGAAGGTCCGATACCACACGGTCCTGGTTTGCACTCCCAATCCGCTCTTACACCTCCATCTTCTTGGACAGCATCTGCCCGTCGCTCGCAAATCGATTGCTCCTAAACTGAGATCCTGGGAAAGGCCTCGCACCGCATAGTAATCCGTCAAAGCAAGATGAATTCATCCGCAGACAAGCCTGCTGTTGGCAAAGCTTCAGACCATATCGACCCGCTTTACTCACAGCAAGGTGAGGGAGCGCTCTCTCTGTAACACTGTGTGGCACTCAGTTGCGTTTCAGCGGCTACATCCCCGGCTGGCGGCGGAGCGATGGCAGATCCAAACGCTGCCCCTGTGCCCAAACTCCCTTTCAAGGAACAGGTCCGTTCTATGTTATCCTCTTTTGGCTTGTGTGTTGATTTTGAGATAGGTCAAGGGATATGCCAAGCTGACTGCGGGTACCCTAACCGGAAACCAGAGGGAGAAGGATCTGGGACAAGCGAAATTGGACGGACAGCTTGAGAAATAGGGTCGAGGGGGAGAGGGTACCCATTCGTGTTGGCCGCAGGTGATGCGCAATGACGCACTTTCAGTAATGTATTCCATAACCTCTCTTGTACAGCTTGATCATGAGTATCGAAACTCTTGCCCTTTACAACCTTGATTCTCTTGTCCGGTCTTTGCATATCGATTTGTGCGCTCAAGCAAGAGTGCCCATTGGATCCCAGGCCGGTAGAACATGCGCATGACCCTCCTCCAAAATCTTCACATACTTGCCTTCTGCCAATTTCTTGGGAATGACGACCTGATAGACGAATCTAGAGCGAGTCGTGAAAAGATCAGACAAGGGCAACGACGCCTCAGAAATCGACATACTCTCGGAACCACTCGGCGGTCATCATGAAGAAGCCCTTCTCTCCTGCATCGGCAGACCAACTGTTTTCAATCTTGTACCGGATGGGTTTGCCATGTTCATCGACGTGCACGGCGGTGATGACCATGGCATGGTTGGCGACACTGTCACCGGTCTGCAGCCTTTGTGCCTTGTCCATGTTGAGCTTGAACCCGAATGCTTTCTGTAAAGGAGGTCACATGAGATGCGGCTCGACCACACGCCCACTGGAGAGACCCACCTCGTATTCGTAAGATTTTGTGTCAAAGATTCCCTTCTCCCTCATGAGGGAGGCGCTTGCGTCAGAACCTAGGTTGACATTCGACATGAAACTCGATCACATCTGGACTGCGCCAAACTCACCGAAGAAGACGGGCTGATCCGCTTTGATGCAGGCAACGACTGCCTGCTCCAGAGCCTCGGTAGGGGCGTTGACGTCTGGGCCAAGATCGATGAGGACTGATAGACAATGTCAAGCCGGATGACTCACAGCGCACGGCGAGCCCGCCGTGAACGTTTCCGAGGTGATCCACGGTGTATAGCGCATCGTAAGGATTTCTTGGGTCGTTGATGAGTGAGAAGCAGTCGCGAGCGAGGTAGGGACCGGTGTATTTCTACCTTCGAGCGTTAGGGCAGAACTCGCGGTAGGCTCGCGACAGTGAGACTGACCTTGTAGAATGACTTCGGAGTCAACTCCAACTTGCAGAACTTTCCGTCGCGGTCATAGTATTCCCAAGTGATTTCGTCATCTGCCTTCGGAGGCGTACCCAGAGTGATGCAGAGTACGTCAAAGACCTGCTTCATCATCTCTTCCTTCCTGGCCCGAGCACCCTGAAGAATTTGGTCGTCCGAAAGACCGCGGGCTGACAATTTCTTGGTGAGGTCCCGAAGCTCGAGGGCGAATTCTCGCAGCTTCGAGGTCAACAGCGAGTCGAGAGGCGCGGAGGAGGATGACGAGAAGCTCTCGGGGTAAAGCGTCTGAGGGAGACAGCCGTATTTCTCCAGGATGTTGACGGCCATGTCGAATTGTCCTCCATCATTGACGGGTGCCTCGTTCAAGAAAGTGATGATACGGGCGTCCATGGGCTCGTCGCTGAGCTTCAACATCGTCCTGGTTCATAGGTCGATGGTCAGTTACTCATACTTGGGCTCCCGCTTTGATGCCTTACTCAAGATACCAGTTCGCCTTCCTGAGTGCGCAACGTGAGACTGACTAACCGCTCTCGTGATCTCACGGACTTACTCTAGCTTGTCGTAGAAGAAGAGGTATGACTGGGAGAGCTGGAAATCTCCCAGATTCAACTGCGATATGATTCGATAACGCAGACAGTTGGCTGAGAAGTAACGGTTAGTCCGCATGATCCGTCTCTGTCAGCAAGACATACTGGTTGCGAAAAGCCAGCACCTTCCCGACATCTTCTGATTGGTGACAGGGCCTGGGTATACGCCCTTGGAACCATCTTTCTGCTTGATTCCTTTCAGTTCCAAATTGAAGATCTGTTGGTCGGCGATCAGAGCAGATCTGCCGATCAAACTCTGCGTCGGATGGGCGTTCGAGAGAACCAATTGCGACAGCTGCTTGACGGGTGACTGAAAAGAGGCGAGGTCAGCAGGAGTGATTGTAGAAAGCGTATGGGGTAGAGAATACTCACATTGTCAAAATCATGCTGCCAGGCTTCAAGCTTGTCCAGAGACAATCCGGCGGAGGCGTCTGTCGACTGGCTGTAGGCTGCCAGCTTGGCTTCAGAAACCGTTGTAGACGACGATCCGGTATATGCCCTCTTCTCGTTGAGAGGAGCCTCGGTCCTGGTTACTACAGGGGCGGATTTGGACGGTTGTTGTCCCATGATTCAAACCGGGAGTACGATGCAGGCGGAATAAAATGTGGGCACACTGATTGCTCTATGAAAAGCTGTCGATCAAAACGAGCGCGTGCGAATGAAGGAGCCGGAGAAGGCGATTGCTATATACCGGATAAGGACCGAGTCACCACGCGCAACCACCATGCGCAGTGCCGATGTCTTCGATCGAACGCTGATGGTCGCTGATCAATACCGCATGACTGCGGCAACTCCTGACCGCCTTGTGATGACTGCGCTGTCGACATCTCAACACGCTATTTGAATAATACAGCTATCGCGGCTCCTGCCTCTTTCACTATGTAAGAGTCAAGTGCACAACACGCTGAGAATAGCAAGCAATTCAACGCAACGGAGTCTCAGATCAGCTCTATTCTGGTTATCTCGAGGTCGGACATCGCCGGGCGAACTTGCTTAGCGAGCGGGACGATAGCGGAATCAACGAGCTGATGAACGCCATCTTCCTGCAGCTTTCCTGCGCCGCTGAAAAGTCAGCGAAATTGCTATCAGGACTGCCATCAGTGCTGCTTGGCCTTCGACGCAGCTATGGGATCACCCTAGAGATGTCCATCGAGCGACAGGTAGCAGAGGACCACCAGAGGCTGGGCTGGTCTCCGTCGTCAGTAAATTCCGCAACGCTCACTTCGATACATGCCGAGTAGTGATCTGGAATCAGAAATATCTAGTCATACGAACCTCGTTATGGCTATTCCAGGCCATCTCCTTTGGGAGAGCTTACAGGTGCTACAGATGAGGTCCTCGGTCCAGCTCTCGGCTGTGAATGTCTCCCTAGTCCGATAACCCCCATGAGTCCATTAGCCTGTCCATTAACATCAGAAAGAGCCCTGTCATCAGCTAATCAGCTAAGCTATTATGAGCTGGCTCTCGAGCATCGCAGTTGATCAGCTAGTTGTTCTATGTGGTGGTACTGTACACGATCTGTACATATACTTATATCGGTTCAAAGTGTTTCGGAAGCTCAAAGATCGCGGCATTCTGAACCCTAACAGACCCTTCTTTCTCTTCCCGCGCACCTCGCCCCGAGCAAGCAGAAGCTGGGAGAAGAACGTCTGCAAAGCTGTCTGCGCTGTCTAGCTCGCTGTCTGCAATCTTTCTGCAAGAAATTGAGCCGCCACTACGAGCGGGGTCGAAGTACGTGTCGAAGTCCCAAGAGTTCATCCTAGACACCTCAGACAAGCTCTTAGACACCGAGAATGGTAGGCCGTAGAGCTGACCGAAGTATCTATCGAAGCCTGGCGAGAGCCTTGCGGGAATGGATACCTATTGAAGACACGCGCGTGGAAGCGTGATACCTCCGAAAGGTTGTTTTGAAGATGTCGATCATTTCTTCTGGTTGTTCACCCAGCTGTTCACCCCGATAATGGTGGCTTCGTACCCTTCTTTCCCCTCGCTGGCCAGACCTCCTCAGCAGATCGCCTTGTCAAGTTTTCTCGAGGTGCAGGGTGTAGCGATGCAGGCTGATTGCGATACTTTAGCTTCACGTCAATTTGCATCAATTCAGCGCAGTAGAACAATCTGAAACACGAGCGATCAAGGGGACCAGCGGCTTCTTCAAATCGATCAATTCGGTTTTCAAAGGTCAACGTTGCTATTGTGTGGAGGTGTTTCGAGGTATATCCATCGGCGCTCGAAGACATCGTACGGCGAGAGTACTACGGGCTGTCATCACATAGCATCGACGTCGTTTGCGATCACCTGCAGGGCATGTGTAGACGGGATTGCTTTGTGAGTGGAGTATAACCCTAATCATCCCGACCATTTGGGTCTGCTATCTGAGGAAGCCGCCTGTTTCTGATCACTGTGCATCTTCTTCGTTTGCTTTCCATCATGCGTCCTACAATTGGTCGACGACTTCGTCTCGCCTTCCTCCATCCTTGGCAATCTCGCCTTCACCTCTTTTCATGCCATGTCGTCCGGTGCAGACAGGAAGCCCATCATCGATCGGATCGCCCTTGCGGTCTTTCGCCTTCTCTCCGTAATCTTCGGGCTATAAAGCAGCAAAACGGCATCGAGGTCTCGATCACGCAGTGATTGCAAGTCTCCCCGACACGGGCTCATCACCTCTCGCCCATCATGCCCTCCTTCAGCTTTTCGAATCCTCTGACCGGTAGAAAGGTCACGTCGCCGTCCACAGGCGAACCATACCGGCAAGCTAACGGCGGAAAGGGTCACAAGAGCAAACTCTCAGCCTCACCAGCTATCACACTCTCCTCTTCCCATCCTTCCTCATCACGACTCGACAAGACCCTCGCTGGAGTCGAACGACAAAGCAGTAATGCAGCTTCCTTTCCTCGTGCGTCGATGTCAGCTTCATCGTCCACGCAAGATGTGCGGTTGGCGAGCTTCAATACTGGTCCGATGAACGCAGCAGCCGTAGGCAGGAAGAATATCGCAGGGTTGACAGGAGAGCAGAAGATCGTGACGGTGCTCGTCAATCGACTAGTGTCCAAGGTCAGCTTCCCCCCCATCCACTTCCAGCCTTGATTTCTGACAAGACGATCCACATCTGCAGCTGCCAGCGAGCACAGGATCAAGTCTCGGAGCGACGGAGGCAGACCCAATCGTTCAGCAAACTATTGCCGCACTGGAGACGTTATCGGAGACCAAGCTCGAATTGGTTGCACAAGGATTGACTGCAGTCCTCGAGGGGTTCATCCCAGTAGGTACCATGACACCTCAAGTCGAGTCACGCTGATGATTCCCGCCAACAAACGGCAAATTTGGCTCTGGCCAATTTACCAGTGCACATTTTACAGAGCCAGTACATCATTCTAAAAGCATTACAGCATTGCACGACTGCATACTGGAAGTATCACCATGAACAGAATCCAACGATGTCTGGGCATCCATTCCTGCCCGAACTTCAAGGATATCCTCAAACTTGGCCCAACCCGCCTGCAATCGAGGAAAGTCTGGCTCGCTTCATGATCAACATCCTTCTCCTTTACGTTCGAATGACCACCTATAAGGTCACTGCCGCACAGACGGGCGTTCGAGGGCGCACTGCACCAGTACCAGGAACTTTCGGTATTAGGGGGGAAAACGATCAAACACCCATGGGTAGAAGTATGCTTCGTTTCTTGCACGGATTCTCGACATCTGCCAATCTTGGACTCAAGTATCGGACGGAGAAAGGCATGGAGGGAAAAGTCGACTCTGAGGCTCCCGGCGGACTCATGATAGCGCCTGATGCAACCGAAGCCAGCAGCCCGCCACTGTCACCCAGATTGAAAGAATCGCCGCGACTGGGTCATCGTCGACCACAGTCTACTCATTCGATCAGTTCAGTCGCCTCCGGATCCGGATCGGCGTCGGCGTCAAGTTTGATGTGCGAGATTGCTCGACAGGTGGGCAGGATTTTCTATTTTCTATCATCGGCATCTTGGAGCGTGGTATACAGCAAGATCAAATCGACCCTGGTAAGATTGGGACAGTCGAATAATAACCACCCCGATGCAGTCGAGATCAGGATTTTAGAATGGATCAATCTCGACCAGACAAAGCTTTCGCTGGTCATCAAAGGTATGGATGCCCTTAAAGTTCCCCTCGTCCTGCTCACCATACCCTATGTCAGATTTCGCCATGCATTTCTCGCATATGCGGCGCTCGATACAACCCGCTTTGGCTGTGGCCATTCATTCCGCCATCTGGAACTGGATTGAGGCTTATCCCGTGGATTTCATTTTGCTTCACCAGAAGGGCAAAAGGATTGATAGTGGCGCCGAGTCCCTCTTTGACATTGTGTACAGCAGTTCCAACGCAGGCGACGGTCCATCAAAAGCCAAAGCTTTCTGGCCAACGCAGGCCGCATTATTGTTACTCTGTCCCGATATTCTGGACAGGGCCATTCATAGCGAAGCAGGATCTAGTGCAACGAAAAAGGTGAGTCGGCCGGAAGCCCTTTTCTACTGCTTCACAGCCTATCTTGATTCTGCCGCAGGCTATCGGATTTCTCGATACGCTCCGAAAATCAGGCAAGGCATCTTACATGGATGAACCGACTTTCCTTTGTTACGTAGATTTCTGCAAAGCGGGTTCGATAATTCCGCTCGGGAAACATCGGTATGCACTCCACGAGTACGTTCGGGATGTAAGAGCGGATTTCCAGGTATCCCTTAGTCTTCCCGTTCGACGGTTCTCCCCATTATTGACCTTGCATTTCGTCCAGGAACGGCTGTTACACGACAACAACATCATGGAACTGCTCGATATCAACTTGCTCATCTGTGGCTTCGTTGTTCTTCATCGATCCCGATTCCTCGACCCTCGGGCATGGTCGCCCATGTTGGCATTCTTCAAGGAAGGGCGGTCTCTTCGCTGCCGCAAGGTAGTTGCGCATTCGGCACTCATCCTTATCCTCGAAGTGAGCTTGTATTTTCCAGCCATTCCTCAGCTAGCGCTTAATCTTGCCTCTTTCAGAGCGAGAACCAGCCCCATGCACCGCCACTTGTCGAGCTTCGAAATACTGCAGCCCCCTTCTTCCGTGCTTGGCTGGTCGAATGCATCGGTCATTGGACGTCAGATAGCAACTGGAAACCAACGTACTTTGTTGACCTCAGCGTGCTTGACTCGCCCACCTACATGGCTCACGAAAAAATGCTCCTTGACGCGATTCTCAAAGTATACGCCGCCGAACCTGCATTCGCGTTCGATGATACGGGAAACACCTCTTCAAGCTTGGGGGTCTCAACACTTCTTTCCAGTCTTTCCCAAGCTGCTTTCCACCTGCGGTCGCCAGAAACAGCTCGAGATTGCGAAAGGTGCCTTCTAGCCTTGCAAAGCTGGGCGTTCTCCTCATCAGGAGCTGAAGCTGAAGCATATCAACTGGCGGTCAGCTTAGTCAGGTCAGTCCCAAGCGAATAGTCATTCGAGTCTTGCAGGCAACGCTGAACGCCAATGTGCCTTACCTATAGTGCTCGACTCCTGTACGAGGCTTGTCGCTTCGTGGGACAATCCCTCTTCACCTCAAGCGAGGATAAAGATCACTCGAGGATGATCTACAGGCTTTCAGAGCAAGCGATCCTCTCTGCCAAAGCCGGCTGGCTGTTGGCCAGCGTGAGTTTTCCCTTTGTTCGCCCTAATCGCCCACAAACTCAGACCTGTGCGTTGGACAGAAACGCCATACTGCAGATCTGTGGTACGCGCTGGCAAAGAGCGAAATGCTTGTCGACATTGTTCTCGTCACCAGCCTACTCAGTCCTGATTTCGAAATGAATGCAAGGACCATTAGATCTCTCGCTTCTTTGGCAAAGTTTCGGTTGGATGCTGCTCAGTCAATAGACCGCGATATGAAAGTCATGCGCGAGTCAGTGTCATCCGTTTTTGAGCATATACATGAAAATTTGGAAGGGGTCTTTGGTAAGCTCGTCGGTCTGTGTTACCCATCATATGATCTGCTCTAATTCCGTGCACGCGATTCGCCAGGTAAAATACAGCAACAAAAACTGATCAGGAGTACCTTCAAATCCACTGTGCAACCATGCGCCGCCGCCAGAACCCTCTGGCAACTACTTTTTGGTCGGTACGCAGAGCTTACGACGAGAATAGTGGATGGTGTCGAACTGGGAATGGCGACAGATCGCCATGACGGCATTCCCTCCCTCAACTCGGTACATATGGTGATATTCCGCTGAAACTCTCGCTGATAGCCATCCATCCCCCCCATCGATAGTACGAATCGGGCGTCTGGAAGAATTTAGGCTTATTCCTGGCCAGCACCAGTGACGTTTGCTGTGCCGTCAACCAGATGATCGAAATTCCTCAAGAATGGGTACCTGAAGACAGGGCGGTCGGCACTGTGCCCGAATTCGTGGAGGCTTTGGTTGACTTGTTCGTAGCCGATAGCGAGCAGGTCCGAGAGGCTACAAAGCAGATGGCCGGTGAGATAGCATTGCCACATCTCAATCTGCTCATCAATCAGGTCAAAAGGTTTGTGCTCGTGTGCTTCTCGTGGTTTTTTATGCTGAACTCTTGTATGTCAAGTCTGATGGAGCACAGCTTCACGGACGGACGCGTGGATCGTAGCGACCCCTTTGATTATCTCGTTGCAACAAGTATGGGGACTCTCCGAATACTTATGGAGAGGGATTTCGAGGAAAAGTTCTCCGGAGACCTGGCGCGGAACCCCGATTTTGGCTCTTTGCTATGTCTTCTCGCCGAATATGTCAACGTGTTGCCGTTCGGTCCAATCGCACATCGATGCAAACTCAAACTCGGGCGAATCGTCACCAGAATCGGCAGCAAACTCGCCGCGGAACCACTCAAGCGAGAACGTCTCTTTGCCAACATGCAGAGCTGGACTTCACAAGCTCTGAAAGAAGCTGGCGATCGAAACTTTCGTGATCTCAGCCATATCCAGCAGTGTGAAGACGATGTTATCCTCCTCAATGGCCTGGTGCAACTCAGCGCCGCCATGTCTCAAGACACCATCACCGAAAATCATGCCTACCGCTCTGCCAAAACACTCGGCGACGCCGAATTCTATGGCCGCTTTATTCAACGAATCCACTCTGAAACAGCAGTAAGCAGCACATTGTCGTCCTTCGTCTTGACCTTACTCACTATCCTGCAGGAGCATCTATCAGTCTATGCGTTTAGGATGATGCAGCAAGCGCAAGCCGTCCTCAATAATCTCATCGCCGCCAACGGAAATGACTGCTTGGGCCAATGTCTAGACATGACCATGTCGGCGAACGCTGGCCTGCGCTATCCCTTCTTGCAGGCGATGACGGTGATTCTGAAAGAGAAGACGATGACGAACCTGGCGATCACAAGGCGAAAAAGTGATAGTGTATCCCGGCCATTCACGAAAGTAAGTGCTTGAATCCGCCTCCCGGAAGCTGCCTGACGGTCCCTCCCCCGCGCTGCAGACCCTGATGCGGAGAGATGTGAGCGATATGCACGACATCCCAGACAAACGAAGTGCTGACGAACGACCATCTATAGCACTCGTTAGTGCAGGCCATCGCATCCACGGCAATGCTTCAGGATATCGATATTCTCGCCGCAGTTCTGTATCGAATGTATCAGCGCGAAGGAGGTGTATATTCGTTGCTCTACGGCTTATTAGAACAGGAAGTCCGACTGACAGGTGCGCTTGGCAGTGGTGTTGCGGATTAAAAGCTGATGGTTTGCGGCGTAACAGAAAATCAGTCGCAACTCTTCAGAACCAACTCTATCGTTACCAGAATCATCACCCAGCACGTACGAACATCCGGTTTTGCATACTTCCGCAATCTTCTACTACCGACCGTCGCAGCCGTGGCCGCGATCGATCATGAAACCGAGCAGGAAGATATCACCAGGACTGTTAATGACCTGCTCAGTCGGATCGTCAAGATCGAGGATGTCCCTTCACCCTTAAGACACACCTTTCATCTAGTCTCAACCACGACACTGAGCAAATTTGAAGCAAGTCGACATGCAGTTTCCAGTTTCTTCTTCCTCCGCGTGCTTTGTCCAGCACTGGTCTCGCCGGAACGCTTCGACATCCTTGTAGAAGATGACCGCAGCCGGCTTTTGCTCTTGAAAATGGGCAAGATACTTTTGAACATCGCCAACGTCCAAGCGTTCGGAGCGAAAGACCCACAACTGGCGGTATATAACGGTCTTCTTGAGGCCAAGTATCAAGAGATTGTCGACTTTTTGACCGAACTTGGGGCGTCATGGCCCGAACCTGCCTCCAGGGTAAACTTGCCTGGCGGGATGCTGCTCCGCTCAGACGCAGACGTAGATGAAGAGTTCATGTGAGTGGACTAGCGATATCGTTCGACCCCCTTTTTAAAAGCCGGTTTGCAGAGCATTCTACGTGATCAAACACCTACCGGACATCGTTCAAGTCAATGGAATCGATGTTGTCCATATGCAGTCAATCGCCCGATCGGTTCAGCAAAGACATACCAGAAGAACCAAGATGAATTCCAACGCACAGGCCAGTGCTTACACCGAGTTAGTGCCCTTCCGGGCTTCTGACGGCTGCGGGTTGACGTGTACCACTCCCATAGTTTCATGCAAAGGAGTGAAGGACGTTCTCTGGCGCACGAAAAGATCTTCTTCCGAGGCCATGCTTCGAGCAATGTGAGTCGAGGCCTTCTCTCTGTTTATCAAGCTTACGCTACTGCACACGCTCGCAGGAGAGCCGAGAAGTTTTCTACCTGATCTTGGGATCTAGCCAAGTATCGTTTAATGATGCCTTCCTCTGGCACATTCTCAAAGTAGGCTGAGCCATATTTCAATCCAGTCCCTGGAGCTAATGTCTTTTGTTTAAGACTCTGGAAGGATGTGGGAACTTCGATCTGGTCGTCGATCTGACGAGATCCAATTCTACACAAGCGCCACGAATGACGTTTCTGGAGAAACTCCTGGACTTTTGTCCCCAGATTTTCATCAAGCTCAAGACGATCGTGCTGTTCCAGCCGAATGTCGAATCTCCAAGACTGCTTATGAACGTCTATATGCTGTTCCGAGTACTAGGTAAGCGGGCTGCTCGATCAACGGTCTGGCCCGTCTGACATTCGACGGTATAGGTGTAACGTCCGGCGTTCAGATCATCGCCGCTGCCACTCCGAGCCAGCTCATGAAACACGTACCTATGGCGTCTATGAGACTTTCACGTGATTGTTGTATGTTGTTTGCTCAGTATCTCCGGTTGGCTTGCTAACTATCGGCCCCTAGTGATGGTGTCCGAAGCAGCAAAGGTGACACAAGAGGAAATCTCGTTTGAGGTGCATGATGGCAGGCAACTTCCTGTCACGGTCGCTTTCAAGAATGATATCTTGGTAATACAGACGACTACAAAACAGGAACTGTTACCTTTCGACGGTATATCCAGCGAGCTAGTCGCCGTGTACAACGTCGGTGAGATAAGCGACGATGTCCTGTCCAGGCTTCGTGGACAAGGTGAACCACTCTGAAGTTCCACTGTACTCGCCCTCTGATATCACTTTCAACTAGGGTCGAAGGCAGTCATGCAGCAATCGAAGGAAATCAGAAAGAATGGTTTGACCGGATTTAGGCGCAAACACGAATTACGGGAAAATAAAGGGCAATCAACAATCGCTGTCGCGGTTCTCGCCAGTGCCTTGTTCAATCTCGTAGCGACAAGATCGACAAAGACTCAGAGAGCCGCGGTAGATCTCCTTCGCGCCGGAGAAAACTGCTTCAAGTTCGGGCTCGGTGACGATACTCCTAAATACGAAGGTGTGTGCGCGTCCGAAATGAGTGACGATCATCTGATAATGTTATTCTCGCGCAGATGTACAAACCTTCTCATCATCCGTCGCGACCGCTAGTAAAATGGGTAGCCGGTTAATCAAGCTAGTGCCTCATCTCTGCCTGGGCATGAGTTCGGAATTCCTGAAGGCTCTCGGTCATATCGACGGAGAACACCGTCTCTCATTGATTTCACTCAGCACACCTTGGTTTGGGCAATGTGTGGAAGTCGTGCAGCCTTTCAGTCCGACATACGTAGCCAACATGGCCAGTATGCGCGAACTGGTCAGATCTCTGATCGAACTGACAATCAGTCAAGAAGAGGTCAGTCTGAATCATATCCAGCAAACACAGAGTCTAACGCTGGAACGCTTAATCAGCACTGGTCCGCCTGGCTGGAGCCTCTATGGCGAGCGCTTTCTCATGCCCCCGACGACGTCATGGACGTGATCCTTGGCGAAATTCTTTCTGTCGTGCAAGGATCCTCAATGGAGAAAAACGCCTGGCAAGGATTGCAAGCCGCATTGAGATCGTTCTCAGCGAATGGCTTGATAGTGAAACTGGCCTCCCGTCTGCGCAAGGTGAGTTGAACGCGGCTCGAGGAAGCAAGCCACTACTGACTTGCTGGTGTGTCCTTGTTGGCTAAAGAAAATCGCTGCCACCTACACCAACACGTGTCCGGTCCTGACGGGTTCAGCCGCTTGGCCAGAAATCTCCTGCCTCCTGCAAGCGACCTTCCTGCGGATCTCTGCTTCCATTCCGCAGAGCGATCTCTTTGTTGCCCTTCCAGACATCACTTATGCGCTTATCATGACGGCCGGTGTCGGAAGTGAAAAGGTCCGGACTTGCGCTCACTCGCTCACATGTCGGGTCATCGAGCTCTGCGTCGAAGAGAACCCAGACATTACCAGCGATCTGACATTGGAAGTGCAATCCGAGGCCATTCTCGGCTGTTACGGGCTCGTCCCATTAAAAATCCCGGATACGGCCTATGTGACGGTCGCCAAGACGGAGAAGCTGTGTTCATTCCTGCTGAGCGTCCTCACCCACTCGGCCCCTTCACTAGGTATGTTGCAGTCCCGCTGTATCTTGCGCTACTAAAGTGTTCTGTATTATAGATTTGCAGAATGTTTGGTTAGCCAGACTTCAGAGCCTATGGGCGTCAAATTCCTTCCAATACAATCCAGCGGTACAACAACGCGCATTGGTGGCCTTGGGCACTCTTATCAGTGGTGCCCGGCCAGGAGAAGTCGAGGACGACTTTATGGTAAGTCTATAGCAAAGACATTGGGACCCTGGCGCGGTTTAAGATCTGCTTCCAGTACCAACTCCTGGTCGCTATACACAACGCTCTCGCCCAGCCTGTTTCACCGGTGTCGGATATGCTGCTCATCAGCATGTTGCGCTGCTTGACACAAATCATAACTGGTGTCTCGCTCGAAAGCCGATATGGCGGAGCCTCCACATTCTGGCTGGGACTTGGAATCCTCCAGACCGGTCGCATCCCGCTGATCTCGGCAGCCATAGATCTACTCGTCGCAGCTCTGAAACAGGCGGAAGGGCTGGGACTCGCGGAAGCCGGAATCCAACAACTCTTCCTGGTGCACCGACCGAGAGACGTGGCAGTAATGAAACTTGACGCCTACACCGGGGTTGATTTCGACACTGAGATCACCTTTACGTTCTCTGTCGCGGCATTGGCTTATCGTGGGATGCGACTGGAAGCCACAAGGGTCGCAACCAAGGAGGTATTCGGCCTCTTGATGGCTCCCGGATTGAAGAATAGGAAAGCGCAACTAGGTTTCGTCCCGCCGCAATGCTTGGCGTATTTCCTTTGTCGATACTCCGTCAAGAACAATAATGCGGAGCGCCGATACCTGGTCGATCTGACGTGCGGTAAAGGAACGTTTGATCGCATGGAAAATCATGCCAATGTCTTTTCGCTGTTGGATATCCCCGACTCGCCGACTGCAATCATGGTCATCGCTTTGCTGTTTGGCATGTTGCGCGCCGCGGAGCTCGAACACGAGAGAATCATGCTCTTGACCACTCTAGCGGAAGCTGCCCGTCAGCTACCCGATATTATGGCCATCTGGTACGTCCAACCTTTCCGCTCCTGGGTTTACGCGCTTACGATGCTCGATTCAGGCAAACACATGCACACACGGAACTCGTCAATTACTTGATTCAGAGTTCCAACCCGCAAATTTTCCTGGCTGTCAACTCGATCCTGATGGTTATCGGCAATTCATCAACACGGGACGTTTCCCCGGACAATGCATCGCGGGTCTCGCACGAGACGAGAACATCCGTAGACTCCAACCTAGACTCGATAGCGACACTGAAGGATCTAAAGATGTCTTGCTTGCAATACATGGGCGCATTTAAATTTGACATTGACAAGTAAGTTTCCAGGTGGCAAGGCCGTGTCCACAAGCGCTTACCCGGACGCCTGCCTCCCCCAGAATGGCAAATATCAGTGTGCTCGTGTCGCAGTTGATCGCGCCTTAACCTTTTTCGTCTGTTCGATGGGAATACATGCAATGATGTTAAGAGGTCTCTGCAGGGCTTCATGCCATGTAGCGGGTCAGCAAATAACAATGATGGGTGTCGGTTGACGTATATAATCAGGCTTCCTCGTGCGTTTCTCGTTGTATTAGGATATTCCCATGTTTACACAAGGCAATTTACTCTGTTCAGGAATTGCGACGACTCGTGTGTTGTCGCTTGGAGCAGTTCGTCTGGGCGACCAGATAGATGGTATCGAGCGCATATCAGACCTGCATGCCTGTGAGCCAAGATAGCTGTCAAAGTCTCAGCTTTACTGAATTCCGCGCTGATTAAGAGTATAATTTAAGGACTGACCGATCGTCTGGCGTTTCAGCTGGCGTTGCCTTCCGAAATTATTTCCCTGCGATCGGACAGGAAAGGTGGGTGCATGTCTACTTCATCCGTTGTCCTGATCTGGATATACAATCGACATTTGCGCAGTTTTCGTGTGGCACATCATTCGACATCCTCGGTTTCGCCATGTCAAGCTCCGTCTCTTATTCGCGCAATGTGGCTAGACTCGCCTTCCGGCGAACAGGGACTCCGCTCATCGTCCAGATTGGCGCCCGACACCATTCCAGCAACCCATTATCAAAGCCGTCAGGCCCCGAGATCCCAAGTACACCAAATGAAAAGACTACCCATTTCGGCTTTAAAGAAGTCCCAGAATCGTTGAAAGAATCCCTCGTCGGATCAGTGTTCACCTCAGTCTCGCCAAAATACGATGTCTTGAATGACTCGATGTCTCTCGGCATACACCGACTATGGAAGGATTCGTTTGTCTCATCACTCCTACCAAAGCTACCTCCTTCAATGCATTCGCCCGATGGCAACAAGGAGTGGGAACCCAGCTTCAAGTGTCTTGATGTTGCAGGTGGCACTGGTGACATCGCCCTACGGATCCTGGATCGAGCAAGGGAAAAGTACGGTAACAGGGATGTGCAGGTAGAGATCGTGGATCTCAACGAGGGGATGCTGCACGAGGGTGTTAAGCGGGTCGCGAACACTATGTATTACAACAGTAAGTCTTTGCATTTCCGTATTACTGCGAGTTATCGACGCCGCCGGTCTTTAGCTCCGCAAATCAAATTCACCCACGGCAATGCCCAATCTCTGCCGTCACATATCGCCGACAACTCCATCGATCTGTATACTATTGCTTTCGGAATTCGAAACTGCACTTCGCTGCCAGCGGTCCTCAGTGAAGCATACAGGGTGCTGAAACCGGGAGGACGATTGGGTGTGCTCGAGTTTGGCAAAGTGTCCAACCCACTGTTCCGGGAGTGAGTGCGCGTGGCTGCGAACTCATCTGTCCATGTTCTGATCGCGATTGCAGGGTCTACCGACAATGGTCCTTCTCCGTCATTCCTCTGATGGGTCAGATCCTGGCTGGCGACCGCGACTCGTATCAGTATCTCGTCGAGTCTATCGAGAAGTTCCCCAGTCAGGCTGAATTTGCCAAGCTGTGAGTCCGAAATCACTTTCGCATTGTCGTGTGCTGACTTCGTGTGATGCTGCAACAGCGTACAAGAAGCAGGCTTCCAGACTGGAGAGTTGAGGGAAGGCGCCGCCTGGACAGATTACACCAACGGCATCTGTACGTTTTGGAGGGGAGTCAAAGCCTAAGCGGCAGAGACACCCACTGCGATCTCGTCCATCGCCCTGTACATCCGACACAACATTCTAGTCTACCAGCATTGTACTCATCAAATATGTCTACCGGACTGCTACTTGATTTGACTAGCTACAAGCTCGAGTATCTCTGCTGTAGTCTTTCCTACGTTCTTGACGTCCTTGGCAATGACTGGCCACAGTTCACCGTGATGTGGTTCTGCGGCAACGCATTTAGCTATCAGATCGTCCTGTCTTTGCTACAAGCGGACGAGAACATTAGCGAGAAAATACCTTCGATTCTGAACGGAAGACTGACCTTTTCTCCGTGTTGCTTCTCAAATTTATACCACCACGCCCAGAGATCTCCGTTATCAGGGTCCGCGTTTGCCGCTCGACTCAGCCATAACCTGGTCTTCTCAATCTTTCGCTCATTCCAGAACAATCTTCCGACGGCGTTGATGACAAGTGGGTGCTCGTTGGATTTCTTGATTGCATCGACGGAACGTCCTTTGCGCTGCTGCGCGGCTTCCATCCAGATAGCCATGCTCCACAGCAAACCCGAACTCGGACAATCTTGTTGGGCTGCAAAATAATAGACAGTCAGCTCTCGTCTCTGTGAGATAAACGGGTGACCGACCTCGGGCAAGCATAGCCTTTGCCTGTGATGCACCTCCCGCCCGCTCTTCCACCTTGACGGATTCTGCCCACAGTTTCTCGTTCTTGGGATTCTGCATTCGAGCTTTTTCCAGCAGAGCACGGGCTTTGATAGTGATACCTGCCTTCTCCTCCAAGCGCGTTGAAAGCAGCCACAATGGTACGGACTTGGGACACGCCTTGACTCCTTTGGCATACGTTTCTCGTGCCAGTGGAATCTCGGAGCGATCCTCGTGTATTTGACCCTTGATCATATACATTTTGTCGAACGTCGGGAACTTTTTGATAGCTTCTTCCAGTGTCTGTAACGCTTCATCGAGTTTGCCGATTTGTCGTTCGAGCATTGCCGACTTCATCCAGATCTGTGAAGGTATCACTCAGACAAGGTCTCGAAATGCAGGAGGAAATAACGACTCACTCGATCTGTGTTTGCCTCTTTCCTAGCCTTGGCCAACAATTGCATTGCGGCCTCCGTCTGACCCGTTTCTGAAGCAAGCTTGGCAGCTGCAAGCCAGATAGACTCGCTGTCGGGATTCTTTTCGAATGCCTCCGTGAGGATATTCTTGGCACTTGCGATATCGCCAGACAACCACTTTTCCTTGGCCGCCATGAGCCACAGAACTTCGGCTCGCGGGCAATACTGCACGGCTTTCGCCAGTAGTTCCTGAAGAGCCTCCCTGCGTAGCATGATGTCAACGGAAGCTCCCAAGAATTTGATTTCGAATGCTTACGATGTGCCATGCTGCTTCTCGAAATCTGCCGCTGCTCTCCAAACGGCCTTTTTCGTTGGAAAGACCTTGATGATATACGCATAGATTCCCCGCGCGCACTCGATAAAGTTGCGCTTCGCTGCCGATTCGGCATCGTCCAGCCATGTATCCAGACGATCTTCCTCCTCGATGTCGAGATGGAGCGTCGCCTTGAGGATCGCTTGCGCCGTAATCGGAGATCCCTCGGTCTCGCAACGCTCGGCCTCTTTCATCCATTGTTCTCGCGACATGATGACCTGGTGCTTTGCCAGGTTTGCGACAGCATTAGCAATAAGCTTGTCAACGACTGCCGCCTGACCGTCCTGCTCCCGAAGTCGAGCGCCTGCTATCCAGATCTCATGACTGGTCGGAATCATCTTGTGTGCCTTGTTGAGCACTTTCTGAGCTTCGATGGGCGTCTCCAATCGCGCGAGGGTCAACCACAACTCGACCGATTGAGGTACGACTTCGACCGCGCGCTGCAACAGGATACGAGCGTCTTCGGGGTCATCTTCGAGATTTACCACCTCTTTCCAGAGCTTGACCGAATTTGGAATGTATTCCAGGGCTAAAGAAGAGTTTAGTTGCAGAATCACGATTGATATGAATGAGCCTACCTTTACGCAACACCCGTTTCTTGGCTTTGACGTCTGTCTCCAGCGATGCAGCCTTCATCCATATCTTGACGGACTGGGGAATGTGCTGAACCGCCTTTGCAAGAATGACCTTGGCATTCTCCGGCGTGTTCAATTCCGCCGCATGGAACCAGACGTCTTCGTTCTTTGGACACTGTTCGCATCCCTGGGCGATAATTCTCCTAGCGGCCACCATCTTCTTCGCGTGCACTTCGAGCGAGGCCGCAGCGATCCATCCGGGCCCGTGCTTGGGATTTGTCTTGATAACGGAATCGAGAAGCTGTCGTGCTCGCTTGATATCACCGATCTGCGCGTCGCTGTGCATGATCTGGCTGTTTAGTGCCGTCATATAGCCCTTGGGATCTATTGAAGTCGAGGTTCCGCTAGCAGCGTCTTTCGAAAGTTGGTCGAGTTGCAGTGACAAGACCCGATCTCTGGCTTGTCCAATCCCGACGAGATCGGTCTCCGCACCGCCGTTCGCGGGCGTCTCATACCCGCCATTCATCTGCTGCTCATCCAGTTCACCCATGACCTTGTTCTGCCCCGACGCCCCGGCCAAGATCGTATCACTGACCGCATAACTCTTCCCAGACCCATTCTCCGCCAACCGCAGGTTCTGTTTCCGCCTCTTTCGTGTCAGATCACCCACTTCCGGTAGATTCTCCCACTCGGCGTCAGAGACAGCGGTCAGACCACGCTTGAGATCCGCGAATCTGGCATCGAGCTTGGGATTCAGTGCCCGTTCCTTGGCGAGCTGTTCCGCCTCGACAGCTTCTCGTCGGGCTTTCCGACGTTCGTCCATCCGCGCATCGACAGATTCCCAGATGGCGTCTGCCTCGGCGTCATCGGCTTCGTAGACGGTTCCGGCGAAGAGGTTGGATTCGTCGTCGGGATCACGGAAGGCCTCTTCCTCTTCCGGTGCTTCGCCACGCTTCTCTCGTGCTTCCCTGATTCGGCAAGGAAAGCGTCAGCAAGCAGACCCCACGGTTTCTCTGGGAACAGAGGTGCTCACGCAATGGCTTCTGCCGTTGGCCCTTCTCGAGCAGGACCGATATCAGATCGGGTTGTAAACCCGGAGGCACTGTAAAAGCGATATATCAGCTTCGCGAGACAAGCACAAACTGGAGTGACACCCACCCTCGACCTAGACCAGCGACGTATGACGCCGGCGCCGTCATCTAAGAGAAAGGTATCGTTGCATCAGAAATGAATCATGGCGACAGGATATGTCCTGCGAACATTACTTACTTGCAAGAACGCATATCGATCATCCTTTGGTAATGCTGCCATCTTGCCTTCGAGCCTACAGGGAAAGCCCAAGATGGTGGCGGTTTGGCGTGATGAAAGGCGTTTCTTTGATGCTGGATTCGCTTCTGAGGTTTCCTCGATATAGTTACGGTGGGACTTGTACGAGGCTGAAGCTCAGCTTGGATCTTGATGTAGGTTGAGGGAAGCGGTCGAGCAATCTTGAAGCCTCCAGCAAGAACTGGTAAGCTGAAGATATCCAGTCGACCTGTTTGCGGTGTTTTGTTTACGAAGTGCCGAGCCCGTTGCAAGCTGATCTTCAGGACCTCCTGGCACTCGCTCCTTTTTCGATGTTATTCTCGAGCCTGATGCAATCCTCCTGTAGCCGACAGATGGGTTGGGAATGTAAGCAAGTCAGACGAGGCGCCTACGTTGCAAAACATGAACAAACGGGATTACTGAAACCCTCGAGGATGTGATCGAGAGCAGCCAACCTGTAGTGCGACCAACTCTGGTCCAGGCGCTTGGTCCAGCTATGATGGCATCATCACCCCCTGTTCGACATGCATGATAGCCACATCGGTACTCCAACGAGGTTTCTTTTCTCTGAGCCTGCATAGATAGCCGGACACGTCGAAACATCATGGTAAGGGCAGAAGCTGTACAATTCTGCGGACAAAAACTGACTATCGATCTTTGTCTCGCTGCGGTTCCTGCCGAATTCCAGTCAACGCAACAGTCGCAAGGTATTCAGACGCTGTTGGAAGCGGAGAAGGAAGCAGCCAAGGTGGTCCAAAAGGCTCGCCAGTGTACGTCTTTGATCGTCACTCATCACATTCCGAGATGTCCATCGTCTCATCGGGATTGTGCACTGTCTTCAGACCGAGTTCAGAAGCTAAAGGACGCAAGATCCGAGGCCGCCAAGGAGATCGAGGCTTACAAGGTTCAGAAGCAGAAGGAGTACGAGGCATACGAATCTGAGGTATGTTCTCTCTAGCTCCCGCAACAACCCCGGTGACTGATCGACATATCCTATATCGATCTCATCGTGCAGCACAAGAGCCAAACATCGTCCAACCAGCACTCGATCGATGAATCCACGAACAAGCAGCTCGAAGAGATCAAACGCGACGTCGAGAAGAACCGGGAGAATGTGATTGAGAAGATTCTTGAGCGGGTCACCAAGACGGATCCGGCGCTGCACAAGAATTTGCGAAAGATTGAGGCATAGGGGAAGGCACGGGGTCGGGTTGAAAAGATGTTGTGCCTGGACTTGCTCAATGATTGTACAACCGCGCTCGGCATACACTGACGTTGTAATTCTCCTGTCGTTTTCGATGGATGCTTCCTAGATGCTTTGACCCGTGCGGTGTTGAGCGATACCTCAACGTCGATCTCGTCACTTTGTCCCCCGAGTCTTCGCAGTCTGTCTAAATCCACCTGCTTCATCTTCTTTACAACCTTTTCTAGAAGTCCACAACGACAAGCCAGTAATCTCCTAAACCAGCCTATGAGCCTCGATGTTCCGCAGCTGTCAAGAGAGCCGCTAGACCGCTATGCGGATGATGCGCAGCCGCTTTGGCAGGCGGACCCAACTCTTCGGCATAAGGCCGACGAATGGGACCGCCCGACAAACGACGCTTCTTGTGTGCGTGCGGATCACCGTCCTCTCCGTCCCTTGCGTAAGTGCTCCTTCCTTGTGCCATACGATCGTCACCCGTGTAGCCTTCGTAGCTGGCTCGATGGACCAGGGGATACGGCGCGCCGTCTGATTGGCTGAAGCGAGAATCATACCTCGATGACTGGGCCTCGGCTTCCGCCTGCCCTCTGCTGTGATCATGCCTCGGAGGCGGTGGCGGAATTGATTGATTCGATAACATGCTTGGTGGTACGTTCCCCCCCGGCCGATGGACTGCCGTACTCTGTCGGCGGAGTCCCCATGAGTGAGCGAGGTCCGCCCACCATTGTTCGAGGCGCATCTCGTTGCGCTGCGTAGCCAGACTCGGTGGTCGACCGGAAGGAAGAGTCCCGGCTGTATGCGCCGCCCACGTAGAGACAATATCGAGGATGACGAAAGCTGTCGCATGTACAGAAGACAGTTAGATTCAAGCACCCATTCATATGACATACGCGTACCTTCGGGTGACTGTCGCCCAACATCTCCCATGGTGTCTATCACTACCGTCATGTTGTCCACCGCTTGAGACTGCCTATTTGCCGTTATCGAATGATCAATGTCTCCAGCAATAGCCGCAATCGACTGGAGATAGAATTGCGACGACTCGGCAATGGAATGCATCAAGGCAAAGCAGAAACCGCATGACGCGATAGTGGGTATGGTGGACCCAAGCTTCTTGACGTTGATTACGAAATTGCGGTCGTTAAATTGAAGATGTTCAGGCAGACAAGAAGCCCAAGACTGTTTTGAACGACGTCAGCTTTGACTGAGTTGCTAAAGGGCGACAATTACCCGAAGTTCAGCCTCCAAGGCTGCAGCACGTTTAGAAGTGTGGACTCGGTCGTGCGATGCCTGTCCGAAGAGAGCCATGATTTTGTAGAGTATTGATGCCTGAATCAGAGGCGCAACGCGTCAGCCTTGATGACGCGCCGGCTGCTGCAGTACTAACCGAACGAATCAGATGTCCAAATTCACTCATATCGGCGTTATATATCACCGCGCCGGGCAAATTCAAAGCATCCACCCCAAATGCCAAGTCTCGAGTTTCTGAAGGCGACCTACAACCTCCATGCCGAGAGAACTCTGCTTCGTTGGTCGGCAGCGCGATGTTACTCATCTGATAATCGAGCAACTGTCGCGGACGAATGTGTATACCGGAGGAGACGTCCGCCAGGTACAGCATCCACAAGGTACGTTCCGTACATCGTCTCAGAGTGATGGCGTCTGGATGCGTTTCATTTATGGTTTGCGAAGCCGAGATGCTGAGATTCTGCCTGAGCAGATCAATTGCGTTGTCTGGGGATATGACGGATGATGAGTTTGAAGTACGCGTACGATACTAGATCAGACTGACCGAAGTATTGCGCAGCATCCGCCATCTTCGTCATGGCCTTCTCGTAGAATCCGCAAAGTGCCATGGCCATTGCCATCTCCAGATCTTCCCATGTTGGCAGGCTATTGGAGGACCAGGAAGCACGCCGCATCGCTGCACTCTTCTGCTTCAACCACGAATCAATCGCTTGTTTGGCTTCGTGCACAAAAACCTCTCCGGCGAGGAACAGCGGAAGGTCGAGCTCTGCCGGCGTTGCATGTTCCGCTACAAGGGCATCGTGCAATGTAACAGGATCGATGAACCGGATGGCCAAAGCGTACATCATATTCAGTAATGCCGACGGGACTAAATTGAGGTAACGCCGGTACTGAAACGTCGGTTGATGGAACATGAGCTGATAGGGATGTAGTCGAGCGAAAAAGGCATGAACGAGTTCCTCCACAAACGCCGCCTGTCGTTCCGCTGCGCGTAATTTCGCATTCGGAGGCAATTTGTCGGGTTGCGAGGTGCGGTCCACCACCTGGAGGAGACTTGATCTCGGCTGTGAGGTATACGAAAATGAGGGCCGCGAAAAGCGCCGCGCTGATCCCGCATGTAAATGGGATGGGCCGGCGAATGTGTCCGAAGTACCATCCACCATCGAGTCTGGTCGGTGCAGATCAGGATGTCGGCTGGCGAAGTCTGGCGGCGGAATGGCATCAATATGGATAGGTGGAACAGGTAGGGCATGCGGAGCGGGTCGCTCGGAATACACCGAGCTCATGGTTCCTTGACTCATACGGCGGAGATCGCGCGACCGAGTGTCGCTGTGCCCGCCAAATGATCCGGGCGGCAATGGTCTCTTGAAAGTGTCGGCGTCTATTGGCTTGAGAGATCGCTCACTTCTCGGAGTGACGAAACCCGCTATGGATCCCCGTTCGGTCTGCCTATGGGAGACAGACTGGACCTCCGATGCCTCCATATCGAATCCGACCGCACCCGAAGCGCCCGACACGGATCCTTCTCTCGTCTTCGGCGGCGGAATGACTTCTCCCTTGGAGTTGAGATAGACGCATTGCCTCGAAGAGAATTCGCAGTTGCTGCACGGAGCAAAGCCGTCACAGCGTCGTTTGTTCTTATGACACGCCGAGCACGCTTTGGCCAGCCGTTTCCGCTTCTTGCCCTTGGACGTCAATTCGAGACTGGTAGCGGCGTGAGACAATGCAACCGACGAGCTCGTTTGGCTGAATGAGACAGATTGATTATTGGAAGTCGTCCGCTTGAGGTCGGGAGGATCGGCCGGAAACGTATAACTCGGCGATGGCACCTTGTTATGGGGCGGGTCAAGATTGCGAAGACCGTCCGGTCGGTGAATACTGTCTCCCGCTGGATCCGAAGCATCATTCGTACCCTCCTTGCGTTGCCCCGCTGACGGCTGCGACTTCCCGTGCTCCTGGATTGCAGATTCCCAAACTACGCAGGCGGATGAAAGATTTGAGAGATACGGTCGGGCAGCGGAAGCGGCGCCTTGATGCCGTGATCCAGATGGCTCCCCTGATGGCCTTGGTGATAACGCTGAATGTCTCGTATTGGGTTCGTGGGGTGATCTTGCAGCACCTCTTCTGCCATCCGTAATCACAGCGGGATCAAGATCAGAAGGCGATACGGATTGACGTCTATTCAGAGCTTGATAGCGAGCATGTCGCTCCCGGCCGTCTTGATTGTGACGCGGAGAGAACGATCTCGACCTGTTCCTGGGCGTGAGTGACTTGCTACCGCTTGTTGATCCAGCGATATAGCCCTTTTCCGCAGGACTGTCTTCTTGGCCATTCATCCTGGATATGTGCTGTTGTTGTGATGCTACGACGCCAGGAAATTGTCGCAATGCCGCTTGCGGAGGGATGCACCGTTGATGTGATGGTAATGCTCGAGTCGAAGAGCAGAGGTCGATTCCGACTCAAGGGTCGATGTAACGTGATGCCGAAACCAAGTCGTGTCTTGTTATTTCAATAACGTCGGGCTGGAGAAACTGAAAGAGCGAGACGTCAAAGGTCACAGGACCGGTCATTTTAGCACAACCGGGAGTCGTCATATCATGCTTGCCTTACCAGTCGTGCCCCGCAACGTCGTCTCTGTAATGTTCCCTTGAGCCTGTCCTCCGAGCAGCTAAGATTGTCGTCTAGGCGGGCGAGCAGCAAGTGGTCGGATGCGGATCTGATGGAATGTCCTCTATTCCGGGATTCCAGCTGGCGAGGGATGCGAGATCTCTGGATGTATAGATTCGCGCTGCTGTGGCGAGCTGAACCCTCAGGTAACCGCTGCAGACAATGGTCTTTCAGAACGACAAATAGACCTCAAAGCACTTGGCGCCGAAGATCCCTCTCGAGATACTGATCGACGAATGCCGCATGCACCGGAAAAATCAGCTTAGAAGTTGCTTTGAAAGCGCGATAGCACGATGGCATGCCGGCGGCGGGGCAACCTGCAAGTGCCGGACCGGGGAAAATGCCCCTGCCGAGAAAGCGTGCGCAATTGCCTGCGGCACGCGGTACAAGCGGACATATGATCAGGCAGCTGATGCCGTCGAGAATTCCGTCCAAGCCAAGTCACGAGAACGCTTGAGATAGCTCTTGAGATGGGCAGAAGTCCTCATCGAATGGACGGGGAAGTTGATTCCAGGATGAAGTAAGAATTCATCCCTCAGGCTTTGGTGGTCGTGTTGGCTACGGATGTCATGTGGGGACGCTACCCGGAGCCCTTTGCCCCGAGCAACTCTCCAGCGCTAGAACGGCTTTGAAATCGCGGGGCATTCAAGGTGTGAGCTGTGATTCATTTCTACCTGGCGCGCAATCCTTCAGCTTCTCCTAGGTAATTCGTTCATCATACCAAATGCATCAGATCAGAAGATCAGTTCACGCATCCACAATTCGTCTACCTGCAGGAGGACGGACGGCCGCCTCGAGTAAACATGGGCAACGTCACTGATGCCAGGCGCGCCGCTGATGGCTACCATTCTGCGCATCGTTGCATCGAAGTAGCTAGACTCCGGCTACTGAAACGGCGCGCGTGATGTAGGCTTGACCTTCCGACGGCTCGTGCGACCTGTCGTCTGGCGTAGCTTTCCTAAGAAGGCATGGTTCTCTCACGTGCTTGAATTGTCATCTGCATACGCGCTCAGCCAGAAGGGCAGCCTTGCCCGGGTATACCAATGACCCTGATGCTCATCCGTTGCAATCTGATATCCGCCGTGGCATTCTTCTCGAGTAAAACATCAACTGTCCCACTCAGAGGGTAGGACTTGATACACCCGCACGATACGCGGCTCACTCCCTTCTCAAAGGCTACACTGGAACAACGCATCGGTCCGGTGGGGCCCTCCAACGAGCGAAGACGGGGCGACGTGGATCATTCTTGCGTCGCGAGGGCGGCATCCGCTTCATCTTCGGATATTCGTCCCAGTCTCGGAGTCGCCTCTTCAACATCTGGACCCGCGACTGTTAGGACCTGTATTCTCGATAAGTATCGTCACTCACGCTTCCAGAAGTCGGTGTGCTTGAAGTCTGGATCCTTGACGAACTGCTCGAGGTCTCGAATATAGCTGCCGAATAGGGCGCGTTGGAACGGGTCGGCTCGTCGAGCTGAGGAAACAACTTACCGGTTGTACTCATTGGTCATCTCGTACTGATAGGAAGTCAGTGTCTGCGTCAACCCGCAGATCTTAGCGCAGTCAAACTCACAAGCATCGCTTGCTTTCTCATGACCTGGAGGCATTCCAAAGCCTTCTTGAATCCCGAGGTAGAGAACGAGTTTGCCAGGTTCTCCTTGACGACCTCGCCCAGGTCCTCCACCTTGAACGTCTCGTCAATTCTAGGTAACGCAATTGCGTAAGCTTGGAACGTACCGCCTTTTCCATGAGTTCGTTCCCACTGCTCTCAAACACGACTCGGGTGAAGTCGCCTATCGGGTCTTGATTTCCAATGACTCTGTTGTTCAATCCCGACGTAGCTTGCCGCTTGACTGAAGACGCATCGTCCCCATCTCTTCCCGATGGCTTGACGTTCACGCCGTTAGTATCCTCCTCTTTAACGCGCGTCGGCGAAGTCGATCCCTTGGCAAAGAGAGCATCGATATCCAGACTGAACAGGAGGGGTCAGCGATGCAAAACTTGCGGCGTGACACTTACTCATCACGGGCATCTGTCGCGCTGGCTTTCCGCTCAAACTTCTTCTTCGGAGGGTGCGCCGCCTTGATGTTCAGCGCCTCAGCCAGCTTCTTGACTGTGTCCCGCGACTTCTCGATAATCTCTGCTGGAGGGTTAACGTACTTGACGAGTTTGGGATGTGGTGGCGGTACTGGATCCGAGTTGAGATCAGTTGTTATGGCCAGATGGTAGATCGCTTCGCGGAGTCGATGTATCGCGGGATTGTAGGAATCGGAGCAGTCATACCACGGACTGAATTTGAAAAGTCAGTCTGTCGAGATCTACTCGATCCGAAGCTGATCGAACGCACCCGGTCTCAGAATTACCTAAAGGATCCAAGTCCATTTCGTCTACCAGATCACTCATCAAGCTGATTTGCTCCTCGGTTGCCAGGAGTGGATGGTCTTCAATCGGCTTTCCGGATTTGCTTTTCAGCTGTTTCAAGGAAGGGAAGAAGAAGTTTCTCTCGTCCTCTGCAAAGGGAAGCTTTCACGAATAGGAGAACATCAGCGAATGCTTCGCCTTCGCTTAGCCTGTCATACCTGAACCCAATGCAGGCACTCGATACGTCCCTCTTCGTTGTCAAAGTAGACCGGCTTGGCAAACCCGAGTCTGGGATTGCCGCCATCCCTGTTGACATATCTGAAAACTCCGAGAGCGCCCATCGATTCCATAGCTTGAACGACGGCAGAGATGATAATCTGCGATTTGTTGTCGTCCGGATCCGGCCAGATGTACAGCACTTCTCCCATTTCATGGTGACGTTTAAGCTGACCACAGAACTGTAAGCGATCGAAGGTCTTTCGACTCGCGCGACATTTACCCCTGTTTCCTTGATGAAGCCCAACACTTCGATTCCGCTCTTTGTTGGCATCGTCTCAAAGTCCTCTTCATTCAGCGGAACCCATGTACTTCCAAATCGATACGCTTTCGTGCAGCTTTCGATATCTACCTCCATCTCCTCGTACTCCCCTTCGTCCTCGTCCGCATCTTCAATTCGATGCTCTCCTCCGCTGCCATCTTCCATTTCGACATCCTGATCCTGTTCATTCTTCTTCTGAACAACGAAATACTTGGTAAAAGCAGAGACATCCGCCTCGATACCCGCTATACCACTCGTCCCTGCAGCCGTAGACGGTCCTGATGCTAGCAACTGGCTATTGAATTGCGAAGCGCGCGGTGCTTGGCTCTGACTGGCGGTGATACTCTCGGACAATATCTTCGGTCTGGCCACTTGCGATGCAATCACTTTCTTCAAGCTCTGTGGCCGGGCAAGAGACGTAGCTTTGCTGTACCGGACCGGCACCTCGATCGCTTGATCCGGGCTGTCGGACTTCTCGCCTATACGGAATACACTCTTGCTGAGCATCGATTTCGGTCCGTCGAGAATCGGGCCACGAGCGGTGGACAAGGCGTCCATGAGGCTTCCGACTGAAGGACGAAGATGGGCGTCCTCGGAAGGAATCGTTTCGAACAGATTATCGCAGAACTTGCGCCAGAATCGTTCTACTTTGGGCTATGATTGCTGACCGTGAGCAGTGGATTCGGGCAAGACCGCATAAAACGTACCAGTTGTGCAAACTCGTCATCGAGAATCTTGTCGGTCGGCCGGGGATCAAAGCCGAGACCTCTATCCGCAGAACAGTCAATACCAAAAGGTCAAAGTGGAGCCTTGCTGCATACATGACCCGCAAACCGACGCCCCTCTTCGCCAGTTGACCCAAAACGACTTCCCACCCTACTTGCTTGACCTTTGCTTGAGCTGAACGAGGCAAGGTCGGATCAGGGTCGAAAATTCCCGCGTCGGCCGTTATTCCGCCTACCGTGGGTCAATATGACGGCCTCTCGCTTCCAATTTTTGGAAGCTCGAGTGGTGTTGAGGTGTTGCTCTAGGATTTTGTCGAGTACTATCAAGGCAGCCATGGCTGATCGAGGGGCGATAGCGTGAGCGAGACACAATCCAAACTACCACTAGCTCATGGGGGACTTACGATTACCATTGAATTCACCCGGCCGTATAGATTGAACCACTCCGAGCATCTGTGGTCGCGCCTGTTGCGGCGGGAAGATTGATGCAACACCGACATAATCTTGAGGATCATGCGCACGTGCCTCGGGTTTGTCGTGTTCTGTTTTGGCAAAGAATGGATTGTCCGTCGCTAAAGGATGTTTCAGCGTGTTCTGTGGGTAGCATTGCCGTGTAGACTTACTTCCACCAAACGTGAGTACTCCAGTATGCTCGGTTTTGCGACCGGATTGGACCTGGTGGAATTATGCCGTCAGAACCGTTCTAGCAAGTCCCTCATAGCGTACCTTGGGCGAAATCTTCCGACACACGTATTCCTTTGCGAGATCGAGCTTGCTGACGGTCCTTCCTGTTTCCTTGTCGAACACTTCCTCCGACATGGCTGGACCGACGTCCAGGAGGAATACGACATTGCTGTACGCCATTCTAGGGGTTGTTCAGCGCGATGAGAAGCAGTCGGCCTCTGGAGGACTCTCCCCTGACCCGATGCTATGGCCCAATTCCCCGAGTTGATGTCGGCTGGAGGACGGATAGGAGGTCACAGTGCAATAGGATTGTGAAGCAAATGCACGAGTGACCGAGGTTGCACAAAGTAAACAATGCGAATACTATGGCCTTTTCGATCGGGCATGACGAAGACTTGTGCTGGATTGCGCATCCTTCTGATCCTCTCTTAACCTTCTTAACATTGCAGTAAAAGTGTTTTGCATTCAGCTTCCTCTTTCGTCGCCGAGGGCACGCCTAGATCCCGATATCCGGACTGTCGACAACACCTCACGGCCGCCTTCCGCAGGCAGCACCGACGAACACAACGGTCAATGGCTCTTTGCCGTTTCCTCCTGCTCCGTTTCTGTCGGCCATGAGTCGATCCCGCCATGGGCTTCCAACAGCGATACGGCACTTCTCGATCCCTGCGCGAACTATGCCCCAAGGGCCCTATCATCGGAGAGAAGTTCATGCAAAGTCACATGCGGCGGAAGAGGTTAGGAATGCCATGAGACATGTCCCACAGGTGAGTCGCGCCTTCGCGCGACATGGCTTGCGAAAGCTCCGTATCGGGCTGACATGCATATATGTGTCATAGCCGGTATCCGTAGTGGTGGCTAAGCTATGGGACGGAACATATCATGGTGCGACGCTCTCGTCGTTCTCCTCCATTGCTCTTCAACCGGAACCTCTAGTTTCCTTTTCGCTACGCCTGCCGTCAAGATTAGCAGATGCATTACGGCTTGAGCAAGAACTGATACCAACCACGACTCAGAATGTTGAAACCAATGCAACAAAGCCGCCACACCGCAAAGTTTCGCTTCAGCCTTATTTTTCGATAAATATCTTATCAGGCCATCCAGCATGTGAAGCCATCGCCCAGCGCTTCTCTCAGGCACAAGCAAATCATGAAGCAGCATTATCAGATCCAAGTCAATGGCGATACGTCGATGTCGGTGCCAGCACGGATGGCAGTATAGCACCGTCAGGAAATGTTGGCTGCAAGGGCATCCCAGTCGCCAGGAACGGAATGACGACGCTTTTGTGCCAGACCGTCACGGCGGTTCCGCTGAGCGAACTCGTTTCTTCCAGCGCCGTGTGGAGCGAGGATGCGAGCGAAGAGGTCGGTGGCCAACGATACACAGCCAAGCATGAGGAGGGAAGCATGTTGTTCATTGCGCGGGTTGTGCAGGTGATACGGGGAGAGGCGACCGATGTACTGGTATACAAGGATAGAAAGTACCTGGCGATGGAGTAATGATATCGTATAATTGCGAGACCATTCGACGGACGTAGCTCCAGGATCTTCGAAGAGGCGACAAGCGGCAGCCTGAGGCAAAGGTGCGAATCGACGTGATGCTAATCTCTCCTCAACGAAACCGATCCTATGCCGTCCACTCGACGTCTCGCTGCCATCTCCGGCGAAGGCAGCCGCAGATCAGTCTAGGCGTTTACCGAAAGAGGACAACCGGCTGAACAACCTCACGAACCGTATCCGCGTCAGCGAACGCGTCAATTGAGGCAGGCCCGACGCGTCGATCCTTCCCCGCGGGACAGGCTGAAACAGCTTCCTTCCTCGTTTCTAATGCGTCTGGTCGAGCAAGATTCACCGCAGGCTTCCAACCTACCACACTCACGTCACAACTCACGTCATCTCCCTGGTCTTAGAAGCGTGATTTCTCACCTCGGACACGACACTCGCCCCCAATCGTATCTCAGAACACGCAAGACACGCCCTGAACGCCTGAACGCCTGAACGCTTGGCAGCGCGTGTCGATTGGATTAATCTAACTGTTTCAATTCAATCTCGTGTTGGTCTTGGCTTTCTCATCACCCATTCGTTTCTCGAGTCGACTATTGAAGCAAGGCGATAGGGGTTGACGATCCAATTACAATGTCAAGTCTGCTAGGGTACGTTCTTTTCCTCTTTGGTGTGGCTTCAGGAAGATCTCACCCATGCATCCTTCACATCATTGTACCCCATCAGGCGTCTCCGAGCACCTAGGAAATCACCCACAACAACCAGCAATCCGACATTCGATCATAACGGCAACATGAGCATGGCTGCTACTCCGGGCGTGAATGCGGGCATTCATACTCAGGGAGACTACTTTCAGCAATCGGCACAGCCGCAGCAGCAGCCGCAACAGGAGCGTCCGCTGTACCTTTGTCAGCCGTTTGTCAAGGCAGCACTTGTCAAGGGGAGTTTCAAGACGATTGTGGCGCCGCCAAAGTATGTGGATGTCAATGAGTGGGTGGCGATCAACAGTAAGTAAACCCGTGAGTATTGATGGGCGAAGGTACTGAACGCGCCATTCTGGCGAGTAGTCTTCGATTTCTACAACAACCTCAACCACTTTTACGGCGCGATTGTCGAGTTCTGTGGACCGCATCATTGTCAAACGATGTCGGCGGCGTCGGGGTAAGCTTGCCTCGAGGGCATCCCCAAGATCCATCTGACATGAATATTGTCTGCTTTCTCTCAGCCTGGACTTTACATGGCCGGACCAGAATAAACGTCAAGTCTCGCTCCCGGCATCGACGTACATCGACTATGTCATGTCCTGGGTACAGCGACTGCTAGAGGACGAATCAGTCTTTCCGACTAAGAGTGGTATGTGCTTAATACGGCTCTCGGGAACATCACACTCATCTCCCTCTCGTGTAGGCCGAGACTTCCAGCCTTCCTTCCCCTCGACAGCAAAACACATCTACAAGCAACTCTTCCGTATCTTTGCCCACATCTACCACGCGCATTTTAACGAGATCCTTCACCTCTCGCTCGAGGCACATTTCAACTCGCTGTTTGCGCATTATATCGCGTTTGGACGCGAGTATGATTTGCTGGATGCGCAGGATACGAGGGAGTTGAGGATGCGCGGGGGAGGGGTCATGTGGTTGACGGACCGGTGGGCGGAGATGGGGATTCTCGAGGGCGGCGAGAAATAGAGGGGGCGATGAGGAGGAGGATGTCTGTAGCTTTGTTTTTGACATGTATCTTTTGTTTTTGCACGCATATGCATTGGCCAAATCTCGGGCTCAAGGGTGTGTATTGCTTCACGACTGGGTTCGCTGACTGGGTAACTATGCATGGCACTGAATCGCGGGTACAGGAAGACGAGAAATGGCGTTCACGAGGTCGCCGCCAAGTTAAGGCTCGGCGTTGAAGCGACAAGGACGACAACAGTCGGATTGAACTGAGATATGGACTAAAAAGAACGATGACGGCCTTGTCCAGAGTTGGACGCGTCCGTGCTCGTGTGCTGATCTGTGCTCTGCGCGTCGGGAAGCGGCATCGCATGCATCGCATTGGTGGACGCAACCTGGGCTGACTATTATTGCATCTCAAGTGTGCATAGTGGTAGGGCATTGAGACCAAGGCACCGCTTCTGCCGAGGACAAAGAACAGGAGGACGATCGTGTGGATCATCGAGAGCACAGCTGCAGAGTTGGAGTTTCTTTTCGATACAGAAGTCAGCCGGTATACCAGTATCGAGACGGCAAGGACGATAAACGATCGAAGCCGTCGTGCTTGAACGACAAGACGGTACCGCCTATGGTAACGGGCTCTCAAACATATCTCAAACTCTCGTCGACGACTTGGTAACGACACGGAACGATTCTACAGTAACGATCGTCGGGGGACAACATTGCAACTAGACGGAACGACGTGACTTGCGAACGACAACTCTAGCGAACTGTCGCGAACGCTTTGGGAAAAGAAAAGGCACACGTCCCTGAAGGCGCCATCAAGGATAACGACTCTCCGCAAACAAGCCGAAAATGTCTGACGAACATGCATCGCCCATGGGCGGCACCAATGCGAGGAATATCTCGGCGCAGGAAATACAGAGGGAAATGGCAACGCTTCGGTATGTGCCGCTTTCGTTCGTGTCGGCGCATATCTGACCAGTAGCTCTTGACTTTCTTTGTCGATCGGATGTACTCTGTTTGCAGCTCACTACGCCGAAGATCTGCCTCGTCTGGTGGACCTGGGGCACTGCCTCTCGATCCGGACCTGCCGCCGCCCGCCGGTCTCGTTGCCCATACAGTATGTCAGCGCTCTGCATTCGAAGACATGAAATTGATTATCCAATGGCTTCTCAGACTTCACCTCCAAAATCCAGCAACGGTCCATATGCGCATCAGCATCAGCATTATCATTTGCACGATGAACCGTCACAGACCAGTCGAACGGTTAGATCACCTACAAGTCCCGTGTCGCCCTCAAGATCCGGTCAAGCATCTCGCCCATACGGTCAGTGCTGCCTCCCTGCGATCAGGCTCTTGAACGCTTACATTCCCGTGAGCAGATCGCGTCGAGACTTACAACGATCGCGAGAGCGAGTTTGACCGGTTCCCGCAATCTCATGAGCTGGATCCAGACAAACCAATCATGGCTCAGGGCGAAGCACGACTCGCCGGGATCCTCCCCTCGGCACCTTCGGACGATCCACGAAACCTGTATTGGGTGCCCGCGCATTTACATCCCGAATTGGCACCAACAGAATTCCGTGCATTCTTGAAGGCGCATGCTCATCCCGATGCCGGAGGAGCTAATACCGACGAAGGCGCTGAAGGATTCGCTCATCGAGGGGTGTTTATGGAGAATGGCGTGGGAGCCAGCTTGGGCAGAAGTCCGAGTTGGTTGGCAAGAGCTGGAGCGAATGGCACGGGCATGGTTGCGGGCCTTGCGCGGCGAGCGTCTAGTCTTCGTGAGGATTCACAGCAGCCGGCAGCTCCTGGTGGACTAGGCCCGCCACTCTCGATATCAACGACGCAGGCTCCCGCTGCGACGCTTAGTAGCGGGGGAAGTCTCGGACGGAAACGGTCGATGCTCAGTCGACAGTATCACCCGCGCGCAAACGACAATATCGAGAATGAGCCTCCACCGCTGCCGACGCAGAATGATGCCTTCTTGACCAGATCACGATCGCGATCCGGATCGCATGGTGAGGGCATCTTTGGCGGATCCATGGGCGAGCAGGCGGTGACGCTCGAGGAGCTGCAGCAGTTGGAAACGATTGCGGATCAGGCGGCGGAAACGGGAGACCCGGAAGTGATGCGAACGCTGTTGAAACGAAGTCTCAGCTTGAGCCGTAACAATGACTGTGAGTCTAGCCCGTAGGATCTAGGGAGGCCCTACTGACTATTTGATGATGATCACCCCGCAGTCGTGGAAGGTCATCCAGAAACCGCCATGAGACTCGAGGACCAAGATTCACCGTTACTATTGTCCCAGACAGGTTCCATTATGCGTCGAAACGCGGGAACTCGGAGACTACGCGATCGAGGATCGGGCATGGGGAGTCGGTTGGCTTCTAGTCGACGACCCAAAGGCCGAAACTCGACTGATGTCGACGACCTGGCGCCCACTTCGCCGTCGAGCTCACAGTTCAACCGTCAGGCGAATGAAGCGATATCACTTGCGGCACCTGCGTCCCCGGCCCTCGATCAAACTGAATTCACGCCTATCGATCGACGTCCAAGTAGTAGCTCTGAAACGAGCGATGAGATGTACTCTGCGGAGAGTAGCACCGCTTCTGGTATTGGCACACCAGCCTCGGATGACAGACGGCCTTCGGATGCTTCGACAGAGGAGTCGTCGATCTATGACGCTTATACATCTACCGACACACAAGGTGATACGTCCGTCGAGAGCTCGACATCGTCGACATCCTATGGCGGTCTGGATTCCAGTACAGAGGATCTCTACCGAGCCGCAAGCGGAAGAGAAGGCGTACTCCCCCCGAGGCTGGGTTACGAATCCCAAGACGCGAAGCATCGTCAGCCCGAACATGGCTATGGTGGACACGACGTGGAGCAATGGGAGAGTGAGGGTGAGCGAACGCCGACCAGCCAAGTCAGCGAAGATTTTGCCAGGTTTCGTATCGTCGGGGACGAAGCTGCTCAGCGGCAGGGCCCTCATGCTCCGCCATCGCCTCCGGAGACCGTCAAGTCGCAGTTACATTCCGCGAGCGAGAAACTCGCGTCACCGCAGCAGCCTTTGCGAGCGCAACCGACAGCGCCTGCTGAAGCCAAACCAGTCTTCAAAATCGATCTTGCGCCACCGCCTTCCAAACTTTTGAAAACCAAGCAGTCTACCGAGAAACTCAAGGTCAAGAGCGAGAAGAAGGGAGGATTGTTTTCTAAAAACAAGGACAAGGACAAGACTAAAAAGTCGGACAAGAAGGAGGAGAAAGGGTTTCTAGGCTCGCTGTTCGGCAGCAAGAAAAAGCAGGAAGACACGACGCCATCGAAATTCTCCCAGGAGGGCAAAGCCACAGCAGCCGCCCTGCTGGGAACTTCCAAATCCGCCAAGAGTCTCGGTTTGATTCCCATGAATGGGGCGTCACCTACTTCTCCCGGATTTGCTCCATATGCCAGGTATCCCATTCACGTGGAGCGTGCCGTGTACCGACTAAGTCATATCAAGTTGGCGAACCCCAGGCGACCGTTATACGAGCAGGTCCTCATCTCCAACCTGATGTTCTGGTATCTCAGCATCATCAACAAGCCCGCTACTCCTCCAGCGCCTCCAACCCCGCAGCAAAAGGAAATTGCAACTCCGGCCGAGGTAGAGAAGACAACGGCGACTCGCCCGGGCATGTCAAGGAATACCACACCCACCGCTCCTGTCACTGCCGCGAAGTCCGCAACGCCTGCACCGATGTCAGAGACAACCAAACGAACATCGCTCAGTAAACCAGAGCAGCGTGGTCAAGGTAGACCTCGCTCTGCCGAAACTCCTATCCGTTCGCCACAGTATGGCATGCAGACAATGCAGATGGATCAAGAGTACGGCAGCAGGAATTCCGGCAGCTCGAGAACGCCGCAGCCGCCGGCGCCCGCCTCACAACAAGTGCCACAGCCCCAAGCCTCGATCAGCCGTCGCCCAGCTCAACCGAACCCGATTAACACCAATGTGGGGCCTGTCAATCATATCCCCTCATCCCCACGCAGTCATCAGCTAGCATATGAGGAACCGACAAGAGGTCCAATGGTAGAGAAACCAAGAAGAACGTCCTCGAATGCTCCTCCGCCGATGGAAAACGGTCATAGACCAGCACAGTCTGCCGAACACTCGCGATCCCCGCCCCCTCACTACCCACAGCAACCTGAACGCCGGGAGTCGCCGCGACCCAGGCAATACCCTCAGCATTCTGGTCCGCAGCCTGGACAAGTCTTCCAGTACCCAAGTACCATGCTTAATGTCAAACCGGGCCAGGTGTTTCCATCTGGAGGCGCCTCGTCCGGTGGTATTCAGCCGGGACAAGTGTTCCAGCATCCGCAGTACAACTCCCACTATAATCCACAGCAGTACGAGCAAGGTGAAGCTCGCCTGCCACCTGGTGCGATAAACCCGCGACGATCAAGCCAGGACCGCAATGCCCAGCCCTACCCGACTGGCGGTCTCGCAGCGGGCGGCCACGATCCGAGCGGAAGGCGCGCGGCTTCCAGTGGGGACGCATACTATCAGGAATACTCGCACTCTGGACAGAGTGGTGGAAGCCGTTCGATATCAGCCTCGGCGAATATGCAGTATGATCCGCGGGCACAGCAAGCGCGACAAGGTGGCGCTCTCCGGACCCCGTCGCCGCAGCCTCTGTCCGTGCACACGGATCCTTATCAACATCGGCAGCCGATACCGGGGCATTATGATTCACGACGTTAGAGGGGGAGGGACAGACTCTGTATCCATAGCAGGACCTGCTTGTAGCATGCGAATACCCAAAGAGACCCGCATTCACGATTGATGACCTGTCATTCACGAGCCTGATGCGGCTAGACCGCGCACAGCTTAAATTCAGCTTCTCCACTTTCAACGGAAGCTGTTAATCTATCAGCCACCATGCCCGCTGCTCTACAACACTTCCCTCGAGCTATTCCTTATCAGCCAGGATAGCAAAGTCACCCATGCTTGCAACAATGTAATCCGGTACGGTATCGCTCTTGTTCTCTCCCGAAAGATGACTTTCATTGGTGACACCTGAAGAAAGATCAGCGCTTTGTTTCCCCATCAGATCACGCAACCCTTACCGGTCATGACCAGCAGCGTCGCGATGTTGGAGTTGATTCCAAAGAGGATATCTGTCTCGAGATTGTCACCGATCATGATCGTGCGTTCGGGGTCGAAGTGGTGTCTGAGGCAAGGGTTAGTGCTGGCGATATGGAGGGACAAAACCGAGCTTACGCTGCCATAATGGTATCCATCATGTGTTTATGCGGCTTGCCGATGATTGTCGGGGTCTTCTTGGTTGAGTACCGCAGCGGGGCGGACATCGATCCGGATCCTGTGGCATAGAACATCTTGAGCTCCGATTGTGACAGTATGGAGTTTGACTTACCTGGGTAGAATGCGCCTCCTGCGGGGTATGTCGCGTCGGCGTTGGTGAGAATGAACTCGCATCCAGGGTTGTTCATGATATAGGTGTGCGCCTTGGCGTATTTTTTGTAGTCTAAGAAAGGCTGATTAGACGAGTGGCTTTATCTGACAATGACGGATATACGTACTAACGTAGGCATCGAAGCCGCACAGGACCGCGCCGATGGATGGGTCTGGGTTGATACTCGAGTAGTCGCCCGAGGGAACGAACACGCGGTCTTCCGGATCCTGGGCAGCACGGGGGAATGTCAGTGACTGCGAGAAGAGTATTATGATTCTCTACGCGGCGGAACTGTTGCTCCCTTCCAGCGTCCGAATGACCATCTCATCTTCCTGGATACTCACGGTTCCTCCGGCAAACTGAATGTCAAGACTCTTGAGCTCATGCTCGATTCCCTCCTCGCCAATAACATACACCCGCTTGTCCTTGGGGAAGTTCAAGATCTTGGCGAGGTATACGGCTGATGCATAGGCCGAGCCAAAGATTTCCTCCTGCAGGAATGATGAGCCTATGAACAGTGACGATCAACCACGGCGACCTACGACTGATGCCTGAATGCCAAAGCCATCGAACGCTTTCTTGTACATCTCTCGACTCTTCTTGGCATTGTTGGTCACAAAGAGGATGTTCTTGCCTGAGATCATCGAACAAGGTGTCAGTACTAACTCCAATGCGAACGGACGAAGCAACAGACCTCGAGACCGCAACAGATCAAGAACTTCGGTGATTCCGGGGACCAGTTTCGGCCCGGTCCAGATGACTCCATCGCAGTCGAAGAGAAACGTGTCGTACTTGTCGAGGAGCTGGGCGTACTCCTCTGCGGAGGTGAGGTGCTGAGATGTGCGTGTCATGGGAAAGTGAAGAGTCTTGTGTTTGAATTATGAGTTCAGGGTAGAAGATAGGGAAACTCGAAATAAGTCGGATTGCGGTATTCAGCGTGCGATCGACAGGCGCCCGAATTGCTTCCATCCGGTCCGGAGTCGCGCTCGGCGGTTATGATTGTAAATATCGCCACCGCTTGCCCTAGTCGATCTGAGTCGTGCACAAGTCCTATCAGTGCTCTTGTAGCAGAGGAGTGCTCTCGAATATAGTTCATTGCCAATTCCTCTCTTGAGAGCGCCTGTGTTAGAACACTGCATGTAAATATGCATGGTATAGGTGCAACCCTGGCCTCGACAACGCCGTCGTAGTCTGACCCATTGTGACTCCCCATACCTTGTATTCCAATGTCCCCCTATTCCTCCTTTTTACAACAGTCCTTCCAATTACTGACTTCCCGAAAAGCACGGCCGTTCGAAATCGCATCTACCCGATCACCGCCGTGCCCAAATCAATCCACGCCGGCATCCCGCCAAACACCTTCTCCACCGTATACTCATCCGCCTGTTCTTTGGTCAACAGCGCTTCAACCGTCAGGTTCCGCGCCTTGGCGTCAAACCCAGGACCATAGCTGCCGTATTCGCCAAAGATGGTCAAGTTGGGTACGACCCGGGGTTCCTTGTCGGACCACGCAACGAAGCCTTGCGGGAGGACGATATTGGACATGTATGTGTTCTTGTAGATGGACCTGCTGGCGTTGTTCCACGGTCGGCCGAGCGGACAATTTTTTGCTGTCGACGGATGGATATGTCAGAACGCGATCGTCGCTAAGATTGGATCTGCACCCACTCAGATCGGGAACGGCATCATCAGACGCAATGATCCGTCCATTGGCCTGATAAACACCAAACTTGTTTTGGTCTGTGTATTGGAAAACGGTGAGCTCAACGTCCAAGAAGCCGAGTGCGCGCAAGACCTACCAGGAGTGCCCTCGCCTTTCCAAGCTGTGATTCCGCCACCGCATCCCCGGTTCGCCATGGTCACGCCCTCGAACCTGTCATGGACAGGTCAGCCTTCACTCTACCCCCGGGCGCGAGACAGGACTTGCCATGCGGTTCCGTAGCCGTACAGATAGTCGGTAAAGCCCTTTATCTGTCCGCCTGTTAGGGACATTTGTTACTTGAAGACCTTTGCAGGAACAAGGAGAAGGTAAACGCTTACTATAGACGAATGAAGAAGCGTTCCTGCCAGTGTACCATGTGTCCTTGCGAATTAGGGTTTAGAGGTCAGAGATCGAGCTGTATCCACGCTTGCGACGGACTTACTTGGTAGGAATCGAATGTACAACCGTACAACGAAGAATTGGCCGCGGTACTAAAAAAGGCGGCACTGGGGCCCGTCTGTTGCCCGATGACTTCGACGCCATCGACTTGAGCACGATTGGCAAAGCCCATGTTATAGGCACGGAAGTCGCTGCAGCCAAACTTGATGCCGGCGGGCGGGGAGACGGTCAGGACTGCCGCATCCGAATTGTGGAGTCCGGCTGCAATTCAGCCGTTAGCTTGGGGTGATTCGATTGGGGAGAATGGTACCTACTGCCGGCTTGGGTTGTCTGGTTGATGAACGACGAGTTCCAGACGTAGACGCCATTCTTCGACCAGTCAAGTGGGTACGCGGTGATGCCCTTGAGAGCCGACCATCATCAGGAGCTCGTCATGGAGATCTGATGTGTTCCGATACTCACGAGCAACGTTAGAGGCCCTTGACGGGTGATGTTAAGCGTTTCGTGATAGGATCCTGTCCCCACGAGGATATGGTGGGAAGAGCTGTGGGAACGGTTGAGTAATCATCTTCGGGGACGTGCAGTAGAAGGAGACTCACTTGTCGTCGGGCAGACTTCGGATCGCGGCCGATATCTGTGATTATAAGCATTCCGCACTGGGTCAAAGACAATCAAAAAAGCGCCTCTTCTGCTTACACTACCGTATTCTGCTTGTGGATCCGTCTGGCTCACATACAGTGTGCCCTCCGGACAACCCTGAAGTTGCTGTCCCTGCGGCTTGGGCCTCTGACATTCCGAATACGTTGTCGAGCGGTTGTCCTTGTCGTGGCCTTTTCCATTGTTGCCGTGGTTCTTGTTGTTTTCTCGTTCGGTAGGAGCTGCAGAGACGGCAGCGAGAAACAATCCCGCAACGGAAAGCTTGGTAATAGAGAGCAGCATTTCGCGGTTTTGCCTCGATGAGGGTGTGCGGGGAAAGCAGTGATCATATTGGGGCTTTGAAATGGAAAGGTTGAAGACATCGAGTATATATACCTCGATCGATGTTGGCCAATGAACCGATGGTTGGGCAGCTGCCCATGCTGAAGTACTCGTACTCACACGGCAACCAGTGGACCTCATTCTGGACGGCATGAACGCTATCCGGTATGGTGGCGACTACTCGGCGGGCCGGTGCCCCGCATTAGCTTCCAGATCAGGAACGCAATTAACGTAGCAATATGGTTGAAGGACGATCTAACTGTACATTCTCACCAGCTTTCTCACCTTGGATTTAGATATCAAAGAGCTTACCAAAGCTGTAGCAAGCGTAAAATTGTAGCGTCAGTCGATCCAGCTGTTGGTGACAGCTCTTCGCGGGGAAGCCAGGGCTTCCTTTTCATGCCGAGGATTGAGGAGACGATTTCCGTGTAATCCAGCGGACACAGCGCTAGTGTCGTGGCTGCAAACTAGAACACCCTCCCGGCAGCCGTCCGGGCCATCTTCCCGTCCACATAGTCCTCTGAGCATCCCATTCAGGGACGTCTTCTCGGCATCAACATGGGATACTCTCGAGAGGTACCCCTATTCTCGAACCCAGCCCTGAGGATGTGTAGTGGGAAGACGCCGGCCGAGTTGTAATAGACCTCCGAATACTAGCTAAATGATAACAGCCCTGAACGAAAAGCTGACCGAACGCCAAGCGAAAGAGCTCTGAGCGCTGCATGAAGTGCGCGCGTGGGTGCATATGTAGACACACTACTCGGAGTGTCGCCCATGTGACACGCCAATATATCATTTACCGGCCGGACGTACAACGGATATCTTGCCCACGTCAACCTCGCCCGCTGTGTCCTCCCTGAAAGCACCTATCGTAGACTCCAAGCCTGGATCACTCCGTCTTCTGCTTGACCCGCGTGAACGTCCGGACCCTCTTCCAGTTCAAGAACAGCTCAAGAATGAGCGCGAACACGGGCCATATCTGCCATCGGACCCTCGCTCCTCGACTGTGCTTGCTCATATTCCACTTGACAACGCCCATAGTCGCGAGGCTTGATATAGCTCTGTTCGGCCAATTCGGAGTGGCGACTTTGGTGGTAGGGGTGGGTTCGCCTCTTTGGAGCCTGGCCGGAAGGTCGGGGACCAGTGCGAGCGCAGTGGCCATCCCGGCAATATCGATCCCGGCTGCAAGAACGTCTTCGAGCACTTCCTTTCTTGAGATGCCGCCGGTGAGCATGATCGGTACGGTCGAGGCAGCAACAATGTCCTTGGCGAATTCGAGAAAGTAGGCTTCGCGAGCCGTCGTCGAGTCCCGCGGTTTTGCCCCGCTCATCGCGGGCGACTCGTAGCTGCCGCCCGAGATCTCGATGCAGTCCACGCCGAGGGTGTTGAGTGTCTTGACCACTTCGACGGCATCGTGCTGGGAGAATCCGCCTTTTTGAAAGTCGGCAGAGTTCAGTTTGACAGAGACGGTGAATTTGGGGTTGACGACAGCTCTGACTCCGCGGACGACAGAGTATAGGGCCTCGGCACGTTTTTCGAGAGATCCTCCCCACTTGTCAGTCCTCTTGTTAACGAGCGGGGACAAGAATTGGCTCAGCAAGTAGCCGTGAGCGGCATGTACTTGCACACCGGAGAACCCGGCTTCCTCGGCTAGGATGGCAGTCTTGATGAACTTTTCGATAACGTCCTCGACCATCTCTGCGGACATTTCCCGCGGTTGACCAAACAGACGCGACAATCCGCCCATATCTAGCGGCGTCTGTAGGACTCCAAGTCAGAAGCCTGTGATGGGAGTATGAAGGATGACTCACGGCACTCGGCGCGTAAACAGGGAGACCCAGATCCGCCCGCATCTGCCTTCCGGGGTGATTGATCTGCATCCACACCTGCGCTCCTGCAGACTTCGATATCTCGGCCCATTTGCGGAAAAGCGCCAAATCCGAGTCCTCATGCAGTGCAATGCCTCCCGGTCCTGTAAACGCATAGCGGTCCACCATGACGTTCCCCGTGATGATGATTCCGGCTCCGCCCTTTGCCCAAGTGTCATAGAGCTTGAAAATCTCCTTGCTAGGTGCGTGGCCCTCGATATCAGCGAGGTTTTCCTCCATGGCGGCTTTTGCTATTCTGTTGGGTACGCTGGTGCCGTTGGGCAAGACCAGGCTGGTAAAAATCGAACCCTGTGTCATGTTTAGCACCCTCGGGGGATGGTAATGTTGAGATTGGTGGAGCGGCAAAAAAAAAGTTTTTGAAAGTCGAGCTACGGCATGGTTTATATCAAGGACAGCCAAGATTGCATGGTCGCTGTTTTGTCAACGGGCCTGACAATTGTCCAGTGGATGGACGTCAGACAACGACTCGAACTCGTCGACTGGCCGGATGGATTGGTAACTTGCTGATTCAGAAATCCGCAGCGAATTCAATCGAGGAGAACGGGCATCGGAAGCCGGATGATCTGCGATCCGAGACCCGTAACAGCCTCCGTGGGGAAGGAATCCCGCGTCAGCGGACATGGGATAGGTTCAGGACCTTGACCGTGCAGCATTCGCACTTTCTCAACTGTCCCGAGTCTCTAGTCTCTGCTTTCTTACCGTCTCGCGACTGGTCTCGAGAGCTGTCTCGAATAGAGATATTGTCATACAAGTTGTTATAGGTTTTCGTTATAGTGATGACATCTTTGTTCCCTCTCCAAGTTCCAACTTAGCAAGCATATCCGGCTGCGTGTCCCGGCCCATCTCCTCTCCTCCTTATATCCCGCTCACTGAATAGTCGCCGTTCCCAAGTCGATCCATGTCGGCATACCGCCAAAAACCTTCTCGACGGTGTATTGATCCGCTTCCTCCTTGGTAAGCAATGCACCCACAGTCTGATTCCTCTGATCCGGCTTGTACCCCGGTCCGTAAGATCCATATTCTCCGAAGAACGTCAGATTCGGTACGAGACGGGGTTCCTTGGGCTGCCATTCCACGAAGCCGGCGGGCAAGACGACGTCCGACATGTAGGTGTTCTTGTAGATGGATCGGCTGGCGTTGTTCCAGGGACGTCCGAGAGCGCAGCTGCCAGCTGAGGGTACCGGGCAGAGGTAAGATCGGGTGCGACGGAGCCTGAGGAGGCGACTTACTGAGGTCTAGGTCGGGTAGTGCATCGGAGGCTCTTATGACCCGTCCATTCGCTTGATAGACACCGAACGTATCAGGACCATCTAGAAAGGGAACGCCATAAGCGCAGGTGCAGGGCTATCGAATCGCCAAACACACGCACACAGGAATGAAGACCCCTTCCAGGCCGTGATAGCTCCTCGGCACTCTCTGTTCGCCATCGTTACGCCTTCGAACCTAGAGACAGCGTCATAAACATCGAGATCTTTATTGACGCAGCGCGTAACAGTCCCTTACCAAGCAGTGCCGAAGCCGTATAGGTAGTCTGTGCCGCCGGCTACCTCTCCACCTGAACGTATCGCCGAATGGTCAGCCAGGATCCATCCCCGCGAGCGCCGTCAAGCCTACCATATGCAAACAGACTTCCGTTTCTTCCACAGAACAGCGTGTCCTGGTAACTGGCAAAGGTACTTCCATAGGTAGACGCATTGGCATACGCGACAAGCAGCGCCGCGCTCGGTCCTGTCTGGCCGAAAAACTCCTTTCCGTCGACGGTCGCACGGTTCGCCACGTCAATGTTGTAGAGCCGGAAATCGACGTTGCCGAATTCGGGTTGTAAGGGCGCTCCGGCGGGGCCGACGCCGATGAGGGAGGCGGCGCGGTTGGGGGATACGGTGAGGACGACGGCGTCGGCGTTGTCCTGACCTATACAAGGAAATGAGGTATCAGGAGCCGGACATCTAAGATGGAGACCATATCTGTGATCTACCGGAAGTCTGAGTGGTCTGGTTGATGAAGGATGAGTACCAGAGCTTGACAAGGTTCTTCTTGTAATCCTGCGGGTTTTCAGTCACACCCTGTCGGCCAAAGCGTCAGCCGGAACAATGGCAACACCCGCTACTCCTCGAGCAGCGCACCATGATGGTCAACGGGCCCTTTCTCGTCACGTTCACGATTTCGTGGTAGTTTCCCCCGCCAACAAGGATCCACTGTTGAGAGCTAACGGCGACCCCGCGGTGGTCAGCAAGGCTCCTGGAGCCCTGACGCATCAGACACCCACTCATCGTCTGGAAGGCTGAGAACGGCATCTTGAATCTAAAGCATTATCAGTACAAAAAAAAATTTCCGCCATCACCATACGCACGCTGCCGTAGGAAGACTGGGGGTCCGTCTGACTGACGTAGACGGTACCGTTCGGGCACGAGTTAAGTTGTTGCCCTTGAGCTTTGGGCCGTTGACACTCGGCATAAGTCGTGGACGCCTTGTTCTTGCCGCCATTGTTACGCTCAGTTGGTGCAGCGTGGCAGGAAATGGCGGCAGTGAAGCCGAGCGTCCATATAAGGTCGGAGAATCGCATCCTTTTGCGTCAATGGGAATGCAGTGAAGCAGCTTCAGATGCGGTCGATCGGTGCGAACGCTTCGAGGATCGACTCCAATGGCCATAAGAACTCTACCCATATATGCCTCTGATTCCACATACCTGGCGCTGAATCTATGGGCAGTCTGCCTCAGAATGCAGTCCGAGAGAACATCAGGCGAAGAATATCGCATCTCATCGGCCCGCGGCGCCCCGCGATTCCGCTCGGCATTTTGCGAGGTGTAGAGCTAGAAGCATGACATGTATCCTGCAATTCGCCGTGGCGTGCCTGGGCATCTGCGGCGAACAATGCCAGCAGACCAGGAATAGCGATGTCAAGATGGATCACCTTGCTGCGAGCCGACATTCGACGGGTGATGACGAATACGCCCCCCGCGCTAGCGGAGATGAGCGTCCTCGTCATTCCGCCATTACGGCCCGAAGCCGATTAGACTGCTATGAGAGGGTACATTCCGGAGGATGCAGGGCCGGACGGGACAAGCCTTCGATTCACACGTCGGGGTCGAATGAAGCCTGGGATGGCCTGATGGGCAATGGCAATGTCATGAAGCCTGTGTGCCTGGCACGGCGCTTCGGAAGCTTCGGCAAGATCATAATAGGTTCTGAGGCGGGGAAAACAGCATGCATCACGTCGCCCAGAAGCGAATGGTACATCACAACCTCTCTTCGACACGAAAGAATGTCAATAAGCTGCCATCTCCACCGAGGCTTTCAATGCTTCACGCCTGTCATCTGAACTTCTCAACACAGCCTACGATGCAGTGATTTCTCCTTCCTCGTTCTTTTCAGCCGACTCTTTGCCATCGGCTCCCTTGGCAGGATCGGCATCAGAAGCCCTGCCAGCGTCATCGTCCAACCGGGGTTTCTATCAAAGGCGTCAGGTCATGTCGCGTGAGGTAACAGCGCACAACGTACCTTGTTGACATGCTTTTCCTCCGCCGGCTCGTCGGCAGCTTCACCCAGCCGCCGCGACCGCGACTCATCCTTGCTCGCCCGTCGGTACTTGTCCTCGCCCTGGCGCTCATCATCATCATACCTCTCATCCCGGTACCGCTTATCCCTCGCACGATCCTTGTCTCGGGAACGATACTCTGTAGCGTCCCGATCCCGATCCTTGTCGTGCCGGGAGCGCTTGTCGCCGCCGGCGCGTCGATCGGAGCCCGCGGGCGAGGGGGACCGGCGGTGGGATTTGGATCGGTGGCCTCCGGCGGTGGAGCCGTCGGCGTCCGAATTGGCGGCATCTCGTTCGCGTTCACGGTCCCGGAAGATGGCACGGTCGCGAAGCTTTTCCTGGACGTACGAGACGCGCGAATCAGCGGACAGACCTCTGTAGAAGCGGCATCACGCGCAAAACGCACCTTTTGTCGTCGAACAAACTTTTCAAACGCTTCCTTTCTTCCCTCCTCGTCGAGATCCTTGAATTCGCGCAGCTTTTCCATCGCGGGAATCGCCTGAACACGGCATCAGCGCCGTCTGTTGCCGCCCCCCCCTCTCACGCAGACTCACCGCCTCATACGTCCCCTCCAGATCGATCGGCGGCTCCGCCTTCTTCATCCCATACCGCAAATCATCAATCAAATGCCGTCGCTTACGCTCTGCCCTTCGTTTCTTATCCGCGGCCTCGCGCTCCAAACGCGATTGCAGCTGTACCGCGTTGTCAGCTAGCCATACCCTCGCCGTGGAGAGTCGGGTACTCACAGTTTCGTACACGTCCTGCACGTGCTTGGGCTCAATCACGCTCGCCAACTTGTGTTCCTCCACGAACCGCTCAAACTCGTCCCGCGTCATGCCCAACTCGATCGGCTGTCCCGCCTGCTCCGCCGCCGCGACGACACGCCGAATCGCCTCATCGACGGCCTCGCCGATATCATCCACGACGTCGCGGAACAAGTCGAGCGGACTGGACCCGGGCATGCCGAGCAGGTTGGCGTACGCTTCGTTGGCCTCGATGAGCGGAAGGAAATCCTTCCATTTCGTGCGCGACGTCAGTCGCCCATCGGCCTCCATCTGCGCCAACACGTCCCGGAACGCATCGCGCGCCTTGCGCGCCCGTCGTTGCTTCTCCGACTTGGCCTTGCGCATGTTCTCGGAATGCTCCCGAATGAGCGACGTGGAATAGTCGTCGTAGATATCGAGGATATCGACGTCCTCGATGCTCTGGAGCGACTTGTCGGCTTTGAATTGCGGCGACTCGATGATCATGTTTCGGGCGTCGCGCCATCGGGTGGAGACGGTGATGGGGAGTTGCCGGATGAGGTTTCGCATCACCATGAGGTTTCGCTGGCGCATGGCTGTTTCGGCGTTCTTGCGCTATGGATCAGCAATATACCCAGCGGGGGGCCGTCGACACGCGTACGCACCTGCTTGGCCGTCTTGAGATCGTGCACGTACTCGTCAAACAACGTCCGACGATCCTCGGCCCGCTCCAACGACTTCCACACACGATCATCTTCAAACACCTTTTCCGCCGTCCGGAACGTCGAATAGTACTTGATCCTGTCGCGGTTCTGTTTGAACAGTTTCTGATAATGCGGACGAAGGCGCGCGATTTTTTCCTGTCGGGCTGCTTCGGCGTTGGCGATGAGATCGGCAATGTACTGCCCCGGCAGCGTCAGCGCGGCGCGAAACACTGGGAGAGAGAAAGAGAAGGGGCGACGCTCACTTTTTGCCACACGGCTTTCCGCTCCGCAAGAGTCTTGAGCGACTTGTACAACGGATCGACGATAATCTTTCGAATCGTCACGTCCCACGTCCACGTCTCGTCCACACGAAATTTCTTGAGCAGATACACAAACGCCTTTTCGGCTTCAATGGTGTTGGCGATCCCGCCGGGGGGGATGATCGGTTCCGGGCCGAGCGAGGCGAGCGGGTCCGTGAGGGATTCGATGCTGGAGAGGGCGGGAGAGGGGGAACGGTCGCGCTGTTGAGAGTGGGCGGCGAGGGAAGGGTCGTGTCGCGTGAGTGCGTGGGAAGGGTCGTCTTTGCGGTCTGTGATGCGTTTGATGTCGTCGCTATGCCATGCGGAACACCAAGGGGTCAGCTTTTCGAAGAAGAGCGCGCGCGGGGAAGGGAAGCGGAACGTACCCGCCGGCATCAGATTCATCGCCTGCCTCGGCGCGTCGCTTGGCTTCCGCTTCGTCCTCCTCGACGGTCCGCTTCAACTCTTTAAGCTCCTTGGGCAGTTCCCACTGACGTAGCCCAGGGCGTTAGCGATGGGACCGGGTGACCCCACGAAGCGATTGAGACTTACGACCGTTTCCCTGGTGACGCTGTTGACGTAGTACGGCCTATCCTTGGACGTGTACTGCTTCCACGCAGTCTTTGCCATTGCTCGCTATCAGGGTGGCGCGTCAACATGAATACCGCAGCGATGGAACGCGGGGAAAAGCCACACGCACCTCGAACGGCGTCTTGAGCTCGTCGGGCTTGTCCCATCGGGACTGCTTGGTCACGGAATGCGACCAATACGTTCGCCCGTCGGGGGCCTTGTATTCGTGCTGCGGAGCGCGGGGATTCGTCAGCGGTCATCTTGGAAACGTGTGCAGCGGCGTACCCATTCGCCGGCTTTGGAAGGGGATTCGGACATGGTGCGGGCGATGCTGGTGGCGCGGTGGAGAGGGGCGTAGCATGCGCGCGAACCACAAGTCGGCGTGTGAAATCCAAGAAGGAAGGGAGGGAGGGAGGGAGGGAGGGTCGATTGCCCGGTGCGCCCAATCCCCCGCCCGCCGGCCAGGCTGTTCCGCGCGGGCGCATCTCGCCGAGAGCGTCGAGCTATTATGCATCCATCAGGGCGGATCAGCAGCTGCAGGGAATGCCATGCCATCGTCCCGATCGTACAGCGCATTCACTCGCCCGTCGCTTCATACATACGCTCGTAGGGATCGTCAAGCTCATCCGTCTGCCCCCTCTCGCGATCCCCAATATCCCTCGGGCGGGACCAACGATACCGACGATCCGATCCCTAGCCTAGCCAAGTCGTCATGAGCAACTCCAACTTTCTCGACGTGAGTCGTCGTCCCCCCCCCACCTCGCCGCTTCTCGGACAGGTCTGACCCCGGCATCATAGAAAGCTATCGAGATTGTCTCCAAGGCGATCGAGCTCGATACGGCGGGAAACTATGCGGTATGCTTGCGCGAATGGACGGGGCATGCAGGGTTTGCTGACTTGGCGTTGCGCGTCGTCGGGTCTCGCCTGATGCGTAGGAAGCGTACAAGCAGTATCAGAACAGTTTGGATTACTTCATGATGGTATGCTGCCCGCTTCGCGCAGATGATAGCCTTTGTCACGCTGACGACCCGCATCACGACAGGCCATGAAATGTATGCACCCCACCGCGCATAGCCCAAACCTCACCTCACCCTGCCTTGCCCGCCAGACGAAAAGAACGAAAAGCTAAAAGCCCTGATCCGCAACAAATTCGCTGAATACCTGGAACGCGCCGAGAAGCTCAAGGAGCACTTGTCAAAGACGGATGAAAAGAAGGCCAAGGCCAAGGTGGGCGCCAACGGGGCGTCGGGCGGGAGTCAGGGTGCGAGTGGCAAGGATGGCGAGGATGGGGATGATCCCGAGATTAAAAAGCTACGTGCGGGACTCAGCAGTACGTTGCGCCCTTCCCCCGCCTCCTCCATCCATTTCCCTCAAATCTTACCCGTCCGTCCCCAGGCGCCATCATCTCGGAAACACCCAACGTTCAATGGTCCGACGTCGCCGGCCTGCACCAAGCAAAAGAAGCCCTCAAGGAAGCCGTCATCCTCCCGATCAAGTTCCCCCACCTCTTCACGGGCAAACGTACCCCGTGGCGCGGGATCTTGTTGTACGGGCCCCCGGGCACGGGCAAGAGTTTCCTGGCGAAAGCGGTGGCGACAGAGGCGAAGAGTACGTTTTTCAGCGTGAGTAGTAGTGATTTGGTCAGCAAGTGGATGGGCGAGTCAGAGAGGTGGGTCTCTTGGCTGCGGTAGCGGTCGTGGGGCAAGGGTGTGCTGAATGCGCGAGTCTAGGCTGGTCAAGCAGCTGTTTCAGATGGCGCGAGAGGCGAAACCGTCGATTATTTTCATCGACGAGGTGGATTCGCTCGCGGGATCACGGAGCGAGGGCGAGTCGGAGGCGAGCAGGCGGATCAAGACCGAGTTTCTGGTACAGGTATGTCGTTTTTTTTTCGCGCGCGCGCGCACGTGGCGGGTGGTTGGGTTTGACGAGCCCTTGACGGACAGATGAATGGTGTAGGAAACGACGATACGGGCGTGCTGGTGCTCGGCGCGACCAATATTCCGTGGCAACTAGATCCCGCCATCAAGCGACGGCAAGTACCTCCCACGCCTCCTCACGTCGTACACGTGCGTGCACGCTAACGCCGGCAGGAAGATAGATTCGAAAAGAGGATCTACATCCCCTTGCCCGACGTGGAAGCGCGGAAACGCATGTTTGAGCTCAATGTCGGCGCGACGCCGTGTCAGCTTTCGCAAAAGGATTACCGCAAGTTGGCCGAGATGACCGAGGGGTGAGTGGCGTGTGGCGGGCCGGGGCCGGGGCGGGCGGGGATGGTTCCGCGTGGTGTGGTGTGGCGTCGACTGATGCGCGTTGTGAATAGGTATTCGGGAAGTGATATCGCCGTCATCGTACGGGACGCGCTGATGCAGCCGGTGCGAAAAGTCCTCGGCGCGACGCACTTTCACCCGGTCAGTCTCCCCTCGTTCATCTTTCCTTGTTCGAGGCTGACGCCCCGCCCCCGCCCGGCGCAGGTCCAAGTCCCCTCGAAAGACGACCCTTCTCAAACCGTCACCAAGCTCACCCCATGTTCGCCCGGCGCCCCGGGCGCGATCGAGAAGACATGGACGGACATTGGATCGGACGAGTTGCTCGAGCCGGCGCTGACGGTCGCGGATTTCGAGCGGGCGATCAGCGTCAATCGGAAGACGGTGACCGAGGCGGATGTGGCCAAGCATATCGCGTTTACGAATGAGGCTGGTGAGTTCTCGGGTCCGGGGGGGGGGGGTCAGTGATGACGCGGTGGTGCTTATGCGGGTTTCGTGGTACAGGTGGCGAGGGAAGTTAGAGGGGCGGTGTACTGGTATGGAATGATTTCGTGTTGTATGGCATATCGTTTGATGGGGATAGCATGTATACGTTGGTATCTAGCCTGCGCGCGCTCCCGATACGATATTGTGAAGGACACTTGCCGTTCCTCAGGGGACGGCCTGGATGGACAGCCTCGTGCTGAGCCCGCCACCTGCGCGACTCGACTCGCTGAATACCTCGCATTCGCCGCGTATGACGTCGACCGCCGGGCATGTCTCGGATGCAAAGCGGGAGATAGTGGATGCGGGGGCTTCTTGGCAGCGCACGACGGACGGATTCGGTATATTTATTACCTCGCTTTGATCGCTCTTCCGTTGGGAGAACACCTCGCTTCACGCTCATCCCGCGCATACAACACAACACAACACGGCACCGCAACCATGGCAAGTCCCCCAACCCAACGTTCCTCCAACGCCACATCTCCTCACCACTCCCTCCCCCCATCACAGCCATCCGAACGATCCATCCGAATCGGACACATCCCGCTCTTCACCCTCATCGTACGCCTCCCCCATCCCACCCGTCCCACGGAAAACCCTAACTTCTCCCGCCCCGGGGGGGGTAGACGTTAACATCCATCGTCTGCCTCGCCATCTCGTCCTCCCTCGTCACGTACTACAACGACAACGGGTACCCACCCCGCGGGGCATACAAGCCGCGCATTCGGATCTTGCTCGTCGCGTCCGTATGGACGACGGTCTTTTCACGTACGTTCCCTAGGACGTGGTGTGGGAGATGCAGGGGGGGGGGGTTGTTTTGTATTTTACTGATATTGGTGCGCGCCCGCGTGGCAAAGTGTACCTCCTCTTCGGGTTTCTTTTCCGCGCGACGAGCATCCTTTTCGGGATCCTTGCGCATTGGATTCCGCTCACAATCGCATTCGTACGTCCTCTTTGTTCCTTTTTTTCCTTCATTTGGAAGCGCGTTGGCTGAGAAGGACGCCCGGGGGGCGGTGGGGTAGATCTTGTTCTTGATTGGCTCCGCGGCGACGACGGCGCTCACGAATGGGACGGACTGCGGAAGCGTGACGGAAGGGTTCAAGAGGTGCAACATTGTCAAGGGGCTCGTCATCGTTAGTTGGATCGATACGTGAGTCCCCCGGTCCGCCGCCCTTGCTGAGAGGTGATAAGCGCTGATGCCGTGCGTGCGTGCGTGCGTGCCGGTGGGGTAGCATTCTCGTGTTTATCGCTTGGTTGTTTGTATCGGCGTTGGCGTACAAGGCGAGGGGCGTGTTGGGTTCAAGGAATAGTACGTTGTTGGATGCGTAGGTCGAGGGAGGGAGGGCGTCGTCGAGTGATCTTGCTGGAGGAAGCGGCTCGGCGTGGATATTATAATGGCAAATCTTAATCATTGTACACGCATATGGCGTCTGTAAAGAATCATCAAAACCTCTGAGCTTTCACGTACGTCGTCTAGTAAGACGGCTGACACGGAAACGGCAACGCAACACATGATCATAATACAATCCGCCCGGACCCTCGCCGTTCCCTCATTCTCGATACAAAGCATCGGCCGATTGTCGTTAGTTGGTGGGAAGCGCCTTGGGCTCGTCTCGGCCTGCGTAGAACTGTCGGGAACGTTAGAGCGGGCATGCAACACGGGAGAACGAGGCGCGTACCTTGTCGAGGAAAGTCTGCGGTGCCGCTGGAGGGACGGGTGCGTTAGTGGGCTCTGCGAAGGGATTGGGACAAGTGCGTGGGACGTACGAGGGTCCTGTTGCATCAAGTGGGTTAGTGGGAAGGCTGACGCAAGGGAAGAGTGGGGCTTACCTCGTATTTCTTGAACCAGTTCATGATGTGTGCCTGGGCGAGGATGGTCAGCGTGGTTCGTGAGGCGGCTGGAAAGTCGGCGAATGTCGCTTTGTGACGTTTCGGCGTGTGCGGTCTTGGCGGGATTCCCGCTCGACGCAGCAAGAAGCCCCCTCCCCCCCGGGCGGCACCGAACCCTCATCGCCTCGACTCACCTCCTGCTTCCAACAATTCATCGTCTCCTGATACTCCTGATGCGACTTGAACAGCAACAAGTCAATCACATTCAAGTCGCGGATCTCGCGGTGCTTTTCAAAGTCGGCGCGCTTCTTGGCGCGGACCATGGACGGGGAGACGTTGAGTGCGTAGAGGGCGCAGATTTCGGGTGCCTGTAAGGGGAATGCAGCCGTGCGTTAGCGAGAGAGCGGGTGACGGGAGGGTGGCGGGAAAGCGGTGCGATGGTGTGAAGAGGGAATGCGAGAATGAGAAGAAACGTACGGAACGGTACCAGTCTCGGTAGAGCGACAATGTGCGTCGTCGCGCCTCTTCAAACGTCCCGGACGTCGTCGACATCCGAGCGAGTCGTGCGGGAATGGTCGTCATGGCTGTGTGGGCGTGGTGGTGATCGAGGTGTACGGGGAGGCTGGGAATGGACGAGTGAAATCGAATCAACGACTGAATGAATGAATGAATGGCTTTCCGTTGGGCGCGGGGGCAAGTGGGCCCTCAAAGTTTGCGCGCGGTGTCCCGTGAAAGCGCGTCTGGGGGTCGCTTGGTCGGAAATATTCTGTCGGGAGGGTTGATCGGATGCTTCAAGGTTCAAGGTGACCGCCGCGTACACCGACGACGGCAAGCGTTCCTAGGGACACAGGCACCATGGCAGCCCCGACCATCGCTTGCCCCGTGCTCAAGCTCGCGGCATCAGACGACATTCTCGCACTCACAAGCGGCACCCAGGCGCTCGTCTTTGACATTTCGACCGGCAAGAAACTCGCGTCGTCTTCCGCTCCGGCCGACGACAAGGTCAAGGAGAATGCGGCGCAGTTGAAGGGGAAGAGTGTGCGGCTCGTCGTCGCAGGGTATGTTCCGTCCAAGGATGGCGAGCAAGGCGATGTAGAGCCCGTGGTGGCGTTTGTGACCGAGGATAAGATTTTGCGGCTCGTCCAGGCGGATACGGGCCAGGTGTTTTACGAGAGGTACGTCCGGCGTTTCCGTCCGGGTGCCCGTGCTGATCCGACTTGGCAGGACGTTGATCAAAAAGGCAAGCTATTTGACAATCGAAGACGATGGAACCGTCATCGTCTCGGACAAGAACGGCGACGTCTTTGCGTGAGTCCGCTCGAGCCTTTCCCCGCGAGGGTTTCGGGCGCTGACGGTATGCGCAGGTACCCCTTCATCAACGACGCCGACCCGACCACCTCGTCGCATCCGGCCAAACCGCGCCCGGACCCCGTTGCGCTCGCGGGGGATCCCTCGCTCAACCCTGATGCCGAGTTGCTGGTGGGGCATGTATCGATCGTCACGGCGCATGCGTTTACGCGGGATAAGCAAAGGTTGATCACCGTGGATCGGGATGAACATGTCAGGGTGAATAGGTATCCGGAGACGTATGTGATTGACAAGTTTATTTGGGGACATAAAGAGTAGGATTTCCTGCGCCCGTGGGGGAGTGCATGTATGCTGACACGCCCTCAGCTTTGTCTCTACCCTCGCATTCTCCGCCAACGACGACGAAGTCATCCACACAGCAGGCGGCGACGCCCACATCCTCACCACCCACCTCCCCACCTCCACGCTTCTCAGCGCCCTTCCCATCAGCAGCGCCATCAAACCCCACCGGACCGTCCGTGCTCCGATGCGGAAATACAAGCGCCGCGTGAATGGGCAAAAAGTGCCCGTCGTGGCCGAGAGTGAGGGACGGGATGTGCGGAAGCAGGTGTGGGCACTGCCGGTGAGAGGGACGGCGGAGGAGGAGTGGCGGACGCCGCCGGTGGATTGGGGTTTGCCCGATGGAGAGGGCATTTGCGTCGGCAAGGTACAGAATGTCGGGTCGCGCTTGGTGTTTTTCGGGGAAGGGTGCGTCGGATATCGTGTGCCGTTGAGTTTGCGCTGATAGTGTTTGGTTCAGTGCATCGGCGATACATTCCGTGTCGGCCACCGCGCTCTCGTCGCGGGAGACCGCTACGCAAGACGCCATCACCACGTACGAAACGCCCTGCCCTGTCCTCGATTTCGCCGAGCTTCCCTCCGACGCCTCGACGCGTCGACTGCTCGTCTCCCTCGATCCGGCATGGCGCGCGCGTATCGATGGCGGGCTGGCGTATTTCCCGCCGCGGGCGACGGTCGTGCCCAAGTCGAACCGGAAACGGGCCAAGCAGGCGCTTGTGGATGCGGAAAAGGCCGAGTCGGGGGAGGCCAAGCAGGAGGAAAAGGAGGGAGGGGAGGAGGCCTCCTTTACCGAGGCGCAGGTGGAGGAGATGCGGAGGGATGTGTTTGTTGTGCTCGAGGTGGGCGAGGATGGCGTGTTTAGGGATGTGACGGGTGCGCATCGGGCGTTTGTGGACGGGATTCAGGACGAGTTGCAGAAAGGTACGCTTGGACGCATGTATCACCTTAGGACGCGGGCTGACCCATCCGCGACAGTCGACATCGCGCAAGCCCTTCAACTCCCCGCCTACGGCAATCTCTCGTTCCTGCCCAAATGGCCCGGCTTTGAAGACGACGAAGAACCGACCCCGGAATCACTCGAGGAGCTGCGCGCAAAGGCCGCATCGAGCAAAAAGGGCGCCAATGCCAAGCGGCAGATCGGGCGGCTCAAGGCGCAGGGGATCGCGGTGGATGTGCCGCGGAGTGAGGAGCAGCGCGTGAAGCGGGCCGAAGCGAATCGGGAAAGAAAGAAGCGCAGGAAGGGTGGCGCGGCGGTCAGCGCTGAGGGTGAAGGTGCCGGTGAGCGGGCGGCCATTTCGACGGAGACGGCGGAAGCTGCCGGGACGGCAGAGAAGATGGAGATGGCCGACGCGGAGACGTAGGCGTCCTGGGTATGTAGGGTGTCGTTCGAATGAGGGTGTCATTCGAATGCCGCCGCAATATGTTTGCCTTGTTCTCGCACTTGTGCATTATATGCCTGGGATGCGGAATGCAGACATCAGACTCGATCTTGCTTTGGCTTTTTCCATCCGGGTTTCCGTTTTTACAAGTAGATCCGTTGAAGAGGGCGTTGAAGCGTGCTCTCAAGCGGTGCAGGTACTCGGACCTCCAGGCCCTGCTGCGAGGAAGTGATGCGAATGGATGAAGCCCGGGTTCCTTCGCCTTTGGATTGTTGCTTGACGGTACCGATACAGTGGAAAGACTCGAATGCCTTGTGCTCCACTTTGATTCGAGGTCACGCAATCGCTTCCCAAGCGCCGCCGTGGCGAGGGTCAAAAAGTCTACAAAGTTTGGCCGTGCATATTCGGCAAGTTCAACCTCGATAGTTTCCAGTGATCCATGTATCCCATGCATGTCACGTCATACGCAGGCCGTCGCTTGCCGCCTCGCTTCTATAGCTAGACCAAGTTAGCCACATGTCATCTGATTCTGTTGGCATGTCTAGACTGTCGAGGAGTATGGTAGGACGTCGATACGTTGCTGCCCAAGAATGTGTCCCTCCGAGAGGTGACTCCGGCTTTCCAGGTATGAATACTGAGTCTCGGCAATGGGGACTCGCTGTGCGATGAACCTCTCTATATAGCTTTCCCCTATAAACAGAGTGCGCGCGCTCAAATTGCTTCCGATAGCAGGTTGGCGAGTTGAGACATGCATTTCATCGATATCAAGCCAGGCGTAGTGGGACACGAGCACCGGAACATCCCCATCCCCGCACCACCACCACCACCACCACCATCGACCATGTCCACCACAGCATCCCACGTCCTCCCGCACGCACTCAACCTCCCCGTCTTTCGCTTCCTCAAGGACAAACGCGTCGTCCTCGCCAGCGCGTCGCCGCGACGCAAGGAACTCCTCGAGACGAGTGTGAGCCCTTTACCGCGGATAGTTGGGCTACGACTGATCATGGCGTGTGGCAGGGCTTGAGGCCGGATATCGTGCCGTCGTCCTTTGCGGAGAACTTGCCGCATGGTGCGTATTCGAATGCGCTTGCAGAGTATCCGATCGCTACGGTATGTTTTCCCCCCGTCGACGTTGGCGAATACGTGCGAGATGCTGATTTGCGCAAGCGTGCTTCGGCAATCAGGCGGGAGAAAAGGTGAGCAGGAACCAGGTCGTTGGCAGGCGGGTGCGGCGTTTGGGTTCGGTGCTGATTGACGTATCCTATGGTCGTCCCAGGCGATGGAAGTTTACGAAAGGATGATCAGGGAGGACGAACGGACCGCTCCCGAGCTCGTCATCAGCGGTCAGTATCCGTCCCGGGACATCTTGGCTTATTCGAGTCGCTAATTTATCTTCATCTCAGCGGACACAATCATCATCTACCCACCGCAATCCACCATCCTTTCCGACGCATCCTCGAGCACATCCCGCCCGGCGTCGACCCGTCTGACGGGACTCAACACGCACATCACATCCGCGGAGGAATCCGAGGATCTCGGCGCGGGGGAACAGCAAGGCGAGGGGCGGCGCGATGAGTTGAGTTGGGGCGGACGGAAGGGAGGGGTGTCGAGGATTTTGGAGAAGCCGATGAATCGGGATGAGCAGGTACGTTGGAGGGATGGAATGCGTGGTCATGATCGCTTGATCGGTCTTTTTTGCATAGTTGAGGACGCTTTCCGAGATGAATGGCGAGACTTGTGAGGTTGTGACGGGAGTCACGATCGGTACGTTCCGGCCTGATTGAAGTTGGCGACTCGCTCAACTCTGTCAACTATCTCCTTGAACAGTGTACCCTACATTGGCGGCACCAGGATACAAGCTTCGGTACGTCATCCCACCAGTCAACGGCCCTCGAGCCCCAAGCTGATGCACACTACAGATCGATAGCCGTCTCCTCCCTCGTCCAATTTAACGACAACTCTGTACGTCTCCCGCTCTGCAGCCCTCTCCTTCGCACTGATCCTCCCCGCGACAGCCGGAACTCCTCAAAGCCTACGTCGCGAACGGCGAAGGCCTCGACCGCGCCGGCGGGTTCGCCGTCCAGGGCCTCGGCGGGTTTTTGGTCAAGGAGATTCAGGGGGATTATAATAATGTCGTTGGGTTCCCGACGGCGGCATTCTGGCGGTGGATGGAGGAGCTGTATGAGGATGGGGTTTTTGATGATTAGGTGGTCGGTGAATGGAAGTAAGAACTATAGAGGGGTGAGCGGTCTGATGGCTATGAGACCGATTATCAAAGTGCTTGAAAATCGCACATAGGTTCTGATGAAGCTATACAACGGTGTTGGGGGGATTCTTTGGTTCTTGAACGTAGCTATGCGGATTTTTGCCGTCCGGTATTTCCCGGAATCCGGCCACAATGCCAACGCGTATGCGTTCAGCTGGGCGAGATCGCTACCTTGCCCATGGAAATTTGCCTGCAGCGTTCGTGCTGCGGATCCACGTGATTGGCCGCGTTTCGACCCGGCGCGATCGGTTGTATGTTTGCCCTTAGGGCCTTCTGTGGCTGCTGAATGGCAACGACCAGGGTCAACAATGCACGTTTCTGGGCGTGTCACGGCCTTGCGGTGACAAGCAGGTCGCGCGAGAATCCCTGGTCGCGTGCCGAAAGGGAGGCAGCTTTCGATGTAGCGTATACGCGCTGAGATTATACAGAACTGCAATGCCCGAGGAAGATGATTGTCAGTCCTACGCATCCCAAGGTGAAAACGCATCCCAAGCCAAACTCACTGTCTAACAAGTGAAGCATCAACCCGGCGGCGAACGGCTCTCCGATAGTTCGATCTCTTTTACAAGACCCAATCGCACACGGTCGTCAAGCCGGCCGCAACGCTGACGAGGAGTACCAATCCAATCGACGAAACCATCATCGTCTTCTCCACCTTCGTCGGTGCTTCAAAGCCAGCACTGGGCTCCTCGGGCTCCACCTTTCGACGTTTTGGTAGACTAGTATCAGGTGATGCCACGCTGATCGAATGTAGTGCTTCGAGATCGTCTTGCTGGTTTCCGCCCAAGCTTCCGTTGTACGAGTGTGCGTAGTCGAGTGATGCTCGTGCGATGTCTTCGAGTTTCGGAAGGCGGGGTGTTGTTGAGGGGGGCGTCGTTTCCGCTGTGAAGGCCGAGAGGGGGTCGTCCCCGCGGTTTATCAAGGTTGATGTCGACGACATTGTGCGCTGGCTGCGGCTGGAGTTGTACTCAAAAAGTAAGCCAACATAGCAACATTTGAACATTGATGAACCCGGTGAACCCGGTCAACTCAGCGAAACTGCACCTTCGCCGTGCGACCCGATCAGCGGCATTACGTAAACCTCCGGAAAGGTGTACTTCATTATCGGTTGTGCTCTGCGATGCTTCATTCTAAGGCGATACGACCTATCTACCTTGTGGGACTTCCGCCTCCTGCGCTGATCGTGTGGTATCTAGGCACTCCAGTGTCCGCGCCTTCCGCCTGCTTCAAGTCAAAATGCTATCCACTCGTCGAGAAAGCCAGAATACCAGCAAAATCTGAAAGAAGGCATGAGAGCGTATCCAGGACAGCTGGATCGAAGTCGAGGCGAGGGCTAGCATACGGTATGCACAACTCCATCGAAGGAGTGACTTGTGCGTTAAGGAAGACGAATCCGGACAGCATCTAACTCTTCCACCACTGATGGGCTGATGGTCTGTGCAAGAAATATTCTGGACATGAAATACAGACATCATTACGTGTCTAAGCTATTAGCAGAGACCAAATAAAGACGATCGCAACTAACGAAACGGCTGCACCCTTGCCAGGGATTCAGAGAACGTGCCTTAAATTGAGAGATCCTCCAACGATATGAACGATGGCCGGGGGCAAATCGACTCTGGAAATTGACCGCCAGTGAATCCAAGTTCGGCGCCTGACGCGACCGAGAAATCCTTCTCCGCAAGAGGACAACGGAATGAACGGATGATGGAAGGGTCTGGCATTAGCACAGGGGTGAGAAGAATTCCATCTATACTACTGGGTACGTTGGAGGTGGACGAAGCCCTCGAGAGTCCTGTGCTAGAGCATGTACTGGTCGCCCTGGAAAAGATGGATGGAGCTGGAGTAAGCGACCCTAAAGTCGACTCTATGAGAAAGAATCCTGCTCTTAGCGAAGCGGATTCGTCACGCACGACCGGGGAGCTTACCGTTGTCCAGTACATCGCATCCTGAGGGGTCACTTTCGACTTGCTCAGGGAAAGTAGCGAGACTGTCAACAACAGACTGAATAGCCTCATATCGCTCCGCCGAGACGATTTTGACATCTTGGCTGGTTTCACGACGATAACGGACGAAGAGCTTCCAAAGATACTTCGTGGAGTGCGGTGATGGGGCTTCTGCGTATCGTTTCCTACTGGAATACCATCCTAAACGCTTCCTGGACTTAGGTTCCTTTGGTCGGCAATCCAACAGGAGGTCCTCGAGCGAGCGAACGGTATCGAAGATACATGTTCCGAAGTAAGAGGCCGTTTCAGTCGCAGCCCAGGACAGAATGTAGAACAGTATGATGCACATGTACTGCCTACAGTCGTTCGACATTTCCCTCGGCAGATAATGATACCAAATGCCAGATGGGGATTCAGATGCGGTTCCCACGTGTAGAGCCGCATTCTGCAGGTCTTGTGCCATTGCCACAATTATCTGTTTCAGCGGAGCAATCGTTCCTTCGTTACATTTCGCGCCGGGTGGTAAAGAATTGACTTTGGTTTTCACAACCAAGAACGCATTGGTCCAGGCGGTTTTGTCTGTCTCATTCCACTTCTTGCGCCTGTCAGCATATTTCCAGGCGGCTGTATGATATGCCTCTACGCGATCAGACATGTCGTGGCGTGTAATGTTCGCGCCTAGACGAGATAACAGTTTATACCCGACGTTGATAAGGTGTTGCTCGATGACAGATGGTTCGTTCAAATTCGAGAGGCAAGTGGTGAAAGGGCAAGCTTGAATCACCTAAATACCTTTACCGATGTCGTATTGCGATGAACCTGTGACCGAGTGCATAGCATGTGACCGCCTGAGATGATGCCGTCTTGGTTGTTATAGGCTACAGCGCAGGCTAGCGTTCTCCCTTCCCTTTCCTTCCGCCTTCACGATCAACGTCGGCAAAGGCGCGTTTGCCCCTGATCACCGGGCCTTCCGTAATAAATCCAGTAAAGACATGATGTCTTCCGTCATTCTTCTAGATGCCTTTTTCGAACGGAAAGCGTTACTGAAGGATACGGAAGAAGCCGTTGTATTTTGGGCAAACTACCGAGAGCTCATACCATATGGGTCTGGCTCTTCGTTGATGACTCCAGCCATTGTAATACCGGGTCTTTCCTTTGTCTAGCGATGTAAATATCTTATTTACAGCCGATGTGTCAGCCAGTCCCACAGACCTTACAAGGCCAATCGTTATCAATCGCAGCACCTCACTCATGGCGGACTCCTCCTTGGCCTATGAATTGGCACTTCCGTGTCTTCCAGAGCCTGATCCTCGTAGACCTCTGAATGATTCAAGTGATGCTTCCCAAATCCACATCATGCCATCGCTGTCTTCCCCACGTCAAGTGTGCATGCCTTCCCTGTAACCTTCGATGGTCTTGTCCTTCATCGAGAAGGTCATGAGCTACAAGGTCCAATGTTGAATGGGCATGGCTTGGAAGTCTGGGTAGGATGCGCAGAACATCTGCTTCTTTTATGGAATTCATGGATGAGGTCCTAGAGAATTAGTTGTGGGCGGCAAGGCGGTGGCGATATATGACGTGTAAATTAGAGAGTTGAGAAGATCGGGAAATTGTCGGGCCGACTTTGCCGAATTGCCAGCCAACTCGCATCGACCATCTCCATGCAACGCTGGATGTGACATCTTTTTCCCTCATTTCGGACCTCGGCTCCCCGACCATTCCTCCGACCGCCTGTCGTTCAACCCCTACTTATTGACAGCATCGATCGTACGACCTCGTACAATGGCCGCACAGTACAACGCGGAACCAACGTTCGTCAACACTCTCCCCGCTTCAGAGGGGCATCCTATTCCCGCACTGCCGAGAACGGACGAAGGAATACGAGTCTGCCAAGTGATTGGTCTAAAGCCTGAAGCCCTGGAAGAGTACAAAAGGGTGCATGAAGAGGTGTTTGATGGTGTCTTGAAGGCTCTTCGCCGCGCGGGCGTTGTCGGTAGGTTCAGATGGTATCAAGGCTTGTCATCTCATCACTAACGGCTCCCATCCGTAGACTACTCCATCCACCACTTTGAATTACCATTGGTTCCTGAGCGGACGAAATCATCCCCGGACTCGGGCCAAAGCACGACGCACCTTCTGGTAGCTCACATGCGGTATATCAACAGCACGTCGCTCGATGACTTCAAACGGGACATGGCGAAGATTGGGGAGGATGCGGAGACGCAAAGGTGGTGGAAGGTAAGTAATGGTTGCGGCAGAGTGACACAGAAAGGAGGCATCAGTAGGGTTGGAGAGTGCTCGTGGCAAAGGCGTTCACAAATATCGCCAAATCGGCAACATTGTCCCTTCGAGCTGGACCATGGTGTTTCCCTCTACATACCGCATACTGAATTGCCTTTCCTCGTTGCCTCCTTCCAGCTTACCGATAACATGCAGTCATCCTTCATTCCCGGGGCGGTCGGATCGGCGTCGGGACCTGGGTGGTGGTCAACCGGAGAAGAGGTTTTCCGTTTTGAAGCATAAGAGTGGAAGTCGGAAGTATGTGTCGTGCATCATGGTGTCCGTTGAAGAATCCACAGATGATTCGCTCAGCAACGAAGATTGCAAGAGCGACAGGAGCACTAACTAAACCCAATGTCTCTGAATTATGCATTGCAAGGTGTTACAACGTCTTTGTCGAGTCCAATCGTACATACAACTTCACGATGTCCCTCTGCGCTCTATGCCTAAATGCGATGCTTCTACCGGAAAATGCCAATATGTCGTGCCGCTACATCCAGGGCTGCCAGCCTGGATTTCTTGTCAGCGACTCTTTCTCTGTAGCGGAGGCAAGGCAACATACCATGGAAGATGGTCGCTAGATTCGTCGGATCCGTCGCCGTCCTGACCAATTCGTTGACTGTATATTCGACACTAGTATTGCTGAGGAGCTTCGTGCGGACCCGATCCAACGCCATTGTCGCCAACTCGGAAGCATGCGCCTCCATCTTGACCTTGTGTGCTTTGGCGGCTGCGCCTCCTTGCATCTGATTGACCTTCTCAAAGTCCGCCTTCCTGGGAACCACAGGACAACGATCAGAGTAGATCACGGAGACGACAAAGAACGCACCATTTCTGCAAGGGATCGTGCTTGAAAACCTCCAACACTGCGAGAATAAGGTCCGACTTCTCTCGAAGAAGTCTCAACGTCTGTTCGCAACATCGCTTAAAGACACCCTCGACGCCAAACGATCCCAGTCCGTCAATCATATCGTTGGTCAGCCGGAAGGGGACCCTCTCGGGAATAGTCAAATCGCCACCCTGAGATTCAGTCAGCCACTGCTCGTCCACCTTGGTCCTGACTTACCTGATCGAAAGCGATACCCAGATCGATATGCAGAATCTCCCCGGTCTTGGTGTTGATCATGATATTCGAACAATGCCTGTCACCTAGCCCTACCAAATGTCCTACCATGCTGCCAACCGCGACGGAGCGAGCGTATTTGAGACGCATCGAGTACCAGCCGATAGGGTCATTGCACATATCCGTGAAGAAATGTCTCATGACAGGTTTGAACTTTTTGCGATTCTCTTTGAACTTCTTGATGAGCTCGGCCGGCGGCGCTGGCTGCTTCGGCGGTTTCGGCTGCTGCAGTTCGGCCATCTCATTTCGGAACAGCTGCGGAGGGAGATCGTTCGGCCGGAAACTGCACGCAGATTAGCAGAATGGCTTGTGGAAATGCCCTGTTGCTCACCGGGTATGTGCCGTGTTCAACCATTCTCCAATGCCGATCGAGCTGGGAACGAACTCGATGATACCAGTCTCGTTTGCAAGAGGAAGTACGATATACGTCTTGAACCGCAACTCCCTCTTGGCTGTAGCTTCGTCGCGCTGTAGCAGAGTATTGACCAGCGTAAATACTTGTTCCATTACGGAATCTTGACGGAGGTCGTCGTTTCCCTTGAACTGCCGAGAAGACTGTAAGCTCCGACTTGAACGATCATGCGAATCTGCTTACCAGTTGCTTGTAATATTTGCCGTTATGACCTAAACAGAGCATGATCTTCGGCACATGCAAGCCTCCTGCCAGCGTAAACTTTTGCTCGTAACTTTGAATAAATGCAGGGCCGCCTTGATTTGAGGGACTGTAATCCCCGGACTTGTCGAACGGCAACTCTTGAGTGGGGACCGGGATCTTGAGATCGCGTAGCTTGGCTATTCGATAGTGAGCCGGCACGGGGAACTCCTTCCTACTTTTGGTCATAGGGTAATCGCACCATTCGATTGCGGCAGTTCCAAATTCTTCCATGTCGCTCACTTGTTCTGTTCTTCTGGCAATGCCCTTAATTTGATCGAGGAGGTTGGACGCAGCCAGCTCGCGTCCATTGACTCCTCGCGGAATCTTCCCTTGTCTGGCAGAGTTGTGCACTTTGGAGCTCATCTGAACCGGCCGGGCTAACGTGATGACCTGATACATGATGTGAAAGGGATGATCTTCGCAAAGGTTCTTGAGTAACGCATCAAGCGTAGGCTGGAATTTGCTCTTGACGTCTTCGGCATCCAATCGAGCGGTGAGCTGCGAAGCAAGGAAAGCGAATTTCCACGTCGGAATCTTGCCAATGTGGTGCCTGATCCCATCGTTGAGGATGTCATCGGATGAGTTCTCCAGCCAGAGCGCGCACATCCGATGAATCGAGTCGTCGTACTTGTCGCTGAATTGCATACTTCGGGCGTACATGACGATAGCGTTTTGCAGGTATTTCCTCTTGATTTTGTCGAACTCTTTGAAGGCGGAATGCCCCTCCAACTGCCCGAGCTGAGTCGATTGCGTTCTCCTCGCAGAGGGGGCAGCGCTGCCCTTGCGGGAGCTAGAGGGCAGAAGATCAGCCTCTGAGGGGTCGACTGCTAGCTGCTCTTGCACGAGATGACGTTGCTCCAGATCAGATAGCTGTAGGAGCCGCGAATATTCCTGATCGGCAAAGCCAGCGAATCGAGTGTAGATGAGAGCACGATCTTCCGGGAAAGGCTTTGCTGCTGGATTTTCCATCATCTCGTTTGCTTTGATGAAGTATGCTTCATAAATGAATTCCGGACGAGCTTGCTTTGCTTCAGTCATCCATTGCCCCTGTCAAGACGTTCATCAGAGCGAATGCACCATTCAGCTTTGAAAGACTTACCACACGAGACAACAGTTTGCTCTGCATCATAGGACTGATAACTTCCTTGCTTGATCGCTGTCCCTGCGATAGGGATCTGCCAGAGACCCCTAGGGTATTCTTCAGCTGGTCAATCGCAAGCGCATGATCGCCTTGTATCCAGAGGACTTCGGCAAACTCGCTAACATGATCTGCAGCATCGCTAGCCGTGAGATTCTGTTGTTCCGCAAGTATTTTGATGGCGCCATCGAGATTCTTCCGTTGTCGAGCAATGTCACCCAAGTGTCGGAGACATTGGCGTTCAAGTTGGAGCAGGACTTTCCCTCGGTTTGCGACCATGTCTCCTAGTTGCCATTCCTCATGTGATTTGGCTGATCTGATCAAGGACAGTCGCACAGCCAGTATCTGCTCTGTCATCTCGGATCTAGCTTGACTAGATTAGCTGCAGACCAAATCACCATGCCAACTCACTCACTCAATGCATTCGGGCACTTCCATAGAGGGCTGATACTCAGCTGTTGTCCCATTCAAGGCATTGATTTTCGGCAGATGCTCGAAGCTCCACCGCTTAATCTCCCTTAGTGAAAGCAGTTCCCGCATCTTCTTTCTTGACCCGTGAACGTCCTCGAAAGAAAAGGCCTTTACAGAATGAATTTCTTCACGCTCGATGTCCTCGACGACCCGTTGCATTTCTGCCACATCCCGTGACCGATGGATCGTACGGAGAGCTGTATAAATCGATCGATCTGATGACTCTGGGAGAAAGGCTGACTCGGGTAAATCCCAGCTTTGCGTGCGCCATGCGAGATCATAAGGCAGACGCAGATTCGTATGGAGCGGATTCGCGTTCTCTCCTGACTGGAACAGCAGCAACGCCAGTCTATCCATGCCGAAGGCTTGCAGAGAGCGCGTGAGCCGAGGAAGATGCTGAGAGTATTGTCCCTGGGCCTCAAGCTCTGCTCCGTAGTATTTGAAGGCGAGGGACCAGTCACTCTCATGCTGAAAGCGTTGCAGAAGGGATTGTTTGACGCTGCTCTCCAACGGTATGCCGTAAAAGCCATCGGGTTCATCTATGTTATTGTAAATATCGTAAAGCAACTTTAAATGCGCGCAGCGTCAGACGTCGTTATATTGCCACCAGTGAACGTACCTGGAAATCCTGCTCGTCATAAACTCTGCCAGCTTTGTGACTACTTTGAGCATTGAGCTGGTTATCTGGAACTTCCGGCTTGCTGTCTACATCGACATACAGCTCCCAGTAGAGTAGAGCCGTCGCGAACATCTTACACTCCAGAGCCGCCTTTGCTATGAGCGAGAAATCGAGATCCAGCCAATAGTCGTTGTCGAGATGACTGTACGACCTAGGACGACTTTGTTTTCGAAGATATAGTATGATTTCGATGATGGTCGTTTTGATAGCGAGAGGAAGGTCCGGAGTTTGCAGAACGCGCTGCACATAACCAGACAATGCTAGGCAGACTGCGCCTTGTTTTCCCGCCTGTTCTACTGCCTCCTTGTCGAGGATAAGATGCACCAACTGAGGCAAGAGTTGGCGGGATAAGCGGCGGTCCTGTTCGAACAGGGGCGCCGCATCAATGAGCAGGTCATCCCATCGACCAAGCTCCACGCAAGCCGCAGAAGCAAATATCGATGCCCAGCCATCAGTGTCTGTCAACAGAGCGAGGCTGACGTCCGCTGAGGGGCCGATGTTCATGACCTCGAACAGCGTTCTCTCGTTAGAATTCTGCATAGAAGCGTGGGATCGATGAAGACCCAACTCGGACCGTAACAGAGTCGGTAATTTCGTGCCTGGAATGCGGCTCATAAGCCTCGATCCAATGATGCACAACGTGTCGTAAGCCCGGTGCAGAGTGCCCAAATCGGGGCTGTTCAACCTTTCGAACATAGCGAAGAGAATTTCGGTTATAGATTCCGATGTATCGGCTTTGTCCTTGCGAGCGCTCACTCGGATAGACTTGGCCCGTAGGGTCGAGTAGGCATCGGAATCGATTAAGCGAAGCCGACCGCCGAAGGAGTAGCAAACCTCGAGGAAGGCTGACATTTCCTCCTCGCTGGGCTGAACTCCGCTTAACAGAGCGTCTTTGAGTCGCCAATATACACGAGAAGAGAATGTATCGATTTCGTCGCTCGGCACCGGTCCAGACTTGCTTGCCAGTTGAGGGGTTAGGGAGAAAATCTGAGAGTGAATGGCGGGGTTCTGCGCAATGTCCAGAAGCTCCATTCGAGTCATATCGCGCAAGCGTTGTTGTGGAGCTTTGCTTAACGCTCGCGGCCATATCGGAAGAAGCGGTAGAACGGACCGATTTCGGAGACTGCCCGAAAAGCCTTTCCAGAGCCTGTCGATAAAGTGTTCCAGGCTGACGAAGATGTGCTCTCCAGCTTCGGGTATACCTGGCACTCCATCGGCCAAGGTGGACTTTTGCCATGACAACGCCACAGCGGATAATCTAGCGATTATCGAAACCAGTTCTTCTTCTGCATCCTTCATGATGACCACGTGAGGCAGGATCCAGGAGATTAAGTTGGCGGCGATCGGGGCCAAGTCGACTTGTTGAGCCAAGACGGCGCCAACTCGGAGAAGCACAAGCCCTAGAACAGGGCTGGCAACGAACGCTTCATGATAATATGCGATAAAGTATGCGAGATTGCGGATCAACCGCACTCTTTCGTTGACCAGAATCTTGGTGTAAAGTTTCCCTAGAATCTCCATGATGACGTTGTAAATCATGTTGTCAGGTGCGATTTGACCTTTGGCCTCCACCCACTGTAGCACACGAATGCAAGCTCGTGCGCTGGCCACCGGTACCAGCACCGTCTCAAGCTTTCGAGTGGATTCAGCAGGAAAGATATGATCGAATACTCGTGCTCTCTCTTTACCATCTGCTAGGGCTCGTAGCAGCGCCGAGATTTCCTGTGTAGTATCGGCATCGCCCGGCATGATGACGACAGAGGCGATGGTATCGACCGAGTCCATTTTCAACTTGCCCTTGCCGCCTAGATCTGCCAATCTACCCTCAAAATCTCGCAAGATTTGCGTCAAAGAGGTTCGATCTTGATCACTAGATTTCTGTGATCGTTTGTCGTATTCGAAAGCCAGGAAATTGCCGGCGGTCACTGAGAAAATGTATTGAAGACCCTCCTCTTTAGAAAGCCCGACCGTCGCGCTGAGATGTTCCCACACCCATGTCTTGCCTTCGAGGAGGGCGACGCAGCCGACGGAGGTCAATGCGGCAGTCGCCCACTGTTTACGACTCAAGAATCCGTACAGGTGCATCGGCAGTTCCACCGGATTTGCGTCATTTCGCAATTGTAACAGAGTCAGTCGCGTGGCGTACTGCTGATACAATTCGGCAATGCCCGAGAGTCGCAGAGCTTCGACCACGCTTTGCAGGCAAACCTGGACGTGTCCCCTAGCAAACTTGCGTGTGGAAGCGGTATCGTAGACGTGGAATAGCGAGTTAAATCGCCCTTCGGCGTTCACGATCGTGACGTTCGCTTGAAAAATGAGGATACTGAGAATGTACTCGACTTGAAAGCCCCTAGTATGGAAACGGATCAGGATGTCGCGGTAGAGCGAGTTGATATCCCGATTCGGTAGGCAATGTAGAAGCGCAGCAACTATGTTCGCCAAGCGGAATCGCACGCGGCCGTCCGTATCGTCGATCAATGAGCAAAGTATCGTGACAGGATCATCGGTGTCCCCATGAGCCTGTTCTCGATTGATCCAAGACTCGTTGAGAGGATCCAGGTGAATGATTCGCGCAAATAGTCGAATCACTGACATGCGCTCCTCCCAAAAAACGAGGTTTCCTTGCAGGAGATTAGATCCAAGCCAGTTCAGGAAAATCGACGCCAGTTCCCCAGAACCAGTGTTGAAGCTCTCTGCGTGCAAGGGACCGAGACACGACAGAATGGTATCCACAAAATTGAAAGCGATTCGACGCATCTTCGACGATCTTGAATACGTATACGACCCCAGATATTCTTGCAACACTTGGTAGATGGAAGTCATAGCGTCATCGTTGAATTCGAGCACGCCGAGGCGTATACTTTGGAGTACTGGAGGACAGAGTTGAAGGAAAACGGAGGGCTCGGCCGCTATCAGGATGTTCAACGTGACGCGATCTTTGATGGAAGCAGACATGCCATTTGCACAATATTTTGGCAAGAAGCAACAGCGCGTGCATGAGGAGACAACGGCTTCTGTGACGGTGGTGTCGATTTGTGTGGTGTTGACGCTGATCTCGTCGTCGACCTTGATTGCATCAAAATCGTCATCCGCTTCACCCGCGCCCGGTTCCAGTGTATCGCTATTGATATGCAGTTCTTCGCCTTGTAATATATGCTGGAAGTCGCGAACTCGAGACCGGAACATGTCATAGAGCTGATGCTCGATGAGCGACATCTCCCGTGGCTGTCTCGAGAAGCTTACCTTTGGTTTTTGCCACAATTTTACGTGGAAATCCGAGATTCGCATCCCAGCTTCGTCCTCGGCTGTAGGTGGCTTCTGCCCGGAATCGCTCGTGATCACCGATAGCATGCCTGAGGCAGGTCCAGCGACGCAAAGAAGAGCTACGGGATGAAAACCTCCTGTTACCGATCTAGCTTGGGGAAACATCGGATCTAGACCAGCAAAAAGCCTCGCGCGTTCAGCCAGCGTCCAGTTCTTCTGGAATGCGAGCTGCAGCATCTTTTCGAGCAAGTCACATGCCGTCTCAAAATTGACTTGCGAATGTTCCGGATCCGAGTCGATGAAGCCGCTCTCGACAAGAAGGATGACCACGCAACCATCTAATTTGCCGCGTAGCCGCGCGACATTGGTTGCGTCAGCGTCTGTCGGGTCGAGCTGCTGGAGTTTTAGGCCGAACAGCCGAGAGAGGCTCCTTGCGTCAGATGGGATGTACGGTCGAGTGGTTCCTTTCGTTTCCTGAGTCGATCTGCCGTTCGTAGCTTGGCTCGGCGGGATTGCCACTGGCACTTTCGCATGAAGGATGAAATTCCTGATATCGGCAACCTGTACCTCCTTTTGCATCCTGGTGTAAAGCGGGCTCGAAGTCAACGGCCGGCCATCGTTGACGAGACTGGGACAACCCGCGAGTCCCGACAACCGACAAATCAACCGCCAGGCCGAGCCACTCTCAAAGTTGGCGCAGTCCCCGGCATCCGTCATCATCTTCTCCTGCGCCAACCACGCCGTTCGGAACCACTCGGAGACTTTGGCCGCGAATCCCATCCGATGCAGTCGCGCGTCTTGCTCCGCTACATCCAGGCAGTCCACCATGAAGTCGCAGACGGCATCGTACGGCGCCGCAGGGCCCTGGTCGTTGACCGCTTCGAGGAATTTTCCGATCGAGGTGATGATCAGGACAGGCTCGAGGAGTTGCTTCTTCAAGATGACTTGCAGTACAAGCGCGGCGCTTCGGCTCGATGCGCCCGCAGTGACGATCAGTTTCCGGAGGGCAAGATGCCATATTTCGAGCCATTCTTGTCGTCCTAGTGCGGCTTGCGTTACTGTCGTCGGCTGGATCTTGAATGTCTCTGCGACAACTTGTACATGGCAAATCGCCGCCAAATCCATATCCGCCCATTGTTGCACTTCCGGCACGGGATCGACCATTAAATGCTGCAGCGTTTCCCGGGTCATCACCTGTAGCCGATCGTGTACCTGTCCCCAATGGCGCAGGATGAAGAAGTACATCGTTTGCAGAGCCGACAGCCGGTGCTCGACGTACCGCGCCGAGGTCATCACCTGTAGCAGCTCGGCCACGGGCTCTTCAATCCGCTGTCGCTTGTTGCTGCCGGTAGCACTTGGCGTCGTCGAGCGAAGAGAAGCTGCTTCATGGTGCTGATGCAGTAGTGCAAGACCGTCGGCCATCAATTCGAGCGTTGCCCAAGTCATGACCATCGGATCGGTAAATTCCGGCGGCGCGCAGATCAACGGCGTCTGCATCGGACGCACAGTCGATCCCTCGTGCACCGCAGAGAGTCTGAGAGAAAGGGACGGCAGCTCGAGCACATGTGATCTCTTGCCTGGTGGAGACCGCGAGATCGCATCCCGTAACGCTAACAGATCGCCAAACACGGCGCGATCAATGTGTTTCCCCTCTGGCTCAGCATCGCAGATGAATGGCGAGCTGGAGAGGAACGGCAAAATGATACGCAGGGCGAGGATGACTTGATCTTTGAGTTTTGTGTGCCATAGGGGTAGAAGCAGCGCGAGAATTTTCGGCGCAGACTCGATCATGACTTGGACGGCGTTTACTTCCAATTCGGCGAGGAGGATAGTCAGAGCGCTCAGTATCGACCGATGAGCGGCCGTTTCTGCGGGCTGCATGCGAAGAAACTTGATCGTGCGTCTCAGAATCCGGATCCCCGCGCGCGCGAAAGGCTGATCGGATTCCCGGTCCTCTTCCGGCAGCTGTGGCGGCGGTAAAATCGGCGCATTTGGCACGGAGAGGAGAATCGGAATGATGCTGATCAGTTCCGTCGTCTCGGTCGACAATCTCGGTCTCGCGGGTTCGTTCCGTCGAGTGCGATCAACCGTACTCGTCATCGTTGATGTGAATTTCCGCTTCTGCGTTCCGACAGAGGGCGTCGCGAATTCCTGATCCTGTTCGCTCTCGGATGCTTCGGTCAAGGATTCGGGTTCAAGGTCACCCGTCGTCCATTCCTCCTTGTCGTATTCGATCCGCTGTCCGAGGGCGGCATCCCAACAGATGCTCATCAAGCATTCCCATGATCCTTGTCCGAGGTGCTCGAGGTGTGGCGCATAGGAAACAATCATTTTGAGGGCTTTGATATAGTCCATTGCGTTGCGGATCAAGGTCCCGTCCGAGGTGATGATCGTCTGCGTAAGATGACTGAAGAGCGCGTTGACCACTTTTTTGTTGAGATGGGTGAGGGATCGCTCGACGAGCCATCGGACAAGATTCATCGCATTCGAAAATCTCGTCTCCGCCGCTAATGCTGCTCGTCAGGACAGTCGTCACAAGCGCGAGTTCAACCGCAACGTACCACTACTCGAGCTCCCCGCCGAACCCTTCCCCTTTCTCAAGCTCGCCGCCCGCTCCATCTTGACGACCCCAAACAAGACCTGAAACGTCTGCAGCCACCCAGCATTATCCGTCACGGTGCTCAAGTTTTCGACGCTTGTGTTGGACTGGAAAATGGTGCGCAGGCTGGCCATGCCCTCGGCACGGTCCTTGATCTTGTCCGAGGAGATCTTGGAGAGCGCCTCGGAGAAGGCGGTGTCGCGAGGCATGGTGAGCGTTTTAGATCTCCGACGTGATCGAGGCTAGAATTTCATGGCTTCCTGTACATTGGATGAAGACTTGAGGTGATGATGGGGATAAAACCTATCTACATATCAATGTGAGCGAGTCACCGGTACTGGTATAGTCCGACATTGAATGTCTCACTTCCTGCTTATGTCAGCGGGTCCTTCGGGGGCTCACGTGACCGCTCGACTCTTCGCGGTATATAACAAGTCGAGAAACGCTCTCATCCTACAACCCCCTTGCCCTTTCCTCTCCACAGCTGTATCTGCCTAATCGTTCTTGATCCGAGCCACGGCTCACGCTCTACGAACGCTTGGTTCCTGAACCAGCTCAGAAGAGGATATTCTCTCGTGGATTTCCACCCTGTATGCGTCTCCCTTCGTCGTCAGTCCGGTACATCCCGTTTGTCACGGATGCGTCGGGCGTTTGACGGAGGGGCATTTCGGGTTGGGCGGCTCCATTGGGGTTGTACTTTCTGGAATGTCACTGGCGGGCCGGGAACATGTATGGATGCTATCGGACCAGGTTATGATTCGTCTTCTCTCTTCGCAGTCATGCAGGACATTCTATGACTTTGTTCCTCATTAACGATGACTGAGTTTTTGGTCGTCGCCGGTGCTGTCTCTGAATCTATACCCCAATCCCTTGTACTGTGGGTCGGCGTCGGCTGGATGATGTCGTCGGGATACGTACCATCCCCGTTCCTAAACTTGGAATAGATGCTCGAGTCTCGACAGAAATTCGCTGAGAGCAGTCGCGGAACCGAATTACGTGCAATGTGATCGACGGACGTGCTGATAGCTGATGCAAGTGCTGATGCATACACCCAGCCTGTTCATCTTCGTCTTCCCCGCTCTCAATCTTGCCGATTGCCTCTCGTTACCATTCCTTACAGCCTCCATTAGCACAAAGGCCTTCACGTATCAGTCCAAAGATCAAACACGACCCGCCGCCGCGACCCGAACATCCAAAAGTCAGAGATACTCCTACCATGTCCTACTTTATGACCCAGTAAGCTCTATCCCCGCCTCTTCTCGAATTGCATAATAACAACCTTCAAGTCTCCCATCAGGCTGGCATGTCGACCAGGTAGGTTTCTCTCCTCACTAACCGGAGTCTGGATGCTGACCTGAAACCCCCGCCAGGCAATCACCGTAGAGGAAGACCGCGTTGTGTGTATCCGCTTTGGGCACGATTGGGACGAGCAATGTATGGTCATGGATGAGACGCTGTATCAGGTGCAAGCAAAGGTGCAGAATTTTGCGGTGATATATCTTGGTAAGTCGTTCGTGGCGGCGTGTAATGTTATGTCTGAAGCTGGGCTGATGGCTGTTTGCGTGGTAGTCGATATTACGAAGGTGCCGGACTTTAACAAGGTGAGTTTCGTGGATGAGTACATGAATGTGACTGATGGAGACGTGGTAGATGTACGAATTGTACGACCCATGTACCCTGATGTTCTTCTACAGGTGAGTCTCCCCTCTCTGCCTTTCGTGGAGAATCAACGAAAGAGCTTGCCGTCATCAGGAATAAACACATCATGATCGATCTGGGGACGGGTAACAATAACAAGATGTAAGTCAGCCTCGGATACACCTTCAATATGATGTATTCATCGTCTTCTTTACCAGTAATTGGCCAATCAGCGATAAACAAGAGGTAAGCATACCCTGGATCCTGCAGGGTCCATACAGCTAATGACCCATGTTCGGCAGATGATCGATATCATCGAGACGGTCTACCGAGGAGCATCGAAAGGCCGCGGTCTCGTCGTCGCACCAAAAGGTGGGTGTAGCATCCTGACAGAGGGGACATGTGGCTCATCGACTGTGGCTAGATTATTCGACGCGGTACAAGTATTAGGTGTGTCGAGAGATATGGTGTGGCGTGGTGGCGCATGTATGGCCGTTCTGTATCGCTCCTGCATGACAAGTTCTATAATATATTTCGCATGGCTACATTGCTCTTTTCGTCCTGGCTACATTGATTGTCTCGTGGAATGATCATCGTGTTCCGATCATCCCGAAACCGTCCTTTCCTTGCCATCCCGATCTACTCCATCTTGAGCGCCGCCGTCACCGCATCATTTCCATCCTGTACCCCCTTCCAGAACACACCCTCTCCCAAATCCCGCACCGGATCCGGATGTTGCCCCTGCGCCGCCGCCGCCTCGGCCGTACTCTGGCCCAACTCCTCCATCCGCGCAGCAAGGTACCGCTTCTTCATCATTTCCTCGCCCCGCTGCAGGCCGTGCGCCTCGTCGCTGCCTTGCCAGATGACTTTTTCGGCGATCCAGCGGGCGGCGAAGCGGGCGAGGAGGTAGCTGTGCGAGGCGAGGAGACCGATGAAGAGCGTAGGGATAACCATGGGGAGGACGGTCTTGGCGACTTGCGAGTCGGCAATCCAGGCGGGTAAGACGGCCTGGGCAGACTCGACGGGGACTGTCTTGTTGACATGTGAGGCATCGTTTAGAGCGTTGTACAGGAAGTTGGAACCGTAGTTGGCAAAGGAGTAGGTCTTGACGTTGGGGTTGATTGACTGGTGGGTCGCCGAGTTCTCAAAGCTCGGTCGGAAGAGGTAGGTGAGTGTTGCATTGGTGACAAAGGCGACCCAGCTGAGCAGAGACTACGTTTCGGTGTCAGACGCTGCCGCCATTTTTAAGCAACAATCACACTCACCAGTGCATTCAACCAAGGCCCGATACTCTCCACCCTCTCGCCAACGGGCCGCTGCACATGGTTACAAATCTTGATGGCATCACTCCGCAACTCGATGTAATCATTGATGAGCGCAAACACGGGCGCGAGCGGCCAAACGACGGACCAAACGGCGACGTAGCCGAATTGTGTGACCATTTCCGCGTAGTCGCCTGGAGCGTCGTCAGCGAGATTGACCTGGTGAGGCCGATCCGTCGCGTGGACTCACCAAACGCCGAGTACTCCGGCAGGTGCAGCTCGTGCGCAACCTTTTCCATCAGCCGTCTCTCCTCGGGCGTGGCGGAATCATTCAACTTTTCAACGGCACGGTCGTGCTGCTTCTTATCCTCCTCGGACTTGTCATGCGTGCCACGCCACTCTTCGTAGTATTGCTTGATGTAAGGCAACCCCATCTCGGTGAATGCGTTGATGGCTTGATTCGTAACGGTATCTACTCAACGGGATCAGACATTCATTACCCAGTCAGAGGTATGAAAACGTACAAGCAAACAACTGATTGACAAGTCGATCACCCTTGATGCCCGTCCTATGCGCGATATCTGTATGCACGCCCAGCCCAGCACCTTCAGCGGACGTGGCAGGAACGGCGTCTTGCTGGTGCGCGAGGATGCCGCTGAAGTAGGACATGATCATTTCTCCAAAGGGCACGTAGACGTAGCTGTGGCCTCGGTCAGCGTTGGATTGTATGAGCAGATGGGCAGACTTACGCGGAGAGGAAGAGGCCGAGGTAGGCAACGATGGCGTTGATGGCGCTGCGATGCGGTCAATCAGCTGTCAGATGTAAATACGATATTACTCACAAAGTCTTGAGCGTCAAGCTATTCTTGAAACTGCTCTTTGTCGGATGATTCTCCCACACCGTCAGCTGCTTGCCCAGCGTGTGCAAGATGGCGACGATATTGGGCACGACACCCACGAACAATAGTGTCGGCACGAGGGAGAGCAGCTGTTTGCCCGGCCCGTCGTACAGGTGCGCAAAGAACGCTTCAAAAATGAAGATGCCCGTCAGGAGCGCGCCCAATGCGGTGCCGCACGCAGCGAGGATCGGAACCGAGGCCGCCATCTTGGCTTCCCGTTTGAGGAACTCGGTGTCTCGCGGCGAGGGACTGAGCGTCGCGATCTGGTTGACGGAATCCGGGACGGGAATGCCTGACGTATCGGACAAGCTGGCAAGGTACTGCGGTCGTAAATGCTCCACACGGGAAACCTTGTGCGTTCCGTACTGTACGGCGATCTTGCGTTCCTGGACCCGCCACGCTTCGACGAATCCGACGGCCCAGAGCGCGACGCATGCGGCGTAGGCGTAGCTCCAGCTCCAGCCGTACCCAAGCTCTCGGGGTCCACCGGTTCGGGCCCAGGTTTCGAGGCCGATGAGTTCGGCGAGACGGGCGTAAATGCCCTTGGAGCCGAGCCAGAAGAATGCGCCGAGGATGGAGAGGGGGACGAGGGCGCGGGTGTAGAATGAAAGGAAGGAGAAGTAGAGGGATACCGAAGGGCCGAACTACGGGGAGGGAGGTTAGGAAAAGTGCGTACGCGATCAGGAGGGCAAGGCCTACGTGTTCCGCCAATCGGTCTCGCTCTCGCGCATCAATCCCCTGCAGGCCCACCGTCCACTTCTTCGTCAACCAGGTCTTGACCCATTCCTCGTTGGCGCGTTCATCCTGCAGCGGTATGATTGTCGTCACGCGCTTCCATTCGCCCTCGCCGGGAGTGATACCGAGTCCGCCTTGGAGCGTCGAGGTGATGAGGAGTTGGTGCAGGAGGCGGATCTTGTCACCTTGGGTGACGTGGTGTGGTGTCGAGGAGATGGGTGCGAGGGATGTGGCCGAGACGGAGTGCAGGAAATCCTCGTGTCTGCCCTCCCGCATCAGCAAAACGGCGCACTGCGCATCGTTCGAGAGGAAAACTCACTTTTCCCGCTGCACGAGCTCGACGAGCTTATCCTCATTGGCAAACCTAACAAAAAGCCACACTTCCTTGCCCTCCTTGCCTTTACTGATCCCTGGTCGCGCGGTCACCCTTAACCCGGCATCCCTCAACTGATTCACCAACCGCGTATAGCATTCCTTGACTTCCCCCGCGGCTTCGGCGCGGCCTTGCTTGTATGGACCTTTGGTGAACGCGTTGAGGTCCGTATTGTACACGATCACAAGGAGCGTTCCGAAAGTATTGGGAGCTTCAGTCGATTGCTGCAGGTCTTGCACGGGCTTGGAGATTGGGGGCTTTGAGGCTTGAGGTGCGGACGTCGTCGTCGTCGTCGTGGTCGTCCCGGTGCGGGAATCCGTCGTTCCCGCGGCGATGGGCGGAGCGAGGCCGCCGTCGTGGATGACCGTCGCGGAGGGCAGAGGCTGCTGAGTGGCGTTGAGCCGTGTGGAGCGACGGGGGGCGTCCATGGTGGCGATGAGGATATCAGGGAGAAGATGCCACGGAGGAATGGCGCGGCCAGTGCAATAATAATAAAGGAGTCGAGTGAACGCATCATGCAGGGCAGGCTACGAGTTACGTCATGGCGGATTCAAAGTTGACGGCCGCCGCGAGGTGAGACATTCACGCTCACCGAGTCGACCAGTCTTCCTCTCCTCAATGCCTACATGCCTGGTTCTGTTCAGCAGCCGTGAGTTCTCTGATAGACTTTTCACTCAGAGGAAAGGCCAAGAAGGGTATGTAGTGCTCATCTTGGGTATCCGCAGAAGATGGGTGGCCTCCCGCGTACTCAACTTCCAACATTCGAGACGCGAGATGAATCACCCGAGCGGCATCTACCTCAACCGAGTTGACGAAACGATACGTCAGCCAGCCGGACGCAATAGGTATTGCTGATTGAGTATTTAATCTGATACTCTGATGAAGTCTTCTTGAGCTTATACTGGGCAGGATTTCTGATGATTGATCCTTACAAAGAAGGGTCGTGGAGAGTTTAGAATGACCGTATGCGCCGAGACGGATTGTCTGGCAAGTAGCCCGTAACCTCGCACGCCTTTATCCAGCTGATTTCATTCATGCTTTATGCTTTCAAGGTAGATGTTCAGTCGATGTGGATCCCGGGTAGGGTGTGCCTTTGGGGTGAAACGCGTCAAGGGTGGACGCCAGCATGAAAGGAGTTGCCGAGGGGTACGACGAAAAGGAATACGTTTGGACTCGTTGACGGCGACAACGGCTCTACGGCAAGCCTATATCAACACACTCTCTCAGCGAGAAGAAACGATTCCAAGGTCATCCACTCTGTCCGCTCGGCCACGGGAATCAGCAAGTCTTTTACGAGCCAAAGAAAAAGAAAATGTCCACGACCACCGCCGGGACGACCATCGCCGCCGACACCACCCTCGAAATCATCCTCCTCGGCACCGGACCCTCCTGTACAACCCCGAACCTTGCATGTCTCACACGCACCACCACCTATCCCAACCCGCCATGCCGATGCTGCGATGCTGTGCACGGTCAGGGGGAAGACCCCCTCGCGGCGGGAGGAGCCAAGAACTGGCGGGGGAATATCAGCGCGGTGGTGAGGAAGACGTGGGCGGATGGACGGCAGAGGTGAGTTTTGGTGTGGGCCAGTGGTGAAGGGGGATGTTGATCTGCGTGCAGCTGTATTCTGATTGATTGTGGGAAGACGTTTGGTCGCGCTGCTGTGGATTACTTTCCGCCGAATGGGATCAGGAAGATTGATGGTGAGCTCCTTGTCTCTATACTCAGCGAGTAGGCTTACTGACGCGCCAATCCAGCGGTTATACTGACGCATGACCATGCTGACTGTAAGCTTTCCCGCTTCGAGCACCTGGCCACACGCTGATTCGGGCTGGCCCGTAGCCGTGTTTGGCTGCGATGATCTTCGGGTCTTGACTTGGCGAAATTGGATTCAAGAATCGGTGCCCGTCTATTGCGACCTCAAGACGTTCTCAGTCCTGAATGAACGATTTCCGTACGTCAAACCTCGCTTGGCCGAGTTGGGGCATGCTTATCATCGTGCTTTTGTGCGACTCGGACAGATACCTCGTTCAGCAGGGTGTCGGAAGCGGGACTGGTCTGAGGCCTGCAATCGATTTCAGAATCATCTATGCACATCGGAGGATCACCATTGCGGGTATTGTGAGCCGGCCCAAATACGTAAAAGAAGCGCTGAAACTATTGTCACGTCAACAGGACCTCGTTCCTTTCGAAGTACAGCATGGTACTACCAATGTCACCATCCCGATGACCATGACCGTCACCAAGGGTGTCGTCTCCTCGAACCCGGGCACTCCGTTGGAAGCCGAACAAGGTACAATGTCAGTCAAGGTCCCGTACATGTGTCTAGCCTTTGTCATCGAGGAAAAGGTACTCTGGATGACGGATACCAACCATATTCCAGAGCGCGCCTGGAACGTGATTCACTACGGGCTGGACGCACTCGATATCGGACCCGCACCGGATCAGGTCGAACGGAGCTTGCTGCTGGCGTTCGTCGATCTGGCAGACTTGTTCATGATTGGCCGTGCAAGCCAAACGTATCTACTCGATGGGGATGAATCACACGCTGTGTCACGGTGAGCTTGTCGCCCTTGGCGAAGAAGCTCAAGGCGTGAGGCGTGCTGGAAAGGAGGATGCGTTCATCAAGAAGGCATTGTTCGGGGAGATTGCTCATCTCGCCAGTGACGGATTGTTCGAGAGAGTCAAGGGGAAGCGACTGCACTTCAGGCCAGCGTTTGATGGGATGAAGGTGACGGTCGAGACTCGCGCAAATGACGTCACTGTAACGGCGACAGATTAGACGCAGCATGTGAATGAGATTACACATGAATGACTGCATCGAGGAAATCTAGAGCGAATACATCCAAGAGCGCACATTCGCGGAACATACGGTCAGGCGGACTATGCTCGACCGGTTCCTCATTGACACCTTCCGTTCAGATTGTCCTCCAGCATACTTGCAGCTGCCCTCCACTCAGTGCGTGCGTTTGACCAGAGCATCTTGACAATCTAGCGTAGTGGCCTGTCTTCAGTTACAAAGTCTCAATGGTCTGACGAAAGGCTGGTACTCACAGTCGTCAAGGAGTTATCGGGGCCGTACATGATCGGTTCTCCTACCGATTCGAAACCGCAAGCTGAATAGAAACCCACACTGTCTAAGATCGATGTGCACAGAAGAGATAGTCAGACCAGCCGGTTGAGGATACTATACTCCTAGTGAGCAAAACTGACCCGCGGCGGAAGTCAAAGCGAGACCCAGGTGATTCCTTTCAGCAAGCGCAATGACATGTCTCAACAGCAACCTCCCGAGACCTTGAGACTGATGAGCCGGCGCAATGGCAAATTCTGAAAGCCCTGCACAGATGTCATGCTTGAGCAGTTGTAGAGTGCCTCTTTAGGAGGGAGAGAGAATCGCTCACACATGTACTCTCCAAATTCTGCCAGCAGCTTCTGCTTCCATTCTGTCCTGGGTATAGCCATCTTGACGTTCTCCTCATTGTTAAAGCCGTCCGGCGGACATTCTGGAAGCTTGGGTTGATGATGATTGTTGAACTTGGTGAAACCAGGCGACGCCTATGATCTCCTTCGTGTCGGAGCGTTCAAGAATGAGCACCGCACCATGACCCTCCTCGACCCCCTTTGCAGCTGTATCCCAGATCCACCGTTGCCAAACGTCAGGATCCACGTCCTTGAAAAGAACTCCGTACATCTGGTTGTCGGAGAATGCTGATGCGTGTACTTTGCCGATTATGTCGAGTTCATCAAGGCTGGCGGTCCGGATGTTGAGCTGATAAGAAGAGATGGACATCGCCGGCAAGGGTCCCAAATCGGTAGAGGCCAGAGCAGAGAGCGATCAGGAGAGGGGAAGTTGTCTGCAAGCGTCAGCTTTATATGGTGCGGACTCATAACGCACTACACGCTTGTTCGCCGGTTCCGCCAAGCTCTCAGTCATGTCATCGGAGCATAAGATGAACAAAGGAGGACAAAGGAGTCACAAAGGAAGGCAGACACGTGGAACATTCCGGAAAGATTATGCGAAGACCCCTTAATTGGACCAAGTCCGATCACTTGACCATCAACCTCCAACTTTCGGAGAGGTGACTTCCAGGTAATAAGAGCAAGCGCATGATGATGGGCAAAAAGTTGGTCCCTATGTCGAGCTAGTTATCACTGCTACTCGAATAAGCCATTATAAGATAGGAGGAGGGCGTTTGGATCGACAGCTCGACTGAACGAATCGCTCCGAATGCCAAGCTAAGGAAGAGAACGACATAGTGTTTGAGAGACATCTAGATTCCGGCCAAGCAATGCCCTTACTTCTCGGCGAGAGCTGAAGTGGCGCCGACAGGGACACCTAGCAGTTTAGGAACAAACGACTTTGAACAGAGGCGACATGATGCTTGGATGACAACAGAAGAACGCAAGATCAACTCACGCGAACGCTCCGACTGATTTGAGGTGAGCAGGGTATCAAGTCAACGAAACTACTTTTCTCTCGCCCTAAGTCCGCGTAGCGTAGTGGTAGTGCTGGCACCGGCCGGTGTGGAACCTCTCACAGCCATTTTCCTTTGGGATTGGGCGGGCCCTGGGTTCGATTCACAGACCGGCCGCTTTAATTGCTCCTTGATGCGCGGTTTCCCTACGGGATTTCCAGCTTAAACGCGGTGATAGCCTATCAGGAGCAAGGCGCGTCAAAGTACTCCCGAAGTTCCAGGTGCGGCGTAAAGGTCCCTGCCTTCGGTTCGAACCTTCAGAGCTTTCAGGTAAGTAGATTATAAAGCTCTACTGGAGAAGCACTACGTTTGGAGCCGAAAATAGTCGATGAGGCAAGGTCTCACAAGGACCGAAGCTGGGTCCGTGGACAAAGTAGGCTCCAACTAGTACAAAGGCAATAAAGGCACTTTTTTACTTTTATTGGTAAGAAGGCCCCAAATCATATACGACAACGCAAGTTGGCATCAAGCTACAGCGCGACGTAGCTTGCCAGACGGAGGTTTCTGCTTCTTGTGAATTTAGATGTTGGAATACGTGCTGTTTGGTGAGTTACCATCTTTTATTCTCGCTCTCGGCATGAAGATAGTGTTGCTGCCCAACAAGTTACTCACTTATTGCTGAGTCACACAGATATCACATTGCAAAGTCGGCAAGTAGCAACCATTTAGCTTTGCAATGGCCTTGTTTGAGAAAGACAACGAGAGTTCTCACAAGATCAATGATCACCCTGGGAGTGACTGCACAAGACTTCACCAGAACTTCGTCCCTCGACCTCGGGGCCGACTACTCTTCGTCCAGCTGGAGCCGTCTCGCCCCCATGGCTGCCGTTTCAACCGAAGGATGGACGTCCGCGACGCTTATACACGTCTGATACTATTTCAACCTACTAAAAAAATTGCTTGAGCTCTTGATATAATACCTCATTTCACTGAGTTACCGTCAGAAGACTCATTTTCTCAAGACCCCAGCCAATTTGTCCACGACATGTCTTCCGGATTTGAATTTGGCGGCGAGCGAATTTGCATCCCGACTAGGTAGTCATCGAATGACTGCTTAGAGCCGTTTTAGCCAAGTTTGATGAAGTACGGACGCGTCGATTTGCCTTTGCCCATATAGACAGGAATAGTGGGTAGTCTGTCATTAGATGTGTGATATTGGCAGCAAGGCAATGCAAGGGGGATTTGCAAATCGCGGGAAAATCCTTTGTAGCCCTTCGCGCAGACCAGATGCAGAAACGGTTCAAACGTTCTTCAGTAGTCCCAGCCACAGCAACTGTCATACCTGGAACATAGAGTGCCTACCTGGAAGGAAAGAGATACTTTGGGGCTATGCAGGGTTGATCTATTCGCTCGAATCATATGTCCGTGAGAATATTATTCTTCCCTAGTCCTGAATTCATTAATTCGGTTTGGAGAGATAGAGAAACACGATGTCACGGCAGACCACTATAGACGACGGTTTTGCATGATTTTTCCGACATGTATCTTCGAAAATGCGGTCCAACCAAATCTAAGTGTCGCTTCTACCGTCCGATGGGAAGTCATGCGCGTACTATTTCAGGTCACCTGCGAGCTGTTCTGCCCAGCTTCTCCTTATGACATAGCCTGCATTTTCTCGCATTTGGTAGATCCGGCTTGAGTCTTGGGATCTGCCCTCCTAGCAGCAGAGAAGGAGGATTATTGAGCTTCGGTTCGGGCGCGTCGCGCAATCGCGCTTGGACAGAGACATTTTCTTTCGCCACGGCTCATATGCGAACCTATCCTGTCTAGTTGTATCCTGCTCACCTGTGAAGCCAATGCATTCAATAGTTCACCTTGGCTTAACAAGATTCTTATCAATCAAAATCAGGAGGCTACCGTTAGCGCGGATACCAACGTGGGAAGAGCGTACAAGAGAACTCCGCAAGCACAAGGGATGCAAGGCGTCGCCAGTCGTCTCGTTCCCGGAGCGGCGTCGCAAATAATGGTAAAG